>CM023959.1:18912108-18990319 GCA_013407115.1 Glycine latifolia | reverse complement strand
TTTTTCTGGATATTCAAAAAGACCTCGAGAATAGGAAAGCAAGTAAAGATAAAACAATTAGATTATCACTTCCTATTTCTTCCTTTTTCTTCCAAGATATCCATATTTATCAATTTTTCCATTTCACCCAAATACTTTGTACAATACTTTTAAAACACAAGGAATTTGTTTCCTTTTCTTTTTCTTTTCTTTTTCTTTCGTTCTTTCTTTTCTTTTACTTATCACATGAATAGCATATAGCCACATTTAAAAGTCTTTTTCATCGCATGAACTACCCAAAAGAAGTTTCCATCAACAAAATATTTCCCTTTTTGCTCTCCTAACCTAAGGTAAGGTAAGGAATTCTTATCCTAGGTTAGGGTTCCAACAAAATATCCAGTGTTTGGCTCAAAAGGGTTTGAAAATGGTAAATCATTATATTTATGTTGGGATAGCTTTTTGGCCAGTGACTTAAAAAGATGTTCAAAAAGAAAGAAAGTCTAATCATATCCATGCATCATATGTTATGACACTTAGAAATTCATGCAAAATCAATTATAAATCCTATCAGTGCTGACACTCAATGTAATTTATGTGGTTGCAGACACTCACTAGGCTTAAGGTCTGTTTTCATGTTAAAATCAAATCAATGTTTTGAAAGATGTTCTTTATCAATTCCATGTAAAAATATCTACCTTCATTTGATCTTTGAAAAGCCATTCATTTGATTTTTCATTCTCAAAGTTTCCAAAAAATCATTTTGTGGTGTCTGATCCAAAAAACAAGTTTCAAAACATTTATCTGTTGATTCTTTTCAAAACATGACATATCAGTTAAGCCCCAAAAAGATTTATACAACCATGTTAACAAAACAAAAAGTAATCAAAATGTGTATTTTCAAAAAGATAGAAACCTTTGCGTGCAAGCAAAAAGAATAAAAAATGCACACAAATTTTTCAAGCAAACATCAAACATAGTGATTAAATAAACAAAGTACTGAACTTAAACTACAAAGCAATAAAGAAATTTAAAAAAAAAATGTCACTGATTTTTGAAGATCGTGACTAAGGAGCTCGATGTCCTTAATTCAGATAATCAACAGGATCTGCCACGTTTTCTTCTTCACCTGCTTTGCTACTCCCCCTAACCAATGGACCTATATCCAAGTTCTAACAAAACAGATGATACTTTAAAAAAGATAAGATATAAACTTTTAAAAAGACATATAACATTAAAACAACAAAAATAAAGACAAAAATTAAAAACACTGGGTTGCCTCCCAGGAGCGCTTTTTTAATGTCGTATTAGCTGGACGCCTTTGTTATGGCTTTGGCTCCCAACAATTGGACAATAGGGATGAGCCAATGGCTTTTGCATTTTCCTCCAACATTTTCACCAGTTTCTTTTCTTTTTCAGAGAGACTTGAATGGCTTATGACTAGTTTCTGTGAAGTCCCTGCAAGAAAAACATTTTTACCATGTGGAGGTACTGCGTTTACCTTTGTTTTTGATTCTTGATTTTTCACTTCCTCTAACAATTTCTCAACGAGACTTTGCTGGTAAGGAATTTCCTTGAAAGCATCTGGTTGTTGGAGATGATCTAAACTATGATTGTCTTCAGATTCACTCATCTTCTCAAATGCTTCAACTGATACTTTCTATGAACGATCTTTTCCTTGAACCAACTTCTTGGAGTCAGAAATTCCTCCATTCAGGACATCCACTCTAAAACACTCCCTTGGTTTTTTTGGATTTGCTGAAAAAGGTCCACTGCTATGCTCAGATATTTTTTTTGCAAGCTGTCCAACCTGAACTTCAAGATTTTTGATGGAAGCCTCAGTGTTCTTTTGATTTGAAATGGTCATCTGCATAAACTAAGTTAGAGTATCTTCCATTTTTGATATTCTATCAGGCTGAACTTCTTGTTGTTGTTGTTGGGGAACCCTATTTGAAGAACCTGCATAAGAGTTGTTAGAGGGCCTGCACAAAAAGAGTTAGTGGGACCATAATATGCATTATCATTTTGCTGCTTCCAACCATAAGAACTTGGACCATCTCTGTAGCCTTGGTAATTTCCTTGGAAGTTCTGTTGAGGTTTGGTCTGATTTTGCATATAATAAGCCTCCTCTTCTTGTTGGCAACCATGAGGTGCTTGTTGAATTTGTTGAGGAAGTTGGCCTATCTGTTTGGTCAAGGCCTCTATTTGTTGAGTCAAGAGCTTATTCTGAGCTAGAATTGCATTCTAAGTATCCAACTCCATTATACCTTTCCTTTGAATCGGAGATCTATCATGGTGAGACTGGTAATCACTGGCTGCTATAGAGTCAATGATTATAATTGCTTCCTCCGGGCTCTTAGACATCATTGTACCTCCAGCTAAGGCATCAAGAATCATCTTTGTCTGAGGTCTCAAACCACTGTAAAAAATGTGTAGCTGTGCAATCTCATCAAAGTTATGATTTGGGCACCTCCGCAGTAAAGATTTGAATCTCTCCCATGTCTCAGAGAGGTTCATTAAATCCTTGGGAAAAAGTAGCAATTGCTGATTTTGCGCTTATGAATCTAGATGGAGGAAAGAATCTGGCAATGAATTTCTCCTCCATTTCTTCCCAAGTGCTAAGACTTTTGTTTGGTTGGGATTGAAGTTAAGTCTTTGCCTTATCTGTCAAGGAGAACGGAAAAGCTCTGAGATAAACAGCTTCAGCATCTGCATCAGAGGCTCCCATGGTACTGCATAGCTCTATGAAGGTAGACAAATGCGTGTATGGATCTTCATGATCTAGTCCAGAAAAAGGATGTGATCCAAGTAGACTGAGCAATGCAGGCTTCAATTCCACAACATTTTTACTAAAAGGAGAAATGACTATGTTGTTGTAATGCTTTGGTCTTTGTTGATACTCATAGTCACCAAGAGTCCTCCATGGTGGTCTATTTTCTTCTCCTCCTCCTTTATCAGCCATAATATAAATTACAGGTGGCTTTACTGGTGAAGGAGAATCAAAATAGAAGAAGATTTACTCGGTAGCTTTTTGGCTGTTTGTTTCTTTTCCTTTATGGTCTTGGTAATTTCTAAATTTAATAACGATGTATTTGCAAGAAATTTACCTAAAAAGGAAAAAGGAAAAACTTGCAATAATTCGTAAGTACCGAGGTTAGGGAAAATAAAATAAAATAAAACATAAGAGAATTTATACAAAATTTAAAATAACGAACGTAAATAAAAAGTCTTATTCAACTGAAAAAAATTTAAATTTGAAAAAACTGAGCGAGCGACTTAAGTCCTTGGCAACGGCGCCAGAAACTTGGTACGTAAATCTCGGCAAGTGCATCGATTTGTCGTTGTAAGTTACAAAATTTTTAAGATCGTCTCCACAGGGACTTGAGCTTCTCAGTTAATCCAAATAGAATTTAACAGTTCAATAGTTATGTACAGGAAGGATAAGCGGAATTTCATTTGTTTAAGAAAGTAACGGAAAATTACTAAATTCGTAAAATGAAATATATTTATGGGAAAGTGGAATTGGGTTTCATCATTCATATCCTTTTATATCTAATTAATATTACCATGCATAAATCGTTATCTATCCTTATTGATGCACACATTATTTCACCCTGAATCGATCCCTCGCATTCGAGAATCCTAAGGATATCTACCGAATATCGATCCCTCGCATATGAAGTAAATACCCCAGCATTAAGAATTATAATCACGTGCTTTATGCAATCAAAACGATATGCCCTATTCCTAGCAACATAACGTAATGAGTAAAATCATTCGGTTCAAACCTTAAGATTACTTTCCAGTCTCACTTAGGATTTTAATTCATGAAACTAGTAATCAAGTAGAATCAAGCATTAAGCACAGAATGAAATTACCAACAAGGAATAGAAAAGATTAATGCATAGATAAATATTAAAAAAGATACATAGGGTTAAGAAGATTACATCCAATCCTTAGAGAAGCTAGCCAAGCATGGAGGGAACCTCCTCAAGAGAAGAATTGATGAAGGGCCCTATCACCGTTTCTTTCTGGCAGAGTCTCCACGCTAATCCTCACTTTTCCCAGGTTTGATCTTTTAAGCCCTTCTTGCTTGCTTTGCTTGTTCGGAAGTGTTGGAACCTATCAAAATACAAAATATGATTGATTAATCTTCCGAAATATAAAAACAACATTCATCAAATGTACTAATTACAAACTAACTAGGTTTTAGGGCAATTTCATAGATAAATTTAGTGAAAGCCAAAGATAAGTGTCTTCATTGTAGTCCTATTTTTACTTAGATATGGCACTTATCAGACACCCCAAGACCCAATCTCAAATCACAACAATATATTAACAATAAATCTCATAAGCATAACCATGCAACATAAATTGTCAAGTGGTCACACTTGGTTTTAATGCACAAAGCATAACAATTTTCATAATTTCTACATCATAGCTCATTAATGAAATAGCATACAAAAACATAATGTAAGTAAATTTAGTCCCTATCATCACAAGCTTGCATTAACTTCCCATTTCATACATAACATACAATTTCATAACTCCATCTCATTTAGAAATGCATATCATTTATAGAGTTTACTCCTACACTTTCAAAAACAAAAATAACCCTAAGTTGTACACAATATCCAAACTTAAAAGTTAAGATTCTATTGACATAGAAATCCATTTTGGGAAAATTATATATGCATTCCTAGGTTTTCAAATATGGTGGACTTATTTTTAGACTTAAAATTACCCAAAACCACCCCCATTATTCCAAGACCCAAAACATCCGGCATATTTCCCACAAAACAATAAAGGTTGTTTTCCTATTTCCAAGAGTTGTAGAAATCAGTATTTTGCAAAATTTATGTTGAATTCAAGGTTTTCAAGTATGGTGAACTCATCCCAATGGTCAACATTGACAAATTAAAATCTCATATGGTTAGTTCTTTCAAAAAGATTCACATTTACCAAAAAAAGGCCAAAACTTAAAAGTTTTGATCCCAAAAGCTATACTAACTCAAATGGAGTGTATTTTATGTCAAACCCTAGGTTTAAGGACCTAGTGAGTTCATTTTTAAGGTATGTATGCACATAATCCAGCCCCAAAATCAAATGTCCCAAAAATAGAGCATTATTCACGTTTTTTTTATCGGCAAATTTTAGTTGTTAAAAATGTTAGTTTTTTGTTAGCAGAGAGGATCAAACCCACAACCTTTCCCCCTTTCCCTTCTCCCTTTACCATCTAACCCACCTTTTATCTCCAAATTATTACACACTTAACTTTACCTAATTTAAAATTTCAATTCCAAATGGTATACAACTCCAAATGAGATGAATTATATATGCATTCCTAGGTTTTTGTGGTCAATGAGTTCATTTCTGCACTCAGAATTCACAAATAATGCACTATAAGTTCCACAAGCTATATCACAGATCAAAGGTTTTTCACAAAATCACATAGCAAGGCACTAAATTTAGAAGCTTTGCTTTGTACAAGTAACTAATAGGTTCTAAGAGTTAAAATACTCCTTCCTTACCTCTTAAAGTGCAAGAAAACACTAAAACAAAGCTAGAATATGAGATTGGAAGCTTGAACACTTCCTAGAACATGAAAAGAAAAAAAAAAGTAGTGAGGTTCATAGTTTCAAGAGTAGAATAAATGAGGGAAATTCATGGAAATAACTTTATTTCTTACCTTAGGATTGGCCATCTAGCACCCTCTTTAATGACACAAACAAGCACAAGGGAAAAAGAAGAAAGAGGCTCCCTCTCTTTCCCAAAACCGACAGACATAAATGGGAGGGGAGAGAAGCACTCTTTCCTTTTATAATGGGTCTCCTAGACCTAGAAGGGCCCCCTATCAAGGTGACCTGTTAAGGTTTCGGTCCTAAACACCCTTAAGGTTATTAATTATCTCTATTTGGCTCATAATTAGGTTCTAACATTTATGTTGATTCTAGAATATTTAATACAATTACTATCTATTTTAATTAAGCCTAACTAACTCAATTTAAAAGAGTGGAATTTAGTTCTTCTCATTTCCCATTAATTACACTAATTGTTTTTCATGTTTAGACACATTAATACCTTAAGGGTCATGCTAACCGGTGCCTTAAGGGCATTGGTTACAAAACTAAAAGGGGAAATATTTATTGTGTAAATCATAGGAGAACATAATAAAGATCATGGGCAACACAATTTTCTGCCTCCCAATAAAAACATTTCTACTTTAAGTTCCTTAACCAATGTTCATAAGGCATTGGTTAGCAATTTCCATACCTTAAACCTTCATTAATTAGTCCAAATATTCTATTTTTAGCCCAAAGAGCCTTTATTTACTAAAATGTCATTAATGAGTTGACTACATTCCTTCCTTTGACTTTTTTTTATTGTAGTTGACTGACAATTTGACCAAAGAACTTATAAATGTAAACCACTTTTTCCTAAGCTTATAACTTAAAATCCAAAGAACTTTGCTATGCTAGGGTATCTTTATCATCTCTAAAAAATATTTCACTATATAAAAACCTACTACCCCACATACCAATACACGCAATAACTATTTTTATTGTTAACTTCCCAACATAGGAAAGTTGGGATTTTGCAACTATTAGGTAACAATGTTAATTGATATTGTAATATTCATAACTCATTGGTTTTGCCACGTCATTGAGAAGTCTGACGGGATAATCATGTCTAAATTTTTTGATTAACTGTATTTTTAGTTGCTTATCAAACTTTTTTGACATCATCAATTGTTTTGAATATAATAGAAATTAAAAACACAACTTACCAAAAAAAAAATACAAGTTGCCCCATCAAACTCCATGATGACTTGGTAAGTCACTAGGTTGCCAACGTCGTTGTTACATCATCAGTTAATGTTGTTACTTTTGACAACAAGGACAAAAAAAAAGTTAATCGAGGGGTATCAGATGCAATTTGTAGAAAACATAAGGCCATAGGGTGTGAGTAAAGGGAAAGGTGTTATTATTATACGAGGGAATAAAATAAGGGATTTTTTTGTAGGGTCACAGAATAAAGGGATATCAGGTGTAATGTATGGAAACCTCAAGAGTAATGGTTCATGTAATTTTTTTGGCATATTATAGGTAAGACATATCTCTAGCTTGGCTTTTTATGATTAGATTTTGCCAGGAAATTTGATTGATTGTGTTTAGTAGAATTTCTCATGTTAACTACATTTTTCATTTGCAAAGCTTAAACTTAAAATCTTCCTTAAAAGAAAGAGATAAATTATATTCATTTATTTGGTTTCATGCATAATATTTTATTATTTATATAATATTTAATTTGTTTTGTGTTATGTTTGTTGACAAAACTTAAACTTTGATAAGATTTACTTAATTAGACAAAGGCTTAGATATGTTTTTTCAAATAATAGATATCACACTAGAAGGGGGGGTTGAATAGTGTGTTAGATAAAAATGTTTTTTTTTGTTGCAAGAAGTTTTCTCAAAAAGATATGCAAAAAACAAGTTGCTAATAGTGTCATCCAATGACTAAAACCAGTTTTGATAAAAGCAAAACACTATCGTCCAGCGATTGACAAAACAATATTTTAGAAAAAGGTTTTTCAAGATAACACTTGTGGGATAAAATGTGTCAATATAAGAAAAATAGAATACTAATCAAATAGCCAATTAAGATAAGTAAAAACACTTAGTTTATAATGGTTCACTCAAATAGAGACACTTCCAATTCTTAATCAAAGATTGATTACAAACAAGTATTCTATCTTTCCACTCTTGGCATAGTATTCTTTAGGCCATTGCTGGCACATCCTTAGAATTCCCTTGAATCGAAGACACCCAAGTATTGTTTAAGACTAAGTCACTCCTGGCTTTCACAAACAAATAATGTTTGATTAAATACACATATTCAAATCACTCAACAGAGTGGATAAGGAATTAAGCTCGAATAAAAATGAATAACTTTGATAAGCAAAAGTTGAACTAATTAAGCATCATTGTGTATCGTGCAATGACTTAAAAAAATCTCACTTTAGAATGCTCTTGCTTTTCACTTTGTATTTATGTTCGTTCTTTTCTTTCCTTTGATAGCGATGCCTTGGTCATATTTTATATACTTCATGAAAGTATATGTTACGGGATTATTGCTTGTCTCTGATTTGGTCGTTGCCTCATAGCTGGAAACAGTGCTACTTGTCACGCTCTTGTGGAGAGAGAAATAATAAAAGTACAGACAATTGAATGTGTTCTTCTATTCAACGATAACGACCTTTGAGGAATATTCCTCTGAAAACTTCTATTTCCTTTTATTTTGTCCTTTCTTAAATTCAAATATTTGCAATTCAAAATAAGAGAAGCAAAAATAAATTTGCGAAAGTTGAGTTCATGCACTTCCCTTTGTAGCCAACACTGATTTTAGTATAATGTTGGATGTCACTTATACTTGATACAAAATAGGTTGTGTAAGGGATTAAGTCCATCGGACACGAATAAAAACAACACAGTGTAATGACATTGATTTTCACAATAAGTGGACGCTAGTTTATAACAGGGCGTTAAATGCTGAATATTAATCTTAAAAGAAAAGTTTCCACTTGAGCTTGAATGTGCGCTAATATGAGCTATAGGATAAGAAATAAGACCATGTGTGCTCATATATAGTTGGTCTTGTTCACTTAAGAATAACTCATTAATTCATCAATATTTATATTTTTGTAATCATCAAAATCATGGGTAAGGATGGATAATCCAATTGTGATAATGGACCGTCCAAACCTAACATTTTTTTCAAGGCAAAGGCTTAGATATGTTTCAAGCACTCTCAAATATGACTTTCTTTGATTTGAGTCTTTGCTTTGAAAAAAAATAGTTGTTTTTAGATTAATGACATTTTCTTAGAGTTCTTTTAATTCTTTACCATTAACTCTAGTTAGTGTAGTGGTAACATGACTATCAAAATGAAGAATATTATTTAAGATAATTAAGGTAGTGAAAAATGTTTTAAATTAAAATAATTAGTTTGCTTTTAAGTGCGTAATTCAATTTTTTTATAAGGTAGGTATTTAATTCAATTAAGTAATGTATTTAATATTTAATATTTAATTTTAAATGTATTATGAACAGTGAATTTTATTATTTTTATTATTGTTCTTCTTTTAAAATTAATTAATATATATGTCAAGAGAAAAAATAATACATTTAATATCATTGTTAAAGAGAAGAAAAAAAAATGTCTGTTAAATTGTAGAGATGTGGAGCTACTTGGGAATGAATTGGAGCCATGGTCCCCCAAGAAAATGTTAAATAATCGCAAATAACCTTTGTATATTAACATCTCTAATGATCGGTGCTCATTATACAAATATATATATCATTCAAGTAGTTAGGCTCCCTCCATTTCCACCAAAAAAATATCAAATTTTGCTCACCTAGTAGTTAAGTGTGAGAGTTTTTTTTAGAGTCATTTCATAAAACGGAAGTGACGAGGGTCGAGCCAGAGAGTGTGTAGAAGAGAAACAAGACGGGGGTGATAGATAGACACATTGTGAGGGGGAGTGTTCTAAAAGGGAAGAAGGATGGATGACAGTGAAATCAAGGAAGTATGACAAGAAAGATCTAACAACTTATTTATTACATGCTTCCCTAGTAAATTTGATGTACAACAATTATGAAGTATTATTGGGAGATTTGGCAAAGTGAAGGAGGCGTTTATTGTAGAAAGGAAAAACAAATCGGGTAAGAGGTATGGCTTTGCACGTTTTTTGAGGATCAAGGATCCAAAGGTGTTGGAGTATGACCGATCTAGACAATATTTACATAGGAGATAAGAATATTAGCCAACTTGCCTAAATATGGTAGAAAAGGGGATAAATATTTGCATAACCCCCAAACCAAGGAAATATACTTATTCTCTCTTTGGTTGCCATCTGCCGCATCAAAATCAAAGTGTCTTACCTTCAATGAAGCATCACAATGTACAACTAGAAATGTTAACTCATCAAAATAGGAAAGGAAATCCAAGATGGCAAGTGAAGAGGGCAATGGGCATGTAGATAAACAAAGATCAATGGATGGGACAAATTGTTAATGTGGGATGATTTGGTGTTATTTTAGAGATGAAGGGAGATCTAGAAAAGAGAATAAACAATAAAGAGGATGAAGGCATTTGGCCAGTCTTTACATCTATCTAGAGGTGGTCACCGAAAATATGATAAAACAATAGGTTGGCGTGGGTGAGAATCACTGGGTTTCCACTAAAACCATAGGGGAAGGAGTGTTTCAAACAGATTGTGAACTTACTTGGGGTCTTAATTTGCTTGGACAAGGACAAAAAAGACATGGCTAGACTCGATTTCGCCAAGATCCTTCAACCTATCGTCCAATCCAAAAAGGTTAAGATCAATGGGGGTGGTATGTTAGATTAGGTTGATGGAGGAAACGATGATGCCGGTGAATCAGTGTAATTGTGGCTTGTGGAAGAACGATGACCCAAGATTAATGCTTCCCAATTAGGAAGCTTATGTGGAGTAGATGTTTAATTTTTAGATTGTGAATGCTCAAGAGAGGAATAGGTATGTACACAGGTTGGTCGTGATGGGGAAGAGAGTACTTGGTGGCGGGTGGCGGGTGGCGGGTGGTGGTTCAGGGTGGTCAAACAATGGAGGAAATATCCATTTACAAAAAGATAATTTTGAAAAGCGTTAGAAAAAGGTATTGGCATTCTGATAGAGGTGCAAGGAGTAGCTGAAAAGGTGACCAATGAGAAGACATTGTGTATAAGGGTGGAGAAAGATGGGACATTGTCGGGACAAATGTTGCACCCAAAAGGAAATATGGTTTTTGTGCTTGGAAAAGGATAGTCAAGTAGCTCTACGGTTTTGGCATTACAAAACGAAGTCTCTGGAGAGGTGGGGCACGTGGGGTTGGGTGGGACAAACATAGTTGGTATGAAGACACCTCTTTAACCTCTAATATATAGACTTGTTCAATATCCCTGGGCAAAAGGGAGTTGAATTCAGTTCATCCATCACCCAGTTGTGCTTTATGTGAAACGGATACAAGAAATTGTATCAAAAAGTTGAAAAATGACAAGGAAGAGGGACGAAAGAGAACATGGATAAACATCGGGGTTACTTTTGGGGGAAGGAAGTCATGACTGATATGATATAAAAGTTAGAGACAAGAGGGACGAAAGATATGGGGCACAGGATGAAGCTAAAAAGAAGAATGGTTGTCACCAAGAGGGGAACAATACAGTGTTAAAATGACATTGTCATCCTATAATACTAAGGGTTTGGGGGAGGGAGGAGAATTAAGGGGAGGGTTATAAAAAATATTATTGCTAAAAAAGTGGATGAATATGTTAGCAAAGTTATGTTTAAGTTTATGAAGAGATTCGAAAGTTGAGTGGGTTACTAACCCAACCATCAATTTGGCAGGAGAAATGACCTGCATGTGGGATGTAACGACCCGCCACGTTGCTACTATATCACTAACTCATAATCATGGCATAAACTTATTTTAGTAAAAAGAACACCCCTTTTATTACTTGTGAAAACGATAGTAAACTTCTTTGCGAGCATATAATGACTGTCATCGTACAAAATACACATACTTGAAGATATTCATAGGCATCTCGAATACTTGTTTATACACATCAGGCATAATTTAAATAGTACAAAGATTACAACTCAAAATATATGTCAAGTGTTTTGCAAATAGAAAGAGAAAATAAAAGTTAGGGGTGTAATTAGCAAAATGAGGAGTGCATCCATTAAAACAAGGGGTACATCTAGCAAAGTGCAACTCCTGTCCGGGATCATTGATATGCGTTTGTCGTGTGGCTTCAAAACAATTAAACTACGCTAATTCTGTAGCACAGGATTAACCTGGGTCGACTCAGAGACACGATCAATATGGTTCTAGCTTCAAATCATTGGTAATAATAAGGGGGAATTTTGTCAAACAGTTGGTATGCGCAAAGTAAAACATGCAAGAACACAAACTAAATTTAAAGAACAATGCAGAAATTAACAAGATTATCAAGGAGTAAAGTAAAACAGATTAGAAAGCAACAATCCAATTCACCAACCCAAGCTATTCGAATCATCATCATTCTCATAAGTTGATTCTATCATGAACATTCATTCAATCTCAATAGAAGCAGTTCAATCGATTCTACTCCTAAATTAATTGAAACCACAAACCCTAATTGAAATATCATCCAATTAATCTGTGTTTTATATTTGAAATTAGGACATGAATCCATAACCTAATCCGCTTTCAATTCTAAACACATTCATAATCATGAAAACAGAATAGCATTGAAGAAGAAAGTGAACATTCACATAGAATTTGAAATACTAAACCAGAACTCAAATTCTCCTCTTGCTTGGATTGGATCCTTGGATTGAGTGATTATTTAGCCTTCCATGATGATCACCAAGGAAAGCCCCATGAAATAAGTGCAGAAAAATGGAAGAATAGCAAAATGGAAATGAAGAAGATGAAGAACAATGAAGAACAAATGAGAGAAAATGAAGAACAAGCTTTTGATTCTAAAAACTAAAGAAAAGAAATAATAAACTTGTTTGTGCAAAATGTAAAGTGCTGTCCAAGTTTCACTAAAGTTACTAATATGTAGTGACAAGGTCTGGAGTTTAAAATGGGCCATAAACAAACCCAACAATTCTAGGTATTTGCTATTTACAACCATAAAATCAAATTCGCAGCCCAAAATTGCAAGTGCAGATGTTCCGATTTCGAAGCTTAAAATGACCCTCCAAATGACAGAATTGGCCTCAGGCTATTCTAGCAAACTTGTAGATCTTTTTGTTATCTTTCCAGGGACTCCTAGAATGCTCCATTTGGAGTTCCGTAGAGCTCTGTAGGTTCTGAACAAGCCAGATACGTAAAGTGAGCAAAAATCCGAAAATGTGCAACAAATAGCAATTAAGCCCACTTACTAGCCTAAGACAAAAACTGAATTAGAATAGGAAAATAAAGGTCCAAGAGAAGTCAAATAGGCTAAGAATGATATAAAAATATTTAACTAAAGGCACTCCATCAATCATGTCCATTGACATCCCGGCAAAACACGGCGGCTCCAACAACTCGGACTTCTCCCAAAAGCACCTAATGCTGCTCATTTGCTCACACGAACGCAGTTCGTAGTCATCAGAGGTACCAAACCACAAGGTACAACAACGTAAATGTGAGTTCATCATATTAAATAACAACAATAAATACAACAGGAAAAAGGCACACAACCCGGTCAAGAAGCAACACGGATATCAGTATACAATTGCAAACGTTCCAAGCATAACATACACGGACATCCACAATCATCCCATAGATCAGCTCATAAAACCTAGCATGATGCATGCTCCTGACTCAATTCTCATTATGCAATGTGATACCATCCCGGAAATGGGTCATCCCAGTGGTCAGATGATGCAGTAGCATGTCAGGGTCACTCTGTCGTGCACAGGAATCACCCCCCATAGTGATCAGCCAATGGGTGTCAGAAGGAGTTCCCAACAGCGTGGCCCCCCAGTACCTCCGTACCCTACAGCCAATCATCAACCCCATTTTCTGCCATGCAAATGTCGTATGTTACGTAGGCACCATCAATGTATGACCCGACCCGGGATCAACTCGTCCTGGCTAAGATACTGCCATACACCCCCTATGTAACATACCGCCCACCCAAGGGCCCAATGATGCACTGACCGTGGTCCTAGCAAGGTTTACCACCACTCAGTCCTGGCATCTCACAGTTTACCGCCCACATATGGACCCGACGATGCACTGACTATGGTCCTTACAAGGTTTACCACCACCTAGTCCCGGCATCTCACTGCTATACATAGAATATCACCACGACACCATCAATGTATGGCCCGACCCGGGATCAACTCATCCTGGCTAGGATAACGCCATACACCCCCGTGGGTATTTATGTATATCCAAACGCATTCCTTATCTCAAGCCATCACATAGGCCGAGTTCGAATGCCACCAATATAATCATAAATGTCATCACAAACATGTACAAACAGGTGAACCGGTGTGAAGTTCGAGGTGTCCAGGTTGTCACTTGGACATACTATCACAAGGGAAGAATCCAAATGAAGTCGGACGAAGGCAAACAAGGTCCGTAGGGGTCGGTCAGAGAAGTAAAGTTTGGTAAGAGGAGGCAAGGGTAGCAAAACGAGCGAGGTCGGAGGGATTCGGTCGAGGTTCATAAGAACCCAGGTTTGTATTTCCTCAACCCACACAAGGGCGTAAGGGAATCCGGTAGCTCATTTCCCGAGAGCAAACAAACTCTACCGAGTAAGGAACCCAGCAATTCTCAAGAAAGGGTTTGGGCTTAGTAGTTCTAAAGGGAACATCTCATTCCGGGGTGAGGAACACGGTCTCTCTATAAAGGAAAGGATGAGTTTCTAGAGAGGACACGTGTATTGAACCCCGGTCATTCTAGAAGAAGGAACACCAGCTCGACTGAGTAGGGTAACCCGGTGACTCCTTTCCCGAGATGACATGAGCTCGTCCGAGTTAGCAACTCGGTAGCTCTTTCTTTGGTGAGAACTTGAACTCAGTGGCTTTAATATACCATCTGGATAAGGAACCCGGTACCTTCTAGTAAGGAAGGCGAGTCTTAACAAATCTTAAGGGAACAACCTCGGTTAGGTGACCCGATCTACAGGCGTTCGCCAACAAGGATTAAGTTACGTCCTGCATGCATGCATGCATGTTACGTAACCCACTCAACTCGGTCTACCCATCCGGTAGCCGACATCAAAATACAAGGGTTCATGTTTACGTGTAACCCGACCAACCCATCCCACTACTCATCATGTTTGTTCATATTTTTATTATGGGGCTGTTTGGTATTAATTTTTAAAAGTAGAGGTTGAATGGTGTGTAGTTAAATGGTTCAAATACTAGAGTGATTCAATTTTGAGGATGAAGTAGTAAGGTGGTAGGTGAAAGGAGATTAAGATGCATGCTAAGTTATGATCTTTTCTTGTGAAGGTTTAAAGGAATTTGAAATTATTTGGAAGATATATTGTGGTTTATTAGTTAGAATACTAACATGATTTGTCTGTAGCTTGAGGATAATCAATTGCCATGCCTAAGTTGGTATGATTTTGCTTGGATAAGGTATGGTAGCCTAACCATACTTTTGGTACGTGTGATGTTATGATGTAAATATCTTTCCATAAGGTAGTATGTATTTGCTTATGGATTTTATTATGGATGGATGTTGATGTGATGATAGGTTGATTCATGTTTCCAAGTCCAATACGAGATTTTGTGAAACAGAATCTGATACTACATACAGTACGATATGTAGTGACCAGGTGCAGATACATGGAATAAATCATGCATGTTTGCGTAAGACGATCGCAGCGTCTACATCGAGTACGAGGTGTAGCTACATACAGTATGATATGTACAGGCCATGTGCACCCTGGGAAAATTCATTTCATGCATTCATATAGTTTGCATAATTATTTTATGATGATTTACTAACGTACTAACGTGTTTTGGTGTTTTGCCTACTGAGAAATTTTATTTCTCACTAGATTTGTTTCATTTTTTTTATAGATGGCAACAGTGGTCAATTTCATTGACACCTTGGATTGATGGTGGTACAAAGATAAAGAATTGTCTATAGGAAATGAATGATGAAAGTGATTGTAGTATCTTTATGTTTCATTGAGAATGACTCTTGTACAAGGACTGTGGCTACGTATTATATATATCAGTTTAACAATTTCTATAATTTATACGTCTTAGAATTTATACTACGATCCGTTCAGTAAAAATAAAATAGTAATAAAAATTATTTAACGATTCTTAAAAATTTAACCCTAATAAAAATATAACATCTAGAATAATTTTAGGTCGTTACCATTTTGGTATCAGAGCAGTTCATCCTATTGGAACCTAAGGGGAATGATTGACTATGCTTTTTTGTGTACTTTGAGTGTGACTGTTTGTGTGTGATTGTTGTGTTTGTTGAATTCTGACGCACTTTACTTTATATTGAGCCTGATCACCTCAATATTTTTGTTAAAGTGAATAGGAATTCATGGCTAGTGGTAGTATATGTTACATATATGTTGTAGTCTGATGCTGAGTATTGGTGGAATAGCCACAAGCAAATTTTGGCAGGTAATGGAGAAGATATCTCATGGAAGGTGTTTAAAACAATCTTTTATGGTAAGTTTTTTTCCCATATCAGTAAGAAATGCTAAGGAACTCGAATTTCTTAGGCTTGAACAAGAAAATACTAGTGTGTCTAAATATATTGCTAAATTTGAAGAATTAATCAAATTTTCCTCCACCTATCAATATAACCCTGATGAGCACTAGAAGTGCATGAAGTTTGAAGGGGGATTGAGGAAATATATGTTGAAAATAGCAGGACCTCTAGAAATTAGGAAGTTCAGTGTTTTGATAAATAAGTGTTACAGATGTGGAAAGATGGGACACTATGCTAGAAATTGCAGAGTTGAAAAACCCAAGGGCACCAAACGTCCTCAACAGACTGGAAAAGTTTTTACCATGAATGCAGCAGAGGCATCTCAATCCGAAAATCTTATCGAGGGTAAGTGCAGAAATAAAGATAAAATCTTATCGTTGTATCTGACTTTTCCTCACCATACAACATCATCCTTGGAAGACCAACCATCCACAAGTGGGATATGCTGGTGTCCACCAAGCACCAAAAACTGAAAATGATAGGAGGTAATGACAAAGTAATCACCATTCACGGAGACCAAAAAGAATCCCGCCAATGTTATTACAATGTCGTGAAAGAAAGTGAAGGGGTTCATCTTCACCACCCCGAATACGCCAAGGAGACTGGGCTGGACGAGAAGTTGATGAACGCCGGCCTAAGAAACCAATAAATCTGGTGGAGCTTGATATGAGAGAAGATATCGAAGAATGGAGGCCAGAACCGGCTGACAAGCTCGAGGACGTTCAGATAGGAAGCCAGCCGACCCAAATCACTAAGATAGGCAAGATAGCCGATCCAGCTATCAAGGCCGAATTAATAAAGTGCCTCAGAGATAATCAAGATGTATTCGCATGGAAAGCCTCTGAAATTCAGGGAATAAAGCCAACCTTCTGCTGCCACAAATTGTCAATGTATCCCGGTTCAAAGCCGGTAGCCCAGAAAAAGAGAAACCTCGGCCCGGAAGGAAAGCAGGCACTAGAGAAGCACATCACATAATTGTTGGAGGTCGATTTCATACGAGAGATCCAGTACACCACCTGGCTGTCCAACGTGGTGATGGTTAAGAAATCCAACGGCAAATGGCGAGTATACGTTGATTACACCGACTTGAACAAGGTATGCCCTAAAGATGTATATCCAATGTCGAATATTGATCAGCCAGTAGACAATTCATCCGGATTCAAGTTATTATCATTCATGGATACTTATTCCAGGTACAATCAAATCGCCACGTACCCAAAAGATCAAGAAAAGACAGCATTCAAAGGAGGCAAGACTAATTATTGCTATATTGTAATGCCGTTTGGTCTGAAGAATGTCAGGGCCACATATCAGCGTATGATGAACAAGGTCTTCGCCCAACAACTCGACCGCAGCATAAAAGTCTGCATAGACGATATGATAGCAAAGAAAAACGCTACCGGGAATCATATTCATGACCTGGAAGAGACTTTCCGCAGACTAAGGGAGCACAACATCTGGTTGAACCCGCTCAAATGTGTGTTCGATGTAACAGCCGGTAAATTCCTAGGGTCCATGTTGACCCATAGAGGAATAGAAGCCAACCTGGACAAGTGCAAAGCCGTGTTAAACATGCAGTTCCCGGTCAATAAAAGGAAGTTCAGCAACTAACAGGAAGGGTAACCGCGCTGACACGTTTTCTTCCGAAATCAGTGAAAAAAGCACTTCCTTTCTTTAAACATTTGAAAAATGAAGCCAGTGTTGGATGGAACCGGAATGCGAAGCAGCCTTCCAGGAAATTAAGAAGTGTCTAGCTTCCCCACTAGTGTTGTCAAAATTGGAGCTCGGTGAAACACTGATCCTCTATTTGTCAGTAGGCGAAGAGGTGGTAAGCGCCGTGTTAGCCAGAGAAATCAATAAATCTCAATCGCCGGTATATTTTGTAAGCCGAGCTCTTAGAAACTTGGAATTGCGATATCAGAAGCTGGAAAAAGTCGCATTTGCACTTCTCATAACCGCCAAAAGACTCTGCCCCTATTTCCAATGCCACGCCGTAGTGGTCCGAACCAATCAACCAATCCAGCAAATCCTACACAAGCCGGATTTGGCTGGCAGAATGATGAGCTGGGCTATCCAGTTATCCGAATTTGACATAAAATACGAAGCCCGACATGCCATCAAATCTCAAGCTCTGGCCGACTTTATGGTAGAACTAACCCCGACAAACGGAGGCAACATAAAAATCTGGAAATTATATGTTGATGGCTCATCAAACTCGAAAGGAAGTGGAGTCGACATCATAATCGAAAGTCCAGAAGGAGTATCCATTGAGCAGTTCTTGTAGCTAAACTTCCCGACATCAAACAACCAGGCTGAATACGAAGCACTGATAGCTGGGTTGATACAGGCGAAGGAACAAGGAGCAAAGAAGGTAAACGTATTCACCGATTCCCAGCTCGTCACAGCACAGATTGAAGGGAGATATCAAGCGAAATGACCTTTACTGGTCAAATTTTGAGTAAAGTCAAAGAAATAATAGCCGAGTTTGACGAAGTCGTTATTGCCCATATCCCTAGAGAAGAAAACTCTTGAGCCGACATACTATCAAAGCTGGCTAGCACTAAAGTCTTAGGCAACCACCGAACGGTCATTCAACAAGAGATTTCCCAACCCACGTGTATAATGGTGATTTCGGAAGCCGAGGACTGGAGGAAATCGATAATCAGTTACTTGGAGCAAGGGACAATACCAAAGGACAGAATCGAAGCCAAGAAATTAATCCAGGATGCAGCCATGTACACCATAGTAGATGATGAACTGTATCGGCGAGGTCTGCATACACCGATGCTGCTATGCTTGGGTCTGGACCAGACCAAATACGTGATGACCGAAATACACAAAGGCATTAACGGCCAACACATGGGAGCAAAAGACCTAGCAATGAAAGCCCTCCGGGCTGGGTATTATTGGCCGACAATGAAAGCAGACGCAATGGATCACGTAAAAAGATGCGAGAAATGTCAGAAGCATGCCAAGATCATATGGTCCCCTCCCACCTTGGCCTTTCTTCAAGTGGGGAATGGATCTTCTAGGGCCATTCAGGGCTACTGAAGGACAGATGAAATGGTTGATAGTGGCTATCGACTACTTTACGAAGTGGATCGAGGCCGAGCCGATAGCCACCATCACCTCAGCCCGAGTCCAAATTTTTTTTGAAAGAAGCATAATATCAAGGTTCAGAATCCTGGCTGAGGTTGTCACAGATAATGGAACTCAGTTTATGGATAAACAATTTCAGGAAATGATGAGCATGTTCCACATAAAGAATCACTTTTCTTCTGTAGAACACCCACAATCCAACAGACAAGCTGAAGCCGCAAATAAAGTTATTCTGGATGGGCTAAAAAAGCGGATGCATGAAGCTGGCTCAAGTTTGGTGAAGCAATTGTATTACGTCCTGTGGGGACACAGAACTACAATTCAAACATCTACTTGAGAGACCCCATTCAGAATGACTTATGGGTGCGAAGCAATGATACCCGTGGAGATCGGCCAGCCATCCTGGAAGAGAAGGAATACAACTTAGCAAAGGAGAGGACACCAACAACAAAGCCTTGGCCGCCGAGTTAGAACTGATAGAGGAGGTCCGGGTCACAGCACACCACCGGGATTTGACCATGAAACAGCAGCCAAAAAGTTTAATAAAAAGGTGAAACCGAGATGCTTTGAGAAAGGCGACCTAGTCCTGCGTAGAGCCGATATCGGAAACAAAAACACCTGGGATGGAAAATTAGCAGCCAACTGGGAAGGGCCATATCGGATCGCACAGAACCTCGGACAAGGAGCTTATACTTTGGAAACTCTTGATCAAAAAGCGATAAAGTGCACTTGGAATGCGGATAAACTAAAGATTTATTACAGTTGAACCCAACTACCAAGAAGACAACGCAAGCACTTATCCTTCTACGGAAGTTACAATACTATTTATAATTCATTTGTTTCTCTTTAATTGAGAGTATGAGTCGGGGTCGACGAGCTCGGCACCTGCAACTTGTACAAATCTCTTTCATCGAGATCATGAATCTTTGCAATTATTCTTCAAGAATATTAATAAATACCCTTATCTTTATAAAGAAGTCATACGTGTTGTACACAGCAAGTGATATTTATTATCTTAACAATGCTAAACATGTTAACCCAACCCTGATCAGGTCAACGTAATCACTTATTATTAATGATTATGTTACATGTTGTGTTGATTGGATATAAACCGGGAAAAACTTAACCGAGAACAAAATACCGACGTTTAACTTGGACAATATTATACTTGGCCTTTGAAGCCAAATGAATATATGGTTAAGCATGCAAAAATATTGATCCTGGTCGGAACGCGATACTATAATTATAAAAGCAAATTGTACGAAAGTATTGTACGAGAATACAAATAAAGCCGGGAACAAACCTGACAAAAACAATGATAGAGTGTATGAAATAAAAGTTACAAATATAAACTGGCATATCGGCCCTTTACGCATCCCCTAGGGTTGAACTTGCTCTTCAGGTGGGTTCGCTGAGGTCGGCTCGTCTTCTTCTGGATCTTCGAGTATCTCCATTGAATCTTCACCGGAAGGAAGAGACACCGGCTTGCCATCACTAATGTATGATTTGAAATGCATACCTAAAGTATTCAGTTCGACCCCGGGATTCAAAAAGAGGATCTGCTCCAAGGCATTGTTGAAGGAGGCCTCCACGGATCTAGCAAGCTGAGACCTTACGTAGTTTAGCTCGGCCTCAGTCGCATCTACCTCTTTTACCTTCTTGTCGTGCAACTTAATCATTACATTACAACGATCAGAAGCTTTGTGATATTTGATCCAAAGAGCGTAGACATCGGATGCCATTTTGGCCGCAGCTTCTTGGGCCTTCTCCGTCTCAGCCTGGGATGCCTCCAGCTTGGCACTGGAGGTTTCCAATTCTTTAGCCGCATTATTTTGAGCTGAAAGAAGCTCCTTGTGCAGCTGTTTATTCTCCTCCCGAGAAGCTTCGAGCTCGGCCGCCATCTTGCAAGCCTTGGAATTCAAAGTCGCTAGACTTTCAACCAAGGTGGCACACTTTAGCGTGCCTAGTTCAATTTGACTGAGCTCTTTTATTTAGGCCTCCGAGAATGGCACGAACTTGGTAAATATTTTTGGCGCCCGGGCAACTTGAAAAAACTCTTTAGTAACACCCTTTTCCCAAAGATATCTGGGTGCCAGCTGGACGCATGGAGCCGAAGACCTAGAGACCTCGGGAGCCGGGGTGGGACTAACTTGTGCTGAAGATAGCCCAAGCGCAAAAGATGGAGCCTCGGTCACAGGATCCGAAGGAACCGGGACCGAGGTAGAAGCAGCAGTCTTCCCCTTTTGGACCTTCTGCACTTCAGCAACCTTCCGCTTTTTCGTCCACCGCACCATAGCATTTAGATGTTCAGGTGGGGGTTGGGACCGTTTGGAAGGAGGAGGTCGAGATGGCTGCTCAATGACCGGTGCTGAAGACCCCGGTGCCTGGGCGATATCTGGTTGTGGCTCGGAGTCAGATTGCCCCATTTCAATAGCTACAAAACAAAGCACAGTAGTATGAGGTCAAATACTGAACAGTATAATTGCAAATCAAATTTGACACCATTGATTCCTATTATGACAAAGAAACCTGGACTGACCATAGTGAATATAACGAGATATGTCTGGTTGACCATGTGACTCCTTATACGTAGTTATCCAAGTCACGGAAAAAGCATCAAAGTCCGACAACTCGATTTCATCAACACGATAAGAGGAAGCGGGGAAGTCATGATGGGTACGGGTCCAATATAAAGGGAATTTCCATTCCACTGCTTTCGCATCAGAGGAATAAAGAAAAAAAGGTTGTCGATCGGGTTCAGCAACAACCTTGAAGAATTTATTTTTAAAATTCTTAAAGGACTCCACATACACAGCAAAGAGCCTGCGATCATTGCGACCCCGGATGGAGGTTCACCCCTTCCTCTCAGCAGGTTCCCTACCTGACTGACCAGTATGAACAGTGAAAAAAAATAAAAGAATAAGGGAACAGTGCAAGGGATCTCCAAGTCTTGACAGAAAAACTCGAAGGCTTGCATAAAACCCCAGCTATTGGGATGAAGCTGTGAAGGAGCAACGTGTAGATGATTTAACACCTGTATTTGGAAGTCGGAAAAGGGGAATCGAACCCCTAGACGGGTTACTACATCCCTATAAAACAAAAAGAAATTGGATTCATCGCCTTCCCTAATAGAGCAGATGGGCTCATTCAGACCGGGAACATGGATGCTGAAACCTTCCTGATTCCCAACAGGGAGCGCGACAATGCTCCCTGGATCTAGGACCTAGGTGATGCCAACACCTCATGAGTAACCCAAGGATATTTAGGGGCTAAGACAAGGGAAGGAAGATCAAATTGGGACGCGGCAGATCAAGACTACCCAACTATTTCCACTGATGGTGTGTCTATAATTACCTACGACAATAAATAAAGAGCAGTAATCAGTAAAGCATACCTGAAGAAACATGGTGGACGCAAGAATCTAAAACCAACGAAGTGTCAGCCAGGGTCAATGGTACCCCGGTCTCACTCGACGGGGTACATCTCGGTACAGGAACTGGGTTATGCCGACACAAGTCAAGGAGAGCATCGGCTTGTTTTTCATGACCAATACTTGCAAGATACAAAAATTCTTCGAGGCATTTGGAACATGGTTCGAATCGAGTCTCGAAAGGATGCTGTATCACATTGTTCTGTCCTAAAAAACCTAGTGGGGCGACGTTTGAAAAGGGCATGAAATTTTCAAATGGCATTCTAGACTCTATTTAAGGAATTGCTGGCCCTAATTGTGAAGGGTTGAAAGATTTGACATTCACAGTTGTAGTACTACCAAAACCAGAAGGTCCGCGCAGTAGGGGTTTTTCTCGTTCTTCCTCAGGAAGAGGAAGCCCAAAGAACCAGAACGCAGACCTAGGGCGAACAGTTCTATGAATATGCGCTTCTTCCTCTGAAGTGTATGACATGTCTGATCAATTGAGACCAGATTTTGTGTAAAGAAATCAGAATAAAGGAGATTGCAAAGAGGAAAATGTGACACAAAGATGAACTAAGAACAAGAAGGAAGAACACTACGACTAGGCAAATGTGCAACAACAACAGCAATAAAACCCTCAGAAAAAAATTATAATATGCGGTGAAAAGTAGAGAGGATACCTGGAATTTGATCCCTACTAGTCGAATGGCACACAACTGACGAACACACTCGAGGATCGAAGACAATAGAGGAAATCTGTGAACCAAGGCAAAGAACTTCAAAAGTGAGAATAGTACGAAATGAAGAAGAAGCGAAAAAGAATGAAACCAAAGTTTATATGAAAATAAGAGGCAGGTAACTGTCAGAATGCGAAACGACGCGATTATGTAACGGGCAGACACAAAACGTCTCAAGAGGGTAAAAAAGTCAAATCTATTGGATGACTGAGGGCAGAATGGAGAAGCACATTTTAAGGTCATGATGAAGGCATGCGATGGAATGACAAGGCATTAAATGCACGGAGCAAATACCACCGCCAAAAACATGAAATAATGATGGAAACGTCCCCTGTCTAAGATGTCAGAGATGGGGAAACGAATTGACTGTCTAAATCTTGAAGGATGACAACAGCTACCTCGACGTCTCATATATATCCCGGTCAGCATACATCCCTACCCGACAAGCCAAACACCCCAGCAACGAACAAGTAATAATTGAAGGCGCAGAAAAATTTAATACATCACAGTCGCCCAGAATGCAGGACAATCGGGCTGGGGGACAACTGTTACGGATGTTAGAATGGGCTCATTAATGAGGCCCATTAAGAATCAATCAATCCAAGCTACTGACCTTAACCACTCATGAGGACGTGGTCATAACCGCTAGAGATCGTGAGGATAGGAATGACATAAAAACATAATACATTTGCCCAACTAACCAAGGATCTCTGTCAAGATCATAGAGGGACATCTCCCAAATAACTCCTAGGTCAATGGTTATAAATAGGAATGTCTTCAGAGGACAAGGTACGCAATATTCACTCTCTCTTTTCCATACACTGTGCACACACCTCACATCATTGGTGTTGTTTAGCATATTGATCTTCTTCCCTGAGATATTCTATCTAAATAAATATCTTTAGAGAGAGTCTTGATTCTATATCAAATTCTCAATAAATTTTACTAGACATCTTTGTTCTTCACGAACAGAACACCGACTAATTCAATATCAGAGAAACCAAAAACTGCTTAAACCAAACACTCTCACGGTCGGACATAGGCCAAGAATTAACATCGTCAGTTTTGGTCGGATGAGTCATTTTGGGCCCGAAACCGACCAACTCGACCAATTGCATAGTCCTATTAACTGATGGAAATATTATCATTTCTTTTCTTACACTTGGAAGATCTTTAAAAAGTAAAAAAAAATGTAACTGACACTCAATTAGAGTCTATTATCTAAAATATTTATCAATTTTATTAAAGATTAATTTTTGTAAGAAAATTTAGTTAATTATTTCTAATAAAATTATTAATTATATTTTTTATTCATAAAATTTAAACTTAAATTTTTATTTAAGAAATTCGACTCTAAACTAATAACATGTAGGTTTATAATTACTCAATTTACAAAATAAAAGAAGAGGAAATGTGAATTATATAATAAAAATACAGAGTCACTACATTTTTTTTAATAAAGATATTTATGTCATTTATATATATATATATATATTCTTTTACCTTTTTTACAACAAAACTAAAAGAAATGGAAATTTTAACTTTTTGCTACCGAATAATTTACCAAATTATTTAACTTTCTACTCGTTTTCTTTTGTGTTTCTTTTTTTTAATTTTTCTTTCTGTTTCTTTTAAAAGAACTCTCTCTTTCCCTCAAACTAAATATAAGCGATTCAAAAAAAATTAAAGGATTTAATGACAAGAAAAGTACAAAAAGTATTTAAAAAAGTGTAAAATTATAAGAAAATATAATTTACCCAAAAATTATTTAATGAGAACAATTATAAATTGCATTCAATAACAAAAGTAAAAAACAAATCTAAATGAGCATTTTTTTTAATAAATAATAAATATATGCAATCATTAAAAGCATCCTTTGAATGTATAAAAAAAACATTACACCTATAATATTTGTTTCCTTATTTTTTTCCAGTAACTTTTGATCACAACTAGTTTTTTGACCCGTGCGCATACGCACAGGTAGCTCTGCTACACTAGATTTTTATAAAGTAATTTTAATGGTTATATATAATAACTAAAATATTTTTATTTAGAAGCTTTGATTATGGAACTTGATATCCATAACTCAAATTGATTAAGAACTATTAAATAAGGAAAGTAAAAGATAAAAAGTAAAAGAGTATAATGATGAAAAGAAAATAAACAATTTTGATGAGATAACAAATTCAAAGCAAGTTGACAAAATATTTTACAATTGTTGGATTATCACGTTTACATGCATGGTTAGAATATAACCAATATATTGAGTAAGGAACGTAAAATAATAAATATTTGTTATGTCTTATATATAATTGTCAAGTGTTCTAATCGTAGGAAGAATACAAAATATTACAAAATATTTGTATAGTTTGAAATACCTTAGGGTTTAATTTTAAAAAATTGCTTTACCTAACTACTACTATTGTTTTCTAATAAATACAAATTTATTGCAATTCCTAACTACTACTATTGTTTTCTAATAAATATACTAACTAAATGTTATTATGTTGGTTATCGTAAGAATTGAATTAAAAAAGTTTTAAAAAAATTTAAAAATCTTGATTAAATTTAAATAATAAAACAATAAATATATTTTTTAAAATGCCACCACATTATTTTATTGTTATGTATCCATTATTTTATATGATAAAAATTTAAAAACAAATAATATATTCAATAAGAATAAATATTGTTAATTGTTTGATATGTGGCTATGTTAAATACTTTTAAAAAAAAATCACCCATCATGTGCTAGAGAATAATTATTTCTGGTAAATGATAATTGTAATTTTTATCATTAAAAAATGAAATTTAAACCAATTCACATTATGATACCGTGAGTAAGTAATTTAAAACTTTCTTCAAACAAAAAAAATCAATTTTAATTTTTATCTTTATCATAACTAAAAATATTTTATTTATGATATTATTGATTAAGTAAATTAAATTAATTACCTTTGATTGTCCTATAATAAAGAATTAAACTAAAATTTTCTAATAAATATATTAACTAAATGTCATTAGACTTGTTATTGTAAGAATTGAACTAAATAAAAAAATTAAAAATTTGAAAATCTTGATTAAAATAAAACTATAAATAATTTTATTTTTCTAAAATATCACCAGTTTATTTTACCGTCATTCATTCATTATTTAATATGCTAAAAATTTAAAAATAAATAATATATTTAATAAAAATAAATATTATTGATTGTTTGATATGTAACTATGTTAAATATTTTAAAAAAAACTTTTTCCTCATAATGGTTTATCCATGACAACCTAGAGAACAAATATTTTCCATAAATAATAATTGTAGTTTTTCTATGATAAAATAAATGAAATTAAAACTATACAAAGAAGTTGAATATGAGTTAATTTGTGATATTTATTTTTTAAAAATTTGAAAATCTTGATTAAATTTAAATAATAAAACTATAAATATTTTTATTTTTTGAAACATATCACCACTTTATTTTCCTGTTATTTATCCATTATTTTATATGATGAAAATTTAAAATCAAATAATATATTAATAAAAATAAATATTATTGATTATTTGATATGTAACTATGTTAAATACCTTTTTTTAAAAAAACTTTTTCTCTGTAACGGTTCACTCATGATAACCTAATGAATAATTATTTCTCGTAAATGATAATTGCAGTTTCTATCATAAAAAATAAAATTAAAACTAATTTATATTATGATATAGTGAATAAGTAATTTAAAATTTAATTGTGACAAAAATCATTTTTATAAAATAATTATAATTTCTATCTCTATCATATCTAAAAGTATTTTTATTTATGATATTATTGATAAAATAATTTAAATTAATTAACTTTAGTTGTCCTATAACAAAGAATCAAATTATTATTTTCTAATAAATATATTAATTAAATATTATTATGTTGATTATAGTAAGAATTGAATTAAATAAATAAATATTTAAAAATTTCAAACCTTCATTAAATTTAAATAATAAGTAATTATAAATATTTTTATTTTTTTAAAATATTGATACTTTATTCTGCAGTTTTTTTATCCATTATTTTATATTATGAAGATTTAAAAATAAATAATATATTTAACAAAAATAAATATTATTAATTATTTGATATGTAAATATGTTAAATACTTTTATAAAAAAAACTTTTTTCCATAAAGGTTCACCCATAATGGCATAGAGAACAAATATTTAGCGTAAATGATAATTATAGTTTGTATCATAAAAAATAAAATTAAAATTAATTTACATTATGCTATAATGAATAAGTAATTTAAAACTTTTTGTAACAAAAATTATTTTATAAATTAATTTTAATTTTTATCTCTATCATAACTAAAAATATTTTTATTTATGATATTATTGGTTAAGTAATTTCAATTAATTAACTTTGATTGTCATATAACAAAAATCAAACTATTATTTTTTAATAAATATATTAACTAAATGTTATTACAATGATTATCGTAAGAATTGAATTAAATAAAAAAATTTAAAACTTAAAAGTATGAGCTATACACCACAAGAAGTCTAATATTCCTTGGTCTTGAAACAACAAAAAACACTAACATGTGGTCAGAGAATGATTGTTATGGTACAATATTGAATTCCTACAATCAAACAGAATATGATATTTAAGTCAAAATAGAACTACAGCCCTAGAGAAGTATTTTTCATCACGATAGCCTGCCAAGAAGCACTGTTTGACTGTTTTACATCATGTAATATGATATTTAAGTCAAAATAGAACTACAGCCCTAGAGAAGTATTTTTCATCACGATACCCTGCCAAGAAGCACTGTTTGACTATTTTACATCATTGACATGATAGAAAAGGATGTATATGTGTGTGTGTTTACACACAAGGACTCAAGAAAGCACATGATATTTATTGGTAGCAAGATCTGAAAACACTTGTTTAGTCAACTCACCAAGAAAACGACCTATCCAATGCAAGAAAAGAGTATTAGAACATATAAGTAAAGATGCTAAAATATTTAAGACAGATAACAAATCATAAACACCTATTAATAATAGAAAGCCATTCATTTAGAGTCTTTTCACTCTTTATGAACCCAACCCACAGGTGGCATTAGTAAATGCTTTCATAAAAGCAATATAAAAGTTCTTCCAAGGATGACCATGGCTGTTTGAAATTCAAATTTCAAACCTTGATAAATATATATTAATCCTTAGATATTTATACCTCATTTCATTTCCTAAATAAATTTTTTTTTAAATACTGCATTAACATGAATTGAGGTGCATCCACCAAAAATATTTTATATACAACAATCAATAAATTAGTGCAATACATGATTCCACAATATTGATATAGGCTTCAAGAAACCCCTCCAACTTTGGGTCATATGCAAAAATACCCAACTACACCAACACAACTTCTGCACTACCAAAATGCACAAACCAATGCATATAGACTTAGGTGATCTTGGTATAGTCCACATGTTTATAATTCGAACAACAATTTTCCAAGTTTCCTAGGAATCATGTATTTCGCCTATAGAATTCAATCTACGAAACACTGCTAATTGACAGACAGAAATAGCCGTTATGTGCAAATCCAAACTGAAATCTAGAATGAGGCATATGGATCCAAATCACTGTTATTCTATTAATTTGTTATAACTGGAATTAGATGAATGTAAAACTTACCAACGACCATTAATCTTTGTTCGAACACTACAGAGAATATTCTTTCCAAAAGGTTAGAAAGTTTGAATACTACCAATAATAGAAGTTTGAAACCAAATAAACAGTTTTACCATAGTATGTCCTCAACGAAAGGAACATGTTTCAAAAAAACATTATAAGTTTTGAAAATAGAGAGAAACATTTGGAACAGGTTAATAAAAAACAAAACAATTGAAGGATACACAACAAACTGAGACAATGTTTCAAACATCAAACCAAGCATGAAATAAACCGGAATCCAAAAGTTTAGAAGGTTTAGTCTTTTAAAAATTGATGCTTTCAATATAACAAATCAGTTTGTGTTTGAAAGAAAAGAAACATGTTTTAAAAAGACTTCCAAAATTTGTTAGCTCGGTAAATGTATTCAACAACAAAAGCATTCATCATTTATGAAATACAACAATTACCTAACTTTCTTTGAAGTATCTTCAATATCCAAACTGAAATCTAGAATGAGGCATATGGATCCAAATCACTGTTATTCTATTAATTTGTTATAACTGGAATTAGATGAATGTAAAACTTACTAGCAGCCATTAATCTTTGTTCAAACACTACAAAGAAACAATCATCCAAAAGATTAGAAAGTTTGAATACTACAAATAATAGAGGTTTGAAACCAAAGGAACAGTTTTACCATAGTATGTCCTCAACAAAAGGAACATGTTTAAAAAAGATGCATGTTTCTCTTTCTCTGTCCCTCTCATTTCATTTGTCTTGTGCATTTAGTTGTTAATTCTTGAGGGAAAGCTTGCAAACTTATCTCTTTATTTACTCTCCTTTCTCGTCAGATGGTTTTAAAAATAGCTAAAAAGCAAAGGGCTTTCTCTAAGGGTACCTGCCATGAACAGGAGTTTTATCTTGAATACAACAGGTAACAATACATAATAAAGTCATAGTAAAAAATATTTCTTTAGTTTGAAATACCTTAGGAAGTGATAGAATGTGAACTTCTTGGCAGATATCTCTCTAAAACAAAAAAAGGAACTTCCACTCACTATTTGTCAGTTTACTATTTTTCACGACACAGATAAGTGAAATTTTGTGCCTACAAAAGAAAGCATGGACCAAACAACTTATAGATATAATAAGCCACCAGTAATTAGACTAAACAACTCACGCTATCCATTTCATTTATATAATAAACTCAATATTAAAGCATGGACCAATTTATAAGTACCTTCAAAAGAAAGCATGAACCAAACTCCTTTTCTTTGTCCTGTAAATAGTACTGGTTCCTCACTAAAATATCCTCATAATTCTGAAAAATAGTACTGAGTATTGTGAAAAATAATACTGGATATTTCACTAAAAAATAGGTTTATGTCAAGCATAGAAATAAAAAAAACTTAAATTAAAAAGACTGACGTACAGAGCATTTACAATTGTATTCTCAATTCATGTTAAAAAGTCTCTATTAATTTTAACATCTAAATGAAAAATAAAATACCTTATTGTGCAAATCAGATTCTTCTTTATTCCATGACAGGAGTGACAAGCAGCAAACAAACCCAGCAAGAGCATCCTTTAGCTAGTTTTCCTTTGTGCTGAATATAGTACTGGTTCCTCACTATTAAATGGTGTTTTGATAATAAAGAATGCTGGGGCAATTAAATTTATCTCCTATTATAATTTATTGTAGCTCAATTATTTGACAATGGTGATATTTTTCTATATAAAAATAAGTAAAAGTAAATAATATTGTGTAAATGAAAATTTTCTATGAAGCAACTGTTCACGCGACATGAAAATATATCTAGCAATAGTGAAATTCAAACTTGGATGGCAGTCTAACTGGTACCAATCTTTGTTTGTTTATATCTCAAATTAAAATATATAATAATTAGAGGAAAGTTACATTGAGTAAACATTACATTCTGCAATAACTAACACAGACAGAGAGAGCTCACGTTTTCAAGTCTAGAGATTTCATTTCTTCCATTGGAGTCACCTTTTTCTCAGACGTTCCTGCAAGCATAGAAAAGGACCTGTCCACACCCTTAATCATTTTTTGTCAAAAAAATGAAAAGGAATTTTTGTGTGTTTAATGCTTATAATGCACTGTGACCCTAAAGAAATGGCATTGTTGAAATGTATGGAGAATGGGAGGAAAAATGGCATTCAACACACTTTCCTTTTGTTTGGATGAGAGAAAAGGAGAAAATAATTTTAACTTCGAAATGTTGAACTTTTTTTTAGACTTTTCTTCAAAAAACAATTGTTAAGAAAATTATACCATAATTATGCATTGGGCATTGGCTCATCAAAAGTGAAATGAGCATAGCAATACAGCTTGAATAACAGAACGTGATAAGATATTAGCGACAAATTATTAAGTATTCTTAACTTCAACCTTAAACATAGATGCATTTTACTTTCCACTTGACTTCAACAATTGTCTCCTGTTGATTGTTGTAGTTGATACTTTCCCATTAGATCTCACTTCAACAACCTTCATAATTCAAATAAAATAGAAGGAGAAACAAAACAAAACAAAGACGTCAGATAAAGAAGAGAAAAAAGAAAAAAGAAAACCGAAACTAATAAATAAAACTGGAGCATATGCAATAAAATTAAGAAGCTGCTAATTTAAGTCTAAGGTTTTAGACTTTAGTTCATTAGCTGGAGTAGGAAAAATGCCGAAATTCCACAATTAAATTTCAGGATATTAAAAAAAAAGAGCTTGTAACAATCAACTTCATAAACCAATTCTCGAATTCCGAGAGAGAGAGAGAGTTGTCGGAAGACGTGGTGGCAAACCTCTGCGACTCAACGCGACCTCGGAACAGAAGTTTGGTTCCGGTCATTCGGGTCATCAGCAACTTCTTCTTCTGCTGGTGACCTTGTCGAACTTCTTGTCAAGGAAAGCTAATTTAGTTTCTTAAATATGCAGTGTGAAGGAAAGCTAACAGCAGAAAAATATAGCAAAAAAATTCAAGAAAAAAAGAGAAGGAGAATGGAGAAAGAGAATGGAAGGGAGAAGAAGAGAGAATATCATTTTCTTCTCTCACTCACATTTTGATAGTTTTGATATGCTCTGTATTTTGAAATTTGAAAGTGTGCATTTTGAATTTTGAATCTTTTACTGGTGAAAAGTTTTTGAAGCACAGGTATGGAGTGCTAGCTGCAGTCTCTAGAAAGTGAGGAAGTGAGGAAGAAAAAGCAAGCTGAGCTACCATTTTAGCCCAACACGTGGAAAATGAAAATTGAGGAAGTCCCACGCTCTCTTGTTGTGTGGTGCCGCTTGTTGGGTTCTGATTTCTCCGGCAAAACAAAGAAGAGAAGAAGAAACAAAGGAAGCGATGGAGAGAGGCAAAAGGAAGTGTAGAAGAGAAAGAGAGAGAAGGAACAAAATTGTTTTCAGAGAGAGACTGAGGGTGGAAGAAGCTGAGGGATTAAGGAGCTGAAATTGGAAATATGAATTTGAAATTTGAAATTGGAAACTAACAACTGAGACTTGCGGGAAGCGGGAATGGTGGAAGAAGCTGAAAAGGAAATATTGTTCTTTAAAAGCTGAGGAAGAAGGAGGAATTGACACCTGAAAAAAGCAAGCTGAGGCTCTTTGTGAATGCGACACGTGTACAAAATTATCTTCTTTTATTATAGATAATAATAATAGATAATGTTGAATATATATGTTATATATATTAATAATAATATGTTCACATACAAGCCCAATAGGTTATTGTATGGTTATATGGGTTGAAGCTCAATAGCTTACTATATTATTAGGGTTTTCCCTACGCTGGAGGTAACACTGTTGAGCATTCCAAATTCTGATGCCTCTTGGTGTAATACTTCAAGCACCCAACACTAAACCTTTCTCTCTCAAACCTCCTTACCTTAAACAATCTTGAAGTATTAGCTTCGTGTATTGGATTTGAGCGAGTAAGGTGTTGTTTCGAAGATCTCATCGAGAGGAACTCAAAGGTGTGATCACTTTTGTGTTTCGACGGAAGATTAACCGGGATCTGAGCAAAGTTTTCGGTGACTGGTTCGTCTTCTCCGGTGAACTTTCCGGCGAATTTTCAGCAAGTCTCCGGTGACCCAAAATAGTTGTTCCTAAGGTTTTTGGGCGTTTTGGATTCGTTTTTGGGGTCAAATTTGACAAATTTCACCTCTACAGTGCTGTTTTGAAAAGTTAGAAGGTTTGGTATACTTTTGAGGATTTTAAGGTGCACTATTTCTAACTCTTTTACGTTGATTAAAATGGCAAAATATAGCTCCTGTGATATCATAAAGCTTAAATCTTTTGATAATCTCTTTGTTGATCTTGTGTTGAGTAAGCTACCTGCTGAATGAAATTCTTTTAAGACTGACATGCATAGACTAAAAGAATAGATGAGGTTGGATGAATTAAAAAAAATGTATATTTATATTGACGATAAAAACATTTGTAGGCAGAGTTTGAAACAAGTAGGACAACAAAAGTTAGTTGCCAACTTAGTTTCACATTTCTATAAATATCAGAAAAAGTCCAAGCCACCAAAAGGTGAATCCTCTTCACAGTTAGAGGCCAAAAAGATTGTCTTCAAGAAGAAGAAGAAGGGCAAGTGCCATAACTGTGGAAAGTGGGGTGACTGGGCAGCAGAGTGTAAGCTACCAAAGATGTTAAAGAACAACATACCACAAATGAGCCTAATACGCTAATTAGTGAACCTGAGCCTCAAGCTTTCATTGGAATGATGAATAATGGAAAGGCCAGTGTCTCTTCTGAGTGGTGGTTGGATAGTGGTGCTACATGTCATTCGACAAATGATGGGAATTTACTCACTGAGGTCATAGAAGTGAAAGACATCGTGGAAAACTGTAATGGTGGTGAGGCAGAGGTGACTCATGTTGGAACTGCTAATTTAGTGCTTTCTTCATGTAAGTTACTAACTTTGAAACATGTTAAAGTAGTACCTTTACTTAAAAAGAATTTAATATCTATGAGTTTACTTGATAAAGCTGGTATGTCTTTTTCAACTATGAATGGTATAGTAACTTTATCTGTTAACTCATGCTACTTCGGTTGTGCATTTATGATCAATGGCATGTATAGATTGAGTTTAGATACTGATAGCATAAACCATGTTAGTTCTACTTTGATTGATCTAAAACTATTACATAATAGACTTGGACATGTGAACTATAGGAAAATGCAACATTTATCTAAAACTCACAATATTCCATTAGATACTTCTATTTGATTTGACAAATGTGAAGTGTGTGCACAGACTAAGATCACTAGAAAACCTTTTAAGTCGGTTTTTAAAAGCACAACACTTCTTGAGCTTATACATTCTGATCTTTGTGACGTTAAAAACTATATCACCAGAGGAGGATGGAAGTAACTAATCACATTCATAGATGATTTATCTAGATATTGTCATGTGTATTTGTTGAAATCGAAATATAAGGCTTTTGAGAAGTTTAAGGTTTTTAAATCTAGAGTTAAAAATCAACTTAATTTGAAAATTAAGAGGTTTAGGAGTGATAGAGGAGGAGAATATACAATGACTGGGTTCAAAGAATTTTATGCTTTGGAAGGCATAATACTTGAAACTGCTGCTCCTTACTCACCCCAATCAAATGGTGTTATAGAGCGTAAGAATAGAACTTTAATTGAAATGATAAATTTTATGTTACTTACAGTTGGCATGCCTTCCTCTTATTGGGGAGAAGCTATTTTAATTGCTAATCACATCTTAAACAGGTTGCCACACTCTAAATTGTCTAAGACACCTTATTAGATATGACACAAACGTCCTTGTAGATATGATACCCTTAAAACTTGGGGTTGTGTTGCCTATGTAAGGATACAAGATCCTAAAAGGCCTAAGGTGGGACCTAGAACAACTACTTGTGTATATCTAGGTAGTGCAGAAGATAGTGCTGCAAATAGATTTTTGGATCTATCTACTAATACAGTGATAGAATCTAGAGATGCAAAATTCTTTGAGTACAAGTTTGTTAGAAATCTTGACTTGAAGGTTTTTGGATCTACAGATATGATTTTAGAATCTCTTGTAAAATCTGTAGCTTGTCCTTCTGACACTAATCTCACACAACTGGCTATTGAACCAATCTCAGTTAGAAAATCTACAAGAGATAAAGTATCTAAAAGTTTTGGTGAGGACTTTGTCACTTACCATATAGAGGGTGATCCATTCTCCTATCAAGAAGTAATGAGATCTAGGGAATCCTTACTGTGGGTAGAAGCTATAGATGATGAAGTGAGTTCTTTGCTACAGAATCACACTTGGCAGCTAGTCAATTTGCCGAAAGGGGCTAAGGCATATAGGCTGTAAGTGGGTATTAATGAAGAAACTGAATAGTGATGAATCAATAGCTAGATATAAAGCATGTTTAGTAGCTAAAGTCTTTAAACAACAGAGTGGAATAGACTTTTTTTGATGATTATTCACCTGTATGTCATTTGTCAACTATAAGAATTCTTCTTGCTTTGGCATCTATTAAACACTTTGTAGTGCATCAAACGGATGTAAAGACAATTTTCTTAAATGGAGAGTTAAATAAAGAAATCTACATGGAACAACTTGAAGGGTATGTCATGAAAGGCATTGAGAAAAAAAAGTTTGTAAATCGAACAAATCTTTGTATGGTCTTAAACAAGCACCTAATATGTGGCATCTTAAGTTTGACAAGGTGGTAAAGAGCTATGGTTTTCAGTCCAGTTATTTAGATAAATGTCTTTACTATCATTTCATGTCAAATAATATAGTCATCATATGCTTGTATGTTGATGACATGTTAATTCTTGGCTTCGATCATTCTATAGTGAGTGATGTGAAAACCACTTTAGCTAGAGAATTTGACATGAAAGATCTTGGTATAGCTAATACCATTATCGGTATAAAAGTAAGCTTTGAAAGGAAAGTTATCTCCCTTAGCCAAACTCATTATATTGAGCAGCTACTTTCTACCTGGGGATACAGTGAGTGTAAACCGAGTGAGACACCATTTGATTATAACAAAAGATTGAGTCCTAATGAAGGGACCAATGTGGATCAGTTAAAATACTCAAAACTGATAGGTAGTCTCATGTATGCTATGAGTTGCACTAGACCTGACATAGCCTTTGCAGTTGACATGTTGAGTCGTTTCACTAGCAATCCTAGTAAAGAGCATTGAGATGCCCTCAGTAGGCTGATGAGATACCTTAAAGGTACTAAAGATTATGCTCTATGTTATTCTGGTTATCCTTCATCTGTGGATGGATATTCTGATGCCTCATGGTGTTCAGAAATTGGAAATAGTAAATCCCCCAGTGGATATGCATTCACTCTGAGTGGAGCTACTATTACTTGGAAATCCAAAAGACAGACTTGTATTGCATTGTCATCAATGAAATTAGAACTTTTGCTTTAGCCTCAGCTGGTGAAGAGGCAGAGTGGATAAAGAATATGATTATGGATATTCCTTTGACTAAACTAAGATTAATTCTTTAAGTTTATTTTGTGATAATCAAGCAGCAATCCAAGTCGTAAAGAATGCTCTCTTTAATTCAAAGAGAAGACATGTAAGACTGAGACATGCGTTGTTGAATTATCTGAGAGAACAAGGAGTTATCACTTTGGTCGATGTGAGATCGAAGGATAACATGGCCGATGCTCTCACAAAAGGTTTTCCTAAATATCGATTATTCAAAATAGTGGGGGAAATGGGGTTAAAGACTATGTAGACAAGTCTTAATTATCATTTACTTACCTTAAATTGTGTGTTTTGAATTATTGAATCTTCTTTTGTTGGCCAAATGATAAGCACAATTTATATATTTCATCGATGATCGTGGTTGCTAACTATTTTGAAAATGGTGAGTTATCTCATTCCAAACTTGATGAGATGATTTTAATCCAATTCAAAAGTTCTATCTGGGAAGCTTGTGTCATTCCAAACTTGATGATACAATCCTACCAGGTTGGCCTATCCTTTTGGTTAAATGATCTCATTTCAAACTTGATGCTAGATTATTTGACTTTAAGGAATTAGTAACTGTGACATTCCAAATTGAAACATAGAAATAGTTGATTATATAAGAAGCTTATTGGTCTTGTTCTTAATTGAAACTTGACATTACAAGACTAAGTTATTGTAAGTGACGTGACTATTAGTATTATTATATGAAACGAGACAATCGTTACTCTCTTACAAATAAACTTAGGTTGATGGCTCTTTATAACTTAAACTATTTAGGCCTTGTTCATAATTTATGAAATTGGCTTGATGCTTATGAACATGATATTATGATGCTTTATGACATTGATATATGTTTTTCTTTGCCTGATGATATGATGCTAAGTTCTTTTAGTAGAACTAGACATTTTTAGTAGTCTATTCAAATGATTGAATTCATGATAATATGAAATTCATATTTGACATTCTACAGAGGATGACAAAGATGGAGGAAAGCTTACTGAGTGGGATCCTGAAGAGGATGATTTGCTTGATATATGAATCTATCATTTAGAGTTGTAGGGAACTTGACAGTTCACCTGCTATTGTCCATTATGCTGGAGTCCATTTACTTGAGACTTACATTTTGTTATTTCTATTTTGTGAACATCATGATTATTATGCTTCTTTCTTATATTTGTAAGGCCTTAGACTATTTTGACTGGCCTACTTATACTTGATTATTATGCATATGTTGGTTGTGAACTGATTTTGAGATTAATTTTTTGGATGTTGGGATTTGGATGAGTTTAGATTTAATCTAAAAACTCTTGGTATTTATATTGAAATATTGATCTCAAAACATATTCATGAGAATGATGATTCACTTAGTTTGATTGCAAACGTAGTCTGAGTTTAATATTTTATTATTAAAACTCTTTGACCGATCCGAGTTGATTGTCTTGGACTGGATGTGGATGATTCATGTTTGTTTGAACATTACACTGACTACCTTATTGGATTGTGCTGTATGGTGAACATAGGAGAAGATTGTTGAATATATATGTTATATATATTAATAATAATATGTTTACATACAAGCCCAATAGGTTATTGTATGGTTATATGGGCCCATGTGGGTTGAAGCCCAATAGCTTATTATATTACTAGGGTTTTCCCTATGCTAGAGGTAACACTGTTGAACATTCCAAATTCTGATGTCTCTTTGGTGTAATACTTCAAGTACCCAACGTTAAACCTTTCTCTCTCAAACCTCCTTACCTCCATTTTCCCACCAATTATAACATCCAAAAGATCACATATTCACACACTAATAAGTGTCTGGTTGTTCGACACAAAAATTGGGTCCTAACTTCGACTTGCTCTTGCTTTGGCAAAAAAACCAAAATAATACATTTTTAATAAAAAATTACGAATTTGGGACTATTTTGAAACATATTACCAATCTGGGGCTATTGGTCACCCCCAGAATTGGGCATGACTGGTCACGCCCAATTCTGGGCGTCAGCTACCTCTATATAAGCCCCCGATTTCACTTTTCCTTCACTTTTTCCATTTGCGCCTTCTCTCTAAAAGCTCCTCCTTCTCTCTAAAGCTTCTGAGGGATTTTTGTCTGCACCGAAACTCTGCCGAAACTCTGCCAACAAGTAAGCTAATTTATTAATTATGAGTTTTATTTAATATATTCTTTCGTTGATTTTTAAATTTGTTAGAGCCACACAATTTATTTCATGTTGTAGAAAAATGTTAGGTTTTAGCTTATAGGATTTAGTTAGTGATTAGGGGTTCGTTAGTGATTAGGGATTAGTTAGTGATTAGGGATTAGTTAGGGTTTAGTTATTGTTTAGGGTTTAGTGAGTGTTTTGGGTTTAGTTAGTGATTAGGGTTTAGTTAGTGATTAGGGGTTAGTTAGTGATTAGGGTTTAGTTAGTGATTAGGGGTTAGTTAGGGTTTAGTTATTGTTTAGGGTTTAGTTAGTGTTTTTGGTGGAGTTAGTGATTAGGGTTTAGTCAGTGATTAGGGGTTAGTTAGTGATTAGGGTTTAGTTAGTGATTAGGGGTTAGTTAGTGTTTAGTTATTGTTTAGGGTGTAGTTAGTGATTAGGGTTTAGTTAGTGATTAGGGTTTAGTTATTTTTTAGGGTTTAGTTAGTGTTTAGGGGTTAGTTAGTGATTAGGGTTTACTTAGTGAATAGGGTTTAGTTAGTGATCAGGGGGTAGTTAGTGTTTAGGGTGTAGTTAGTGATTAGGGTGTAGTTAGTGATTAGGGTGTAGTTAGTGATTAGGGTTTAGTTATTGTTTAGGGTTTAGTTAGTGTTTAGGGTTTAGTTTAAGGGTGACGATTTGGGTTTAGGGTTAAGTTAGAGAACTAAAATTGAAGCAGTTAATTTACTTAGTGTTTAGGGTTTAGTTAGGGTTTAGGATTTATTTGTAAAATTTAAATTATTTGACTAAATTAAGTTAGTGTTTAGGGGTAAATGGTTACGGGTTAGGGGTTTAGGAATTTTTGTTTAGTTAATGGATTAGGATTTTTTGTATTTGGGTTTAATTTAGGTATAATGATTTTAGGGTTAATGGTTTAGTATGTGGGATTTTAGGGTTAATTGTTCAAATTAAAATATTTGGATTAAATTTGAAATTGTTCAGTTTAGGGTTAATGTAATTTATTTGTACTGTAATTTAATTAAGGTAATACATTAATTTATTAATTATAATATTATTTTCATTATATTTAAATAGTCTCATAGATGGCTGATTCATCATCTTCGGCGTCTTCACGTTCTGGATCCGATCACGAAGGTGACGGAAGTGATCCGACGACCCATGTTGTGCCTACCCTGTATAAGTGGGGGGTGTTGCGGAGGTGTATCCAGTGAACCCACGTTTCACAGGCTGTGTGGAACGAGGACAGATGCCGGGTGTTAAAGACGCGACGTGGTAAAGTCACAGGGGGGCCAGACTGTGACGATATTCCTACAATCGTTGCGGTGATGTTAGGACAGGCAGGATTCTTACATGTCGCACGCATGCGACATATTCAGGTATAAATTTTTTAATTGAAGAATGATTCATACGAAGTGATTCCTATAAATGTTTTGATTTATAAGTGTGCATACGCATTAATTATTTTAAACTTGACTTTAGATCGATCCTGCACTTATCAGTGCTCTGGTTGAGAGGTGGAGACCAGAGACACATACGTTTCACATGCCGCATGGAGAGATGACCATCACGTTGGAAGACGTGACTGGTATCTTAGGTTTAGGCAGTGAAGGCAATGTCGTGACCGGAGCGACGTCAGATGACTGGGCCACCGTCGTCGAGGAGGTCTTCTGTCATCCTACTCAGGAGGCTGAGCTAAGAGGAGGATTTCTGCGCCTGTCTTACTTTGACAGGAATTATGCGCATTGGGGCGAGGTAGGTGGGGATTTGATAGAATTCATGCGGTTTACAAAGGCGCACATTGCGCGTATCATTGGATCATGGCTACTATGCGACAGATCCGGCGGAAGCACTGTCGGCTATCGCTATGTCCCTTTGCTCGCAGGAGACATGGCAGACATAGGTAGGTATAGCTGGGGTTCTGCCGTCCTTGCACATTTGTTTAGACAAATGTGCGAATGTACAGATGTAGATAGAAGTGATATAGGTGGGTGTCACGTGCTTCTCCAAATATGGGCGTGGCTAAGATTCCCACCTATTGCTCCAGCTATACCTCAGCCTACTCACCAGGAGTGGCATTACGGCCACAGGTATGTGTTCTTATTTTCTTTTATTAACTACGTATTAATGAGTCTGATAAGTAGTCTAATGTCATTTATTTTCAAATTAGGTTTAATGCCTTAGCCAGGTTTCGTGTACACGACCTTCCCTGGTATCGGGTAAGATTAGATTCCTTTACACGGGATGAGGTACGTGTTTTGATTTAAATAACCTTTGGTCAGTTGACTTGGATAATTTCCATTGTTTGCAATCATCGTTCTTTCCTAATTCTGTGTTTAATTGTTTTGTTCAGGTGGTTTGGCAACCATATGTAGGCTATCACTTCCTTGGTTCTACTGAGCACGAGCGACTGTTGTGGATGGCTACCAGTCTAATTATATGCTTCCACACAGTTGAATATTCTTATCCTGACCGTTGCATGCGACAATTTGGAAGGGATCAGCCAATCCCACGAAGGCCAAGGAAGTTGGAGGGCGTGCATGACCTATCCCTGCGAGGCAAACAAATGGATAATTGGAGTTGTAAGCTAAGACCCTTTATCCGTCGATGGGAGAGAAGGGACCAGCACATAGAGCTGCCCCCCAACTGACTGGGTTGATGTCACCAAGCCATGAGTACATGGTTTGGTACAGGGAGAATGGGAAACAATACGTGACGAAATTCCATGCTAGGATGGGTCGTGGTGTAAGTGTTTTTAAATTTAATTTGTAAAGTAATTGACATTTTAATGGCGTTATTGTTTGGGCTAATGAATTTGTTGTGTGATTGGTAGTTTGATGGCCTTGAGATGCTGTACTCTGCGAGTAGCGATAATGACTAGCCTGGATTTAGCTTGCCATACTTAAACCAGGAGGTGGGGCATATTATGTGCATGTTCCGATAGAGTTGTCGCTTGGAGGAGCCAGGCCCACCTGCACCCCCATCACAGCTTCAGCATGACCCAGAGGTGCATGTGATTGTTCCTCATGGGAGACGTGAGGGACATGGATTAGAGCGTCGCCGGAAAGCCATGCCCAATGTTCATGAGCCCATACCAGTTCCCAGGCCTCGCATGGAAGGTTGCTATAGGCCTCCGCTGATAGCACCTACATACGGCAGTCAGGCTTTCTATTATCCATCATCTCAGCAGCAATCGAGACAGCATGGGGACATGGGCCATCAGGGTTTCAGTTGGCAGAGTGACATGCAGTGTGGGACAAGCAGTGACGTTCCTGACACCGGATTGACTATTGATGAAATTACCAACATCTTGGATGATGTTGGTTATACTCCGGCTGGTTGTTGGGATTGGCCAGGACTTGCAGAACATGCGACCCCATCTCCTCATTATCCCCACCCACCATCGCCATATCAGGGACATTCATATCCACCTGCAGTTGCTGACCCTCCCCAGGCAGCCCCTCCCCAGGCTGACCCTCCCCAAGCAGCCCCTCCCTAGATGGACCCTTCTCAGGAAGCCCCTCCCCAGGCAGGCCCTTCTCAGCCAGGCTCTTCTCGGCGGCTTGTCAGACGGAAGTTGCCCGATCGTCAAGCGCGTCGTCAGCGGTGGTCACCTGAGTCCTAGTTTTTTTTTATTTTTTGTGTTATGTTAGTGTTTATTTAGTATTTTAGTTTGTAGTGGACTTTATTTGAGATTCAGATGTTTATAACACCAAATTCGTGTAATGTTTATTAAATTGTGATTTTTGGTACAATAATGTAGACTAGGACTCTAGCAGAAATTTAAAGCGTAAACTAAAAAAACCTGGTCTCGGCACATTAAAAACTGCATATGTAAAGACACGCTCTGCTTGTCTACTTTCCTCCTTTTATCACGACATACCAACAATTAGGCTGCGACTGAACACGCCCGATTAGGGCGTGACTAAACACGCCCAATTTAGGCGTCACAGATAGGGGTGTCACGCCTACATTTGGGTGTCATTGAACCCTATATATGTCAGACAATCCCACACAATTGACCTCCACAACGAAATTCAATCTGAATACTATGGCATTCTTAGGAGAAACAAGCAGTCAGACCATTCTTAACTCCAAATTAGCCTTCCTTTTTCCAAATGGATCGATGAAACACAACGAAAAAGGTGTTTATTTTGAATCCAGTTCTCCAATACCAATGCGGGTTCCCAATGAGTGTTCTTTTGAAACACTCAAGAGTAGGATGTGCGACACCCTTATGCTTAGCAGTGACCATTTTGTTGACGAAATCTACTACAGGCAGCCATCCCTACATCCAGGTCAGCAATATTTTTTCCATTCTCTTAAACTGACCAACGATAACGATGTTTGCTTAATGTTAATGTGCAATGAACAAATGTCGAGCGTTGGGCCTATAGAAATATTATGTAGCATAAACAGAACACCCGATGGCATACTCAGCCTACTTCAATCCACCATCGTCCCAACACATGATGCAATGCTATATTACAACGGCAAGTGGAATATACCACGGCAAGCCGATTTTGTGGGTTATGCATTCACTGGAACAAATCCAATGAGATTTGAAATTCCTTCAGGATCCAACATTGAAACACTGAAGGACCTAATCAAGCAAGTTGCCCCTGTTGGGGTTCCCCCTTATGGAATTCACAACTCACAGGTGGTAAGAAAATTGTTTTTTCGACAGCCATCCCATTACGCTTATTCACACAACACAATCGAATATCAGATAAAAGAGTTGACAACCGATGCAGACGTGTTGAAGGTGTTAGCCGAATCCAACTACTGGAAACGTTATTCTGCAATACACATTTTAGCTGTTTTTAGCAAACCCGTCGGCGAAATTGAAGGAATGTGAAACTGCAATGGATGTGTTGTTATTTCAATTGTTCTTTTTTATTTCAATTCACGGCGTCATTGTTTTTTTAATGTCGAAAACAATTTTTTGTTATGCGAATTGATCAACATGATAAAAGGCTAAACATATTCTTAAACGGAAATATAAAACCTTAAAATCAAATGCATTTACATACAAATAGTATTACAGACGTGGGTAAAAAATCATGAAACAGCCCGACGATTAGGACAAGCTCTCTGATTATGTCCAACAGCCTTGCAAATTCCGCATCTGGGCCGTCTTTGACTAGTTTCAACTTCATCCATCTCGTTACGTATTCTAGTGGCCTTTGGACGACCCTTTCCACGCAACATTTCCCTGTTGGGTATGATAAATGGACCGTCACTCGGTGGAATAGCAGCTTCATTACCTATTGGCTGCCATGGGATTGAGTAAGCCTGCACCAAATTACTTAATAGGAAGACATCATCCACATACTGCAATGGATTCTGACGAATATGTAAAGTAGCAGCTACAGCGTGACTACATGGGTATTTGAAGGCCTTAAACTTGCCACATTGACAAACACGCTCTCCAAGATTAACTGAAAATGACGTCTCACAGCCCTCCGCAACCTCAAATTGGGTTTGATCAAGATTATAAGTGCGCACGTGGTGACCTGTGGCAACAGACTGATTATGCCTCATAGCATCAACCACAATCTTGCAATGCCGCGTTGAAGGCTCAGCATGTGAAATAGCCGCCAGACCCCTGGTTACAAAATATTCAACCAATCTGCTGTACATGTGCTTCACCAGAGCAGCGATAGACATGTTTCTTGCTCCCTTCAACACCCTGTTCACTGATTCAGCCAAGTTTGTTGTCATATGTCCACTTTTCCTTGGGGATGCTATCAATCCATTATGCAACCTTAGGACTGCTATCACGGAATCGTGCTAACGCCACCTCAAAATGAGACATACAGGGAGTTACGGATACATCCATTTAATATATTCAAATTACTTGTTAATCATACCTAAATTCATCAGCACCTTCTTCAAGCGTTGATTCTTGAACTTTTGGTTAAAATTATTGGCAATATGACTAAGGCAAAACACGTGATGAGCATCAGGATGATTCGCCACAGCAGATAGTATGCTCCGGTGCCTATCTGAAATGAGACATATGTTTTGCCTTTGCGTAACGTGGAAGCGAATGTTAGCAAGGAAGTATTCCCAGGCTTCCAAGGTCTCCCCCTCAACTATGGCAAATGCCAGTGGCAGACATTCATTATTGTCATCCTGAGTTGTGGCAATCAACAATTTCCCTGTATACTTCCCATACAAATGAGTGCCATCAATTTGAATCATCGGCTTGCAAAAATTAAATGCCTGGCAACACTGTCTGAAAGTGCAGAACATGCGATGAAACACACGTTTTCCCCGTACCAGTCGATGAGCCACAAAATAATCATTGGTTTGAATATCATAAAAATAACCTGGTGAAAAACGAAGCATGTATCCACACCACCTGGGCAAAAATGCGTATGATTCTTCCCAATTCCCGTAAATCATTGCCATGGCTCTCTGCTTCGCATACCAGGCCTTACGATATGAAACTCTAAATCCAAATGAATGGGTGATCCTTTCCTGAACCAATGCAATCGACACAGACGGTTCCTCCTTAATCATTCCTACCAATGCAAATGTAACATTCACATTAAAATGAACAACCTTAATGAACCATTATGGAAGACATATAGAGGAAATTGAAAAAATACATACCTACTACAACTGAAGCAATAACATCGGAATCAAGCTGTCTATGACCCTGTGAAATATGATCATTCAGGCAATTGTGGTTGCCACCCCATCTTGAAACAATCCATTTCTCATCGAATGTTGGTTTAATTACCCTAACCCTCCATGGGCAACCCTCGTTATGAGCAATACACCTCATGCTAAACTTGTTACGCTTGCTCTCAACCACATATGCTTGTTGATGGTCCTTCATGAGGTTACGCTTACATGCAATTTGTGCGTCCCTTTTGGAGGCGAATTCCTATTTAACAAACAACACATCCCCTAATTGCCATGGTCCCTGCACTGAACCCGAACCGGAACCGGTAAAAGATTCTTCTTCGCTTGGATGACTCCAATCGATATATGTGTAATGAGGAATTCCATCCCAAAAAGGAGTCACCTCAGCACCTTCAAACACAAAATCAAATGAATAAATATAAGATGCACACTAATATAAGATGAATAAATATAAGATGCACATATACAAATTTTAGACCACTTCATTATTCATTTCAGTCATGTTACGTACCTTCAACAGGTTGTTCTGATTGTGCACATCCTACGTCCGGATCATGACGGATTTCAGACGACCCCCCTACATCATTGCCTACTTCGAATCCAGTCGCATTCACACCACCATCGTAGTCATTATCCGACGCGCTAGCATCCTCCTCAAGAAGACGATCTTCCATTGCAATGTTTTCATCATCGTCATCCTCATCCATAACCCAAGTTGGGTCATGTGAATCTTCCTCAGACACGTTTACAAATGGAGGAGCATATGACGATGTAGGCATAGTAGACTTTAAAGGAACTGACTTGATGGCTAAAACATCATCTGCTACAGTAAAATCCACGTACAACTCTAGAAAATCTATCGTTGGCAGCTTGAAAAATTCTTCCATTAGCAATTCTATGTCTTCATCATCTACAAGTTGAAAACCCATGTACTGTTGACGTTGCCATAATCTTCCCGTAAGTAAACTGATACATTGGTTGTCCTGCAGACCCAATATTTGTTGTATCTTCTTATGTAATTCACCCATTGTTGAGCTTCGCTTAATACGTGTCTGTCTTTTCTCCCCTTCAAAAACAACACATTGTGGCCCTTTAAATTTCCTTCCATTAAAAAATAACACAACACAGACAAACTCACCACCTGAACTCATTTCTTTCACTAAACAAAAACAATAACTTCTTTGCAGAGCTTCGCTGTAGACATCATAAATTTCAAAAAATTGTGTTACAACATCTTATTGCCATTACTGATAAAAAAGTTCGCATGCCGTTGAGACGACTAAAATTTTAAATTTTGGGTTTAAGGTGTTAGGGTTTAGGGGTTTATGGTTTAAGGTTTAAGGTTGAAGGTCTAAGGGTTAAGGTGTATGGTTTAGTTTTGAGGGTTTTGGGACTTAGGGTTTAGGGTTGTTTTTAGGATTTTGGGTCTTAGGGTACGTCAAGGTTGTAGCTTTCAGACTCCTTAAACCCTACACTCGAAACCCTAAGACCCAAAATCCTAAAAACTACCCTAAACCCTAAGACCTAAAACCCTCAAAACTAAACCATACACCATAAACCTTAGACCGTCAACCTTAAACCTTAAACCATAAACCTCTAAACCCTAACACCTTAAAACATATACCTTTAAAAAAACACCCTACACCCATAACCTTAAAACGTAAACCATATGCCTACAACCTAAACCCAACACTAGACTAAACCAGAAACCCTAAAAAATTAAACCATACACCCTAACTCTTACACCCTAAAACTTTAAACATTAAACCTTGAACCCTAAACCCTAACACCTTAAACCCAAAACCTTAAAACGTCAACCATACGCCTACAACCTTAACCCTACACTAAACTAAATCCGAAACCCTAATACATAATAGTTGACTACAAAACTAAACTACATCCTAACCCTTAAACCCTAAAATGAACTAAATAAATTTAACAACAAAACCCTACACCCAAAAACAGTAAACCCTAACCAAAAACCCTATATCGTAGACCCTCAGCCCCACACCCCCACACCCTCAACCTAAACCCTTCACTAAACTAAATCCTATAAGCTAAAACCTAACATTTTTCTACAACATGAAATAAATAGTGTGGCTCTAACAAATTTAAAAATCAACAAAATAATATATTCAATAATACTCATATTAATAAATTTACTTACTTGTTGGTAGAGTTTCGGTGCAGAGAAAAATCCCTCAGAAGCTTTAGAGAGAAGGATGAACTTTTAGAGAGAAGGCGCAAATGGAAAAAGTGTTCGAAAATTGAAATCGGGTGGCTTTTATAGAAGTTGGTCACGCCCAGAACTAGGCATGACTGGTCACACCCAGAACCAGGCGTGACTGCCCCCCTAGTCACGCCTGGTTCTGGGCGTGACCAACAGTCCCAAATTGGTAATATGTTTTAAAACAGTCCCAAATTCGTAATTTTTTATTAAAAATATATAATTTTGGTTCTTTTGCCCTCTTGCTTTAGCCTAACCAAAAAAGGAAAAAATAATAATTTGTATACACTATCTTTAATAATAGAAGCAAGGGAAAGGGAAAGGGAAAGGTGGAAATGAATCGGAATATGAGGATTTGGCTCAGTATATTTATGTGACACTGATTTTTTTTCTGTGATATAAATTGCTTCATTCATATTCCTCTGATTTTTAAGACTTCAGATTTTCAACAGTACCAGAAAAGTCGCATTCCCCTTGTACCCTCGTCGACAAAGTTGAATTTTTTTACCGTTATTGAGTTGGAGAAACCAACAAAATGGGGGTTCAGGAAGATCCACTTGTTTCTGTGGCCACTATCAGAAGCATAGTAAAGGGCAAGTTTGAGTCTTCATGGATGTTTATCGCTATGTGCTGCGAGAAAATTCGGTTTTTGGCTTCTGGGTATTTGGTTGAAACCTTTCTTATGTGCTGAGTGAAGGTTAAAGGGGGCAAAGATTGGATCTTTTCTACTTCAGGGTGGTGAGTGGGGAACTGAAAGTGTGATGAGTTTGTAGTGTTCTTTTGCAGGGATATAAGTGAATGGAGCCTCCTACGGGGTTTTGTGCTTCTTTGTTGAGTTTCATCCGGTTTCTTCCTTTTTTCATTGGGCTCCTGCTTCTTGGCACCATCAAAGGTAAATGGCAATGGATCTGTTCTGTGTTCTTTTCGATTTTGTTTTTTTTGGTTGTGAGTTTCTTAGTATGCTTTAATTGAACATCATGGAGGCAATTTCTAGGCTGTTATTTCAGGAAGTGAAATACCAACGGGGCTAGCTTGCTGGAATGCGGGCTTTGGGTCCAAAGGACACCGGGGGCGAGTAAAAAAAATCGTTCCATTTGCCCTTCCGGTCGAGCACTTCGTTCCTTCTTGTTCATCAATCGGAAATCAAGCAAGACAAACCGGGCACTACGGTGAGACGTGAAAACACCCGATCCCATTCCGACCTCGATATGTGGAATCGTCTTGCGCCATATGTACTGAAATTGTTCTGGACCACCTTTGCATATACTTTTTTTTGCTATTTATAATTTTGTCAAATATTCAGTGATTTTGAAGTTGAACATCATGGAGGCAATTTCTAGGATTTTATTTCAGGAAATGAAGTACTAGTGGACCACCTTTGCTTATATTTTTTTTGCTATTTATATTTTGTCAAATATTCAGTGATTTTGATGTAAAATTTATTGAAACTTTCTTTTCCTAAACCAATGGTGTGATCGGGTGGAGCCTGGTGTGGGGTTTTACACATGTTGCCTTGTGACCTATGTTTGTTGACAAATTATTCGTTTTTATTTAATTAATTGCTGTCAAGCACGCCTTGAATCATGCTTTAAGTGTCTTATTGGGGGGAAAATTGGATTTTGTATGTTTTGTTACTGATTAATTTTATAGATTTGTTTATAAGCGCAGCTGCAGAAGATGTAATATCATAGGAACGCAGAATTTTGAAGGTTGGAAGTAAAAAGTAATAAATTTGAATGAATACCAACTATATAATAGTTTAAGGTCAACTTGGACATATTTCTAGGCAAAACCAAGGAATTTAAACAGTTTGTGTACTTGTTTCATTTTCCAGTTTCCACTATGGAATACATAATAGCTCTTGTATGTCATGCTTTACTATACTAGAGAAGAATTATGGGTAGGGTTTTATGTGAGGAGTATGATTGTAAACCTTACTTACCATTGCTCAAACTGCCAATCACTTCAGGTATCCTTTTCTGCCCTTTGATATGCTTAATAATTGCAACTGGGAACACTGCTATCATACTTGGACTTTGGATAGTGCATTCTTTTTGGACATATTACTGTGTTGTAAGGTGCTTTCCTTGACTGCCACTCTTACAAGTTTTTGCTCACTGTTCTATCCATGTACTATGAAATTGTGATTACTTTCTCATAGTGATTTCCCTAGCGGACAGAGCTAAACAATTTGGGCCCATTCTGAAGCTTGTTATTGGCCTATGTGTACTACCAGTGCTGTTGGTTGTGTATCCGATTGTTGGTATTCTTGGAAGTATTGTTGGTGGAGCAGCCTATGGATTTCTTTCACCCATATTTGCTACTTTAGAAGCTGTAGAGGAAGGAAAAGATGTCAAATTTTACCACTGTTTGATTGTATGTGTACTATGTTTCATTTCTTGTTCTTAAAATGCTTGTTATATCTGTTTTACTGTTGTTATTAATTACCGAAACTTTATATTAAATCATTAGGATGGTACATGGAGCACTGTTGAAAAGAGCTGCATGGTTGTCAGGGATGTAAAAGATGTTTGTTTCCATTCATACTTCTCGGTTATGGATGACCTGCGACAAAAAGGACCTCCAAATGCAAAATACTATGAGATCAGGTTTGGTCATTGTATGCCTCACTGTTTTTTTTATTTTTATGTTGTGTCTTTAAAGTAAGGGCAAGCATTGGTGCAACAGGTAAGGTTTTGTCTTCTGACCTGGAGGCTACTGGTTCAAAACCTGGAAACAGTCTCTATACTTTCCAGGGGTAAGGCTGCATACACCTACCCTCCCTTGACTTTGCTCAGTTGGAGCCTTGTGTGGGCCACTCATGTCTTTAAGGCATTTCTCGGGGGTTTTTTGTATTTGTATCCAGATCCAAATTTTATGTTCATAAAGTTGTTTTTGATTGAAAGTGTCACTTAATAGTAATGCCAAATTGTCAATCATGTCTATCAGTAGTTAAGTTCTACCCTCCCTTGACTTTGCTCAGTTGGAGCCTTGTGTGGTCCACTCATGTCTTTAAGGCATTTCTCGAGGGTTTTTTGTATTTGTATCCAGATCCAAATTTTATGTTCATAAAGATGTTTTTGATTGAAAGTGTCACATAGTAATGCCAAATTGTCAATCATGTCTATCAGTAGTTAAGTTCTTTCTTTTGGTTCAGGGCTCTATTAGTTTCCCGTTTTTGAAGAGAGATTGTGTTTGTAAGAGTCACACTTTTACACTTTAAAGCTTTTCAAATTTAAAGTTTACACCTTAGTTGTGTAGACAATATGTTATCAGCTTGAAATTAAAGGAGCTGCGAATTGTTTATGTTAGCTATCTTTTGAAAACTTAACTATTGAAATCACAAAGGGAACATCTCTACTGTATTTCATACTTACTAAACTGTGTTGGTCGGGTTGTTTGAATCTTCTATCATTTGCATTTGAAAGTTATTAGCAAGCTTGATTATATTATTTGAAAATATTGACAGAAGACATTGGTCTTGGGTAGAGTCATTCTTTTTGTGGGATATCTTCTGGCTTTGGTGACATTTCAATAAAAAGTAGAAACTAAAGTATATAAACTTTAATATAACCAAAGTGATTATCAGTTAATTGTTCTTCCAAATTTTTCTCTGGTTTTTGGTTCAACCAATATATGGTGAACCAGATGAAACTAATTTGTTTAACTATGTTCTTCTTTCTTATGTGTTTTGTGTGCTAGTTGTATCTTTAGTTTGTGATAGATTTACATTACATGAGAATATTCAACTGTACTTTGAAAAAAAAAATAAGAATTCAGTTTTTTGGGAACATAAAAGCACGACAAAATGTGACTATGAAAAGGAATTTTAGATAAACACCAGTCATAATGTGTCAAATATGATGTTGTCAGACAACTCAGACATGAGATTTGTGCTATATGACTTATTTTGATTTTTTTTTTTCTGCTTTAATGCAGGCTACTTTATATTCCTGGTGCTTTAATAGCTGCAGTTATTGGAATCATTGTTGATGTGCCAGTTATATCATTTGTTGCCCTATGCAAGGGTCCATACATGCTATTTAAGGGGTGGCATCGATTGTTTCATGACCTTATTGGCTGCGAAGGCCCTTTCCTGGAGACCATACGTGTACCTTTTGCGGGTCTTGCTATCCTTCTATGGCCATTGGCTGTTGCTGGGGCAATTTTGGCATCCATGTTTGCAAGTTTCTTTCTTGGTTCCTATGCAGGCGTTGTAGCTTATCAGGTCTATCCTCATATCCTTTCATTCCCGAGTTGTACTATACTACTATCGTTATTATATCCAATCGTGATATACTTGGGTTAGACAATTGCAAATATATAGCAGCTTGGTGGTAGGCTTACTTATAACTTGACTGCCCTATGATTTTCTAGACTGGTTGCTATTGAAAAGAAGGTCAATGCTAAATTGTGGAAGCAACACTAGGGATTTGGATGACAAACAAACTTAGTTTCAACATTTATTGTTGGTTGACATATCACAGCATCCAATTCCTAGTTCATATTCGGCAAATGTGCCATGTATTTGGATGATTCATGTAAAAGGTGAAGGCCTATACTAAGTACTTGGTGTCCAACTGTACCCTAATACAAATATGAACCTTTAGCTGTTGAGGCTTTGTCATTTCAAGCATACATTGTTGATGGATAGGATCATAAATAGCGTATGATAGATAGAACTTGAAAATTGCATTTGAAACATTATCCAACTAATAAAAATTAACACTGCCATTTCTGCTTGGTTAGTGGAAACAATAGCAGAATAACACAAGAACCTGAATCACAGTTCAACTTTTGTTCTGTCTACTGTTTGTTGGTCGGTGCATAGCACAAGCAGTTGCGGATGTTGTTTGGTAAGCCATGATCAACATTATTACTTGGGAGAGAAGATGCAGGTTGACCATTTCCTAAGAGAGATGTGTAGTGGTATACATCTTGTAAGGGCCCAAAATTGTCCATCACCATCCAGAAATGGTTTGGATATGGAAAATGGGAAATCACAGAAATAGTTTATCGATATTCTTCTTAATGGTGGGTGAAGGGGGCTCAAGGAAGTTCATGTTAATTTGCAGGAGACTAGCTTAGTCTATCAAGAAATAGGTTTTAAAGCGAGTTAGCTAAATTTCTCTACCAAAAATCTTAAACTTATCTCATACCTACCATCCTCAAGAAGTTGTGCACCACTGGTGTGCGTGGGCATTTGTGGTATTTTAAAGTTACTAGGGGCTGTTCTGTGTGTTACAGAGTAAGGCAAAATCAATTCAGCAATACAAAATAGGAATGCATCATCATCAAGCAGGAAAACAAATTAAGGAAGCATAGACACCTGTCCACTTGATAGGCAATTTTATTGAAACTATAGATCATTAGAGAATTGCTTGCATTTTGTATTGAGAAGGCATGAAGGGTAATATTAAAATCTATTTTGCTTTCCTTGACACTTGCCTAAGGAACATGTACCAAGCTTTATCTTCTGCTGATCTTTAGTACCAGCTCTATCTCGTGCTGGTCTTTTGCTTCCTTTTTCAATACTACATAGGTGTGTTGTGACGTTTACATTGGATTTTATTGGAGAACTTCCTAAAGTCCTAAGGATGGATACCATTTTGGTGGTAGTGGATTAACGTATACAAAGTATGTCATTTTTTACCACATTGCCACCCACTTTCTGCTAAAGAGGTTGCTGACTTGTTAAAGAATTTGCATGGCTTCATGCAGTGGCGGATCTAGAAATTTTTTCTAGTGGGGGCAAATTATTTTTAAAAATATTTTCATAGAAGAAAAATATTACAAATTTTTACAAAATACATAATGTGTAAGCCAAAAAAAATCTAAAATACCTATGTTTTTACAAATTATAATTACTCTTTACACATTTTCATATTTTAAAAATATTGTATGATTTTTTTTCATTGTCAATACTATAAAAAAATTGAAAAGGTAAAATAAAAAATTAATAGAAATTTATTTCTCTTTTATTTCTTATAACATTTTACATTCATTTAAAGGAAAAATATTTTATGGGGACAAAACTAATTTTTTATGGAGGCAAAAACTAAATGTTATTATATATATCCATGTAAAAAAAATTCTTGTGGGGGCGATTGCCCTCACACCCAACAACATGGATCCGCCACTGGCTTCATGGATTTCTTTCCACCATAGTTTCAGAAAGAGATCACACTTTTACTAAACAATTTTGGACTGAACTATTTAAACAGGCAGGAACCAATCTAAAACTCAGCTCTGCCTATCATTCGCTGTTGAATGTACAATTGGACATACAGAAATTGTCAATGTATCTGAGATGCTTTACAGGTTCTAAACCTAATCAGTGTCCCTGCTGGCTTAGTCAGTTGTGTTGAGTTCTAGTACAATGCTAACCAGCACATTTCTGCTAAATATCTACTTTTAGGACCTTATATGGAAGAGACCCTCCAATATTACTCGAATGTACAGAAGATTTATCAATAGTAGAAGTTAACCAGTTGGTGGCTAAAAGGAATGTAGTGTTAGATGAGCTCAAATCATATTTGGTCCTGGCTCATAACAAAATGAAGCAGTATACTGATTCACGTAGAAGGGATGTGAGGTGCCTGGAGACTTAGTCTACTTAAAGGTTTAATCGTATATTAAGTCAGGAGTTTGGCTAATAATAATGAGAAGCTAAATCCAAGATTTTACCTTCTTTTAGAGGTGGTGATACTGAGGATTGAGGATAGAGCAGGTTGCTTGTAGCCTGAAACTTCTAGAATGCAGTCATGCTGATCTGGTCTTCCATTTTTCATTTTAAAGTAGTTACTATAATTGTCAGAGCATCAACCATTAGCACCTGCACTTTCAGGGAAGTGGGAGCTAAAAGTACACCTTGCAATGTGCTGCAACTGAAACAGGACATGATGGTAAACGGGGGGGTGCTCAGTCAGTGCAAGATCTATCAGACTATGGGACAATATCTTTGAATTTCGCCTTGAGGGCATGGTGAAAGTGTTGGCAGAGATTGATAGACACCCATTACTCACGTATAGCAATAGGAAGAAGAAGCATGTGAGCAAGGAGAGGTAGAGTGAGAAAAGATGTTGTATATTTGTAGTAACAGAATGCTTTTAAATGGCAAGAAAGAGGGAGAGATAAAAGGGGAGTTTTTATGGATTAGTGGGCTGAATGTAGTGGGAAGGCTAAGAGGTTGGTATCAGTAAGTGTGTACTAACTTAGTCCTCTTGAGTGATTTGGGTGGTATAGAAATTGCATCTACTTGATCTATCAGGCTTTTCCATTTTCTGATTATAATTTCCTTTAGTATTGATGATATTCTGTTGCTTTATTAACATGTAACAGTGAATGGTGACTCCTGTGTGATTGTGCAAATAAAATAAAATCTGTTTCCTGTCCACACCTGGCTGCTGGTTTCCTAACTATCTCACTGTTTATTTGCTTTTTTAAATGCAGGAGTCTTCTTTCTTGTTTGGCCTTTCGTACGTCATTGCAGGTTCGGCCATTTATGATGAATACAGCAATGATATTCTTGACATGCCGGAAGGATCCTGCTTCCCTAGGTTTTTTTTTTCTGCTCCCATGTATTTATCACTGTGACTTGCAATTAAGGCTTTTATATTATGTTCTTACGCATTTGATATCTGAATTCTAATAGGCCCCAGTTTCAAAAAGATGTTGATGCATCACAAAGAACTTCTAATTCAAATTCTGTTTCAAGACCCAGCTCCTTCCGAAAGGCTCCTTCTCGCACATCTTCAATGAAGAACAACAATATTGCTGGGTTGAAATCATTTGAGGTATTCTTTGTGGTATTTTGTGTTGAACGACACAACTCAAAATATCGCCTTTATCTTCCTTGGATGTTCCTGTTTTGCGGCTTCGACGGTCTGTAGTAAATAAATATTGTTCATGAATTGTGTAGCTGTTGGATGCCTTATTCAAGGAATGTTTCCATGTTGGAGAAAAAATGGTTTCTGAAGGTATAATTACAAGAAAAGACATAGAAGAAGCCAAATCTGGTAATGGGAGTAGAGTCATTAGTATTGGTTTGCCAGCATATTGCTTAGTCCAGGACTCTTACACTCTGCAATATTAAATTCCGTTGGTATAATGATTAGTAAGTGGAAGCCTTCAACATTTCTCTTTTTGAGATTTTTTTTTTTTGACCATTTTGATCACTTTCTCAATGTAGGTGATGAAACTGAACTAACTATCACAAACAGACCAAGGGAGAAATTTTTTGACTGGTTTGTTAATCCCCTGTTGATCATTAAGGAGCAAATCAAAGCTGAAAATCTTTCTGCCTCAGAAGAGGACTACCTCTGCAAATTAGTTCTCTTGGGTGGTGATGCAGAGAGACTGAAAAAGTCTAGCGTTGGCCCTGCACCTGAATCCGAGGTCAAACGTGCAGAACTGGAGGCATTGGCTAGAAGGTACTGAATAGACCAAAACTTGCTTAGTGTGTGTGTATTTGGGCAAGCACTTTTAAACTTGATTTTGACGTCAAATTGTTTATGATGGGAAAAAACAAGTTTGTAGTAACACTTAAAAGCTAGTTCAAAGAAGAAAAATTAAGGAAATACAATGAATCACACTTTTCACATGCTAAAATCAAATTTATGAACCTCAACTTTTTCAAATACTACTCCCCCATCCAACTTTTCCCTAAACACCTATAAACTTATAAGGGCTTTTATTGTAACTTAGGAATCAAGTACTTATCTCATGAAAAACACTCATGCAAGAAGCTAACTAATCCAAAATGGGTTAGTATACCTAATGCAAAATATACATTTACCTTTTGCCTTTTTTTTTCCGAACATGCTTTCCCTTCAAATGGGTTAGTATACCTAATGCAAAAATTACATTTTAAGGTTTTCTGTCTCATTTTGTTTCCATTTGTATACAGACTGCAAGGAATCACCAAATCCATGTCAAGGTTCCCAACCTTCAAGCGACGCTTCGATGATCTTGTAAGATCATTATCTGATGATCTGACGGAGAAACATGGAGGTCTGACCAGATCAAAGAGTGCCTTTGCTCGGTTGATTAGTTTAAAATCGTTCAAGGGGACAAGAGCTAACGGATCTGCTCAAGGGTCACAACATGTTGCAAGAGACTTAGAAAATTCATGATGAGAATACCATGTAATTGACAAATCTTATGTCATAGGTTTAATTTCCAGTTCATTTTGGATAGAAAATTGAAGTGTAATTGACAATAATAGTAAGAGTTTATTTTCAATGTATTATCGGTGTAAATTTTTTGTACTGTTAACCAATTAGAAATTATAATTGGTATGACAGTTACTGTAAAAATAAAAAAAAAAATATCATACATGTTAATTTGATTAGATGATAGCGAAAAAAAAATTTAGTGTTGATGCCCAGACTATTTTCTCCTACTATAATATCTGACCTAGTTTACGATGAGCATATTTACGCAAAATGCTGCCATAAAAAAGATTCAGTTTTAGACCGCATAACATTGTAGTCATGTCTTGCTGTACTTCTCACGAGATCAATGAGTCCATTGGGAAAACTACCTAGAATTGAACATTCTCCCCCCAAGCATGTTCAAGTTTTTTAACATCGATATCAAGGAGATTCGGTGTTGCTTCATTTACAGTTTCACGTTATTTTTAAATGCATCAAAGGAATCACCATAAAGTACTAATTTAATAAAAATAATAATTTTCGATGTATGGTAAATAAGCTGCATTCAATTTTCCAAATTCAATAAAAAAAATAGAGGATTGATGGTATAAATATCTATGTTTTATTAGAGAAAATAATAAATTTTTAAAAATTAATGAACTATATATTATGAATATTAAATATCAAGAAACTGTTTTGATAAACAACTTGATTAAGGTCTTATTGAATAAATACTTATTATATAAGTAATTATATATAGATTGATTTTATAATCGAGGGAGAAATAAAGTTAAATTGATTTTATATAAATTGTAAGTTGTTTTTATAAGTTATCGTAGAGAACCTATTAAAAGAAGTTGAATACAACTTATAAATATATCATAAACTATTTCATAAGCTCTATGGTGATTGGATATGGGAACTGGAATTAACTGATACTCCTTCATATTTTCAGTTGTGCTTTTTATGGATTCACTACTATGGACTCAATACTGTAGGTCATGTCTAACTGTGAACGAGCACATTTGAGCTAACAATTCTGTCAAATAAGGTGTGTAAAACTTCTGAGCAAACAGGTGTGAAAAAATTACACTGCCAATAAATGTTTCCTTATAATGAAAGAAAAACATAAAAGCACCAATTGGAAAAACCGGCAAAGATTAATATGATACTAAAAACAATAATTGAACAAAGTGACATAAAAGATTGCTAAATGTAATCTTTAAATCAGTTGCAAAATCTAAATATGTAAAGGATTTAATTATTATCCTCTGATTAGCAAATTTAAAAAGAAGCAAGACAAACATCATGTCATCACTTTTAAACAGCTGTTTTGACTTTAAAATCTCAATAAGAGAAAACACACATTGAAAAACAAAAAAGTCTTAAGAGGAACAAACTTCTATGTCCTCCCAAATATTTGAGTAGAATTTGAGCCATAATCTAATAAAAGTTCCGCAAAAAAGGGTTACATCTCTATTTTGCTAACAGGAGTGGAAGAAAACATGACTCTGATTCTTTTACCTTCTTGGCCTACGGATACAAAAAATCTCAAGCTATGACATAGCAGAATGTACAGAGGTTACATAATATTTGACTATGCTAATTTCAATGTATTAAATTATTTATGGATTTTCTTGTGTCTGTGAGTGATAAATTTCACTTCTATCAAACGGTTGACTTCTATTGGGAACACCAGCTAAGTTGTAGAATTCATTCAATGTTTTTCTAATTTGCACTTTCTTCTTTTTATCAGCAGGGCGAGGTCCTAAAAGACCTAATTCAATGATTGCAACATTAGTCTGTGAGGATTGGACAACTGCATCATAAGCTTTTGAAGAGAGGGTAAGGCCTTCGTTTCTAGCTCTCGTGTATAATTGATATGCCAGCCTTGGCTTTCCATCATTTGCAAGGGCCTCAATCAGCATTTCATAAGTTATCTCATTTGGAGAGATGTTCTGAACTTTCATTCGGTGAAACCATTCGTACGCTGCACTGCTCATACCATTACGTGCACAGCCAGTGATTATTGCATTGTATGTCACCACTGTTACCTCAATTCCTAATGTTACCATCTCCTGAATGATGGCGTCAACCCTATTAAAATTTCCTTGGGCAGTATAAATGGAAGCCATAATTGTGTAGACATATGCATTTGGTTCAACCCCAACCTTGACCATATGGTTCCACACACGTAGAGCATCATCATAGAGTTTTCCCTTTTCAAGTGTACTCAATAAAGCCCCATATGATATTATAGTGGGCTTTTCACCATTTTCCACCATTCTCTTGAATATTTGCACAGCTGCAGTAGTTTCTGAAGCCTTAGAACAGGCCAGAAGAACTGCATTCCATTCCCTACTTCCAGGTTTTAGGCCTTTATCCTCCATCTTGTTCAACAACTTAACACCCCATCTCCAAATTCCCTTCCTCTTGGCTGCACTGAGAAGAAAATTGAAGTGAGAGACTATCAGTTCATATGACAAGTTATTTGGTTTTGGCCCTTTGTCCAATAAATCTTCATATATCTCCAAAGCTGCCCACCATTTCTTTGCTTTTCCCATTAACCAAATTGCATGGTTGCAGACAGACAAGCTGATCTTATCATACCTTTCTCTTATCCGGGTGTACAGCTCTTTCACAACAATGTAGTGATCTTCACGGGTACAAGCCCATGCAAGCCGCTCAAGATCAGCCTGCGGTAGTGGAATCCCAGCATTATCCATATCAAAAAGAAACTTCAACACATTGTTGCTCAAGTTATCATGACTAACAAGCCAACAGCGCATTACTTGATAACAAACACGGATCGTGAACTTCTCTATCTTCATGAATTCTTTCTCCCAATCTTCTCCATCATCATCTTTTCCTATTTCACCTTGATGGTATTTTCCCCTAAACTCAACAAAGAAATTTAGAGCTCCATTGCCATCTTCCATCCTCCGATATGCCAACAAGGCTTGTGAATAGGATACAGGGGATGGAGTAAGGCCATTCCTACGGATCTCCTCAAGCATATAGAGAGCTTTGTCACATTCTCCTTTCTCAATGTAAATTGCCATCAAGGTGTTATATGTCACAACATTATAGGCAATTCCATCTTCAGCCATTTCATTAAGAATAGCTTCCATTTCTGCAAATTGACCAGATTGTTTGACTACACCTAATAGACCGTTATATATGAAAAGGTTGGGCCCAAAAGAGCCATTGGTTTCTATCTTCCTCTTCTTCATCCAGTTGAAAAGAATCAATGCAGAATCCATTTTCTTCTCTTTACTAAAACCACTGATTATCGTCGAAAACACCTGCAGGGGCAAGTCCCCCTTGTCCTTAAGAATCTCCTCCACGTCCTCCACTGTCTTCAACGTCCGCAATCTCAAGGCAAGTGCTCTCACATCAACCTTACCATCACACTCTTCTTCACCACCTTCCTTGCTATTGTCATCACCATGCATTTTTACTTCACAGTCACTCTCCTGAACTTGATCCAATTTCAAAGACTTTACACCCTCCAAGTCACCGTTAACCAATGCATCATTAGAATCAGTCTGCTCCTCAACCAATTCACTCCCAACACTTTCATTGCTATTGTAATCACCACGCATTTTTCCTTCACAGTCACTGTCCTTAACTTGATCTAAATTCAAAGAGTTTACACACTCCGACTCACTGTTAGCCGATGAATCATCAGAATCAATATTCTCCTCAACCAATTCACTCCCAACGCCTTCCTCATCCAGTGCCCACCCCAAGGGTGGAGCTAAGTCTCCAACATGACTCTTGTGTGGCTTCAAAATGATACCAAACTTGGGTTTAGAGAATCCCAACAAAAACCCACATCTCAAATCCAACTTTGCATGTCCAGAAAAGGCCACAGTCCCATACCCTCTTGAACGTTGAAAAACACTAACTTTTGCACCATGAGAAACAGAAAAAACAATACCCTGTTTCACCCTCCTCCTCCTATTCAGATCAGTAACACCAGAAGGGCCTATTTCAAAACGAGGAACCACCAAGTGGTTAACTTTGAAGGGCCAAGTGCTAATCATTTCTCAGAAATTTGAAGCCAAAGAGGAAAACCCACTTTCAAATAATTAGTCACAGGAATAATTGAGGAAACAGCATAAGATGGGTTCTAAGTTCTTACCTTCTTCCACTGAGGCTCGTTCGAATCAGTTGAAGAATGGTGACTACGGGCAAGGTCGCTTTGGCACAGCCAGTCGTTTGCAGAGAATCAAATGGATAAACTGAGTATAAAAACAAAAGTTATTAAGATTATATAAATAGATCACAGTAGTTAGAGTAAACCGAAAAGAGTAGAGTATTATAGTAACCATTTTTAAAAAAATTATCGTGAAGTTAATTTATCAAAAGAATATTATTCAGTTTTAAAATTTTAAAACATCATTATATTCATTTGCCTAAATTATAATTTTTGTCTTTCTTTAATTTTTATCCATCATTTTGGTTTCTTTAATTTTTTTTTTCTTCATGATTTTAGTCCTCAAATTTAAAACAATTATATTTAATCATTAATTTTTGTATATGTTTATTTTTTATTATTTACATTTTAATTAATTAAATTATTTATTGATGATGCCATAAATGAATTTGTTAGATGTACGTTCAATTAGACCAAATAAAATACATGCTAGACAAACTAAAATTGATGCAAAAAGACAAAAAGTGATAACCAAGGATAATCATGGATAAAATCGTGATAGACATCTTAGCCATGACGTCGATAATAAAGAATTTAAAATATTTATTTTTCTATTTTTGTTTGATTGGGCTCATAACCCTTTTTCTTATCAACTTAGCTTTGATCCTAATTGTACCCTAACTTTCAAAATAGGGTTTTCAAAACATTGTGTATTTGCTGCTTAGGGAGTGCAGTAGATATTTTTATCGTCCTTATTTTAGTTTTTGTGGCAATGCATGAGTAGCTTCCTTTGTTTTAGGATTGGGGCATAATCCTTGACCTATATTGATGATAATTTGTTGTTTTGGTGTTTTCTTAATTCTTTCTTTTATTCTTCTCTTATTAAGTTATTTAAGCAAAACACTTAGTTACCATTTTTCATAATAGGCAAGTACCAAGTGAATCTTGTTGTTGAATCTATAAGAAAGGAACTCATGTTCTAAGTCACGACAATAGATTTAATCATAAGAGGGTAAAACAAATTAGTAAGAAACATAAATAAATGGCCTAACTAAACATAGCTACATGAAAATAGAGACAAAAATTACCTTATATTAATTTGTCTTCAAAGATGATGTAACAGCTGAACCCATAGCCATTAAGTTTTCCCAAATCTACCTTGCAATAGAACCCACTCTTCAAGCAAACTTCAAGAACACACAAGGTTCCAGCACTCCTTGAAATTGGGGTTGTTTTAGAAGCTTATAATTGCAGAAATGGAAGATGGAAGAAAGGTTAGGGATGAAGGTGAAGACACCATGAAGAAGCTCTCCAAAAAGTCCAGGAAGAATCACAGCAATAGCATTGGGAAACCATTGATAAGACTCAAGAAGTTCTTGAACAAGAACAAAAGAGAAACTTTCACAACAATTTTCAGAATTGTATTAATGAACCAAAGTTAGTTACATTCAGTTTTGACACCTTATATAGGCCACAAAATTACAAGCTAAATGTCACTAAATGTAAGAAAAATGCAAATTAAAATGAAGCCTAAATGAAGCTTGAAGTGCAGGCTTTGCCAAAGTGACTGTTAGCTTCCCAAACATGTGCAGTTGTAGTTCCAGACTGAAATAATCGATTAATTCACACTTGTAATTGATTAAAATAGAGCTATTTACCATTTTCAGGCTTATGTAATCGATTAAATGGCCTCTGTAATCGATTAAAACAGTCAAGCTTTGTTTTAATCGATTACGTAATTGATTAAAACAGTCAAGACTTGTTTTAATCGATTACAGAAGTGAAATAATCGATTAAAGCAGTAGGTTCTTGTTCCTGTTTGAAGCTGACATGCTGGTAATCGATTACAGGTCCAAAATAATTGATTAAAATAGTGGAAAACCTATTTACAAGTGTTTGTATTGAATTTCTTCTAACAAGTGCTAGAATTTATTGAATTGAATTGGACTTGAGACATCAAAATCCAGCTCTTGTCATCCTTGAGTTGATGTGCATCCTCATGCTTGCCCAAACTAGCTTGAATGTGGTCTTGAATTGCTTGAGTCCTAGCTCTTGTCATTGGTCCTTTAAAGCTCACCAAAGGAAGTGCTTCAAGCTCTCCTTTAGACCTTTAACTTGTCTTGGACCTCCATCATCCCCTCCTTCTTGAAAAAAACTTGTCCTCAAGTTTGCCTCCTCACTTGTACCTACATCATACAAAGAAAGATCACAAACATTGAAAGTATTACTCACTCCATACTCACTAGGCAATTCAAGTTTGCAAACATTGTTGTTGATCCTCTTTAGAATCTTGAAAGGTCCATCTCCTCTAGGTTGGAGCTTGGATTTCCTTTCATGAGGAAATCTATCCTTTCTTAAATGAAGCCACACTAAATCTCCTTCATTAAAGATCATTTGCTTCTTGTGCTTATTGGCTTGCTTTGCATATTGTTCCATCTTTCTCTCCACATTTGCCTTCACTTGCTCATGCAACTTTCTAACATAAGAAGCTTTAGACAAAGCATCATGATTAACCATAGAAGAAGTGTTAGGTAAAGGTAATAAATCAAGAGGAGTTAAAGGAATAAAACCATAAACAATTTCAAAAGGAGATAAAGAAGTAGTCTTGTGAACTACTCTATTGTAAGCAAACTCAATGTGAGGTAGACACTCCTCCCAAGTTCTCAAATTACCCTTAATGTAGCATCTAAGGAGTTGTCCCAATGTTCTATTAACCACCTCGGTTTGGCCATCCGTTTGTGGGTGACAAGTTGATGAAAACAAGAGTTTTGTACCAAGCTTACCCCACAATGTCTTCCAAAAGTGGCTAAGGAACTTTGTGTCTCTATCACTCACTATGCTTCTTGGCAATCCATGTAGTCTCACCACTTCTTTGAAGAAAAGATTAGCCACTTCACAAGCATCATCACTCTTATGACAATGTATGAAGTGTGCCATCTTTGAGAACCTATCAACAACAACAAAGATAGAATCCTTTCCTCTCTTCGATCTTGGAAGGCCAAGCACAAAATCCATTGAAATGTCAACCCAAGAGGAGTTAGGAATAGGCAAAGGTGTATACAAACCATGAGGCATTAATCTAGATTTAGCTTGATGACAAGTAATGCATTGAGAAATAAGCTTATGCACATCATGCCTCATTTTTGGTCAAAAGAAATGTTCATATAAAATAGCCAAAGTTTTGTCCACACCAAAGTGCCCCATCAAATTATTCTCATGAGCTTCCCTAATGAAAAGTTCTCTCAAAGAGCTTTTAGGAACACATAATCTCTTTTCCTTGAACAAGAAACCATTATGTCTAAAATATCCTTGGTGAGCCCCTTTCTCACACAAAACAAAAATACTAGAGAAGTCATGATCACTTACATACAATTCCTTTATGTGATTAAAACCAAGCAATATAGTTTCAAGCATAGAGATCAAACAATGCCTTCTTGATAAGGCATCCGCCACCACATTCAACTTTCCTTGCTTGTGTTTAATTACATAAGAAAATTGCTCAATGAATTCAACCACTTAGCATGTCTCTTGTTGAGTTTGCCTTGCCTTTTCAAATATTTAAGAGATTCATGATCACTATGTATCACAAATTCCTTAGGTAAAAGATAATGTTGCCAAGTTTGCACTACTCTCACAAGTGCATACAATTCTTTATCATAAGTGGAATAGTTCAAACATGCACCCTTCAATTTCTCACTAAAATAAGCAATAGGATGTTTATCTTGAATTAAACCCCTCCCAATGCCCACATTAGATGCATCACATTCCAATTCAAAGGAAGCATTAAAATTAGGCAATGCAAGAATAGGTGCATGAGACAATTTATCCTTCAATGTTTGGAAAGCAATTGCATGCTCTTGCTTCCAAGAGAAGCTCACGATTTTCTTCATTAATTCATTCAAAGGAGAAGCAATGGTGCTAAAATCCTTGACAAATCTCCTATAAAAGCTTGCCAACCATGAAAACTTCTAACATCTTTCACACTTGTAGGAGTTGGCCACTCCATGATGGCTTTCACTTTCTCTTGATTCAGTTGGACTCCTTGAGCACCTACTACAAAACCTAGAAACACAACTTGTGAAGTGCAAAAAGAACATTTATCAATTGCTCCATACAAGGTTTCCTTTCTAAGCACATCCAATAAAATTTTAACATGCATTAAATGATTATTTAAATTGGCACTATAAACAAGAATGTCATCAAAGTAAACTACCACAAACTTGCCTATAAAGTGTCTAAGCACATGGTTCAAAAGTCTCATAAAAGTACTAGGTGCATCACTCAAACCAAAAGGCATAACTAACCATTCATAAAGTCCAAATTCAGTTTTAAAAGTCATTTTTCATTCATCCACTTCCCTCATCCTTATTTGATGATAACCACTCTTAAGATCAATTTTATAGAAAATAGTAGCACCATGCAATTCATCCAAAAGATCATTAAGCCTAGGGATGGGATGTCTATACCTTATGGTGATGTTGTCGATTGCCCTACAATCTGTACACATTCTCCAAGTTCCCTCATTCTTAGGCACAAGAATAATAGACATAGCACAAGGGCTCATGCTCTCACGGATCCACCCTTTTTCAAGTAGCTTTTCCACTTGTGTTTGTATCTCTTTTGCTTCCATTGGTGAAGTCTTATAAGCTAGCCTATTAGGGAGTGAACAACCGGGGATCAAATCAATTTGATGCTCTATGCCTCTCAAGGGAGGAAGGCCATTAGGAACTTCCTTTGGAAAAACATCTTGATATTCTTCCAAAAGGGATTGCATACCAATTGAAAACACAATGAATATACTTCAAATAAACCAAGAGGGGGAGGGGGGTGAATTGGTTCAAAATTGATATTTAAAATTTTCTAAAACAAATTGCGGAATTAAAATCTTGGATCGTATCACTTGTTCACCTTTTGAAAATCCAGAACTCTTTCTTCAATCAAGATCAATCTTTGATATGCATGTAATGACAGAAATAGTTTCTTTGATGATAATATTTTGATTTCATAAAGATAAGCAATGAAATATACAGAATTCAAGACAAGAGACAAGGCAATTTATACTGGTTCACCTCTCAACCTTGGGGGCTACATCCAGTTACTTCTGTAACATCCCAAAATTTTAGAACTTCAGACTATTACTGGGGTGAAATGTTAATTAGAGGCAGTACAAAAGATTTAGGACAAAATGACGAAAATGCCCCTTGACATTTTGATAATGACAAAAATGCCCTAGATATTTTAAGGAGGAAAATTTTATGAATAGCCATGGATATTTTGGAAATGACAAAGAATATCCTTAGATATGTTGAATAGATATTTTCAGGAGGGAAATGACGATTATGCCCTTAGGTGAAGGGTAAAATTACCAAAATGCCCTTTAAGCCAGAAATGATCAGATAACCTTAGAAACTGTATGGAGACCTGAGGAATAGATAAAATACTCTTGGATAACAAATTATCAATATAGTTGGAGACCAGAAACTTTAAATTGAAATTTCTAGGAATTTTGAAAGATATTTTGAAAAGAGCTCAATCTAGACTACCTTGGGCATCAGAAAAGTAGTAAGAAAAGGATAGATAAAATCTATGGAGTTTTCTCTTAATTATAAGAGGAAAAGATGTTTTTTAATGAGCTAGTTTAGTAATTTTAATAATTCAAGGAAAGATGGACCAATAGGAATTAATATAAGTCATTTTAATAATATCTTGAAGGATATAAAAGAAAAGAAAGAAAAACTTGTCCTACAAGCTTAGGTTCTCATGTACAAATTAAGAGGAAATGAAAATAGTGAAAAATTATCAAGAAGAAGGACACATGGATGGTTAAGAAGCTTGGAATTTTGCTATTGGTCCAAATGTAAAGGAAGGTAATCATGGGATGAGAAGATTTTTTGAAGAAAAACTTCCTCTTGACTCCTTGAAGCACGTAGCCATTTCTAGGCATTGTTTCAATAATCCCAACGGTCAAAAGTTATATATATGAGATAGTAATATACCCTTAAAATTTTAAAGAGATCTAACGGTTAACAAATCTAGGATGAGTATTTGAATAAAACGGGATTTTTGAAGGAATTTTGTGACTAAGCTAGCCATCTCACATAAATTGAAAACAAATGAATTGCCCCACAAGCTAGTCTTCAACGTGAAAGAGGGAGAGAAGTGGAGAAGAGTGTGGAAGTCTAAAGAAATAGACACTTGGAGGGTGCAAATTTAATAACCAATAGAAACCAAGATAGTGTAAAGTTGTCATTATGGCTTGTATGATATTTTGGAAAGCAAAATCTTCATTTCCCTAGCCTTCCACGTGAAGCAAAGCAAAGAGAAGCCTTCCAAAGTTAAAAACCAACGTGCAAGCTTAGGGAAGGGAGGAGAAAAATGTAGAACAAGGCCACTTGGAAGAAGCAAAGTGATTAACCAATCAAATAAAAACACAAGGAAAGGTAGCCATCATTACTTATGATAAAAACCAACACTTACCATCATATAAAAAGGCTTAATGACTGAAAATTGGGCAGCCTAGGAAAGGAAAGAAACCGTGCAAGCTTCATCCCTAAACCATTCCATATTCATTTCTTTCCAAATTCCACCTCCACTTGAAGAAAACAAAGGCTTTTCACTTTGAAAGTTCACGTGAAGCCAAGAACCTTAGGAGCAAGGGTTATTCCAAAGGAAGTTAATGTGTAAAACCATAAACCCACACACTTCCAATTTATTAATTTCCAATTCCATTTTCACACAAAGCAAAATAAAGGCCACCAACCTTAAGAAAGTCCACGTGAAGTGTTAAGGGAAGCTAAGGAGCAAAGCCATTCAATTTTAGAGGAAGAAGCAAGGTATGGGGAAGTCTCTTGATAAACCAAGTTTAATTATTAGTTATGTTGAGATTAACAATTGATTTAATGTATTTCCAAGCCTTGTCCATTAGGTGTTTGTGGAAATGACTCAAAGGACTCAAGCTTTGCTACATGAATGACTATGTGACTAAACCATATTGATTCTAGTTTTATAAATAATTATGGAATAAATACCTTAAATTTAACTTAATCAATGATCTTTCAAGTAACTAACAACTACTTATCCTATACTTATTTGGAGAAGAATAATGGTTTAGACTTATAATTTTTAATGAACTACCTTTGCTACCAAGTGTATGTTGGCCGAAATTATACCATAGTCCCTTGGAATTGTATATTTATTTTATTGCTACCATTAGGCTAGAATCATGTTTATTATATAAAATTCTATTAGAAATAATAAAGTAGATATAACTTTCTTTTAAGAACTTCATTAAAAACAAGCTTTTTACCATGTGAATAAAAGGTTTCAAAGAAATAAATTTGGTTTATATGGTGGAATTCGTGTGGTTTGGCATGGTTTTATGTGATGGTTGAAAAGTGGTGTATGTGTTGTTGAGTAAGCCTACTTTATGTGTCCTTGAAGGTATTGAATTGTGGGGTATATGAGATGTAAAGTAATATATTTTTTGTTAAAAACAATACTTTGAGCATATTGGTTGTGATACTAGACTTATATTGAAACCATGTTTATTATGTGGGACAATATAAAGATTAATGTTAAACAAAGCTTTCTTTAAAATATTTTATGAAATAAAGTTTGTTTATCATGTGTTGATTGATGATCCATGAATTGTGATGAACTTTAAGTGTTGTATGAATTATGATGCATAAGCAATGAGTTGTGTATTATGTTGATGATTAAAAGTTGTATGATTTAAGAAGTGGCTAAGATGTAAGACTTCTCTTGGAGAAAATGGTGAAGTTGAACTATGGTTATATGCTTAAGTGTTGTTTAAAGCTTCATGTGTTGAGTTGAAGAAGCTTCATGTGTTGTTTAATAAGCATATGCCATGAGTGTCCAAGATGTGGAGTCCTGAGGTGTTTGAAATATAAAGAGAAGAATAATATTAAAAGAGAAAAGATGAAATAAAAGTGGAGCATTCATGCATTTTCATGTGCATAAAGGATGGCGGGGGTTTCCCCGTGATGTTGATCCTCGATAAGGGTGTTTTCGAGGTGTTTTGTCAGATAGCTAAACTGAGTCCAGGCGTTCAGTTGTGTTGTTTCCTGAACTTGAGGGTAGTTGAGACAGGGAGGACCACACCACCATGATGATCACATGGGTGGAGGTGACATTCCTATGCGCCCCTGGGCTACCCTGACTGTCTGGATAAGTTCGTTCCACTGAGTTGAGGGTGGGGCTATCTTGACTATGGCCATGGGGTGATGAATCATGCATCATTTAAATAAGAAATCATGCATCACTCATGCATATCATGTTGTGATTAAGGTGTTGATGTTCTGTGTATATCCTTTATTTATAACTATCTGGTTATATGCTGGTATTCAAACTCTGTTTATCATAGACTTACCCCATTTTGTGTCTGTGGATTGGCACCTGTGATGACCCCAAAATTATTTGGGCGAGCAGAGGAACAGTGAAGCAGTGAAGGATTATGAAGAAAAGATGATGAAGATGTTTTAATAAAGTATATTATAATTCTGATGTGTAATTTGGACTGTATCATGGACGGTATTATTGAATTGTATTTTATTGTACATAACCCGTGGTGAGGAAAGAATTCGATTATGAAATAAATGATTGATTAAGTTTTAAAGCAAAGTTTGAAATAATTTCTCGTGAAAATTATAACTAAATTAATTCTAAAGCAAATAAAAACAAAGTTTTTCTTTAAATTAATTAAATACACGAGAGTAAAAAGAGGCGTTACAACTTCCAACCCACACTAGGTTAGAGTTTTCACTATATCAAAGAATCTTTACAAGCAGTTTACAATGATCACCTTTATCCACACTAGACAAAGAAACAGAAAGCTAAACACTATAGACTTCAAATGATCAAGACCAAGAGAATCCTACTCTGTTCTTACCTCTAGAGAACCCTACTCTAGAAAACAGCTTTAAAGAAACTAAGATATAAACCAACAGAATATTAATACACAGAAAAATTCTAAAGAAAGATTCAAGAGATACAACCTGTGATCCTTCAAATGAATGAATGAATGAATGATGTTACCAATCAATCAGGTTGAATGCAATTCAAAGCTCAGAAGCAAAAGCTCTTGAAATCTCTTCTTTTCTTTAAAACCTCATCTCAAAGATTCAACTTTCTTGATCTCATGAGAGGTTTTTCACTCTTAGAACAAATCAGTATTTTGGCCTTGGAAAAAAAACTTTCTATCTTTTTAGTGATTCACACAAATGCTCAAAGTTACACAGAACAATTTGCTCTAAGTCTATTTATAAAGACAAGTTAAGCAAAGCTTTTAAAAAAACTGAATTAACTGATAATAATCGATTAAAGCGACAAGGTAATCGATTATTTAATTATATGTAATCGATTAAACTATCACATAATCGATTAATATGTTCTTGAGCTTCCTGGAAATGTTTTCATGAACAAGATAATCGATTAAATCAAAACGTAATCGATTCTTAATATATTTGAAGCATGAAGAAATAATTGATTACATAAGACTGGTAATCGATTAAACCAGTAAAGCTCAACACGAACCTGGCCTGTGTAATCGATTACTGAAAATGGTAATCGATTATACTAGAAATGCATCATGACTAACAAGTTGACATAATCGATTACATAACAGAATAATCGATTATTCCAGTGATGCATGTTTTTCATATGCCACTTTGTAATCGATTACAAGAAGCTAATAATTGATTAAACTGTTCTTCAAGGCTTTTTCAGAAATAGTATGAATGTATTTAATCGATTAAAATGCTTGTGTAATTGATTAAAACAATATGTTTTCACTTTTTCAAAGACTTAGCCATGAGAACTTAACTTCTTATGAAATCATTGGATTGCTTTGAGATTTTTATCAAAAACCATGTATGCATGATAATGAGAATGCAAATGCAAATGAAAGATCACAAGGCAATACACTTGAACCACTAAGACAAATTACAAATGCCTTCAAATGATTGGGCATGTAAAAAGCTAAAACATCAAGTCTTCATCCTTACTTTCATCTTCTTGCAGTTTCCTTTAAAGTCAACAATCTCCCCCCTAAAATCAACAGAAGGAACAAGAACAGAAAGTTCACAAAGTTCAACAAAAGAAATGACAACAATAACAACAACACCTCCTCTACCAACTTTACTTGCTTTGAATGTGGAAAGCCTGGACACATCAAATCTAAATGTCCACTATTCTTGAAAAAGCAACAAGAAGAGAGGAAAATAAAGAAGGAAGGAAAGCAAAAGAAAGCCTACATTGCATGTGAAGGTAATGAATCAACAAGTTTCGGATCAAGCAGTGAGAATGAAGAAGAAGCAAATGTATGCTTCACTTCAACCTTGAGTGATGATGAAGGATTCTCTAGTGCTGAATCTGAGGTAAATTTAGAATATGATAACATTGTTTATGCTTTGCATGAAATGCATGATGAGGCTCAAAAGCTAGCAAAGGCAAATAATAAGCTGAAAGGAGATCTAAGATGGCACATCACCAAACTTGCAGAAATGCAAAGTGAACTTTGTAAGTTGAAAGAACATAATGAAAAATTTCTTTCAAGTTACAAGACTAATGGGTGTATATGTCTCTCTTCCTCTTCTAAGGTAGAAAAATGTAAATTGTTACAAGATGAGTTTGATGCTTTCAAAAGAAGCCAAGGAGAAAAGTATATGTTACTACTTTCAGAAAATAACTATTTGGTTGATCTTTTGAAAATGCTTTATAGAGGAAAATGCAACTTGGCTGAAATGTTAAGTGTGCAAAAATATACTGGAAATACTTCTGGTTTGGGTTACAAACATGGTTCAAAGCCTTGTGGAAAAACTAAATTTGTACCACCAAAACAGAAGAATCAAAAGAGATTTTATAAATGAAAGTTTAATCAAAATGCTTATTTTGAAAGATCATCAAAAGTTGTAACTTGTAACTATTGTATGAAGAAAGGATATACATCTTTTAAATGCTATGTTAGGAAATATTATGTGCCTAATTGAGAATGTATATGGGTGCAAAAGAAAAAGAAAATTGCTAACCCCTATTGACCCAACCTCAATTGGGTACCTTTCGTTGTTACTTGATTTGAATTTTGCAGGTGTGTCTAAGAGCAAAATCATCACTATGGTATCTTGACAGTGACTGCTCTAGGTACATGACAGGTGACGTATCCATGCTTACAAATGTCATACTAAAAGATGATGGATTTGTCACTTGCGGCGATAATAACAAAAGGAAGATAATTGGAGAAGGAAACATAGGAGACAACCTCAAAACTATGATTAGAAATGTCTTATATGTTGAAAGCTTGAAACATAATCTCCTAAGCATAAGCCAACTATGTGACAAAGGGTTCAAAGTGTCTTTAAATAACAATTACTGTTTGATTTGTGACAGTCAAAGTGGTGAGGTTATCCATGTTGGTAAGAGAAAGGGTAACATTTATGTTCTGTCCATTGATCATGCATTCATTCATAACACTAGCTGTCTTGTAAGCAAAACTAATGAAACATGGTTATGGCATAGAAGAGCAAGTCATATAAATATGCATCATATGAACAAGCTTGTGAAAAAGGATTTGGTCATAGGATTGCCTAACCTTAAGTTTGAGAAGGATAAAATATGTGAAGCTTGTCAAAGAGGGAAACAAACAAAGAATTCTTTTCAAAGCAAAAATGTTGTTTCTACTTCTAGACCTCTCGAGTTGCTTCATATGGATTTATTTGGTCCTTCAAGAACCATAAGCTTGGGAGGTAATTTCTATGGACTTGTCATTGTAGATGATTACTCAAGATACACATGGACTTTATTCATAAGATCCAAGAGTGATGCCTTCATAGCATTTAGAAAATTGGCCAAGACAATTCAAAATAAAAAAGCTTGCAATATTGTTTCAATTAGAAGTGATCATGGTAGAGAATTCCAAAATGAATACTTTGAAAAATTTTGTGAAGAATCTGGAATTAATCACAATTTTTCAGCTCCAAGAACACCCCAACAAAATGGTGTTGTAGCGAGGAAAAACAGATCACTTGAGGAATGTGCAAGAATTCTTCTAAATGAAACAAAATTGCCTAAGCACTTTTGGGCTGATGCTATAAGTACGGTTTGTTATACTTTGAATAGGATTCTCATAAGGCCTATTTTGAAGAAATCCCCTTATGAACTATACAAAGGAAGGAAACCAAACATATATCATTTTAGAGCATTTCGCTGCAAGTGTTTTGTTTTAAATAATGGTAAAGATTCTCTTGACAAATTTGATTCTAAAGCTAATGAAGCAATTTTTCTTGGTTACTCTTTGCAAAGTAAAGCTTATAGGATCTTTAATAAAAGAACATTATGTGTTGAGGAATCTGTCCATGTCATATGTGATGAGTCTAACCCTTCCAAAGAGAATTTGGAGTGTGATGTTGATGCAGGACAAAAGGAAGAATTTCTGCAAATTAATGATCTGAATGAGAAAGAAAAAGCTGAACCAAATGATGTACTGGAATAGTCAACTACTGTACAAAAGCACAAGGAGTGGAGGACAACTAAAGATCTCTCCCTTGACAACATAATTGGGGAAGTATCCAAGGCAGTTTCTACTAGATCCTCTTTAAGAAATCTTTGTTGTAACATGGCTTTTGTTTCATAGATTGAACCAAAAAGTATTGATCAAGCTCTATTGGATGAACATTAGTTAATTGTTATGCATGATGAGTTAAACCAATTTAAAAGAAATGAAGTTTGGGAGTTAGTCCCTAGCCCATTAACTCATAAACCTATTGTTTTTCGAAACAAGCTGGATGAAAGTGGCATCATAGTAAGGAACAAGGCTAGATTGGTTGCTAAAGGATACAACCAAGAGGAAGGCATAGACTATGATGAAACTTATGCTCCAGTAGCTAGCTAGATTAGAAGCCATTAGGTTGTTACTTGCGTATGCATGTTTGATGAATTTCAAATTGTTTCAAATGGATGTCAAAAGTGCATTTTTAAATGGCTACATTGAAGAAGAAATATATGTAGACCAGCCCCCTGGATTTATTGATTTTAAACATCCTAACCATGTTTTCAAATTAAGAAAAGCTTTATATGGTTTGAAACAAGCACCAAGGTCTTGGTATGAAAGGTTAAGCAAATTATTGCTTGAACAATCTTTCATAAGAGGACAAGTTGACAAAACTTTGTTCATCAAGAAAAGAGTAAATGACATCTTGCTGGTTCAAATTTATGTGGATGACATTATATGTGGTTCAACTAATCAATCTATGTGAAAAGAATTTTCAGTATCAATGCAGAGTGAATTTGAGATGTCAATGATGGGGGAACTTACATTCTTTCTAGGACTACAAGTCAAGCAATTGAAGAATGGAACATTCCTTAGTCAAGCCAAGTACTGTTTAGAAATGATCAAGAAGTTTGAAATGGAAAATTGCAAGGATGCTGCAACACCAATGGCAACATCTACCTATGTTGATTCAGACGACAAAGGAAAAAGTGTTGATGAGTCCAAATACAGAGGAATGATTGGATCTTTATTATACTTAACTGCTAGTAGACCTGATATTATGTTAAGTGTTTGCTTATGTGCTAGATATCAAGCAAATCCAAAGAAGTTTCATTTAACTGCAGTAAAAAGAATCCTCAAATATCTCAAGTCTACACCAAGAGTAGGACTTTGGTATCCAAAAGGTATATCTATCAGCTTGGTTGGATATTCTGATTCTAATTTTGTAGGGTGCAAATTGGATAGAAAGAGTACTAGTGGTACATGCCACTTGTTAGGAAGCTCTTTGATTTCTTGGCACTGCAAGAAGCAATCATGTGTTGCCTTATCCATTGCTAAATCTGAATATATTTCTGCTGGAAGCTGCTGTGCACAAAGTCTTTGGTTGAAGCAACAACTTCAAGACTTTGGTGTTGATCTATAGGAGATACCTTTGTTGTGTGATAACACTAGTGCAATCAACGTATCCAAAAATCCTATTATGCACTCAAGGACCAAACACATTGAGATCAGACATCGTTTTGTCAGAGATCATATCCAAAAGGGTAACATCAAAATTGAGTTTGTTGAAACCAACTATTAATTAGCTGATATTTTCACTAAACCTTTGGATAGAGATAGATTCTACACACTTAGAAACTTGCTAGGAATACTTGATGAATCTAGTATGTGTTAGCTTGATGTTTCTGTGCTCATCTACATGAAATTGCATCATTTATTGGTCATTCATCTCAAGTTATATAAATTTGAAATTTCCTACATATTTAATATTCATACTGATAACTTCACTGTAATAATCGATTAAGGCATGGATTAATCAATTAAATGAACTTGAAAAGTTGTTTAGAATGAAGTTTGTGCTTATGAAATCGATTACATTAGTAGTATAATTGATTATTCTTCATAAGAAAATATTTCCAGGAAATGAAGTCACTGGAATAATCGATTATACCATCGAATTAATCAATTACATAAGGAGAAAAATGTTTTAAGTTTTTCATTACATAACCCAGTGCCAGGTCATGCCGAGCTCATAAACAACGTGTCGGGTTCCCTGATTTAATAACCTTACAAGTCAATCCGGGCTAGGTTCTCATAATCTGGGTTTCAAGGTTCTTATGAACCAACCGGGTTCCAAAAATCAATCTGAACTTCTGATTCGCTGGTATTGATGATGGAAGTGAAAGGGAAGCCGAGCTTCAAGGACTTGTCAGGCTCTAAAAGCTTTCTGGTTTCCCGGATTCGTATTAAATAGCCAAGGTCCTCGTGTTCGTATTAACTGGCTTAGCTCCACACATCCGAGCTCCACACTAGTCCCGATACCACAATAATCGATTATCAAGATTTGTAATCGATTACACCTCATCTTCCTGAACTACACTCACTGACTTAATTGATTACGGCTTCGAATTAATCGATTACAACCTCTACAAGAACTGATTTTACTTACGAATTAATTGATTACATAAGCATATAATCGATTATTCATGAAGTTATTGCAAAATCTGCAAGATTTTCTTGGAAATTGTAACTGCCAAATGTAAAAGATAGGAACACTTTACACTTAACCAAGAGGGGGGGGTGAATTGGTTAGGCTTGGTAAATTAAAAATTCTTTTAACAAAATCAGAGTTTCCTTAGGATCTTTATCACTTTTGAAACCAAGAATCCTTATTCAATCAAAAGCTCAGCCCAAGGTATGCAATTGTTCAAGATTAAATTGATAAGCAAGGCAAGACAATCAATATATATGGAAAGTAAGCAAGCACGAATTTAAACACAAGACTCAAGAGATTTATACTGGTTCACTTCAAACACTATGAAGCTACATCTATTTATAACAAACATTTACAACTGTCAGTAATTGATTAAACGCGCTCAATAATCGATTATTTGTCATATGTAATCGATTAAATAAACCATGTAATCGATTAATGTGTTCTACAGATATCTGGGTATGGGCAACGAACCAATTAATCGATTATTCCATCTTGTAATTGATTAACACAGTGAGCTTTGAAAAAACTTGAAGTTCAGAGTGTAGCTTAAAATGCACTGTGTAATCGATTACCGTATTTTGTAATCGATTAAGACAGACAGCTTCATGAAACTAGGAACAGCCAAATGAACTATGTAATCGATTAAGGATTTTAGTAATCGATTAATGTATAACAAATAGTTAAGCAGAAGTTTATAATGTAATCGATTAAAAGTATTGCTAATCGATTAAGGTAGTGAGTTATGGTTTTCTATTAGGCCTCTGTAATCGATTACAGTTTATTGGTAATCGATTAAAATGTTTATCAAGGCAGTTTATATGTAGTCTTAAGGTAAAATAATCGATTAATCCGATACGTAATCGATTACATTGTTCTTGAAGAGTTTTCCAGAAAGAGCTAAGAACAAAGTAATCGATTATATGCTTAGGTAATCGATTAAAATAGTGGAAAATAGTATTTTTCCAAAAACCTTTGTTTCAATTTAAACACTTAATCAAATTATCAAAGCCTTGTGAATTCTATGACTCTAATTAAAAATCTAAATGAATGATATGAATGCAATGCACTTGGATCACCAGAGATGCTTCTTCCTTTTACAATTAATCACAAGTTATTCTTCAAGTCTTCAAGGCATGTTGAAAGTTCAAAACCAAGCTTGATCTCTTGTCCATTCTTCAAGTGACTTCTGTGAAACCAACACCAAACTACCACCAACTTCAAATTTTGAATCTTCTGTGCTTTAAATCTAGTGGGTTAATTCGTATTAATTGTTATTCATTTCAAATTTCAAATTTGGAGACCAAAATCATCTATAAATACAGCCCATGTTGAAGGAAATATTCACAACATTCTCATCTGTAACCTTAAGCCTTGCTGTGTTTTTTTCTTCTTCTTAGTCTTATAACTCTGTTCAGATAGCCTTTTCTCAAAAAATCATTATGTCTGCTCCTAAAAGAACCAAAACCTCTAAGAGAAAGAGTGTTGAAACCTCTAACCCTGCAGAAAATAGGTTAGATCATTGGTTTCCTAGTGAACGTGAGAAAATGACTTACCTTCAGTTTAATGCCACCAAACTGATATGTCCACCTAAACATCTTGACCTTGCCTAGTTCACTAATGAAGGGTTTCAATTCCCAGCTATGCTTGAAAACCAGAGTTTGAAAAAGTTTGTTGAGATGAAGGGTACTTTCTGCCCTGAGTTAGTGAAGGTGTTTTGCAGCTGTTCCAAATTTTCCATGGATGGGACTATCCTATCTCAAGTGAATGGAGTGGCCATGGAAATCACTCCTGAAGTTTGGCAAAAAGTGGCTGGCATTTCCTTTGAAGGAGAAAGGAAATTTGAGGAGGAGGCTAAAGGATATAATAGAGTGAAAACCTATAGAGGGATGCTTCTTGACCCTCAAATGAGACTGAAGCTGAGGCTTAGCACTGGTCCTATGACTCATGAAGATAGACTTCTTCATTATATCATCACCTATATCTTGACTCCTAGGTACACTAATCATGCACAAGCCACAAATGATGATATTCAGATTGTGTATGGTCTGAAGAATGGTATTCAAATGAACTAGATACTCATCATTGAGGAAATTATGCTCAAATCCAAAAGATTGATGAATTACCCATTTCCATATGCTATACTGATTTCCAGATTTATTGATTACTTCAAGGTAGATGTCACTAATGAGGTTGTTGACCACACAAATTCCAGCAATAGCCTCATTA
>CM023959.1:18812014-18912008 GCA_013407115.1 Glycine latifolia | reverse complement strand
ACTCCTAGGTACACTAATCATGCACAAGCCACAAATGATGATATTCAGATTGTGTATGGTCTGAAGAATGGTATTCAAATGAACTAGATACTCATCATTGAGGAAATTATGCTCAAATCCAAAAGATTGATGAATTACCCATTTCCATATGCTATACTGATTTCCAGATTTATTGATTACTTCAAGGTAGATGTCACTAATGAGGTTGTTGACCACACAAATTCCAGCAATAGCCTTATTAAGGAGAAACATCTTACCAAGCTTGGAATGGTTAAGACCCCATATGGATGGTAGATGGCTGGGCAACAAATTCCTCCTGCTGGTGCTGAAGAGGAAGGTGAAGAAGAAGAAGAGGCTGAAGGCTCTACTTAACCATCCTACAGTCCTTTTGAATCTCTCATGATTCAAAAGATCGATGCTTTATTGTCTCTTCATCATGAGCATAGAGCTAAGACAAATTCATCTTTGGAAGAGATGAAATCTAGATTGGAAAACATAGAGGCTAGGCTTGTCCTTGATGACTTTGATAAATGAGTTTAGGTTACTTATGTTTTTCTTTCTAGTTGCTGCTTCATTATGCTCTTGCTGTCTTCTGTCAACTATTGCTAAGTTTGTTGTGGTTTGTTTACTGCTTTTTAGTGTTTTAAATTACATTTTGATTAATGTACTGCTTGCATTTCTATTAATATAAGTATTTCATTTTTCTCTCCTTTTATTCTCCTTGTTCATACAATAATTATGTTGTTTTTTGTCTTTGATAAGACAAATAGGGGGAGAAATAATTGTAATAATTGTAAGGGGAGAAACAAATAATTGTAATAATTGTAGGGGTAGAATAATTGAAATAACTGTATGTTACATGTATTGCATGAATGCTTTTAATTTTGTAAAATCTACCCAAGTCAGGGGGAGCATTTTTTTAATGACTTATGCTTATGTTTGTTCTTGCAAAAAGCTGACTTAGATTTCAGGAATCATTCATCCCTCTAAAGCAATTAAAAGATTAGACAAACTGACAATTGATTTGGCATGCTCAAAGCCAAAAAGGGGGAAATTGTTGATTTTAAGGGGGAGATTGTTGACTTTAAGGGAAGCTGCAAGAAGATGAAAGCAAGGATGAAGACTTGATGTTTTAGATTTTTACATGCCCAATCATTTGAAGGCATGTGTAATTTGTCTAAGTGGTTCAAGTGTTTTGCCTTGTGATCTTTCATTTGCATTTGCTTTCTCATTATCATGCATACATGGTTTTTGATTAAAATCTCAAAGCAATCCAATGATTTCATAAGAAATTAAATGCTCATGGCTAAGTCTTTGAAAAATGAAAACTTACTGTTTTAATCGATTACACAAGCAATTTAATCGATTAATTACATTTATACTATTTCTGGAAAATCCTTGAAGAACAGTTTAATCGATTACATAGTATCATATGAAAAACATGCATCACTGAAATAATCGATTATTCTGTTATGTAATCGATTTTTTTAACTTGTTAGTCATGATGCCTTACTGGAATAATCGATTACCATTTTTCAGTAATCGATTACACAGGTCAGGTTCGTGTTTTTTGTGTTTGAGCTTTACTGGTTTAATTGATTACCAGTCTTATGTAATCGATTATTTCCTCATGCTTTAAATATACTAAGACTACTTTAATCGATTAAGTATCGGTTTAATCGATTATTTTGTTCATGAAAACATTTCCAGGAAGCTCAAGAACATATTAATCAATTATGTGATAATTTAATCGATTACATATGATTAAATAATCGATTACCTTGTCATTTTAATCGATTATTGTTAGTTAAATCAGTTTTTTTTACAGCTTTGCTTAAATTGTCTTTATTAATAGACTTAGAGTGAATTGTTCCAAAGTAGTTGAGCATTTGTGTGAATCACAAAAAGATTGGAAAGTTGTTTTTAGAGCCAAAATACTGATTTGTTCTAAGAGTGAAAAATCTCTCACGAGATCAAGAGAGTAAAATCTTTGAGATGAGTTTTTAAAGAAAAGATGAGATTTCAAGAGTTCTTATTCTGAGCTTTGATTTGCATTCAACCTGATTGATTGGTAACATCATTCATTCATTCATTCATTTGAAGTATCACAGGTTATATATCTTGAATCTTTCTTTAGAATTTTTTCTGGTTATTAAAAATTCCGTTGGTATATCTTTGATTCTTTAAAGTGGTTTTCTAGAGTAGGGTTCTCTAGAGATAAGAACAGAGTAGGCTTCTCTAGGTTTTGATCATTTGAAGTCTATAGGGTTTAGATTTCTATTTCTTTATCTAGTATGGATAAAGGTGATCATTTTAAACTGCTTGTAAAGATTCTTTGATATAGTGAAAACTCTAACCTAGTGTTGGTTGGAAGTAACTGGATGTAGCCTGCAAGGTTGAGAGGTGAACCAGTATAAATTACCTTGTCTTTTGTCTTGAATTCTGTATATTTCATTGCTCATCTTTGTGAAATCAAAATATTATCATCAAAGAAACTATTTCTGTCATTACATGCATATGAAGGGTTGATCTTGATTGAAGAAAGATTTCTGGATTTTTCAAAAAGGTGAAAGAGTGATACGATCCAAGAGTTTAATTCCACAATTTGTTTTTAGAAAATTTTAAATATCAGTTTTGAACCAATTCACCCCCCCTCTTGGTTTATTTGTAGTATATTCATTGTGTTTTCATGAAGGACAACTAAAGATCTTTCCCCTGACAACATAATTGGGGAAGTATCCAAGGGAGTTTCTACTAGATGCTCTTTAAGAAATCTTTGTTGTACCATGGTTTTTATTTCATAGATTGAACCAAAAAGTATTGATCAAGGTTTGCTGGATGAACATTGATTAATGGCTATGCATGATAAGTTAAACCAATTTAAAAGAAATGAAGTTTGGGAGTTAGTCCCTAAACCATCAACTCATAAACCTATTGGCACAAAATGGGTTTTTCGAAACAAACTAGATGAAAGTGGCATCATAGTAAGGAATACGGCTAGATTGGTTGCTAAAGGATACAACCAAGAGGAAGGCATAGACTATGATGAAACTTATGCTCCAGTAGCTAGATTAAAAGCCATTAGGTTGTTACTTGCATATGCATGTTTGATGAACTTTAATTTGTTTCAAATGGATGTTAAAAGTGCATTTTTAAATGATTACATTGAAGAAGAAATATATGTAGACCAGCCCCCTGGATTTATTGATTTTAAACATCCTAATGATGTTTTCAAATTAAGAAAAGCTTTATATGGTTTGAAACAAGCACCAAGATCTTGGTATGAAATATTAAGTAAATTTCTACTTGACCAGTCTTTCACTAGAGGTGAAGTTGACAAAACCTTGTTCATCAAGAAAAGATTAAATGATATCTTGTTGGTTCAAATCTATGTAGATGACATTATATTTGGTTCAACTAATCAATCAATGTGCAAAGAATTTTCAGTAACAATGCAGAATGAATTTGAGATGTCAATGATGGGGGAGCTTACATTCTTTCAAGGGCTACAAGTCAAGCAATTGAAGAATGGAACTTTCCTTAGTCAAGCCAAGTATTGTTTAGAAATGGTCAAGAAGTTTGAAATGGAAAATAGCAAGGATGCTGCAACACCAATGGCAACATCTACGTATCTTAATTTAGATGACAAAGGAAAAAGTGTTGATGAGTCCACATACAGGGGAATGATTGGATCTTTGTTATACTTAACTGCAAGTAGACCTGATATTATGTTAAGTGTTTGCTTGTGAGCTAGATACCAAGCAAATCCCAAAGAGTCTCATCTAACTGCAATAAAGAGGATCCTTAAATATCTCAAGTCTACACCAAGAGTAGGACTATGGTATCCAAAAGGTACATCTATTAGCTTAATTGGATATTCTGATTTTGCAGGGTGCAAATTGGATAGGAAGATTACCAGTTGTACATGCCACTTGTTAGGAAGCTCTTTGACTTCTTGGCACTGCAAGAAGCAATCATGTGTTGTCTTATCCACTACTGAAGCTGAATACATTTCTGCTAGAAGCTGTTGTGCAAAAAGTCTTTGGTTGAAGCAACAACTTCAAGACTTTGGTGTTAAGATACAAGAGATACCCTTGCTGTGTGACAACACTAGTGCCATCAACATATCCAAAAATCCTATTATGCACTCACGGAATAAACACATTGAGATCAGACATCATATCCAAAAGGGTAACATCAAAATTGAGCATGTTGAAACTAACTATCAATTAGCTGATATTTTCACTAAACCTATGGATAGAGATAGGTTCTATACACTTAGAAACATGCTAGGAATCCTTGACGAATCCAATGTTTGCAAGCATGTTGTTTATGTACTCATCTACATGACTTCATTCTTTACAAATTGGCTAAACATCTTAAAAACATTGCAAATTCGAAATGTGCTGCATAAATATTGTTCATACTAATATTCCTTCTGGAATAATCAATTAAGGCACGTATTAATCAATTAAATGAACTTGAAAAGCTGTTAAGAATGAAATTTGTGCGTATGTAATCGATTACACAATCAGAATAATCGATTATTCTTCATATAAAATGATTCCAGAAAATGAATTTCACTGGATAATCGATTACACAAGCTTAAAAAATATTTTACAAAATTTCAATTCACTGAAATAATCGATTACGGTGAATGGTAATAGATTACACTATTTGAAAATTATTTGAAACTCGAATCTCACTGGAATAATCGATTACTCTTCGAGATAATCGATTACAGCCTTTGCAAAAAATAATTTTGCTTATGAATTAATCGATTGCACAAGCATATAATCGATTATTCATTGAGTTATTGCAGAATCTGCAAGATTTTCTTGGAAATTGTAACTGCCCAACTGCCACCAAATTCAAAATTTGAATCTTAGGTTAATTCAAAATAATTGTTACTTATTTCAAATTTAAACTTTGGAGCCCAAAATCTTCTATAAATACAGCCTATGTTGAAGGAAGAAATCACACCATTATCATCTTCAACCTTAAGCACTATTGTTTTTTTTTTCTGAGTCTAGAAACTCTGTCTAGATAGTCTTTCCTCACATATTCATTATGTCTGCTCCTAAAAGAACCAAAACCTCTAAGAGAAAGAGTTTTGAAACCTCTAACCCTGTGGTGAATAGGTTAGATCATTGGTTTCCTAGTGAGCGTGCGAAAATGAACTACCTACAGTTTAATGCCACTAAACTCATATGTCCACCTAAACATCTTGACCTTGCTTGGTTCACTAAAGAAGGTTTTCAATTGCCTGCTAATCTTAAAACCCAGGGTTTAAAGAAATTTGTTGAGATGAATGGTACTTTTTACCCTGAGTTAGTGAAGGTGTTTTACACCTGTGCTAAAGCTTCCATGTGATGGAGGTCCAAGACAAGCCAAAGGTCTAGAAGGAGAGCTTGAAGCACTTCCTTTGGTGAGCTTCAAAGGACCAATGAAAAGAGCTAGGACTCAAGCACCTCAAGACCACATTCAACCTAACTTGGGCAAGCATGAAGATGCACACCAATTCAAGGATGACAAGAGCTGGATTTTGATGTCTCAAATCCAATTTAATTCAATAAATTCCAGCACTTGTTAGAAGAAATTCAATAAAAACACTTTTAAATATGTTTTTCACTGTTTTAATCGATTATATTGACCTTGTAATTGATTACAGCATTTCAGTTGCAAACAGGAACAAGGTCTTACTACTTTATTCGATTAAATGGAAGGTGTAATCAATTATTTCAGTGTTTGACTGCTTTAATCAATTACAGAGGCCATTTAATTGATTACATAAGCCTAAAAAGTGTAAATAGCTCTATTTTAATCGATTACAAGTGCAAATTAATTGATTATTTCAGTGTGAAAGTGCACTGCACATGATTAGGAAGCCATGAGTCACTTTGGGAAAGCTTGCACTTCAAGCTTCATTTAGGCTTCATTTCAATTTGCATTTTCCTTACATTTAGTGACATTTAGCTTGTAATTTCGTGGGCTATATAAGGTGCCAAAACTGAATGTAACTAACTTTGGTTCATTAATACAATTCTAAAAATTGTTGTGAGATTTTCTCTCTTGTTCTTGTTCAAGAACTTCTTGAGTCTTATCAATGGCTCCCCAATGCTATTGTGGTGATTCTTCCTAGACTTATTGGATAGCTTCTCCATGGTGTCTTCACCTTCATCCCTAACCTCTCTTCCATCTTTCATTTCTGCAATTATAGGCTTCTAAAACAATCCCAATTTCAAGGAGTGCTGGAACCTTGTGTGTTCTTGAAGTTTGCTTGAAGAGTGGGTTCTATTGCAAGGTAGATTGGGAAAACTTAATGGCTATGGGTTCAGCTGTTACATCACCATGGATGGGACTATCTTGTCTCAAGTTAATGGAGTGGCCATGGAAATCACTCCTAAGGTTTGGCAAGAAGTGGCTGGCATTTCCTTTGAAGGTGAAAGGAAATTTGAGGAGGAGTCTAAAGGATATAATAGGGTGAAGACCTATAGAGGGATGCTTCTTGACCCTCAAATGAGGCTAAAGCTGAGGCTTAGTACTGGTCCTATGACTCATGAAGATAGACTTCTTCATTATATCATCACCTACATCTTAACTCCTAGGTCCACAAATTATGCACAAGCCATAGATGATGACATTTAGATTATGTATGGTATGAAGAATGGTATTCAGATGAACTAGATCCTCATTATTGAGGAGACTATGCTTAAAGCCAAAATATTAATGAATTATCCATTTCCATATGCTGTGTTGGTTTCCAGATTTATTGATTATTTCAAGATAGATGTCACCAATGAGGTTGTTGACAACACAAATTCCAGCAATAGCCTCATTAAGGAGAAACATCTTAACAAGTTTGGAATGGTTAAGACCCCTTATGGATGGCAGATGGCTGGGCAACAAATTCCTCCTGCTGGTGCTGAAGAGGAAGGTGAAGAAGAAGAGGAGGCTGAAGGCTCTGCTCAACCATCCTATAGTATTTTTGAATCATTTATGATTCAAAAGATGAATGCTTTATTGTCTCTTCTTCATTAGCACAGGGCTGAGACAAATTCATCTATGGAAGAGATGAAATCTAGATTGGAAAACATAAAGGCTAGGCTTGTCCTTGATGATTTTGATAACCTAGCTTAGGTTGCTTGCGTCAATTATTGCTGATTATGTTATAATTTTGTTACTATTTTCATTGTTTTAAGTTTCATTTTGATTAATGTACTGCTTGCATTTCCATTAATACAAGTATTGTCTTTTTCTCTCCTTTTATTATCCTTGTTGATACTATAATCATTTTTTTGTCTTTGATAATCCAAATAGGGGAGAAATAAGTGTAATAATTGTAGAAGGAGAAATAATTAAAAGATTGTATGTTACATGTATTGCATGTATGCTTTAATTCTGTAAAATCTACCCAAGTCAGGGGGAGCATATTTTTAAGAAATGACTTATGCTTATGCTTGTTCTTGCAAAAAGCTGACTTAGATTTCAGGAATCATTCATCCCTCTAATTAAAAGATTAGACAAATGGACAATTGATTTGGCATGTTAAAGCCAAAAAGGGGGAGATTGTTGAATTTAAGGGAAGCTGCAAGAAGATTGAAGCAAGGATGAAGGCTTGATGTTTTAGCTTTTTACATGCCCAATCATTTGAAGGTATTTGTAATTTGTCTAAGTGGTTCAAGTGCATTGCCTTGTGATCTTTCATTTGCATTTGCATTCTCATTCTCATGCATACATGTTTTTGGATAAAATCTCAAAGCAATCCAATGATTTCAAAAAGAAGTTAAGTTCTCATGGCTAAGTCTTTGAAAAATGAAAACTTATTACTTTAATCAATTACACAAGCATTTTAATCGATTAAAGACATTCATACTAGTTCTGCAAAGCCTTGAAGAACAGTTTAATTGATTACTGGCTTCTTGTAATCGATTACATAGTGCAAAATGAAAAACCATGCATCACTGGAATAATCGATTATCTTAACTCATTAGTCATGATGCATTATTGGTATAATCAATTACCATTTTCAGTAATCGATTACATAGGCCATTTTTTGTGTTTTGTGCTTTACTGGTTTAATCGATTACCAATAGTATGTAATCGATTATTTCTTCATGCCTTACATTCAATAAGACTGCTTTAGTTGATTACAGTATGGATTAATCGATTATCTTATTCATGAAAATATTTCCAGGAAGCTCAAGAACATATTAATTGATTATGTGATATTTTAATCGATTACATATGATTAAATAATCAATTACCTTGTCGTTTTAATCGATTATTGTTAATTAAATCAGTTTTTTAAAACTTTGTGTGACTGGTCTTTATAAATAGACCTAAAACGAATTGTTCTGAACATATGTGTGAATCACTAAAAAGATAAAAAGCTTTTTCAAGAGCCCAAGTACTGATTTGTTTTGAGAGTGAAAAACCTCTTATGAGATCAAGAGAGTTGAGTCTTTGAGATGAGGTTTTAAAGAAAAGAAGAGATTTCAAGAGTTTTACTTCTGAGCTTTGAATTGCATTCAACCTGACTGATTGGTAACTTCATTCATTCATACATTTGGAGGATCACAGGTTGTGTCTCTTGAATCTTTCTTTAGAATTTTTTTGTGTATTAAATTCAGTTGTTGTATATCAAGGTGATTGTTTAAAGCTATTTTCTAGAGTAGGGTTCTCTAAAGGGAAGAACAGAGTAGGGTTCTCTGGTTCTTGATCATTTGAAGTCTATAGGGTTTAGATTTTCGTTTCTTTATCTAGTGTTGATAAAGGTGATCTGTGTAAACTGCTTGTAAAGATTCTTTGATATAGTGAAAACTCTAACCTAGTGTTGGTTGGAAGTAACTAGATGTAGCCTATATGGTTGTGAGGTGAACCAGTATAAATTGCGTTGTCTCTTGTTTTAAATTCTGTATATTCCATTGCTTGTCTTTGTGAAATCAAAATATTATTATCAAAGAAACTATTTTCAGTCATTGCATGCATATCAAGGATTGATCTTGATTGAAGAAAGCGTTCTGGATTTTCAAAAGGTGATCAAGTGATACGATCCAAGATCTTAATTCCGCAATTTGTTTTAGAAAATTTTAAATATCAGTTTTAAACCAATTCACCCTCCCTCTTGGTTAATTGTAGTGTATTCATTGTGTTTTCAAAGGGTTCTCTATTTCTTGGTCATTAGAAGTCTAAAGGGGTTTTAGATTTTGTTTCTTTATCTAGAGTTGATAAAGTTGATCACTTGTAAGCTTGTAAAGAACAAATTTTGATTTAGTGGAACTCTAACCAAGGTTTGGTTAGAAGAAACTGGATGTAGTTTCTCTTTTGAGAGGTGAACCAATATAGCTTTGGTGTTCTCTTGATTCTTATCTTGTTTTCTTAATCTTGCTTATCTTGTGGTTAATTTCTTTCAAGATCAACTGATATATTTTTCTACAATTGCTTGAAGTGAAGGGTGAATCTTGATTGATTGAAAATTTCAGTTTTTGACAAGGTTAAACTTGTGATACGATCTTAATTTCGCTGCTAGTTTTTCAAATTTTTTAAAGTCTCTATTTTAACCAATTCACCCCCCATCTTGGTTAATTGTGTGTGTTCATAGTGTTTTTCACTTTTCACTCATGTGGCATAGACCCAGATGCCACAAAGAATTATCACACAAGCCATTGGAAGCATAGCTTCTAGATTATGAAGTAACAGAGACAAGGTCTGTCCCAGTGGATGTACAAATTTCCTTGCTTAGTTCCTTGCATTACTACAAACTTCCCTTTCCCTTTGATTTGAATAAATTCACCTTCAACCCAACAAGAAAAACCTTTCGAATCCATGGCACCAATAGATACAAGATTTTTCTTAAGCTTTAGAACATGACGAACTTCAATCAAGGCTCTAACAACACCATCATGCATTTTTATTTGTACAAAACCTATACCGACAGGCTTACAAGGAGCATTGATACCCATAAGGACGTTACCACCAGACTTCTTCTCATATGTAACAAAATCATTGTCAAATCTTCGTCTTCCATCTTGACATCAATGTCGTGTAGCTCTATTAGAATAAAGTTTAACTCATCAAGATGTTCCTTCAATGGCATACCTTCCCTCATTTGAAGGCCAAACAACCATCATTTCATAAACAACTTGTTGTAGATTTATTTTGTCATGAAGAGTTTCTCGAATTTGAGCCAAATCCTAATAGAAGTTAGCTTTTCAAAAACTTCATAAAGAACCTCATTAGAAAAAGATAAGAGAATTAGTGAATGCGCTTTGAGGATTGACCAAAGAGAAGAGCCCAAATGCCTTGTTCTTTCAACAAGGATCACATCTTGATCCGCGAAAGGTTGAAGCTATTCTTCCTTGTGAATTTCTCAGCCTTGATTGTGTTGACCATCTTTTTTATAGAATTATGAAGATGTAGCATGAAAAAATAACAAACGAAATGGTTGATCACTTATGACTTGATCTACCACAAAATAGATGTGGATTTGATCTTGAATTGAAGCTCTAGATACCAATTTGTTGGGAAGATTCAAGAAATTCTATTCAGATAGGGAAGAACAAATGATAGAATGAGAAGATAAATATTGCACAACATTGTTAAGTTTATTGGGAATAACATAATTTTTCAAGGAAGGAGATAATAGGTAACTGTCTAACTGAAAACAGTTACAATAGAAAAACAAAAAATAGTTACAATTACAACACAACCTATGTTAATGAACCACCAGACTTGATGCTTTCTTCTATGTGACTGGATGCTCCACCAGATTATAGTAGATTGGACGACCTATACAGAAAACAACAATACTGGACCAAACAACCAACATTGTCATCCACCTATCTTTATCTTCCATCGTCCAACAATAAATAGTCTTTCCAGGTGGCTTCATTTAATTTCCTATAATCAATACACATTTGTAACCCGATAGTCTTTCTTACCGTTATGAGCTCTTTCTACTCATTTTCAATGATTGTGGTACCACCCCCCCCCCCCCCCCCCGCGTTTTAGAGACATATTGGACTAGACATGCCTATTCATTGTTAGAGATGGGGTAGATGATGTTTTCATCCAATAGCTTTAGGATCTCTCCCTTCACAACTTCCATCATGTTGGGGTTGAGCTTCCTCTGAGGCAACCACTTAGGCTCTTGGTTTTATTCCATATGGATCCTATAGGCGCACAATGTAGGGTCAATAGCCTTGATGTCATGAATAGTCCACCCAAATGCCTTCTTGTTATCCCTCAAAAACCTCAAAAGTTTCTCATCTTTTATTGCATTTAAACATGTGGTAATAACAACTGACAAAGAAAGAAAGGATTAAGAAAAATATACTTTAAGTTGGAAGGTAAGGGCTTCAACCTCAACACAAGAGGTTCCTCAATGGAGGGTTTAGGCTTTGGCCCACTACGCCTTTCCAGCTCTTCAAACCTTTGATTTCTCATTGGTTTGGCATTGCTTTGAGATTAGAGGAACATCAGTATTTCCTCCTCATCACTACTCAATTCCCAGTCAAAGTCCTTATTAATAAAAACTCTTTTCAGGGGGTCCTCCATCCTCACACTTAGGAATCAGGCTTCCACCAAAGCATCAGTGGGATCTCTTGCCTAAATTAAATTACAACTAGAAAAAGAGGTAGGCTTTTTAAAAATATCAAACAAGTTTAAAATAAATTGCTCCTCACACATCCTTACAGTGATCTTTCCTTGCCTAACCTCTATGACCATGTTACAAATATTCATGAATGGACACCATAATATGATCGGGATGTCCTCATCCTCCTCCATGTCTAGCACCACAAAATCAGTTGGAAAGATGAACTTGTCCACTTCAATCAACACATCCTCAACTACACCTCTGGGATAGACAATAAACTTGTAAGCAATTGCAGGGTGATGCTTACGGGTTGTGTTTCTCTTATGCCTATTTTCTTGAAAATTGAGTAAGGCATTAAGTTGATGTTTTCCCCTAAATCACACAATATTTCTCAAAGTGAGAGTTTCTTATAGTGCAAGGAAGGGTAAAACTCCCAAGATCCTTAAGTTTTGGGGGCACCTTTCTCAGTACTACAACAGAGCATTCCTTAGAGAGGCTAATAGTCTCAAATGCTGTCAATTTGTGCTTATTGGAAATTATTGATTTTAAGAATTTAACATGTTTTGGGATTTAAGATATAGCTTAAAAAAAAAGGAATGTTGATATGCATCTTTTTTATCATTTCTAAAAATCTAGAGAATTGCTTATCCTGCTATGTATTTTTAATCCTATGAGGGAAAAGGACACTTCCCTCAAGAAGTGTCAGTACCTCCTTTTCTTTCTCATTCTCAGAACTCCCTTCAGTAGAAGTTTCCTTTACTTTTTCTAGGTTCTCCTCAGTGAGAACCTCCTTCTTTGGTGGTGGTGGAGTTGTCTTATGTTTCTTCTTGAGCTCTGCATAGGGCTTCCCACTCTTGGTGTTGACCACTTCCACATCCTCCTTGGGGTTGGTATCAGTTTGTGAAGGTAATGCACCTTGAGCCCTTTGATACATAAGAGTGACAAGGTTTAATATTATTGATTCCAAGGATTTAATCCTCCCATCACTCTTAGTCATGTTCTCTATCGTCATTTCCTGCATAATTGGCCTTCTCTCCTCCTTCCTAGGCCTCAGATTTTGATTTTGAGGGCCCCTGTAAGTATTGTGATTTTTTATTTTGTATGGAAGGGGGCCTATACACATTCTACCTCTGACCTTGACCTTGCCTCTGGTATCTCTACTTCTTCCAAGACAAGTTTGGGTGGTCTTTCCACCCCTGATTGTATGTGTTAGAGTAAGGATCATAATTACTACTCCTCCTGCCAACACAGTTCACATCTTCCAAAGCCTAAGAAAAAAGGCAATCTCCAGTTATATGTCATGTCTCCTCACACTGATCATAAATAAAGGATGAGGATCCTCTGAGTTTGAGCCTTCCTCAATGTCACAATCTTCTTAGTCAAAACATCCAACTTTTGGCCAAGAGCGAAGCTGGATGAATTGACCTTCACTTGGTGAACTCCTGTAGGCCTCTTTAGGATCCTTTTATCACTAGTACCATTATAGGCATTGGAAGCCATGGTCTTAATAATGTTCACTGTTGCATTATTCATCTTATGCATGAGGTTTCCCCTACAACAACATCCAGACAAGACCTATTGTGTTGTGATAGTCCTCCATAGAAGATGTGGACTAGCCTTTATGGTGAGTACCCATGGTTTGGAAAACTCCTCTACAGTACCTTGAATTGCTCCTAGGCTTCAGATAAGGATTATTGCTTATATTGGGTAAAATTCCCAATTTCTCTTATCAACTGCTTAGACTTTACCACTGGAAAGGATTTATGCAAGAGCTGCATTGAGCACTGGTTCTAAGTGGTAATGCTCTTTTTTTGGCAAGTCACAGAGCCAATCTTTATGTAACGCCCCCTCAGCTATAAGGGTCGTTACCAAGCATAACCACTTACAAACAGATAATCAAACAGAGTTTAAGCAGTTTGGAAGCACATATCGAAAGTGACATCACCAAATGTCATCATCATATACACTGTACATATCATATGGTGAATATACATATATATCTCTGATTAGATACAAAACTGTACATAAAACTCCCCTTAGGGTACAACAAAATCAAACCAAAGGCTAAGTACAAAACATCAGAGCCACATGCTCATATCATCTAGCCTAAGGTGTACAAACAGCAGCTATCCCTGCATAGGCTTCTTGCCTTGGGATCTATCTGCTCCTCCTGATGAATCACCTGCAACATAAGTCCCACAAACGGGGTGAGATATAAAATCCCAGTAAACTCAGGGCCCTTGAAGGTATTACCTTCCCCTGGTTCACTTTTAGGCACATACATAGAAATAATACATTATCATCATTCACATTCTCATTCATAATCAGTACATCTCTCATTCATCATCATACCAAACGGGTCTCATTCCCTATCACAGGGTACCATGTCTATCATTTCACCCCAGCCTGTCAACAAACAGGTGGTACACATCATTTTGCAAGGCAGAGGCTGCATCTAGGTATATAGGAACATCTCCACTCACGGAGGCTACGTCTATATACTAGGAACATCTCTTGCCTGGATATCAACATATCTATTGGAGGCTTCATCTGAAACATAGGAACATCTCAGTTAAGAGGCTACATCTATGTAACAGGCACATCTCCATCGGAGGCTTCATCTGTGTATATAGGAACATCTCAGTTAAGAGGCTACATCTATATACCACAGGTACATCTCCATCTAGTGAGGCTACATCTGTGTATAGGAACATCTCCACTCACGGAGGCTACATCTATATCACAGGAACATCTCACAACCTATCTCAATCAATTGCCTGAGGAGGCTACATCTGTGGTTATAGGAACATCTCCATTCGGGAGGCTACATCTATATCACAGGAACATCTCACATCAGGTCTTACTCAACCTCTCGTCATCTATCCTACTACCATAGGACACAATTCATTCATATGATTCACATTCCAGTCTCATATTCAAACAGGTATAACATCAGTCAACCATTCATAACCATACATAACAAATCCCCAATCACTGGGTCCAATCACATTTCAGCATCTCAAACTAATACAATGCCAATACCCATCACAGGGCACAGTGCACAATTCATCAGCCAATCACATCAATAAAGCCAATAAACATCAATTCCCATCACCGGGAACAAAGCACAATCCATTTATTTACCACATCAATATACAATTTCTATATACATGCATTTGCGCACCACAGAACCATCACCTCATATTAGTGCATGGCTGAACACAACAAAGGGCATACATTCAAGAACCAAGAGCTTACCTGCTCTAGACAGATCACCGGCTCTCCCGGCCTTGTGGTCAACACCACCAGAGCTATCAAGCTCACGTCCTACACAAGAACCAGCACATAACACATCAAATACAGTTCTAGGCCGTTAAAACGAAAGGAAACTATCATCCTCTCTATCTTCATATAATAAATCACTACACAAGCGATTCCCAGACCCTCAACAGGATCCCTCTCGGCCTCATCAAGGCTACAGAGTCTCTACAAAGACTCTGATCAGGCTAATACAAAGCATTTCCCTGCTTTAACCTTCTCAATATCCAATTTCTCATCATCAGCAGTTCAAGCTCATAAACCTCATCTATACACTCTCATGAGCAACTTTGTCAACTGTTCTAAGGTACATACTAGTCATATTACTAGTCTTTTATCTCTGCTCATACATACTCAGAGCCAAAATCAAACTTCATCAATAATGATTTCTGAAGGCTCTAACATCATCACAACAACCCCCTGAACATAATCTTCTACAGAACTCAGAGCTAATTCTAGCCCCATCACAAAAGGGTTACTATTCATGCGAACCCCCAATTTCAAAATCAGGCTGGGAAACTTAAGTTTCTTACCTCAACAACGGCAAGGAAGACCCAAGGACCACCTTCTCGAGCTCCGGTGTCCTTTCCACGCAATGGGTCTCAGCCTCTTCCAAGTTTCTCTGAGCTTTCCTTTGGAGATTCCCAAATTCTCACAAAAGGAGTTTTCTCAAGAAAAGGGTGAATGATTCAAGCTTCCAAGATGCTTCCCTCACAATCAAAGGCCATAAGGAAGTGTTTTGGTCAAGATATATGGCTCTAGGAAGCTTGAAGGGGGCAACAATGGAGGTCTAGGGCTCAAGGAAGAAGAAGAAGCATTTTTCCTTTCAGTTTTCGCGTTCAGCCCTTTATATACTCAGCCTGCTCGAGGTCTGGCGCGATCCGCGTCACCTCTGGCGCGATCCGCGTGAAAAACCAGGGAAAAATGGTTTTCCAGGGCACTTATGGCACGATCCGCGCGACCCTCGGCGCTATCCGCGCCACAGCTAATTTGTATGGCGCTATCAGCGCCAAACCTGGCGCGACCCGCGCCACAACAAAAACCAAGTTTTCTGATGTGAATCCCCGCGCTGTCGCGCGGGGGTATGGCACCAACCATGTCGTAACTTAGGGTTATCACACTTTAGCCTTTCCCACTAATGGGAACTGAAAAGCAGACAATCTGATGTAGTCAAGAGCATTAGCTAGGCTTCTCGTTGTATCTGTAAGTCTTAGGAATTTCTTCAGATGAAGAATAGAGTCTTCAGATGATAGGCCATGAAACTACATCCCCCCAATCATGTTGATCAGCCCATGCCTCAGATCGTAGTTTTTGTCCCCTAAGTTAGGAAGCACAATACTGGATGTGACTCCCACTATGGAGGTGGAATAGTCTTGCAAAGTGTGTTCTTGTGGATTAGCCTCATTATCTCCACTACCCTTGTTTCCATCCATAGTTGTGAAACCCGATCTGATCATTGACTCGGTTGAGGTAGTGGATCAGTAATTGGCCCAGTTTGACCCGGTATATATTAAAAATTCAAAATTATATGTATCTATTATATATTAGTATATAACTAACACTATTTGAGTAAGAAAAGTTCATCCACATTCCAAAATAACAATTGATAATAATCCAATAAAAATTATAGATAAGAAATAAAAAAATTATGAACAAAAATTATTTAATTACTGCAAATTAAAATTATCTGGGAACTTTGCCACTAGTCCTCGTCAATGGCGCTAGAAACTTGATGTGTAAAATAAGTACTCGCACAAGGGCAAGTGTACCCTACGCAGTAGTATCGTGGACTCAAAAGTCAAAATATCATACCCTAGAGACCAGTTGTGTTCCTAAAGAATTCAAATTACAAAAACTAAATAATCTTGGGGTGTTTCCATCTTCTGTTGAAAGTGTTTCACCAATTGTAACAAATAAATATAAATTAAATTAAGCAATAGTTTCTAAGGAAGAGATGAAAGATTGAAGAGAAGATCGTATTATGTATTTGCATGTAATCGTTTTCCCTTAATTCCAATTTTAATTAAGAACCCTAAATTAATAATTAATCACCAATTGCATCTTAAATTAATCAACAATCTATGGTCAAGATTTGAAAATACTCTTCCCCCTAAATTAATTCTCAATTGGTCATTTGAGATTTAATTTATGGTTAAGGATTAATAAAAGAGAGATTTATAAAAAGGAGATTCATGAACCAATTTGATCATGCAAGTTTTATAAACTCTATGGTTTTACAGGTTAGTTAATCATGAGTAGATGAATATTAACATGTAATTAACTATGAATTAGAGTGATCAATTCCAATGTAAAAGAGAAAATAGTAAAGCAATATGATTAATTGAATAACATTGGAAAACTAAATTAAAATATAGAATTAGAGTACATGGGTAAAGCTAAATCCTAATCCAAGCTCTAGAGGTTTAGCCAACCATGGTCACAATACAACCAAATGACATACAAAATAGCATAGAGAATGAAAGAGATCAAAAATCCTTACAGATTATGACCCCAAAGGTTTCTTCCGCAATCCTCTACCGATTGCCTCCTCAAGAATTCCCAATTGCTCCAAAATAAAATACAATTTGAAAATTAAGAAAAAGGTCCTTTAAATTTAAAGCCTAAGTTATTTATAGGCAAAGAGGTCAATTTTGTCACGCAGGGGTAAACGTGTCCCATGCTTAAGAATACACGGGGTCATTCTTAAAGTTTGGAGCGCTAACCAATATGCATGCCTCGTGCTTGGAGGGTTGTGCAAAAGTAAGCACGACCCATGCTTAGCTAGCATGGGACGTGCTTCAAGTTCAAAATGCTGGCCAATAAGCATGCCTTGTGCATGGGGCTAGTGCTTCCAAATCTGAAACAAAGACTAATAAGCACGCCCCGTGCATAGATTAAGCACGACGCATGCTTCATGCCAGAAATCAACTTTTAGCTCCCCTTTTATGCTCTTTCTCAATTATTTTGGAGATTCACGAGCTCTGCACAAATTTAACACAATTTAGATTGAAAACAATTAATCCATATGTTTATAATCACAAAAATAATGCCAAAAAGCCGATGAAGATTAAGATCAACATAGGGTTTATTAAGTACACTTGCCTTAATGCATACTTATTTTACGCATCAATAAAAAAGCCTAAATTTTTGTAATAGATATTACAAAACTTAGCAAATTCAATCAAAACATAATAAAATAGATCTAAAGTACGAGTCACGATGCCCTCATCCCCATACTTCCTGCACTTCAACGATGGCAATGTCTGACCCGCTTCCCTCTGTTGTTCTCCAACCACTGACACTTCCCTATCTACCTCTTTATGTGCACAAAAAATGGGATCTAAAGTGTGAGACACGGTGTCTTGCAAGTGCATCTCCTAGATAGCCTTCCCATTTGCCATACGAGCCCGTGCGACTTTACCAATGATGTTGAACCTTGATCTAACCTTAGGCCTTAAGAATTGTAGTGTAACACCCCGTATGCATCCAGTGTATTAACAGTTACTTAATTAGATTAGCGCAGTAATTAATTTAAAATCAATAATAAAACAAATGAAAGCATTTTCGAAACCATATATCTTGATTCATCATGTATGGTAAGTATCCAACTACCAACTACCTATTACGAATGCCAAGGCACCACAATAAGCCTTTTCGATCCAGATAACATAAAGAAAGGTAGGCAAACAATAATATCCAGCAGATATATCATGAGAAACATAAACCACATATATCATTATGGGTATAAACTTATGTACATCATCAAAACCACCACTGTGGCTATACAAAATGATAGGCACCCAGTGTCATGATCTCACATATCACATCCTCACAAGAGGGTACAATACGTACAACGTCTGTACATCACATCCATACAGGATCCAAAGTATGTGTACACGCACATCTTCCCTCGCAGGGGTACAAAATACATCATAAACATAACATAGTGAGACACCATACTCTCAAAACACTGCCAAGCAGCTACATAGAGTCTGTCCCTACTATGGCCTTCCGCCCTGGGACCCATCATCTCTGCCAGATGCATCACCTGCAAAATAAACCCCTACACACGAGGTGAAAAATAATCTCAGTAAGCTCAGGGTTCTTGGAGGCTTCTCCTCCTCCCTAGCTCACTCCTATGATAACATATCATCAAAGGCATTACAATCCAGGCCTCCTGGCCCTCACAACAACACATAGCTTCTCTAGCTCTAATGTGTATCTACGGAACTACGCCGCCAAAGATGCATCATCATCAGCATCGGGACTCTCAGTCCCCAGTGTGAGACCGGAACTCACACCCATGTCATCTCATCAGGAGCTACCCCTTTACACATGGATGCACGTATATGCTACCTCCGAGAATAGTCTGGTCTTAAGGGATCATACACCCTTTACGTGAGCAAACCGACTAGGAGTTGCACTCTACTCCTAGGAAGGTCCATATCTATCTAACTGGCCAGAAGATCTATCCGAAAGGCAACAATAAACAAAGCACAAAAACAAGCACACATATTATCATGAGGAAAACGGTAACATCCAATTCAATGCATATGAATCATGTATGCAACCATCACTCCCTCGAAGTGTGGTGGAATTCAGAAGGGAAAAACCCCAAGAACTAGAGCTTACCTGGCAAAGTCGTGCTCTGCTGTTAAATCCTTGAATCGTGGTCTCCGCCACTGACATCCTCGGTGTCACGCCCTACACAAAGGCACACAAGCATGAATCAACAGTCATTGTATCCGTACAAGGCATTTAATTATACCAAAACACACGAAAAATAGAATCTTCCTCATAAAATTATGCAGATTTTGTACCCACTTAGAAAATTCATAAATCCCTGTAGGAAGCTCCTAAAATCAAGGTAATTTAGATACATCTATATTTATCTCTAATCTTTCAAACAAGACTGGTTCCATCCAATTTCATAAACCACAGCCTCTATAACAATTAAAATACCAGAACTTTCACGCATTATATCAGTGCTGACAGCAACATATCAGTCCAACCAGCCATTTTCAAACGCCCGCCAACACCAGGATACTCATCCAAATGACCTGAGATTTTACAAGTATAAAGTACACATACAAATATTTCTATAGCCACTGGAATCACTCAATTTGGATCATCCTAGACTGAGATAAAATTTCTGCAAGATTGTCTTCTGCACCAGTAAAATCTGCTAAAAATAGAGTATAATAGCCTGTTATAACTTTGCATAATAAATTCTAGGAACCTCCAAAAATAGCACAAAAATTCCAGAACCTACTTAAATCTCTTAGCTTTCAAATGGCACCATTTTTAGACCATTTGGATGCCGATAGCTCCTGTTATGCACAAAACATCAGGGCTGACCAGATTGGTATTCTTTGCTGTCATGAACCTGCATGTATGTTTCATGCATGGAACACTATTTCAACCTTAAATCAACTTCTACACACTCCAAATCATACTTTAAAACTGTCTCACCCTCCCAATACTCAACATTTATCAATCTCACTCCAAACCCTAACCCTAACCTTAAGAATCAAGGAGAAATAAGAGGAGATTACCAACCTTAGAGTTCAATTGATCAAAATGGAAGGTGGACCAGCTCCCTATAGCTTCCAATTTCGGCCCAGCTATTCCAAACGAAGTGGGCAGCTCCTAGCTCCACTCTTTTCCTCAAATCGCTCACAACCGAACTCAATAACACAAAAGCACAAGAAGAAGAGTTTTCTCTCTTGCTTGATTAGAGTTTTCAGCCACCAAACAAGTAGAAGTGGAGAGAAAATGGGCTTGGGTGTGAAGGAAGGAGATGGAGATGTAGGAAGAAGAAGAAGAAATGAGAGAAATGGTGGCGAGACACACTTTTAAAATGAGGAGGGTGGTGCATTCAACAAATTTCTTATTCACACCCTAACTCCTAAACAAATACCAAAATGGCCTTCCTTTCGTTAATCCTCTTTTATTAATACTAAGCCTCTTAATTATGCAAATATCACCCAAATTACATTAATTATAATTAGTAATATTACATGTAGCAAGCACGGTCCAACTTTGATTGATATAGCAACATTGACGTTGACTTTATCACTACCATCTCCAACAAGGCCATACTCAAAACCATTGTCAACATCACCAGCCTTCACGATGTCAATAGGGCCACCAAGCTGCTTGAGTGCGACATGATTAGAGGGATCAAGATGATAGATTGGTTGGGTAAATTAGTGTGTTTAATTAATTGGTTGGGTAAATTAGTAGTGAAGGTTGGTTGTTTTCTTCAATTGATCAATAAGGGGTTGGGTTTGCATGTTTACTTATTTGGGGGAAAAGGATGTGTTTGTGATGTGTAATATTTAATGTTTGTAGTTAGGTTTGTCTATAGTAAATTTATGTGTTGGTTTTTTTTGAAAAAACACAAAATTAATTTGTATTATGTAGCAATTTTGGACACTTTAATTAAAATGCCAAAAAGGATAAAGAAACAAAAAATGTTTTAAAAAAAGTAACTCCAAGTCATCAATTAACGGCTATTTTGATAGCAATGACTAGAAACATTAATGACACATTAACTAAGACTAGTCAAGATTTTATTTAAAGACTAAAAATGAAAAATAAAAAATATTTAGAGCCAAAAAAAACATATCTAAACAAAATGACATACCCGTGGTTTTATTTGGACAAACGTTTCTTAAGCATAGCCTTAATTTTAATGTTTCATAATCATACGCAACAAGACCGAACAATTTAGGGGAGAGCAGGAAATCCGGATCCGTCTGAAACCTGTATTACCCGAGCCTAATTTGATTGAAACGGACGGTGGGTTTCGGGCTTTGGGTGGAATGAAGTGAAAAACTCGGTCAAGAACGGATGTATCGGACGAGTCCCGGTAGAAAAAATCAAAACCGCTACAACCCGCACCCGACCGTGGTGGCATGTACGTAAAAAATGCACATGATGCTTTGCTTCCTTCAAGAAGTCCTATCCTATGCTTTTAGTGGCAGAGAAAACGTGAAAGACTAGAGGAACACCCATTAAAAAAAAAAAAAACCCAGAGTTTTACATGCTACTAAAACCTTAAGGTAGAGAGTTTTCGACGACTACAACTCTTCGTCTCCGGTTCATGCTGCAATCCAGAGTTCATATCTTAACTCCTAAACTCAAGAATCTGACAGTGATGTCGTTGCGGGTAAAGAGAGAAGAGAAGCACTGGAACGCATCAAATCAACAAGAATGCAACAAGCTACCGGTTGTGGTGTTTGTTGCGCTTATGATTCCCATGGTTATCTTCATTATTAATTCAGCGACACCCACCATGGTTTCATTTGCACGAAGAAGCTTTGTTAACCCAAAATAACCCACCCACCATCACCTGCCAACCCGAGAACCGAAACCCAATGAATCCAAGAGCGAAATCGGTCGACAGCAAAGATGCGATGAGTTTCAGTTTTCAATGTACTGTGAACATGCACCTTCATTTATACTCCCTGCAAGAAAATTAAATGCAGCACAAAACATGCCACGTAACAACCATCCACGAACGCTTCCCCTTCTGCCACGTCACCCACTACCCGTACTTTCCCTAGTCCTAATAATCCTAAACAAAAATCACTCACGACCCGTAAACACATCAACTTCCCAATATACCCTCACTCCCCCTCCAAATTCAACAACCCATCCTTCCCTTATATATAAAAGAAAAACGCAGAAAGCACATCACAAACACAGCACTCCCGAAGAACCCCGATACCCATTTCGGTAATAACATTATCGCAATCCTTCTTCACTCGCTTCGATGGCGACGGGGTTACTGAAGAGGGCGGCGCAGAGGCTCCCCTCCTCGCCGGCGTTCAAGCTGGCCCTCCTCCGGGCCCACGCGTCGGAGGCCGAGGCCCAGCAGGTGGAGCCCAAGGCCCGCGGCACCCCGACCCTCAAAACCTTCCAAATTTACCGCTGGAGCCCGGAGAACCCCTCAAAGCCCGAGCTCAAGGACTACCAGATCAACCTAAAGGAGTGCGGACCCATGGTCCTGGACGCGCTCATCAAGATCAAGAACGAGATCGACCCGAGCCTCACGTTCCGCCGCTCGTGCCGCGAGGGGATCTGCGGCTCCTGCGCGATGAACATCGACGGTTGCAACGGCCTCGCGTGCCTCACCAAGATCCCCTCCGAAGGCGCCGCCACCACGATCACCCCTCTGCCGCACATGTTCGTGATCAAGGACCTCGTCGTCGACATGACGAACTTCTACAATCAGTACAAGAGTATCGAGCCGTGGCTCAAGAGGAAGAACCCACCGGAGCCGGGGAAGGAGATTCTGCAGAGCAAGAAGGAGAGGGAGAAACTCGATGGGATGTACGAGTGCATACTGTGCGCCTGCTGTAGCACATCCTGCCCCAGCTACTGGTGGAACCCCGAGTCCTACCTCGGTCCCGCCGCGTTGCTCCACGCTAATAGGTAACTAACGCTTCACTACACACTTCTAATGTGACAACAAAATTGAGACGCAGTTGCTTGTTTTTATTTATTTATTAAAGTTTTATCACGGTCCAGTCCAGTTATTAAGGAACAAACTCATATCCCAACAGCAACAGCAGCCAGAATGTGTGTTTGATTTCTGCTGCCGTTTTGTGGACCAACCAACCCTGTTGATGGTCTGTTAAGTACATTGGTAAACGCTCTTTGAGCGTATCCCTTGGTACCCCAACTCACCTAAATTTTTCCTTATACAAAAAAAAAATCACGTCATTGTGATATGCTATTCGGTTCGGTTCTTTGTGTGTTTGTTGATTGGATAGGAATTTTGGATTTTTATTATAATTACAGTTTTATCAAGTTTTGTGATTTGGGCGTGTTTGTGTGATACGGTGACAACAATGAAAGTTTTTTTTTTTTTCCTACCTGTGTGTGAAGTAGGTTACTAGAAACAAGGATGTTGTGATAACCGTTTGTTGAGTTTTTATGGAAATCTGAAAATCATGTGTTGACATTTTTTGTTTCTTGTGTGATACTTCTGCATCTAGCGTGATAAAAAGGTATATTGTTTGTCAGTTAGTTGGTTTATGCTGAGTATGCTATTTGGTTGATTCTGTGTGTTTGTTGTATTTTTATGATAAATTAGATTTGAACCTTGGATTGAGAAAGGATTATGTTCATATCTTCCATGATATATGGATGGTGTGTTGTTGATTTACTTTGGTTAATACTAGCATAATATCTCAGCTATGCTGTTCTTGGTGCTATGCTTTGTAGTTTGTACTTCAGCTAGTATAAGAGAGCCCTTTGCAGAATTCTATGTTTGTGGTTGTATTGTTAATACATTCTTTGATGCTATTTGCTGGATTCCATGTTCGTGATTGTGTCATTATGCTTGCTTTTTAGATTGAAATTTTATTATAATCCAGTGACATTTTTTATGTGTCATTATTTGCTGAATTCTATGTTTGTGATTGTATCATTATGCTTGCTTTTTAGATTGAAATTTTTTTATACTCCAGTGACATTTTTCATGTGTCATTATGGTTGGTGTTTTAGTAGTTCTATAGGATTTATTTTAAATGCTTGGGGATCTATCAGAATTGACAAGTATTAAAATCCGTCCATTGTTATGCCTGACTTATTTTGGTTGGTTTATAAACAAGATGGTGTTTCTAGTAAGAATGTGACAAATGGATGATACCTGTACTGTTCTTCAAAGTGCAATACCTCTTCATTCTTAGGGGCCCTCTTTTAACCAACATGGCTGATATTTACTGAATTATGTAAGGAAGTCAGTAATTACTTCAGATCTTGTCCTCCATATATACTACCTGTTTTGGGCATAGTCATTTGGTATGATTATGATTATGTATAAACTCACTGTTCTTCGTGCCTACATTAATTTGTAGGAAATACAGTTGTAGTGAATAATGCGAGTGAATGAGAGGAGCATATCTTGATCATTAAGAATGAATGAGTTCAAGTTTCCATATTGGAAGATACTTTTTTTATTGAATTCATTGCATATTATCTGCTGCAGTGTGTCTCTGTTATAGATACCTTGGTGATTGGGTTATTCAAATCTGAGATATTGTCTGTGGTGGTATTTCCAGGTGGATAAGTGACAGTCGTGATGAGTACACTAAGGAGAGATTGGATGCCATTAATGATGAATTCAAGCTCTATCGCTGCCACACCATATTGAACTGTGCTCGAGCCTGCCCAAAGGGGCTAAACCCAGGAAAGCAAATCTCACATATCAAGTCACTTCAGCCTAAAGCATAAAATTCTATTGTTAGAGGCATGATGATGTTTGCATTTGATCATTTATGTTGAAACTTTGTGTATTTTCTTCATAGTTGGGGATGATTTAGCTATATTCTTAATAAAACCTGAGCCCCTTTTGTAAAACTTGGGTTTTAGGTTTTTATTGACTTGTGTTTCTGAAATAAATGTTAATAGCAAACAGAACCCCATCTCATAAAATTGGTTGTAGCTATGTTGGATTTAGATATACTAGCTAAATACTCTCCCTGGATTTTTTTCCCCAAAAGCTTTGCAATGGAAATTGGGAGCGCTTGTTTGTTTTTGTCTAAAATAAAAATTTCAAAGTTTTCTTTTGAGTTAACTGTCCCTTTATGTAATATGCATGTAAATGTATTGGGAACTTGAAACACCCCTCATGCTACCTAAACAGTCATTTTGTTACTTTAATTTTTTCCAATCGTGTTAAATTCTTGATCAAGGTGATGATCAATATGGAGCTTGGAGTTGGACCCTCCTAAATTACTATAAATCAGGAATTGCGTTTAATTTGATCAAAGTTTTAAATTTTATTAGTATCAAATCATGAATAGACATAAACAAAGATGTATTAAAATAAAAATCATGACTATTGTTCTTATATGTTAGGAGTATGGTAGTTGAGTGCATGTTTGGGTGGTCATAGCTGTTCTATTTAAATCAAATTACATTAAGAGACTTGATCAAACTATAAATATTGAATTTGAAACGCTCGATTCACAGAATTGTCATGAGGAATCTTCAATTTAAATAGGGTAGCAATATCATGAAAATCAGAAAATGTGTATTCACAATTAACACAACTTTAGAATGATCATTACATCTAATCACAGCTTATATTAAAAAAGTATGAATTTATGAAGAGATTTAATGATTTACATATCATACATCAAAACTTTAGTTCTCTTATTAAAAGAGTTTCAGTTGAACCATATATAACACTATTGAGAAAAACTTCACATACCATTGAGCAAATCTCATACCGAGTAAGATATCACCATCACAATCATGAAGTCGTTGGCAGTAGCTTGGTTTATGATTTCATGATTTCTTCGGAGCATGCAAGGTAGCACCCGCCTTTCAATTCTCAGGATTTCTCAGGGTATCCAACCATCTCAATATGTGACTATAACAGGTAATGCAGTGAAAAGTATAAGCTTGTAATACACCTTTCACGCTACTTTTATTTAGCAATGATAAATAGTTTGGCCCAAATTCTTTAGGTGACAATTACAGAATTTACATATTTCCTAAATCCTTACAAGGTAGACAAATAATGTTTCCACAGGATGCAACAATGACAGTGACACAACATGTTGTAACCAAGGTTGTCAAAATCGAGAGTTTATGTACTTGTGGAAGTTCCATAGACTCAACTCGTAGACTCGTAAGAGTCTATTTCAAACAAAAATAATAGTAAATTACCTATAAATATCAAACATAAATTCATACAATAAGTTCTTAGTTCACAGTACACATCCAATCAAACATAAATTCATACAATACAATAAGTTCTTAGTCCATAGTTCACTCCAAGGATAATATCCACGAAATCATATCCAAATATTCAATTATTATTATTATAACAAGAATCAAGAATCAAGAAGCATATATATCTAGATTCAAGCATCAAGCCTATTTGCTTGGATAATCTAATTGGCTGTTGGCACCTAACAAACCCAATTCTTGACGAACAGAAAACATAGAACCATCAACCATATGTCATTGCATAATCATTCCTAGACTATTCAAAGGTTGATTGCATATATATATATATATATATATATATATATATATATATATATATATATATATATATATATATATCCTCTTATGGGTCCATAACTGCAACAAATCGAAGTGAGGAACTAAAAACCTGTAGCACGAGGTGAAGAAGAACGAAGCAAGGAGAGTGCGGACGAGGTGAGGAATGGCGCAGCAGCGTAGCCGTATAGCGATGGAGTGAGGAGATCGACGAAGCGAGGAGATTGACGGAACGAGTAGAGCGATAGAGCGAGGAGATTGATGGAGCAAGGAAATCGATGGAGCGAGTAGAGCGACGGAGTGAGGAAATCCACTGAGCGAGGAGATCGATTGAAAATAAATGAATCGAGGAGAGCAAGTCCAAAAACGATGCATCACAAGGTGAAGAAGAAGAATGAAAAATTTTCTATTCAAAACAACGTCGTTTTGCCACCAACCAGACTCGTGAAATCGTAGGTAGCAGAAATGCGATTCTACTCAGAATCGAACGAGTCTACTCAGAATCGTGCAAGTGCACTTCGAAATCGAGTCTGCGTGCGATCTAACTTGCAGAGACTGAGTAGAATCGTAAAAATCATGGTTGTAGTTGTGACATCACCAAACAACCCTCCACTTTGTGTTCTATGTTGTCAATAAGATTCTTAAAAACCCCATCTATACTTAACATTAACAAAATACTAATAACTAACCATTAATATTTCCGAAATGAAATACTTGACACTAGCAGTAAGGGTTACAGTTAATCAAGTATCTTATATTCAATTTAACTTGAGGGTTATTTCTTCTACGCTCACTGGCACAATCTATTTACAGAGTCAAAGGACTGCATTCTTCACACCACATATTCTCATCCAGAGTATTCAAAGGATTTCCATTGACTTTGACTCTTTTAGTGCAATACCAGCTCTTTAGTCAATATGAAGAAAGAGGAAAAATAATTATATTTTCATATAACCACAAAGCTGGTTAGTAAAAGAATAGCGCAGAATGAAATAGGTTGAGTGAAGAATTCAATACATTGAAACATATATAGAATCATAACAAATGTTGCAAGTAATTATTCAAATTGTACCGAGAAATTTCCATTTATAATATCACATTCAATCTCAAAAATCATGCTCAAAATATTTCTATTAGGAAGTTCCACATTGTCTGTCTCAACTCTCCCGATGTAACTTATATATTAGACAATTTCACTTAATGCCAATTGATTTTAAAGATGAAATCTAACATGATAAGAGAGCTTATGACTCATCTTGATCAATCACCTATTCTAGTAGGTTCACTTGTTAACTATCGGGATGTAACTTATATATTTGTTGGACAACTTTACCTAATGACAAATGATTTTAAGCTGAAATCTAACAATTTCAAATCATCCTAGATTACCGGTGTCAAATTATGATGAGTCTCCACTGCATATTTCGTAATCATCTTCTAATCCACAACCCACAAATTTGTTTCCTATGAATAATGAAGCCGAAAGAAAACACTTGTACAAAGAATTTTACCTGTTATTCCAGGACAAATAAGGCCCTTGCAAGGCCATGTTTATAATGTTTCAACTCATGACAAAACTGTAACCATAATAAAACTCATCTACAAAGCTAATTATGGGTACCCAAGAATATGTATTGCCTCTGGAAAGATCTGGATATTACAACAACCCCTGGTTTCCTATTCTAGTCTAGCCTGATAGCTAGTTCTTAGGATGGTAACGCAAACACGAAAGGATGTTAAAAAAACCTATATGCATCTTGACAAACCAAGAAATGCAATTGCTGATGAAACCTGCACCCTTAGATCAGCAATATCCACATCATGGCCACCTTCTACGAGGCCCCACCTCTCCACCTGAAACAGAGAATCAAGCCTTTTATTTCACAGATCATGTCAAGATTAAGTCCTGTATTTCAATATTTACGCACATTATAGAGAGAAAATTATGAATCAGGTTATGATTATAGTGATAGTCATGTAAGTATGTACCTGAGAATCCTCTTCAAGTCTAATAAGTTCAATTGCTTCGTCAATTTGCAATTTCCCCTGCACCATTCCAATAGCTATAGTTAACGAATGTGCTAATGCGGCAATACATCAATTGCTGCCAATTCGCAATCATCTGTTTTCTTTAGAAGGTTCACAATAGCCGTTACAAGACCATCTTCCTGCTTTCCACCAAAAAAGCTGGAGTAAACAACTGGCTTAAAGCTAAATTCTGACTCCACCCAACGAAGCAATGGATCAATTTTCTCCACCTGGCGATCTGCAAAGATAGAATTTTCAAATTCAAATACATACATCTTAATACTCAAAAATCAATGAGATGTTTCTTAACCGAACCCCGATAACTTTGATCAACAAAAACATTCATGTTTGGGTTTCAACAAGTTTGGGTGTCAAGGGCCTGTTACAACCCTCACCCTTTACCAGGATTAGGGTCCAAGTATGGGACCACAGGTTGAGTTAACATGAACGTTGCACGAAAAAAATAACAATCATTCTAGGTAGGTAAAGCTAAAATATACCCTTAACGATGCACTATGTCTCTGAAAAGCTTCCACAAGAGAGGAAAACATGAATACAGCTTGCCAAATATATATAATCACAACAATACCAACCCAATGAGAAATGAAAAAGAAATGCTCACAGTAAAATTTCTATTTACATACTGACCTAAGCTGTGACTGTAACGCCCCCTCAGCTGGAAGGGTCATTACTAACCACAAAATCACATACAAGCAGACAATCAATCATGCTTATCTCCAACTAAAACAAATCATAATCATCCATCTCGGGATCCAAATCAAAAGACAAGCATCACAATTCAAATTACAGTCATTACCCTCTCATAGGGCACAATCATCATTTATCAGCCAATCTGACCAACAACCAATCAACAACATATGTATAACAACATAACAGAACCATCACCTCAGATTGGTGAATGGCTGAACACAACAAAAGGGAATACACTCAAGAATCAAGAGCTTACCTGCTCTAGACAGATCACCGGCTCTCCCGGCCTCGTGGTCAACACCACCAGAGCTATCAAGCTCACGTCCTACACAAGAACCAATACATAACACATCAAATACAGTTCTAGGACGTTCAAACGAAAGGAATTATCGTCCTCTCAATAAACATATACTAATCGCTGTACAAGAGATTTCAGACCCTTCAACAGGATCCCTCTCGGCCTCATCAAGGCTACAGAGTCTCTACAAGGACTCTGATCAGGCTAACACAAAGCATATCCCTGCTCATAATAGCCTAAACCCAACATCTCATCATCATCAGTTTCAACCGATCAATCTCATCTATACAGCCTCCTGAGCAACTTTGTCAACTGCTCTAAGGTTCATACTAGTCACATTACTAGTCTTTTATCTCTGTTCATATATACTCAGAGCCAAAATCAAACTTCATCAGTAATGATGATTCAAGGCTCTAACTTCTTTAGAACAGTCCTCTGAGCATAATAATCTACAGAGTCCGAGCCTAATAACGACTCTAACACCTCCAAAAACACCCCTTAAGATAACCCCAAAACCTTAAAATCCAATACACAGAACCAACGGTTAAAGCTCGAGTTTCTTACCTCTGTGATGTTCAGAAACACCAGGGAATCGCTTTCCCTAAGGTAGCTTGCTCAATCAAGGCCTCCTTTGCCTCTAAATTCCGAGCTCTCAAAGGTTCTCTCAGAGAAATCAAATCTCACTGTTTCTCAGCTATTCTCAAGAATCAATCGGGGGTTTACTCTTATCTCGGGGCTCTGATCACTTTCTCAGTTGGGTCGGAGGTGTTTAGATGAAAGATGGAGGAGATACGAAGCTCTCAAACTCATCAATGGAGGTTTTAGGCTCAAGGAAGAAGAAAATGAAGCCTTTTATCCCAAATTTCGTAAAAATGGCCTTTTATAGGCCCCCAGTCCGCGTTCCCACGCTAATAGCGTCATTCCCACGCTATCAGCGCCAAGAATGCGCAAGAAATGGCTTCCAGGGCCATTCTGGCGCTAATAGCGCCATAATTCACGCTAACCGCGCCAACCAGGCGCGTCTCCCACGCTACTAGCGTGGATTCCCACGCTACTGGCGTGGCACTATTCACAGGCAAAATCCGTCGCTAATTCCGTCGCAAAATCCGTCGCTAACGCTTTTTCTGACGGAATTCAGCAAATTTTAAACTTTTCTTTCTTTTCTCTTATTTATTAAACCTAGGTTATTATAGTGACACAGTTAAAGAAAGGCTTAAATGCAATTTTGGTCCATCTATTTTTCAAAATCTACAATTTTGGTCCCCTATTTTAAAAGAGTTATTATGTCCTTCTATTTTTTAAAATCTGTAATTTTAGTCCCCTATTTTAAAATAGAAACATTCAGTCCTCCAATTTTATAAGATATGCAATTTTGATCCTTCCATCAAATTCGAAAAGCGACTATTGGAAGGACCAAAATTGAAGATTATTTGTTTAACCTGATATGGCTCAAATTTAGTAACATGACGCAAGATCATTTGTTTAATCTACGTCATACTCAATGTTAATCTCTTAACAGTCAACGCTTTTAGTTTAACGAAATGACTAAAATAGCAAATTTTACAAAAGTGAGATACTAAATGTCTTTATTTTAAAATAGGACTAAAATTGTGGATTTTAAAAAATAGGGAGACTAAATGTCTTTACTTTAAAATAGAGGAACCAAAATTGTGGATCTTAAAAAATACGAGGACTAAAATTACATTTAAGCCTAAAAGAAAAAAATGCTTACATTTAATGCTAGTATTAAATAAAATCATTCCTGCGACTACAATAACGCAGATTATTCACAAGACTTGAAGTTCATGATCATATTAGGTGGGAAGATATCATTATTATTTATTTCCATTGCAATAACTGCTGCCTACGTTATAAAATTCAAATAATTGCACCACGAAAAATCCACACTCTGAAAACCATCAATTAAAAGAGCTCTACGAAAATGTTTTTTACAATATAATCTTAAGATGATGACTTCAATTCAACTCACAAAATTCTAATGTACTCAACAAGTATTTATATGAGGAAATCATATTTTATTAGCTGAGATCAGACATGTAAAGACATACCAAGCTATGAATTAATACCGTACCATGTACTGATGTACATAGCTTGACAGCTCATTGTCATCAGGTGCACGACAAAATACTAAATCTTGATTAAATTTCTTCATCAAATTCTCAATAATTTTGCTCCTTGTGAGTGGAACTCTTTCCAAGACAGTGCAAGCAAGTCTCATAAGTGGCATTGTGAAGGGCCTTATGCCATCCGTTTGCTACAATAAATCAAACTGCATTAGCAGTAATGACACTTCTAAACATCCATAACTATATTAAACAGAACATGCAGCTTCAAATGGGGATTATTTAAGTATTTCGAATGGCAACTTAAGGGACATATAATCATATTGAAGGGGAGGCTAGCAGTATCTATATCACCCCACCAAGAGACTTTAAATTATTTTAACCCTATTCGGAGGAATATTTAATATTATGAATTCACAGCTTAAAGCATCTTTCTTTGCAATGATGATGAAAAATACCAGGCAGCCCTAGTATTCATGATAGTGCAAACTTATGACAAAAGCACACATAAGCTCACATTGAAGTGCGAAAGTGAGCTTTAAATTTTCAAAAGGTGGAAATACCCATCAGCTAGGCTTACTAATCCTGTAGCATTGAGAATAACAATATAACAATATCCTCTACACTGGATGATAATACAAATAGTCATGATCAATTGATCAATCAACATGGACAACCTCTGTGCTTGGTATTAACTCTTACTTAAATTAATTGTCAACTAAACGTCAACACAACACTTATCAATGAATACAATTATACAAAAACAAGTGTTGTTAATAACGGCCATGGCGCCACCATTGCAGAATAGCGTGGCACTTTGCCAACAACCATAGCCAACTTGTGAAGGGAGGCCCGCCATGGCGCTGCCATAAGGCACAATGGCGTGTTTAAATGGCGGAATGTTCACTCATAAATAATGTCTAATTCATACATTCCCAATCCTACCACTCATTCAACACAACATTTTAGTATGTTTCGATAAACTTCTACATTATCACTTATAGAGATAAAAAAGCAATAAGACAGTAAATTGTTCACGAGATCTTCTCATAAGTAAAATCAATTTATGCACTTCAGCTTTCAAAGAAGTCTTTTTAGAGAAGTTAAATGAGAAAACTTTAATGTAAATTAAATTTGATTTTAATTAAGCTCAAGTAATTTTGGATCCACAAGCACTTCAAGAAGAAGAAAATAAAAAAAATGAAATAAATTTCTCCAAAAGTTAAAATTAGTTTATGCAGTAACTAATTCGCATAAACTCTTTCATATTAGCTTCTCTAAAAGATGATCTTGAACATATGCTAAGTCGACTTATTACCTTATGGAGAAACTTATTTCAGTTTTTTTCCTTCTTATTTTCCTTTCGAGAAGCTTATCCAAAGTCCTTTATCTTCTCAATTTCCTATCTTGTAAATGTTTACAGAGAGAGTAATGATACACAAACATCTATTATTTTAAACATCCCTTCAACACCTCTCATTTCTCTCTTTCTTCCTATCACATCATAAAACCATTATATCTATATCTTTCTCTATTTTTTGTCCTTTCTTTTTCTAGGTTTTAAATAGCATAATGGGTGTTCATGTAACATTTTTTCTCACAAAAGAAAATTATCTAAACAAAACTATTTTTTCCGCTAAAAGTCGTATCAACAAAACAGGAGACAGGGGTTATGGGTTGGCTTGATCATGAAGGGAGAAGAACGGATCTTCATGTAACAAAAAAGCAAACAACTAACATTGCCGAAGAAAAAAAGGAGGGACAAAAAATGAATAAAAGAAAATTAAACACCAAGAAGAGAAGCTGGTCAAAATCAAAGAGCAAACCAGATATTCCCATTCAGCAGCAATGGCTTTGGCAAGAGGTGTTGAATATATATGTTATATATATTAATAATAATATGTTCACATACAAGCCCAATAGGTTATTGTATGGTTATATGAGCTCATATAGGCTGGAGCCCAATAACTTACTATATTACTAGGGTTTTCCCTACGCTGGAGGTAATACTGTTGAGCATTCCAAATTCTGATGCCTCTTGGTGTAATACTTTAAGCACCCAACACTAAACCTTTCTCTCTCTCAAAGCCTTTACCTCCAACAATCTTGAAGTATTATCTTCGTGTATCATATTTGAGCGAGTAAGGTGTTGTTTCGAAGATCTCATCGAGAGGAACTCAAGGGTGTCATCACTTTCGTGTTTCGACAGAAGGATTGACCGGGATATGAGATTGAAAATTGTGCAGCTGCAACTTTTGAGGCTAGATCCTGGAAATTTCAACCACTTTCACCAGTTGAAACCTTGTGGGTTTTGTTCTACTCGTCGAGACGATCGTTTTGAGTGGTCGTGTGCATAAAACGGAGGTCAGACGAAGGAGATATAGCCGTTTGAAGTTTCTGCAGTTTTCCGGCGAAGTTTCCGGTGACTGGTTTGTCTTCTCCGACGACTGGTTCATCTTCTCCGGCGACTGGTTCGTCTTCTCTGGTGAACTTTCCTGCGACTGGTTCGTCTTCTCCGACGAACTTTTTCCGGCAATCGACGTCTTTCCGGTGAACTTTTTCCGACGACCGGCGACTTTCCGGTGAACTTTTTCGGTGAATTTTCCGCAAGTCTCCGCCGACCTAAAATCATTGTTCCTAAGGTTTTTGGGCATTCTGGATCCATTTTTGGGGTCAAATTTGACAAATTTCACCTGTACAGTGCTGTTTTGAAAAGTTAGAAGGTTTGATATACTTTGGAGGACTTAAAGATGCACTCTTTCGAACTCCTTTACTTTGATTAAAATGACAAAACATAGTTCTCATGATATCATAAAGCTAAAATCCTTTGATGTCACTGAATTTCATGGTTGGAAATTTCATGTTCAGTTTGGCATGAAGGAACGTGATATATTCTATACAGTATTAAGTGATTTTGCATCTACTGTTGAAAATGTGGATGAATATCAATGGATTAAAGATGAAGATTTTTGTAGAGATTACTTGTTAAACTCCTTAAATCCTCGTTTAGCTATGACTTATAGTGAGTATAAGACTGCAAAGGAGATATGGGATCACTTAAACAGTCAATTTCAAAAACAAGAGAGGCTGTCTAAGACTCTTCTAGCCGAGAAGTTCTTTGACTTTAAGTTCAATATGAACTCAAGCATCACTTCTCAATTAATTGAACTTGAGAATATGAGGAACAAGCTAAAAGATTATAATTCTGATTTGTCTGATAATCTATTTGTTGGTCTTGTGTTGAGTAAGCTACCTGCTGAATGGAATTCTTTTAAGACTGACATGCACAGACTAAAAGAATAGATGGGGCTGGATGAATTAAAAAGATATATTCATATTGAATATCAAAATATTTGTAGGAAGAGTTTGGAATAAGTAGGACAACAAAAGTCAGTTGCCAACTTAGTTTCACATTCCTATAAATATCAGAAAAAGTCCAAGCCACCAAAAGGTGAATCCTCTTCACAGTTAAAGGCCAAAAAAACTGTCTTCAAGAAGAAGAAGAAGGGCAAGTGCCATAACTGTGGAAAGTGGGGTCACTGGGCAGCAGAGTGTAAGCTACCAAAGATGTTAAGGAACAACACACCACAAAATGAGGCTAATATGCTAATTAGTGAACCTGAGCCTCAAGCCTTCATTGGGATGATGAATAATGGAAAGGTCAGTGTCTCTTCTGAGTGGTGGTTGGATAGTGGTGCTACATGTCATGCGACAAATGATGAGAATTTACTCACTGAGGTCATAGAAGTGAAAGACACTGTGGAAAATTGTAATGGTGGTGAGGCAAAGGTGACTCATGCTGGAACTGCTAATTTGGTGCTTTCTTCAAGTAAGTTACTAACTTTGAAACATGTTAAAGTAGTACCTTTACTTAAAAATAATTTAATATCTATGAGTTTACTTGATAAAGCTGGTATGTCTTTTTCAACTATGAATGGTAGAGTAACTTTATCTGTTAACTCATGCTACTTCGGTTGTGCATTTATGATCAATGGCATGTATAGATTGAGTTTAGATATTGATAGCATAAACCATTTCAGTTCTACTTTGATTGATCCAAAATTATTACATAATAGACTTGGACATGTGAACTATAGGAAAATGCAACATTTATCTAAAACTCACAACATTCCATTAGATACTTCTATTCGATTTGACAAATGTGAAGTGTGTGCATACACTAAGATCACTAGAAAACCTTTTAAGTCGGTTTCTAAAAGCACAACACTTCTTTAACTTATACATTCTGATCTTTGTGACTTTAAAAACTATGTCACTAGAGGGGGACGGAAGTACCTAATCACATTCATAGATGATTTCTCTAGATATTGTCATGTTTATTTGTTGAAATCGAAAGATGAGGCTTTTGAGAAGTTTAAGGTTTTTAAATCTAGAGTTGAAAATCAACTTAATTTGAAAATTAAGAGGTTTAAGAGTGATAGAAGAGGAGAATATACAATGACTGGGTTCAAAGAATTTTGTGCTTTGGAAGGCATAATACTTGAAACTACTGTTCCTTACTCACCCCAATCAAATGGTGTTGCAGAGCGTAAGAATAGAACTTTAATTGAAATGCTAAATTCTATGTTACTTACAGCTGGCATGCCTTCCTCCTATTGGGAAGAAGCTGTTTTAACTGCTAATCACATCTTAAATAGGTTGCCGCACTCTAAATTGTCTAAAACACCTTATGAGATATGACACAAACGTCCTTGTAGATATGATACCCTTAAAACTTGGGGTTGTGTTGCCTATGTAAGGATACAAGATCCTAAAAGGCCTAAGGTGGGACCTAGAACAACTACTTGTGTATATCTAGGTAGTGCAGAAGATAGTGCTGCAAATAGATTTTTGGATCTATCTACTAATACAGTGATAGAATCTAGAGATGCAGAATTCTTTGAGTACAAGTTTGTTAGCAATCTTAACTTGAAAGTTTTTGGATCTACAGATATGATTTTAGAATCTCCTGTAGAATCTGTAGCTTGTCCTTCTGACACTAATCTCACACAACTGGCTATTGAACCAATCCCAGTTAGAAAATCTACAAGAGATAAAGTTTTTAAGAGTTTTGGTGAGGACTTTGTCACTTACCATATAGAGGGTGATCCATACTCCTATCAAGAAACAATGAGATCTAGGGAATTCTTACTGTGGGCAGAAGTCATAGATGATGAAATGAGTTCTTTGTTACAGAATCACACTTAGCAGCTAGTCAATTTGCCAAAAAGGGCTAAGGCTATAGGTTGTAAGTGGGTATCAAAGAAGAAACTGAATAGTGACGGATCAATAGTTAGATATAAAGCACGTTTAGTAGCTAAAGGCTTTAAACAACAGAGTGGAATAGACTTTTTTTGATGTTTATTCACCTGTATGTCATTTGTCAACTATAAGAATTCTTCTTGCTTTGGCATCTATTGAACACTTTGTAGTGCATCAAATGGATGTAAAGACAGCCTTCTTAAATGGAGAGTTACATGAAGAAATCTACATGGAACAACCTGAAGGTATGTTATGAAAGGCCTTGAGAAAAAAGTTTGTAAATTGAACAAATCTTTGTATGGTCTTAAACAAGCACCTAAGATGTGGCATCTTAAGTTTGACAAGGTGGTAAAGAGCTATGGTTTTCAGTCCAGTTACTCAGATAAATGCCTTTACTATCGCTTCATGTCAAATAAGATAGTTATCATATGCTTGTATGTTGATGACATGTTAATTCTTGGCTCCAATCATTCTATAGTGAGTGATGTAAAAACCACTTTAGCTAGAGAATTTGACATGAAAGATCTTGGTATAGCTAATACCATTCTCGGTATGAAAGTAAGCTTTGAAAGACAAGTTATCTCCCTTAGCCAAACTCATTATATTGAGCAGCTACTTTCTACCTGGGGCTACAATGAGTGTAAATCGAGTGAGACACCATATGATTATAACAAAAGACTGAGTCCTAATGAAGGGACCAGTGTGGATAAGTTAAAGTACTCAAAACTGATAGGTAGTCTCATGTATGCTATGAGTTGCACTAGACCTGACATAGCCTTTACAGTTGGCATGTTGAGTCGTTTCACTAGTAATCCTAGTAAAGAGCATTAGGATGCCCTCAGTAGGCTGATGAGATACCTTAAAGGTACTAAAGATTATGCTCTATGTTATTCTGGTTATCCTCCAACTGTGGATGGATATTCTGATGCCTCATGGTGTTAAGAAATTGGAAATAGTAAATCCAGCAGTGGATATATATTCACTCTGGGTGGAGCTGCTGTTACTTGGAAATCCAAAAGACAGACTTGTATTGCGTTGTCATCAATGGAATCAGAACTTTTTGCTTTAGCCTCAGCTGGTGAAGAGGCAGAATGAATAAAGAATCTGATTATGGATATTCCTTTGACTAAACTAAAGATTAATTCTTTAAGTTTATTTTGTGATAGTCAAGCAGCAGTCCAAGTCGTAAAGAATGCTCTCTTTAATTCAAAGAGAAAACATGTAAGACTGAGACATGCGTTGTTGAATTATCTGCGAGAACTAGGAGTTATCACTTTGGTCGATGTGAGATCGAAGGATAACATGACCGATGCTCTCACAAAAGGTTTTCCTAAAGATCGATTATTCAAAACAGTGGGGGAAATGGGGTTAAAGACTATGTAGACAAGTCTTAATTATCATTTACTTACCTTAAATTGTGTGTTTTAAATTATCGAATCTTCTTTTGTTGGCCAAATAATAAGCACAATCTATATGTTTCATTGATGATCGTGGTTGCTAACTATTTTCAGAAGGGTGAGTTATCTCATTCCAAACTTGATGAGATGATTTTAATCCAATTCAAAACTTCTATCTGGGAAGCTTGTGTCATTCCAGACTTGATGATACAATCCTACCAGGTTGGCCTATCCTTTTTGGTTAAATGATCTCATTCTAAACTTGATGAGTTGATATTAAACCAATATCTGGGAAGCTTGTGTCATTCCAAACTTGATGATACAATCCTACCAGGTTGGCCTATCCTTTTGGTTAAATGATCTCATTCCAAACTTGATGCTATATTATTTTACTTTAAGGAATTAGTAACTGTGACATTCCAAATTGAAACATAGAAATAGTTGATTATATATGAAGCTTATTGGTCTTGTTCTAAATTGAAATTTGACATTACAAGACTAGGTTATTGTAAGTAACGTGACTGTTAGTCTTATTATATAAAACGAGACAATCGTTACTCTCTTACAAATAAACTTAGGTTGATGGCTCTTTATAACTTAAACTATTTAGGCCTTGTTCATAATTTATGAAACTGGCTTGATGCTTATAAACATGATATTATGATGCTTTATGACATTGATATATGTTTTTCTTTACCTGATGATATAATGCTAAGTTCTTTTAGTAGAACTAGACATTTTTAGTAGTCTATTCAAATGATTGAATTCATGATAATATGAAATTCATATTTGAAATTCTACAGGGGATGGCAAAGATGGAGGAGAGCTTACTGAGTGGAATCCTGAAGAGGACGACCTGCTTGATATCATTTAGAGTTGTAGGGAACTTGACAGTTCACCTGCTATTGCCCATTATGTTGGAGTCCATTTACTTGAGACTTACATTTTGTTATTTCTATTTTGTGAGCATCATGATTATTATGCTTCTTTCTTATATTTTGTAAGGCCTTAGACTATTTTGACTGGCCTACTTATACTTGATTATTATACATATGTTGGTTGTGAACTGATTTTGAGATTGATTTTTTGGATGTTGGGATTTGGATGAGTTTAGATTTAATCTAAGAAAACTCTTGATATTTATATTGATATATTGATCTCCAAACAGATTCATGAGAATGATGATTCACTTAGTTTGATTACAAACGTAGTCTGAGTTTAATATTTTATTATTAAAACTCTTTGACCTATCCGAGTTGATTGTCTTGGACTGGATGTGGATGATTCATGTTTGTTTGAACATTACACTGACTATCTTATTGGATTGTGCTGTATGGTGAACATAGGAGGAGATTGTTGAATATATATGTTATATATATTAATAATAATATGTTCACATACAAGCCCAATAGGTTATTGTATGGTTATATGGGCCCATATAGTCTGGAGCCCAATAGCTTACTATATTACTAGGGTTTTCCCTACGCTAGAGGTAACACTGTTGAGCATTCCAAATTCTGATGCCTCTTGGTGTAATACTTCAAACACCCAACACTAAACCTTTCTCTCTCTCAAAGCCTTTACCTCCAACAATGCCTTTACCTCCAACAAGAGGAAGAGAGGGAAGCTTGAGGGGCCTCTTGGAAGGAGTTTTTAGGGTTTTGTAATCGAGCACACCGTCCACCCGTTCCCATCATCGGCTTCTCGAGTCTTCACCTCTTTGTAGAACCTCTTCCCCATGATCGACCCTGTCATAAACGACATCGGCATTGTCACCATCGAGGACGACAGCGGCTTCCACTTCCCCGCCGGCGCCTTTATGTACACCTTTTCCCCCTTCTCGTCCGCTGCCGCCACCGTCGCCAGCAGTCGCTGAATTTGGGAGACTGAGAGTGATTTGAGGAAATTGGGGGTTACTGGTTTTATGCATTTTCGTATTAACGAGGGAGCCATTTTGAAGATGGGAAAATACTCAAAATAGTTCGATTCTCAGTTCTTCGAGTTTGCTTGGAGTTTGGAAGGGTTTTATGAGATTTAGAGAGAAAGGAAGTAGGGAGAAGAGAGAAAGAGAAACGAGGATGGTGGCCCTAGAGGCCCACGGAATGGGATTCTTGGGCTTGAATTTATTTGTATCTTGGCATGTTTTTTCTTACCATCTATTTGCTATCCGGCAAACATTGAAAATGTTTTTATAAATTTTTTACAAAGATATCTTTAACCAAAACTAGTTTTCTTTTAAAATTGTGTTCAATTTCATTCCGCCAAGATCTCTTCATTAGTTTCATTAGTTGGGGGAAGAGTCCTCAAGAATCCATTTTTTAGGAACAATGCAAAATTATACCAAAACTAGTTCTCGTTATGCATTTTAGTTAAAGTAGCTAGAATGAAAATTAGTTTTCATTTTGTATTTTTTCTTTAAGAGTTTATCCATATTTTGTTCATACTTCATACAATGCTCACGCGATAATAACATATACGGGATAATCTATAAAAAAAAAATATATGGGAATGGTTCTCCTAGGTCTTCACTTTATTTCTACGAGTGAAAAAAAAAAAGCCAAGCATAGTGCATGACGAAGATTCCTCTCTTGTAAAAACACTACTACAAAATCGGCATTCTAAGACTGTTGTAAACCCTATACAAAGACGGTTCTTCAACCGTCTTCATTTCAAACGATTCTAAGACGGCTCCCCGCTAGACCGTCTTAGAAGGTGTTAAAAAATAAAAAAAATCACTATTCTAAGACGATTCTCAGGTATAACCGTCTTAAAATATGACTATTCTAAGACGGTTATTCACTAAAACCATCTTAGAATCCCTGTGCTAAAATAAAAAAAAAAATAAAAAATCACTATTCTAAGACGGTTCTAAGGTAAAACCGTCTTAGAATGGTCACATTCTAAGACGGTTTTACCATAGAACCGTCTTAGAATCCCTGTGCTAAATTAAAAAAATAAAAACAGTATTCTAGGACGGTTTTAAGCTATAACCGTCTTAGAATATGACCATTCTAAGACGGTTAGACCATAGAACCGTCTTAGAATCATTGAGTTAAAATAAAAAAAAAATTTATTAATTAAAGAACATGTTAACTAAAACCATTTAAGAAAAAGCCTGAAATATTTTAAGAATAATAATACAAAGAATTCACTGCCCACATTAACTAATAATATAAAGAAATATTTAAGTCTATCAAATTAACTAATATAATTCAATGAAATAAATATGATGCCCACATTTGAAAAAACGAAGTTGAATTCTACGAAAGATGCTCCTTTATCATTCATAGTTCTTTCTTTTTTTTTCCTTTTCCCCCCTCCAAAACGTGTCACCAACATAGAGAAAATAAAGAATAGTAATATTTAGATACTTATTATTTACAAATATTCCACTGATACCTTTCAAATTTTTATTCATATATCTTTCTCTCTTCCAATCTCTTTCAACATGTATACAGCCTGCAACTTTGGGTATGTAAGAATCATTTTCTGAAAACAAATTGAAGAAGATTGAAGTCAGAATATATTGAGGGTTACAGTCTTGCCAGAGAAGTGGGCTCTACTGCAATCATGACCATGAAATCCAAGAAAGTAGTGGCACCTTCCATCAACACAGTCTCCATTGAAATTACATGCACTGGGACATTGGCCAGACACAATCACTGGATCTAAGGTACAGAGCTCATGATATGCAGGGCAGATTAATTCACCTATTGAAAAATATAATAAAAAACAAGCCTTCAACTTACTGGGTATCTAACATTAATTTGTAAACAAACAAAACAATAGTAAATATTGACCATTAAAACCAGGGAACTGAATGGGTCCACCAGCCCAAGGACACACTTTCCAGATACCATCCACAGTAACCTGTATGTAACAAGGAGCTTCAGTGGTTTCTCAATAAAGGAAAAAGAAGGGAGGTGTAAGAATCAATTCAAATAGAGGCCAAAGAAAAGACAAGTAGCGGTAGCAATTTGTCCAAAATATTAATGAAGTATCCTCTACTCAAATATGGACAGATTTAAGAAAAACAGCTTTTCCCTAATTATTAAAACTCTAAACTATACCTCTAAAGAATTGTTGATACACTTGTGCTGATAACAACCATTTCCCCGGGCCAAAGAACCTCGTACAAATCCTGTGCGCACTAATGATGAGGCATATAATAAATACAAAAGGCAGAGTAATCCTAAAAGGGGTTATGATATATATAACATGTGGATATAAATAACTAAATAACCCCTAAGATAAAACCATTAAAGCATAATACAAGAACCATTGCAAATATAACCCAGTACACACCTCAACTAAAGTCTGGTCCATTCCTCGAGCCATCTCCCCAAATGAATCAACAAGGTCATTTTGTCCAATATCAATCAAGTAGCTAGAGTGCATCATGGAAGCATAGTAACATAATCAAATTATGAATAACAACTCACAAACGAATAATCATGCATCACACAAAATTTCTGATTATATATAATATATTTTCTAAAATAAACTTGGTTAACTCTATATATAAGTCTAACATAGTAACATAATCAAATTATGAATAACAACTCACAAATACAGATTCCAGCAGGGTTCGGAGAGAAATAGTTTTTTCAATTATTCTATATAAGTTAACCATTGCTTCTTATACTCACAAATTTACCCTCAATTTTCGATTAATCAAATTGGCCACAGTAACAAAAAAGTATAAATCCTCATGTCTGTTAATTATTTTAATTTATCTTTGATTCAAATAAAACTTAGATGAAAAAAAAAAGAAAAGAATCATAGTAGGTTTAGAACATATGTGAATTAAACCTTAGAGAAGGATACTCTTGTTTACAATGAAAATATGATGTCAATTACAGGTCAGAATTTAACTTGCATGATTCAAAATGCACACATACTTTTAATAACAAAAGACCAATAACTCAGGATTTATATCCTCCTAAACAATTCAACGAAAGCAGTAACTGCCCTTTTAATGAATTTTTAAATCTCAAGGATTTAGTAAACCAAAACAAAAATATTTTCACTTAATTAATTATATTAAGAATTGCCCCAAAAAGTTTAAATTCAACACTGTTGTTTGTATAATAGACATACAAAACATCCCCTCCACCCCATCCCTATTGACGTTTAACTGGTTCTTGTTCCCTCTAATGATTAATTGTTTTGCTTCAATTTTCTAACAAACGAAACCCACTGCACAGACATGCAACATTGACCACTGACTACTCATTCAAAAATTTCATTTTTCCCATTTAGGAAATGAACAGGTATAAAACTTGAGTGATCTCAAAATAACCTTTAGACCAAAAAACTAAAATCAGCGAAAAGCTTATTCACCTGATCTGCCACTGGCTACATCATGACGTCAAAAGCAAGAAATGTGATATAGAGCCTGCATAACACAAAGACAATAAACATTATAGAAATGATTGGCATCAAGTTCATAGTAACTATTTTCAAATACCTCATTCTTGGTCAGAATTTCAGCATTACAAGGTTTCTGAATCAAGTAACTAAAGACAATAAACATTAATAGAAAATCCAACACAAATATAAAAGGCTTCTTGCCCATGTCTAACTGCAGTTTTCCTGAAACATTGGGGTGAATCCTATGCTTCATAATCAAGTCCAGAGAAATAAAATAATACAAAGTTTCTTAAATATGAGCCAATGAGGACAATCTAGTTTTCTCCTCCAACTTTCATTGCATATTTATTTTGCACCATATATAGATACAACTGAATGCATTAGATGTTCCTTTGCTCTGAAAATTTAACATTATTGAATGATATATGATAAGCTGTTTAGTACATAAACTGAAAAGAATAAGATATCCTCTGTAACAATTACAATGGTTAAGATTGTCTATATGGTACAATTCCAATGCCAAGCTCCACGTATCAATAAAAGCTTTAACAAAGTGAATCATTTTAGGATAATAAATTTGTTTTGCAGCTAACGATGCGGTGAAAGCTTCTCCATTAATCCTTACCAAGTGCATAGAATTAAGAATAAAACAAAAGCATGCAGTAACAAAGGTTAGAGAAGCATGCCAATTAAAAAATATATAAATAGAAATAGAAGCAGAGAAATGGATCTGGCAACAATTAATCCACATTATACGGGAATGGATCCTCCCATGAGATGGTTATGATGAACAAAAGTATAAAAATTGGTGATGCCTGATTTAGGGTCATTTAATTAGGGGAATGAGAGGATCGATTAACCTGAAAATAAAAAGATTGATGGTGGAAACGCAGTAATAAAAGAGAAGAGGTGCATTAGGTTTTTCAGGCTTGGCGTCGACCCATTTAGAGAGAGCAAAAAGGAACTTCTCACGAAAGAGGGCTTCTGCCTTGTAGGGTTCCTTGAGGCAATTCCCGACCAGATTCGCGCATATGTTTGGGGATATTGGATTGGGAACATGCAGAAAAAATAAGAATTAGAGAATAAATGAGAAAAAATAAGGGTTTTTATAGAAAGGAGTGAATTTATTTGTAGAGAGTGTAGGGTGAGATGCAAACCTTCCGCAAATTAATTTGGAGTGCAAGCCTTCCACGAAAACATTGGAGTGCAAGCCCTCCGCGAAAACCCAAATACATATCAAATTGACACCGCGAGAGAGTGACACCCCGAGAGAGAGTCGCTATTGGGAAAGCAAAAGGCCGAGAAAGAAAGAGGGTGGGAGAGCGAGAGACAGTGAGAGTTTCAGCGAAAAAGAGGGTTTTCGGGTAAATTTCAAGTACCACAACATCGGTTTTCTTTCAGGGTCAGGGGAGAGAGGGAGGAGCAGATCCCTAAAGGGCGAAGGAGGCGAGGGCGAAGGAGAGGTCGGGGGAGAGAGGGAGGAGCAGATCCCTAAAGGGCGTGAGAGAAGAGGGAACCCTAAAGGGGAGTCAGAGGGCGGGTCAAAATGCTAAGCGTGAGAGATGAGGGAGACATTTAAAATAGCGTAAAACCTTCTAAGACGGTTTTTCAGAACCCGTCTTAGAATCACAGTATTTTAAGACGGTTTTGAGAATACCGTCTTGGAATGGACCTTTCAAAGACGGTTTTAGCGGAACCATCTTAGAATTATTGTATTTATTTACAAAAATGTCACCGCGTTTCTCTCTAAGACGGTTTTGGATCAACCAACTTTAAATCAGCGTCTTAAAAGGTCCATTTTGTAGTAGTGAAAAAAACAAAATCCATCTTATAGAAATGATGGAAACATATATAAAAGATGTAAATAAAAAATAGATTTTTTGAATTAAAATAAAGTATAACAACCTAAAAGGTGTGAATTTCATATAATTTACTCTCTATTTATCTTCTCATCCATCCTATCTTCCTCCTACCAAATTAAACAAGGCATTATTGTGGTTAACAAGGTCTTCTGATAGTAAACCTTTGAGTGGGTATACAATGCTGCAAAAAGAAACAGCTATCAGAATAGAAAGATTAACGGGTTAACTAGCTTCTAACAACAACAAAAAAAATTAACCATTTTTCAATGTCTAATAAACTTGAAATATATTTATACCAGAAATTAAATGAATTATAATGACGCAAATTGTTGTCTATAATATGTAGATATAAAAATAATGTTTATTTATATTTTTGGTCTTTCTTGCAATTATGTGATATTTATCTTTTTGGTACTAATTGTGTCAATTAGGTCTTTTATGTTTCATAATTATGAGAATTTTAGTCTTTCAAGTTTTGATTTAGCTAATTTGATTTATCATGTATCCTAATTATGTGATTTTAGTCCTTTTATTCTATAAAATTGTAAAATTAAATTATGATACCTGAAAGACTTAATTAAAAATAAAGAGACTAAAATTACACTATTATGTGTACCAAAAGATTAAAATTGTAATTAAACCTAAAACTAATGTGAGATCTAATAATGTTGTAATTAAAAAGACCAATCAATATAAAAAAGTTAAAGAATTAAACTGAATAAAAAGTTTGAGAATAAAATTAAAATTGGACCATTTGGTCAATAATCAAACAATGAAGAGTCAGTCGAGCAAGTCACCAACTAGTCTAGTGCCTAGGGTGATCCATATTAACATATTGTTCGGTATCTATAAGGTCGGTCTCATTAACTAACTTATCCTCACATAATAATTTTTTTTAGCCTAAAGAGCTTATGAGCCACAAATTTGTGAACTGAATATAACAGGATTCTAACCCATTCCCACACGTGACCAAAACACATTACTCCCTCCTCACATGTGAGAGAGTAGTTATGGTACATGTTATCCCTTGAAAAAGGTGGGAATCGTTACAAGACCATTCCTCAAGATACCTATCATGGACAGGGACTACAACCGCTAATTGACATAATTATTATGCTTTAGTGTTAGTTGATAGGGAAGAATAAAAATTGAAGACGAGTGATTTGTCCTAATTGATAAGCCACAAGTGGGCGAATCTTAATTTAATATGAATTTCGAGAAAATACACTTAATAAATAAGCATAATTTGTCTTGATCATGCTTAGGTCATACACTGTGTGTATAACTTGCTTAGATTTTTGTAACTCTTAGCATACTCTATGACTTTTCAATATGCATATGTTTTTTTTTTTTTTTTTTTTACAAAGAATGTGTTTCTACCATCAGCAAAACCAACATTAAAATCAGAGGATGGAAAAACTCGTTAAAATTATAACGTATTTTATATTAAACTAAAAGTAAATAAACTTATATTATCTTTCGTTTTTGGAGAATAAACTCAAGTTTATGATATATTTGATTACACTAAAAAATATGTTTATACATTAAAATTCTACCTGAAAATACATGTATGCAGAAATAAGAAGTACTTATATAAGCATTTTTTGAAACATATTCTAACATTGATGTAGTCTGGAGACTCACTCATCTAAACTTTTAGTCAACAAAAATAAACTTGAATTATTTTTTTGAACTCACTTTAAAAACTTGAAAGTTTATAAGACAAACATGCACATCCCTACCTTCATAATTCATACTAGTTGGAAACATGCACTGCGTGCTTCACTTACCAATTTTTTTAAGTTTTAAATTAAAAATATAAATAATTAAAAGATGTAAATAAGTCATATCGAAGGATTTGTTTTTTCTAATAATTGTATTTGGGGAGTTATTTTTTCTTATGATTGTTTGATTCAAAGGTGATTTTTAGAATTAGTTCGAGGATAAAATAGTCTAAGAAAATGTATATATCAAATAAGAATAATTGCCTTTATTAATAATTAGGGGGGAAAGGCACTCCCTTCCTTTTAAATTTTTTGAAAAATAAAAATAATATTGGGTGATTTTTAAGATGTGAATGAGATGTGGGTTGGTTGAAGAAAGTAGTTATAGAGATAAAAAAAAATTTGAAAAGGTAAATGGGAAAAGAAATATATACACTAAAATATCATATTTTATTTATGAATAGAATAAAACATATATAGATAATTGTCATCTATAATCTATAACAATAGATAAAGAGAATATCAATTATCACACTCACATTGTCATCATGCTTCATAACAACCTCATTTTTAGTTTTTTTCTCTCTTTCTTTTTATTTATTTATTTTGAAAACATATTTTTTGAAATTATCTAGATAAATATTGGTATTCACAACATCCAAACTTAAGTCGGTCACTAAACTCGCCCAATAAATTACCACTCACCAAGAATTAAATAATTATATACACAAATGACTCTTTCATCACCATTGTGTTCTTTTTCTCAATTATCTCTCATCTCTCAATGCACAATACATACTTCATCTCTATATATCTTTATTCCTTTGCATCCCACAACACCTTCAGTCAAAATTTAACTCATTGAAGGAAAGTATTATCAATTTGTTGAAGGACACATGCACTTTTAGTTATTATATGTCATTCCGAATCATTGAAGGTATCAATTTAATTATGTTGTGCAAGTGCTTAATTACTTTTTTTTATAAAAAATATATTCATTGATCAATTGCTTTGAGATCTCCTGCCTGTAATCATGTATTTTTCTCTCTCTCGTGCCATATTAGTTGCTTCAATTCATGAAGGAAAACATTTTCATTTCAGGACATTTGCATGGGGCTCCAAATCAATCAAGGTTTCAATTTCAAACCGATTATTTGCTTTACTCCTGCTTAATTATTTATTTTACATAATTTTGGTATGTGTATGCAAATATGTATTTGATCTAGGAAAGATAATTCTTTAGGAGGTGAACAAATTGGAGTAAGCTCTCTTATCTTAAATATTCAGTAATTATTCTTATTTCTAAAATTGAGTGCTCACTCCTATATATATGTTTTATTCTTTTATTCTCCATATGTTAGATTATGCTTGATTTGAGCAGACATATATTAGACAAGCATTAAATAGATTAATTGATAGTTTAGGACTTTTAAAAAACAAAGAGATTGAAAAGAAAATTCTAAAAATAGAACAAAGAAGATGATAGACAAGTGTGGAGTAAACATTCTTACATTTTTATAGTTTTTTTTACCTTATGCTCTTCTTCTTCATGTTATTTTATAGAATATTTTAATAAAAATTAAGATAACTCTCTATGTCACTAATTATTAAATTTAGATATTTTTAATACTACTAAAATACGATATACTGCTCGCAATGTAAAAAAATAATATAAGAAGTAAAAAACACAGTATAAATCAACATAGATTAAAAATATATATTAAACTAAAATTAATATACACATTAATTAAAAAATATTATAAATAAAAAATAATATAACAAAACATAAATGCGATCACACCGCATCTTAGTGTCCGCTAATTATTAATAGTGATAGAATTAATTCAGTTCAAAATAACCCTATCCTTCACGTCTCATCACTTTTAATACTCATAGTGATATCGATATAGATCAAACAAAAGAGAGCATCTTATAAAACAGCGATACGGAGATATAACTGTGTAACTAAAAAGAATCATGCGCACGAAGAATCCCTAGGGTTGACGGCACGAACCTGACCATTTTTGCGTCTTGAATGAAATTACATTGTTGAATGTGCACAGCTGTTTACTTCCAAAGTGTATAAATGGACGACAGACGCAGCATCCAAGGATTGCGTGCTATTAAACGGAAAATGAACCCTTTTTGACAGTTGAAAAGTAATGTAAACGAAACGTATATTTGCATCCTTGTCCCTGTGACCTGTGTCGAAATTAGGAGAGTATAGTATATATGTTACGTTCACATTCACATGCGATTTTGGCCTTCTTATCCATTGATCTACGCATGGTTAATTCTTTGCGGGAATAAATCTTCAGCACATGATTTATATACCCATAAAACTGTTATCTTTCGCTGGAAACCAAATTTGAAAATTGGAAATTATTGAATGACAAAAAACAAAAACGGTTATTTATGTATTAAAAATGACAGCGACACATTTTCTAGGGAAATTTTTTAAAATATATTACAAAATTGTATGAATTTCACTCATACAAGCATAAATTCTTTTGCCCAAACAATATATCAATTTTTTCAACTATTCTATAAATATAATCAGGGATATATTCAGAAATGTATTATAGGGAGTTAATTTATTTATTTTTACATATCTTATTTCTAATAAAAAAATATTTAATAAATAATGAGTTTCACAAAATTATTTTTGAGTTTAAGGGTGATACACTATTGTCATCCAAGTAAGATTGGTATAACTTTTAAGGTAATTTTGTAAAAATAAATAAATTTATCATACATAATAGTTTATGTTGGATGATAATATAAAATTAGTTTATACTGTTGATGTATATTTTTTTTCTCCATATTTATTGATGACAACCAATGTATGAATGTTTGGATTGAATCGTTTCCGGATGCATATTTCAAGACCCCAGGGATAGTTATTAGAACTTAAAGATAAAAGGGGTGAAAGATTAAGAAGATGGTAGTGAACAACGCCACAATACGTGTATTAGAGCGATAAGTTTGAGGAGGATTCGCTACAAAGGAAAGCTTTCTTGATAAGAATCGATTTGGGTTCAACCAAGAAACAAGAAGAGGCTAAACTCTCAATTCAAGTAAATGCTTAATTTCATTAATCAAAAGTTATCCAAAAAATGCAATATCTGAGTTCTTATAGAGCTAAGTCTCTAATAAAACTTAAAAACGCATAGTTTGGGCCTATTTCAGTTCACATTAAGGCTTATTATAGAAATAAACAAGAAAATAAAACCTAAAATGCATAGTTTGAGTATTTTTCAGTCCACATTGAGACCCATTACACAAATATACAAGAAAATAAAACCTAAACACATAGTTTGGGCCTATTTCAATCCACATTGAGGCCATTCAATTCATGGAATGCTTCTAGAACTTCATGCTCTTTGGATAATCCTCTATCATCCCCCATTCTTGAAAAGAATTTGTCCTCGGATTTGCATTCAAAACACCTATATCATAGGAAGAAAGATCAACGACGTTAAAATTAGAACTCATCCCATACTCATTTGGCAAATCAATCATGTAGGCATTGTCATTAATGCTCTCAAGGATCTTGAAAGGAGCATTACCCCTAGGTTGGAGTTTAGATTTCCTTTGGAAAGGAAACCTATCATTCCTTAGATGTACCCAAACCCAATCTCTAGGATCAAATACCATGGTCTTTCTCCCCTTGTAGGCATGTCGTGCATATTGCTCCATCTTCCTCTCAATTTGATTTTGCACCCTTCCATGGAAATTCCTAAAAAAAGTGGCTCTAGAAAGCCCAGTCTTACTCAAAATAGAAGAATCATTAGGTAAGAAGGTTTAAATCAATAGGGAACAATGGGTTAAAACCATAAACGACCTCAAAAGGAGAAAAATAAGTGATAGAGTTGGTTACCCTATCATCAAGTCTAGGATTAGGATGTTGATACCTTACGGTGATATTGTTGATGGGTCTACAATCCGTGCACATCCTTCATGTGCTATCTTTCTTTGGGACTAGGGTGATAGGCATTGCACATATTTTTCATTTTCAAAAGGATTACTAATCTTCAACCTGCTTTTGAATCTCTCTTATCTCTTTTGGATTACCTATAGGCAGCTCTATTAGGAGGTGAAGCTTCCGGAACAAGATCAATTTGATTCTCAATTCCTCTTAAAGGAACTAAGTCGTGGGGTATGTCTTGTGGAAAGACATCCTCAAACTCCTTTAAAAGTGTATCAAAACCTTGAGGCAACTCAAAGGCACTAGAAGAGAAGCATATATAATTTGGAATGAGTAAACACATTTGTTGTCTAGCTAGCATCACTCTTTTTACCTCCTTAGGTTTAATGAACAAACTCTCTGTTATCACTAATTGTTTTTCACTCTTTTTTTCTTTTTTCTTTCTTTTAACTCTTTTTGCCATCTATTTCTTTTCGGTTTTTCTCTTTCAAATGACTCTTTTCTTCTTTGATTTTCTTTTCTTTTTCTTTTTTCAATCTCATTTTTATTTGATCCTCACACACCTCATTTGGAGATAAAGGTGAGACAACTACCTTTTTACCTTTATGTAAGAAAGAATATTGATTGGTGACCCCATTGTGGATAACATCTGGATCATATTGCCATGGTCTACCAAGCTAAACATGGCCAGCTTCCATGGGAACCATATCACAAAGCACTTAATAAACATATTTTCCAATGGAGAATATGAGCAACACTTGCTTATCCAAAATCAACTCACCATTGTTACTTATCCATTGCAATTTATAAGGCTTAGGATAAGGGGTGGTTTTTAAACCAAGCTTCTCCACTAATCTAGTACTTGCAACATTGGTATAACTTCTTCCATCAATGATAAGAGAACAAACCTTTCCATTCACCAAGCATCTAGAACGAAAAATGTTTTCTCTTTGTGTGTCATCTTGATCTTTGCACAAGCTTCCCATGAGTCTTCTTACCATCATAAGATATCCCTCTTTCGGTTGAAGAAAACCATTATTCTCCCCTTCACTAGAGGAACTATGAGAGCTTTTAGATAACTCACTATCCACCTCTCCATTCTCCAATACAATCATGGTTATTTTGTTTGGATATTGGGGTACAATATGACCCTTACCCAAACACTTAAAACATTTAATTGAACTAGATTGATTGGAATGGGGTTGAGTAAGAGAAGTAGGATTACCTCTTGAAGACTTTCTTTTAATATGTTGTGAAGAAGAACCTTCCTTCTTGGAAGTGTCCTTATCCTTCCAAGATGAATAACCATATGAAGACTTCTTGTAGGCTTGTTTTCTCTTCAATTGTTGCTCCACTTTCACAACCCTATATATAAGTTTATCTTGAGTTTTGTAGCTTCGAAGCTCTACAACATCTTGAATGTCCCTATTCAAATCATTCAAAAATCTAGCCATTGTAGTCTTAATTCAAAAATCTAACTTCCTTGATAGGAATCAATTTGGGTTCAACCAAGAACCAAAAAGAGGCTAAGCTCTCAATTCAAGCAAATGCTTAATTTCATTAATCAAAAGTTATCCAAAAAGTAGTAGTATCTGAGTACTTATAGAGCTAAGCCTATAATAAAACCTAAAAATGTATAGTTTGGGCCTATTTCAGTTCACATTGAGGCCCATTACACAAATAAACAAGAAAATAAAACCTAAAAGCATAGTTTGAGCCTATTTCAGTCCACATTGATGCCCTTCAATTTATAGAATGCTTTTAGAACTTCATGCTCTTTGGATAGTCCTCTATCATTTATTATTAATTTTATGGATAAAACTGGATATAATTAAGATCCACTACCATAAGGAAATTAAGCAAACATAAGCTCAACACCCTACTTTTATTATTTATTTTCTTTTATTGATATTTTTAAATTTTTATTTGTCTTTTATTCTCATATTTCCTTATACATAGGTTATATAAATTCATTTGCACTCTTCGTTGCTCCACTCTCACATTCACCCTCATTTGAATACCTTCTCTCATGAGGTGTTGGACTTCACTCTACTAATTAACATGCATCTGGTATATTTTCTTCTTGTACTTTTATTATCAATCGAACGGTTGGATTGAATATGAGAAACCAATTTCAAATATATATATATATATATATATATATATATATATATATATATATCATTGTTATAAACTTGATATGAAAGTCATTTTCATTGATCCAACCATTGAATTATATCTACATATTACCAAAATTGTTTGTGTTAAATTTTTTCAAAGTTGAACAACAACAAGAACGTAGTCAAATGATCCATATTTTAATATATTTTAAAATGTTTATATTACATAGGTTTTAATCTATATGAACGAGGTAGTAAATGATTTTAGATTAATATGAAATTTTACATACATGATCTATGTGAAAGGAACTTTTAATCCAACAATGAGTTTTAAGAACATATTATTCAGTTAAAACTTATAAAATAATTTAATAGTTGTCAAATTAAGTTACACTGATATAATTTAATCTCTCATCATATATATTGTCTTCAAAATTCAAACAAGTTTCTAACATGCATATGCTATATTATACTTTTAATATCAATTGAATTATTTAAATTAATGTTTTATCATTTGTCAATCTATCATTTTTATTATCTTTATATCTAACGAATTTAATATTTTTTAAAAGAAATTATCAGTAATTAAAAATAATAATATATTACAATATGAATTATTTATCATAAATCTAAAATATAGTTAATTATATTTTTTATTACAATATAATGTATATTTCTAGAAATATTTATTTATTATAAATTTTAGTTGTATAAAATAATCATATACCTTGTATAATGCATACTTGCATCATTATACTTGCATAGACTAAAATACTAGTAAAGAGTCTTGAAGGGAGAAGGTCAATGTGGGCAATGATCATAATCTTGTATTATTGTGTTGACACTTTTTTGATAAATTTAATTACATTAATAAATACATAAATACTAAATTCATGAAAAAATACATCATTATGGTAAAATTAATAATATTACACTTTTGCATCTGAACAAATTCATAATTTTTTTGATTATGATACCTAAAAATAGAATAAAATCAAGAGTAGTTGTCATTTTATGCCAGCAGCATGGTGAGAAGTGTAGTATAGAGAACGGGTAAGCGGCTAAATTCACAAAACCGTTTGTGTACCTCTGACCGTGTTGACTTAAATTTGTAAAAAGACAAATCCTCATCAAGTACAACTGGAACAAACCATATATATATATATATATATATTTTTTTTTTTCCAATTATAGAAACATGAGTCAGAGACATAACTATGTGCCCCTAACGTCACAAATCCTGGCTCCATACAACTCCCATAATTCATAACCCATAAAAGATAAGAGTACCAAAAAAAAAAAAAAAGAAAGAAACAGAAAGTTACTGTTTTTCAAGAAGAATCACATTGAGGACACAATTACAGCATTAAAAGTCATATTGTGTCCACACTGGCACATTATATATATATACTTTGAGATTCGTGGTTTCTTCTTTGAACAAGTTGAGCAAAGAAATCATATCATGGCTTCTTGGAATTCAGTTCCACTCCATGTCTCCTATGAAGTTCTGGGTTGGTTTGCTTTTGCTTGCTGGTCTATCAGTTTCTACCCACAAGTCATTTTGAACTTTCGCAGGAAAAGGTACCACTAGCCAAAAAGGCAATGATTTTTCTTATCATCGCTTATACTTTGTGTAATTTTTTTTTTATCAATTCTTATCTCGTAACTTTTTTCCCTTTACTTTATTTTTATGTTTTGGTTTTCCATTGTGGTGTAGTGTGGTGGGGCTGAACTTTGATTTTGTGATGCTGAATTTGACGAAACATTCCTCCTATCTCATATACAATGCTTCTCTGTACTTCAGTTCTGCTGTTCAGAAGCAGTACAGAGACAAATACGGTCAGAATGAGGTTTGTTCCTTTATTTTGCTATATACATATCCACTTTTCTTTATGGAAACTAAATTGATTAATCAATAATTCAGTTCGCGCTATAGTGAAAAGGGGAATTTGTGTTTGTCACTATGCACTATTCCTATCATGATATGTTTGATAATTTGATATGCTTGCGTTAGTGACTTCAAATCCGTTGCGTTGTTATTTGAATTGTCCACTCTGGCTCTTGCGAGCGGCCTACACAGTTTTTCCTTTGGCCCTAGAAGTAGGCCTAGGCCACACATGGGGCCAACAGGCCCTCTAAACCTCGAAAAAGCTTTTTAAAGACAAAATGATTAAGACTCTGAGAGGTAAAGCAAACAATACCTCGAATGCAAGAACTAGAAAACTTGAGGCTGGAATAGCTTGTAAACTAACCTTCATGATTGATAACTTTGTTCTTGGTATATGGTGTATATTCTATCAAGCTTTAGGCATATACAACTTATGGAAGGCTAGAAGTTTTTGAAGTTGTTGTGTTCCTAAGTTCTAGATCTAAAAATGCTCAAAATGTTGATGGTTAGAATGTTGAACAAGTCACAAGATAATATGAATATATTCATTGATTTAGAAAAGATCACTCTTTCTTTTCCTTGTTTAATAACTATATGATGATATATCTGCATAAATTCATTAGCTGAAGTCCATTCTGCTTCATTTTTTATTTATTTCAGATGATACCCGTGGCAGCAAATGATGTTGCTTTCTCAGCCCATGCTGTTCTGTTGACAGCAATTTCCATGTTCCAGATTGCAATCTATGATGTTAGTTCTACATTCCTTTTAATTGAGATTATTGTTCTTGCAATGAATTTATGATTAACCAAAAAGAGGTTATTTTTCATGTAGCGGGGTAGTCAGAAAATCTCTAAAATCGCTTATGGAATCCTCCTTGTTACGTGGACCACTGCAGCAATGTGTTTCTTTGTAGCATTGCACAATCATCACTGGCTCTGGCTAATCTCAATATTCTCGTATGTTTCCTGCTTTCATTTGTTGCATGGTTAATTGCATTAGTTAAGCTTCTTATTGTGGATTATTAACCAATATGCATAGGAGCATCATAAGACCAAGTTTTTTCCCCATGCCATTGTTACATATTATGCGTCCTGGCTCCTGAATGATGAATGTTACAAAATTTCTTTCTGACTTATGTTGAAACTGATCAACTTGCAGTGGCATCCAAGTTTGTATGACGATCATAAAATATATTCCTCAGGTTAGGATCTATTCAAATTTGTATGGTTTCTTTTAATTTTATCTCCTATTGAGTTTTAATGCCTATGATATTCAATTTGATTGCTAAGATATAACTTAGCTGTTTGAACTAGGAATCTATAAGATTATGCTAGTCTTATCATCAATGAAGCATATTTTGGAATGTAAATATTACATATGCATTTGAGGATTGTTAATCATACTTCTTTTGTCATTAAGTGAAACGATTTTTTGTTGACACGTGCTAGCCAGAATCTTATCCTAAGTAATAAAGTGTGTTATGAATATAGGCAGTGATGAACTATATGAGAAAAAGTACAGAAGGCTGGAGCATTGTTAACATTCTATTGGACTTTTCTGGCTCGATAGCTAACTATGCACAGATGTCTGTGCAATCAATCGATCAAAGTATGTCATCTCCTTTACCAAAGGTTCATCTTGTTCTATTTATAGTTGAATTGATTAAAATAGTTTCAAATTCTATCTTTGATGTCCAGATTCATGGGTGAACTTCTATGGAAACATAGGAAAACTATTGCTATCCCTGGTATGAATCATTCTTTTACTGTATGAAATACAATTGGTTTCTGTCTGAAAGAGATTTTACTCGTTACATTGTTATTCTAATTCAATAGTTTTTCTACTAATATAACATTGTTATTGATGGAATAAACAATTAATTGTAGGTGTCTCTATTCTTTGACATCCTCTTCATGTGCCAACATTATCTGTTATACCCTGAAAAGAAACGCAAATTAGAGGGATCCCCTGAACCTGATAATGCCAAGTCTTCAGATCGACCATTGTCCGAGAATGTCTAAGATGTAACTTGTTTCATAATCTCTCTAGTAATGAACTCACTCTTAGTTTATCCTTTTCCATGGCACAAAGCATATGCATATGCTAGAGGCTTTTAACTAGTAAGCCCTATGTTTATTTGTTAGCTTCATGGAAAATTCAATACTCGTAAATGCTGTTAGTGTATAAACATAGAAATACCAAATTAAAAGAGTTTTTATTGTCCTTATCATTTTCTTGTTTATTTTCCCATCAATTATTCACGTAATGGCTATTCTCCAAGTTTTTAATTGTGGGAAAGTGAGCTGGTCTTCTTTTGCATAATTGAATTTTAGAGTACTTGTTTGTTTGACCACATTGGCGGACTCTAGGATATGAGACCCTATAAATTTTTATTTAGGATCATTTTGTATCTTCGTACACTATCCTCAAAATAATATTGGTGGATGTTAGAGATTATAATGGTTAAAATTTGGATAGGATATTATAGTTGCTAGAATATGTGGGTTCTGTTTTGTGTTATTGGGCCTTAAGCCCATTTATCTTAAACTGATTTGTACTTATATCTAGGGAATTACTTTTAGCCCCGACCTCATTTCTATTTGTCCCACCAACCTTTTCAATTTTCAAAAAATATCCTTTTCGCACATTGTATAGTGGAATCATACTTCCGTTGCATTAGTAGGGATGCTAAACAAATTACACAAAGGAAATATGATTCCGTTGTATTTTTGTCAATGAAATCATGTTTTCGTTGTGTTTTTGTCAATGGAATCATGTTTCTGTTGTATATATGTTGTTTTCACCCCCACTTAATCCAACGGAAGCACAATTATGTGCAGCCAAATATCCATGCGAAAATGCGATTTCGTTATGGCAAAGGAGTGTGTAGCGGTGGATGTGCATGATGGCACAATGATGGTGGATAGGAGTTGCATGCGTGGAGCCTCGAAGGTTGAGGTCGTGTGTGACGACACAATGGTGGTGGAGAGGAGTTGCATGAGGAGCCTCGAAGGTTGAGGTCCTGTGCGGCGGCACAATGATGGTGGAGAGGAGTTGCATGAGGAGCCTCATAGGTTAAGGTTGCACGTGCAGGGGATGTTGTGTATAGGGGCTCTGTATGGTCCTGGGTATGTCATGTGCAAGGTGCGCGATGATGGGGACTGGTGGCGATGCGTGGTGTGGAAGAGATGTGATACGGTGGTGGTGCAGCGTGGAGGTGTTCAGTGGTGATGATGGTTGCATAACTGTGGTAAGGGGGACAGGTGGAGCCGCAATTTTGGATCTAGATGGGGATTGGGTGAGAAGAAGGCGGGGGGCGCGGGAATGGGTGAGAAGATGGCTGGGGGTGCGATAGTGGGTGAGAAGACGGTGGAAGAGGAAGAGGAAGAGGGAGGGGAAAAATAGACTTTTCCATGGAAAGGTCAGGCCAATAGCAAAGGAGGGATGAGCCAATAGCAGCTCCTTTATATCTATTAGCCAATCAATGAGAAAAAAGTGACAAGTATTGTTTTCACTAAACAACATGGTATGTAGAGCCTAAGGTTATGATTGGAGTGTTGCTGCTTCTTGCCACTATCTGCTGTCGTTGAAAATTTTCCCAACAAGTTTTCAAGCCGATCTTCTTTCAACGGGTGCGTCTTTCTTTGATGTATCTGTTGATCTAGGTTTTGTTCTCCGAAACCCAAACATGTGCTCCCACGCGCCTGTCTCGTTGTCTACCTTCTTTCACCTTCTCTGGTTGCCTCCACCGCGTGTGGCGACGCTTCTGACAATGTCTATAGCAAACCTAACCATCGTCAAAGTCACTAGAGACTTCTGCTACTGTTTTCCTTTTTGGGACAATGTATGGGATCCTCAAATTCACTATTAATCCTTCCCCAAAGCCAATTTTTCATGCTCATGAAACGTGCGAGGTTGTATGGAAGCAGACTTAGGTTCTCTATACCAATGATACTCAACGACTCAACAAAGTTTGTCAAAACCTTGTTAGTATCATTGCTTCTAGACAAAATTAAGGGCTCCATGGATGACTACTTAGGAAAATTTTGTGGTCTTCTCCATGATTTCAATGGATTATTACCTCTAGCTTCCACTCCTGCTCAAGAACTTGAACAATGTGTAATCTTTTTCATGTTATTAGCATTGTATGGGTTACCTACGGAGTATTCTTTGGTTACCTATGCGAACCAACTTTCTCCAAAAATATTGTTTCTCTCTCTTCTTGGTTGACCATGGCTGACTCGCAACCTATAAAGGCTAACTCTTCCATAATCACTAACTAGGCTACAATCCCCTTTCCTTAATTTGACAAGTTGGATGGAAAGTGTTAGATGCTGAGGCTCTTAGTATTGAATATGTTTTAGCTTTTACATGCCATTCAATTGAAGGCATATGTAATCTTTAGATGTCTAAAGAGTTCCATCTTATGATCCATTGCATTGCATAAATATCATTCATTGACTTGCATTCATGGCTTTCATAAAAGCATATGTTTTGTGAAAAAGCTTTAAGTTTTCATGATTGCATAAAAGCCAAGTGTTCAAGGTTTAAGTTTTGGAAAAACTATTTCGCACTGCTTTAATCGATTACCAGGTTTTGGTAATCTATTACTTAAGCTTAGATGAACACTTTAATCAATTACTGAATTATCGTAAATCAATTACACTTCACAAAATCACAGAAAGTCTTCCTGTGATAATCAATTACGATATGGTGGTAATCGATTACTTGACACATTTTTGGAAACAATACTTCCTGTATTAATCGATTACATAAGTGAAATTAATCGATTACATTGGCAATTTAATCGATTACATTCAGTTACAACAGTTTTCTATAAATAGCTGTTGGGTCTTGTGAAATAAACAGATCATTTCATTACGAAATTTTCATAGATTTCAAGAAGCTTTCTGAAGAGTGAAAAGTTACTTTAAGCTACTGAGTATTTGCCCCACAAATTCTAAATCTTCATGTTACTTTGAAAGATTTCTTTTTTGGGCAAGATTCTAAAGAAATACTTGGAGAGAATGCTCTAAAGTTCATTTGCATTCAACCTGATTCAAGATTGGTAAAATCATTTGCATTCATACACATTGGATCATCAGGTTGTCTCTCTCCATTAAACTTTGTTTGTAATTCATTTTTAAAATTCAGTTTGTTTGTAACTATTACAATAGGTTTCTTAGGGCTTGTCTAGAGTAGGTTTCTCTAGAGGGAAGAGTAGAGATAAGATCTCTATGTCTTGATCACTAAAGAGTCTAAGGGGTATTAGATTTATTGTCTTAATCTAGTTTTGATTAAGAGTGATACTATAAGCTTGTAAGAACAAATTATTGTGAATAGTGGAACTCTAACTAAGTTGTTAGAAGAAACTGGATGTAGCTTCTCAAAGATGAAAAGTAAATCAATATAATTCTTGGTGTTGAATAACTCTTCTTTATCTCTTCTTGTTATCATTAATTGTCATTCATTTGGATAATCTTTTCACAATCAATAGATATATATTTTCAGCTATTGCTTTTATTAAAGATTGATATTTGATTGACGAAAAGATTTCAAAGGTGATTTTATGATACAATCCTTACTACTTTGATTGTTTTAAAGATTTTAAAAGACCAAGTTTAAACCAATTCACCCCCCTCTTGGTTATTGTGTGTGTTCATACTATTTTCAGAAAGAACTATGATTCCTACTTCCTAGGCTTCTGACATCAAACTTTGGCTTCACGGTCAAAGTTACAAAGACCATCTCACACTCACATTGACTTCTATTCCTAAGGAAAACTGTTCTTTGTGGATAAAGATTGATACCAGGTTATGTAGCATCCTCAAATTCACTATTAATCCTTCCCAAAAGCCAATTTTTCGTCCTCATGAAATCTACGAGGCTGTATGGTAGCAGTCTAAGGTTTTCTACACTAATGATACTCAACGACTCTACAAAGTTTGCCAAAATCTTGTTAGTATAATTGCTTCTAGACAAATTGATGGCTCCATGATTAACTATACTTTGTCAAATTTCATGATCTTCTCCATGATTTCAATGAATTATTCCTCCAGCTTTTGCTCCCGCTCAGGAACTTGAACAATGTGAAATATTTTTCATGTTATTGGCATTGTAAGGGTTATCTACATAGTATTCTTTAGATTGAGACTAGATTTTGGGTTCTCCCAGTGTTCCGACATTGAATTCTGCCTCGTTTACTTTGCTACGTACGTATTTAAGCCAAACCACCTACTATTGTAGAAGTTCCTCTTACACCTATGACTCTTCTATCTTGGCATCTCAGAGTTGTGATCGTGGTTGTTCGTGGAAGCCAACTTTATATGCAAAATCCTTTTTTATGTGTGACCATTGTCACAAGTTAGGGCACACCATTGATAAGAATAAGTATTATAAATATTTTAAAATATCAAAATTTTATTTAGCTATGTTATTTATTCCTTTTACTGACATTATTTTATTCATGCAATGAGAATTAAAAAATGTTTATTTTTAAAAAATAAATTATTTCAAATAAGACCTTGAAATAAATAAATAAATTTTAAAATAAACTAAAATATGATAAGTATTTAATAGAAACTAGTGAGGTACTCAAATTGGGAAATCAATGAAAAAGGAAAAAGAAATGATATTTTAGTTTGAGTTGGGAACAAGAAAAAAGAACTACCTAAATAAGCTTTGTATAAGTTGTAAAACAATTCCCCCTATTAATTTACAGTCAATTTTTTTATGACTAGAAAAATGATTCTAGTATAAAATAATCTAGTGATTATGTTTTAGAGATTAAAAAAAATAAAAACTAATTTATGTTTCTTTACAATAAGAAAAGTACATTTTGTTATAGAAATAAGTGATTTTATGAGAAATCATTTAAAACATTTTATACTCATCTGAAAGGGAATGCTTGTGCGGATAGCCTAGCTAAGTTGGGATCTCACTCTCCCTCAATGTTGTTGGATAATTGTCCAACTTCTTTTAATGTTTTGGTCACAACTGATGTTGTAGGTGCCTTGTGCCTCCGTATGTACATAGTCACTATAAGAAAAGTGTTGATTTCCGATGGATTTTGATCCGTCGGAAACGTTAGCATTATCGACAATTTTTTTTATGTATAAATTTCTGTTGAAAATATCAACATTTTTTACGGATTTTGGTTTGTCAAAAATATAAGCTTTTTCCGACAAAAGTTTCCAATGGATTTTGAATGGAAATTTTTAAAATTTTGTTTGCGACAGAAATTTAACAATAGGTATAAATCCACTGGAAAAGTTAGCATTACCAACATATTTGTTGTCGGTAATATTGTCCATAGGTAAAAAAACAAAATCCATCGAAAAAGAAATATAACTCGTTAAATGTCTTAAACACATAAGCTAATAATAATGACCCATTAAATTGTTAAACACATAGGCAGATTTGAATGATCAATGTTGTTAAATATAATATATATATATATATATATATATATATATATATATATATTAAAATTATTATTATGTTAATCTTATTATTGATTAAATTTTTTTTTATGATATATATAAAACTGAATATTTAAAACATATATTAATATAATACATAAAAATTCAGATAAATTGATAAGTATGTATAAGAATTTATTTTTAATTTCTAATGTTAGCTATAATTTTAAATAAATTATAAAAATGATTTAATATATATATATATATATATATATATATATATATATATATATATATATGAATTTAGACCCTTCCTTGATTTTTCTAATATGTTGAATATTTTTACTTGAATATTTTGAGTTTTTTTTTTTCTCCCATAAGTTAATTTCTTAAAAAAGATGACTGCAAAAAGTTGTAAAGATAGAAAAGAAAATAAATTGTTAAATGTATGTACTAATTTATTGTTCTAAAAATGCATATATTTTAAAACAATAAATTTAAAAAAATATATGCATTTTTAGAACAATAAATTTAAAATATATGCTTTTTTAGAACAATAAATTTAAAATAAAAATAATGGTTTAATTAAAATTCATAGGTAATATTAGGTTCATATACATTAGAATTTTGAAATTTATAAAATCATAGGTTCATATACTTTAGAAATTTATATATGTAAAAAAATATATTATTAGATAAAAATTAATTGTTATAAAAATTATTATGTAAATTTATGTATATTAAATATGCATTAAAATTTGTAATGTTATATATAGTAATATTAATTAGCTTTTAACATAAATGGTCTAGTAGCTCAGTTGGTTAGAACATTGTGCTTACGTACAGGGCAAAATTGGAATTTCACTGTTTATGCTGGGTGTATTGGAAAAAAGGCTCGTGTAGGAAGCAGGAGCCAAATATAATTGACCAAGGCCCAACTAGGCCAAAGCGCAACACTTATGATTTTCCAAGGTCCAAATGCAATATTGATGATTGACCAAATGTTAGGTTATTATTTCATGTTAGATTCAACTTATAGGCCAAGTGTAACCCAATTATAATGTAGTAATAGAACTATCGTTCAAGTCATCTCCCAAAGGAATAAAGGAGAGATTTCATGTAATTATTTAACTAAGAACTAGGCTTTTGTATTTTTGTTTTGTGATTGCCACAGAATAAATAACATGAAATAAATTGCAATAAAAATTAAATGACAATAAAATAATTAAGTAAAGATAGAAATACTAGACTTGGATGTTAATGTCGATCTTGATGAATCAATGTCTAGGTTTGGACTTGGAATTCACTCAATCCACTATAACTTCACAATTCTCTACTTATCTCTCTTACTCATCATCAATTCATTGATATATTCTACCCGAGCTCCTGCATGATCGTAGATTCTAAACTACTTACCCAATACTCAATCCCTTGGACATACTGACACAAACAATCAACATTAATGGTCGAGAATTAACGAGACTTAATGAAGATTATTCTATCCCTAGAGATAATCCCAATTAAGTACTTGATTCATGTTCAGATTTCAATAAGGCTCACCAAAGCGCAAGTCAATTCCTTAATTCATCTATAAGATGATTAATCAAATAAAAACATTAACTACGAAAACAATAGAAAGAACTCAAGATGAAATATTGAATTGATAAAATTAAAGCAAAAAAAGATTAATCATTTCCTCTTCTAGGTGGAAGGAATTGTACTCATAAAAATAGTACAATGAAACCTAGAGTGTCTAACCGAATAATGGAGGCGTCTAGTAGGTGGAAGTCTAAAATATAATTCTAAGAACTGCTCGAGACTTCTACTCCATTACAATGAATGTCTAGCCTCCTATTTATAAAATTGTAATTGGGTTTAATTAAGGAGATAATCACAAGAAATTACAAACAAATAATATCTCTAATTAATTTAAGTAACTATCTTCTTCTTTAGTTGATTTATCCTTGAAAATTACCTTGCTCTTTGATTTTTCTAACTTTTATCTTCAATTTCCACAATTTCTTTTGCCAAAACTTTCTATTGATTTTGGGCCTCTGAAGCTCTTGCTAGAATGACTTGTTTTTGCTGAAAAACTAAAAAAAAAATCATTAAAAATAACTAAAACATAAAATTATACCTAAGACAATGTAAAAACTGAATTTAAAGCTAATTTGATTCAAAACAAGGCCTAAAGTTAACTAAAATTTCAAATAAACATCACAAAATACATCTCCGATATATTGACGTTAATCATCAAGACTCAATAAGGCCTAGGTGTAGCATTAATGATTGACCAAGGCCCAATAAGGCCTAGATATAGTACTAATGATTGATCAAGGCCCAAAAAGGCCCAAAAGTGTAACATTAATGATTGATTATGATCCAATAAGGCTCAAGTGAAATACTAATGATTGAGCAATGGGTCAAAGATATACTAATGATTGACCAATGCCCAATAAAACCTAAAAGTGTAACACTGATGATTGACCAAGGTCCAATAAGATCTATGTGTAAAATTAATGATTGACCAATGTCCAATAAGGCTAGTACTAATGATTAACATAGGCCTAATAAGACCAATGTGTAACACTGATGATTGATCAATGCATAATAAGGCTCAAGTGTAACACATATGATTGACCAAGACCTAGTAAGGCCTAGGTGTAGTACTGATTGTTGACTAAGGCCCAATAAGACCTAGGTGTAACATTGATGATTGCCCAAGGTCCAATAAGACCTAGGTGTAGTACTGATGATTAACTTTGGCTCAATAAGACCTAGGTGTAACATTGATGATTGACCAAGGCCCAATAAGGTCCAAGTGTAAACAAATGATTGACCAAAGCCTAGTATATCCTAGGTATAGTATTGATTATTGACTAAAGTCTAATAAGACCTAGGTGTGCTGATACACTGATACTACACCAACACCAAGCTAGTTTATGGAAGAAATCATAATTGGAAATTGGGAATGAAGTGTTTTCTAGAAACTCCACACAACACTTAGATTTGAAGCTTATACTTTTAGAGAGTTACTTAGTTTTTTATGCAATTGTTTTTTTATGAAATACTTGTTTAAAACTTGGATATTCTTTTTCCATTCAGGCATTATGTTTTTTTTTTCTGACTTGTGTTTGGAAAGGAAATCATTTTCCAATTTCCACTCTTCCAGTGGTGCTCCAGTTTGATAAATAATTATCCCTTCATTTTCGCTTTTAATTTTATAGGATTGAGGGTGTGTATGTCGCAGAGAGCTTATGTTCTAAGTTGGATTTTAGGAACTGAAACCAACGAGCTTTTGTGGTGCGTCTTAAGGTTTGGCCGCTTGGGTTTTAACGAAATCGAATTAGTTTAGGTGAGAAACTATAATTTGGTACTTGCATTGAGAAAGAACTTGGAAGCAGTTTCTACTGCAGTGTTTTTCCAAAATAATATAGCTTTGAAAGACTTCAATCATGTGTTGTTATCTTTTTCCATTATAATTTTAGCTTAGTTATTAGGCACCATCCACGCTGTTGCTATTAGAATTGCTTAGAGTGCATATATTAAAAGAAGATTGGAGATTTTCAAATTAAAGATAGGGAGGTTTCATGAGCCCATTATGTCTAATTTTGAGTGGGATTGATTTATACTTGAATGTCTTGATTTGTTCATGGGAAAGTAACACTGCTACTATTAGAATTGCTTAGAGTGGAGTCGAGTGTTAAAGTTAGGTGGTTAACCAATACATGTTTGCATAAGCTGACTGAAACTTGTAACAACTTATGTTGAATTAGCTTCTTTTACCATTCAGGCTTTGTGTGTTTTTTTTTCTTTATGACTTGTGTTTGGAAGTGAAATCATTTTCCAATTTCCACTCTTCTAGTGGTGCTCCAGTTTGATAAATAATTAAGCCTTCATTTTTCCTTTTAATTTTATAGGATTGAAGGCATGTATGTTGCAGAGAGCTTCTATTCTGAGTTGGGCTTAAGGAACTAAAACCATCGAGCTTTTGTGGTGTGTCTTAAGGCTTGGCCGCTTGGGTTTTGACGGTAAAGGTCTGCTTTAAAACTCCTGGAGGAATACGACCATGTATTGCCTTGTAAGTCTACTAGCTTTAGGATATTAAAATTGTTCTCATATATGCATATAAGTTCTATCTAGTAGGGGGAAGAAGTTAATGAAATTGTATTAAATAAAAAAAAGTGAGAATGATGGAGACTTGTGGATTCTAGACAATACTATTCTTTTTTTGTTCATTAATTGTTTAAGGCACAATGATTCTTCATCTGTTAGTGCTAATGTGCCTATTAAGATACCTTTTTAATAACTGCTATCTTGTTATTCATATTACAGTTTCAAACACTCGTTCCTCTTCTTCTCTCTTCTCCCTTTCTTTCTCTGTGGATCTACACCGACTAATTAGGTAATTAACTCATCTCCTTTCACTTCTGCATTTTAATTTCTCCACCTTTCGATCACTCATTGAATATATATACCCATAACCATTTCACCTTGGAACCTTAAAGCTTCCGTTTTGTAGAACCACTTGTTTCATACCCATGGTTGTGTGTTTTAAAAGTCTATTTTTTTTTAAATATAACGTCTTAGGAACTGTATTGTCTAAACTAAGTTTCTTCTGGCAATTAGTTCGAGTGATTGGAGTAAACTAGTTAGTAGATGGCTAACAATTCGCTAGATAGGTGCTTCTTGACTTGTGTATCTTGTGTATATTTTCCTTCATTTTTCTTCTTTCTACAGAGATTTGTAATTTTGTAATGCATTTTTGGCTCTTTGAATTGATTTTCTTTTGGCATTGTAACTATTGGTTTCTTATCTTATGATTTTTCACCTCATATTCAAGTTATATATCGTAAGGAACTATACCTCCAAAATAGATAACTCAGAATGCATTAGACTGATCATCCAAAATCTTTTCATTAGCTACATGCAAATGCAGCACAATCAAGAGGCACAAGCCAAATTTTTTTCTAATAAGACAAATGAATAAATCATTAAATATAATGGATAAATTAATATAATTATTTTTTTTATCAACATACGTTTGAGATAGCATAATTTATCTTTCCATTTACTTGTTGCCTGCCTATGATGCTATTTGTGTCATTGTACTAGGAAATTCTTTATTATTTTGCACAATTTTGTAGCTATATCATTTGTAGAAAAATTATCCTAATTTATCTTCACAATTTTTTATTGGTCTTTATATTTATTCAAATATAACACTTCATTTCAAATTTTCATTTCTGTCATGTACTTCTTAAAATTTCCATTGAGTTTGGTACATTGCTGTTTTGGTGAGTTGTTTAGGTTCATTGCGTGAAATCCCAACTTGGTCCTTGTTGTGTTGGGTACCGAACAATCACACAACAATCGAAATAGGAGAAAGAGTGAAAAGAGAAGAAGAAAACGACACGCAAAGTTTATCTTGGTTTACCCAATGTGAGCTACGTCCAACTATTCACTATATTTCCTCACACAATCGTACAATTGCACTCATATTACAAGGAAATATATAGGCTTAGAAACCCTAAGCACCGTAGCTATTCATGGGCCCAAGCCCAAACTACAAATAATAAAACACGAGGCCAACAATAATACGGGACCCCGTGCATATCTGCTGACAGCACAGTATGAGCCATACCCAACATGCTACTGCTAAATCAGGTTCATTGCATTGCTTGTTAATGTTTAAGTGCTTGTTTGTTCATAATATATTTATTTTATGATTCACTGGTTGAGAAATAAATTCAAGATATATATTAGATAAGATTAATTAGATTTATGCGTAACATGCTCTTGGTTATTTTGGTTATTGACATAGATACTTTAGCAATTAGTTTTGCTCTTGGTATTTTGAACAAGTTTGTAAACTGTGAATATGTACTTTGTAAGTCCGTAACTTATTAGGAGTTAAATTTAGTCTCTAATCTATACTCTAATATGCCAAATTACAAGACAAAATTAAAAAACTTACAACACACTACGTATAACTTTTATATGCTGAAATTATTTAACCTTAGCTTTAAGAATGTGTTCATATTTAACCTAATTGTTTTTAACATTTTTAACATAAGGAATCAGTTTGAATATATAGAACATGGAGTCCTTTATTTTGAATCATGGTTAGATGTATGGTAGGTGTTATAGTGGTAGAAAAGGTTTGAAAACGTCTATTGTAAGGGGGGTTGATGAGTTTGTAGACAAATATAAAAAAAAACATTATTATATAGATGATGGGGGATCAGATGTCCATGTCATAAATGCAGCTGTTGTGCCATTTTGAAGGATGAAACAGTGAAGGTTTACCTTGAAAAAGATGATGGGATTCCCCAAACCAAGAGGGGAGGTGAATTGGTTTTAAAATCAAATCGAAAGAAAAATATAGTTTTAAAAGTTTTTGCTTCACAAGGATCGAATCACAAAATTTTTGTTTAAAACCAATATTGAATCTGTAACATCCTGAAATTTCGATAACTAAAAATAGATGTTTGATGTATTTCTTTTGATATTTAATTATTTGATTAATTTGGATTAGTTGAAGTGTTGTGTAAATTATCCTTGTGCAACTGCTTGGTGTGGATGTTAGGTTATGCAGAGTTTGATTGATTTGTGTTGAAAATGTGTGATTTCTAGTTTGACCCAAAACCTGTTTCAATAAAACCATGATCTTCGACTCGTTAACCGTTGTATCACCTTCAAACTTGGATTATAGGTTTGCAATCCACGTCTGCACATTTTGACCGTTGTATTTGCGAAATAACATATTTGGACAACTCGTTTAGCATGACCAGCACGCTAAGCACCATTCCACACAGAGAGAAAAATTCGAGTGGGAAATGTCGTGCTCAGCGCAAAATTGTTGCACTCAGCTCCAAAAGTGGAATTTTGCTTAGCGAGACAAGCTCGTTAAGCGAGATCTGCAGATTATAAATACGTTCATCAACGTGGAAAAATACGTTTTACACTCTTCTTCTTCCCCAAAACCCTCACCTAAGCCCTAACCCTCCTTCTCCACCACCCACGATCACCATTGATCGCCACGAGCCGCCGTCATTTTTCGCCGGACCACCACATAGTGATGAATACTTTAATCAGAGCGAAATATTTAAAACTCAACTCCAGGATTTGGTAGAGAATGGAGTCTCCAATCCTTCTTTTGTGGTTTCTTCGAGAGCTCTGCGTTTGGATCAAAAGACGTTAACCTAAGAGATCTCAAAACGACGTTAAAAGGAACTAACAGAGAGATATAGATAGGTGATAGTAGTTTATTGTTTGCTTACAAATTTTGATACAATAGTTGAGGTTAGGGAACCCAATTATGGGGATGTATGTCTGTCCTTATGGTGTGCTGATTTTCAAGAAAAAACTATGTTTTAAAATAATGTGATGCGATATATTTGTTATTGATGAATGAAATTATGATTGATGTTGTTGTAATGATTAGAATTTTTGGGGAAAGTCTTAATTATAGAGAAGACTTTGTCGAAAATTTTATATCTATTATTCTATTTACTTCTTTATTAAATTTCAAATAGGCATAAGAGTTTGTTTTGTATACCATAGTTCTCCTATTTAATTTAGAATTTTCCTAAAATATCAGTCTCGTGGTATTATGGATTGTTATTGTAAGAGATTGTGTTGTCTGAAGACCTGAGGAATGCGAATTCCAGGCATGAATTTATATGTATATATGTGGAATGTGATTGCTTGTGATGATGATATTGAAATGAGATGATGTTGATGTTTATGATGATATTGAGATGAGATGATATTGATGTTGATGATGACATTGAGATGATATTAATGTTGACGATGATATTAAGATGAGATGATGTTGATGTTAATGATGTCATTGTGATGGATGTATACTGTGTATGTACATGAGGGTGCAATGACCTGTTGGATATCTCTGGAGAGGGAGGGGGATTATTTTAAAAATTTCAAGTGTCCCTGCATAGGAAAGGGGATTGCTTAGAATTTTTAATTATCCACAGTTAATACCTTGATGGTGCCTATGTTTCATACTTCATAATTTCATGAAAATAGTATAAAATTTGTCAGTAAGTACCTGTGATTTTTCATGAGAGAAAATGCTAGTACATAGGGGCATTATCACTCGGTTTGGAACTTCCTTGAGACTCGTGCTGATTAACATGGGGGGAGTTGCCTTTGCACGACAGGATAACCTCGACAATTGCTGCTTAGTTTTCCTAAGTGAGAGTGTCATGTGGACACGCTTAGGTTATTTCTTGATGAATGGTACCACATTACATTTGAGAGTTGAGTCAGGTACATGCATCATTCTGAGTATAATTGATCTGAAAAAGTTGATGACTAGTTTGTTAAGTGTAAGTTGAACTGATGGATACATTAAGAGTGATTGTGATGGTTTGTTATCGTTTTCTTTCTAATTGGGGTCATTTGATATTTTTTGATCTTTACAATAAACTCACCTTGCAATTTTGTACCGTGTGGATTGGTACCTGTGATGATCGGGAACCTTCGTTCATGGGAGCAGATAAGTAGAAGTAGGTGTCTTTGGAGGGAATTCTTTTGTTGGAGTTGTCAAGATGACGTGATAATGTTGGAATATATTTTGGGAGAAAGTTATGTTTTATTGTCAACTCTTTCTTAGTTGGTTCCTTGATTCTTTTTTTTGATTGGACATGAAAATTCTAGACTTAGATACATGTAAAAACTGAATTTTGTTCTGACATCTGAATGATATATAATGGTTTAATATATATATCTATATATATATGTATGTATGTATGTATTTTTTTATTTTTGCATTTGTGCATTGTCTGGTAAGTGTATTATCGTGAAAAATTTACCCATATTTTCATAATTAAATTAATTAAGTTTTCATTTAAAATTGAAATTACGCGTTTAGAGTAATGATTTCGTAGCGACGAGACGAGTCGTTACATTAGTGGTATCAGAGCAGGTCGAACCTTTTCGGCCAATGAATTGTGAGTTTGCTGTGTTTCTTTGTGCATTCTGTGTTTACTATGTTGAATGTTTCATGTTTGAGTATCTGATTATTTAGTAGCTACTTGAGTTGTTCGTTTTTGTAACTCACTCACATTGTTGTTTTATGTGGAATATGGAGATTTGTTGGTATTGTCATAACATCTTTGTATTCCCGATGTCTGTTATACCATGAGTTCCAATGCCTAGTGACGAGTTATCAGACTGACCATCTTGATAATTCGTGAAGTGCAATGGAATACCATGGCAAGCGGTCAGGAATACAAAGGGTAGACAGTGAGCGTTAATGTCTCGAGAGAGAATTGTTGTAGATGAGTTATTTCTCAAGGCATCAACTCTCAAGGTTAATTTAAGTAGAGACTTGAGATATGTATAAAATTGTCTTATTCTTTTTTCTTGTGTGTATTCCTTCCATGTTCTCGCTTCCTGGTGTGCATAGGGAGTGATGGCTAGATGGAATAATCATGTGATAGCTGATGCTCTCCATGCCTTAGCCTAGGTTGTGGGGAATCAGGATAGAGGATAAGCTATCGGAGCTGCTGAGTATCAAGGGTTGGATTGCTTCCGAAGAAACAATCCCCTGCTTGCAATGGAGGATACAACCCGAATGGCACTCAAAATCGAATACGAGAGATTGAAAAAATATTTCAAGTGATAGCGTGTCCAGAGGAGCTGAAGGTTGCCTTTGGCACGCATACTTTGGTAGAAGAAGCTAAGTGTTGGTGGGAGAACACTCGCCAATGCTTGGAGGCTGAAGGTCAAGCTGTGACTTGGGAAACCTTCAAGAGGGTATTTTTGGAGAAATACTTCCATGAAGATGTTAGGAACAAGAAAGAGATAGAATTCCTTGAGCTCAAGCAAGGAAACATGATTTTAGCTGAATATGTAGCCAAGTTCGAAGAGCTGATAAGGTACTTACCTCATTACCAAGGAAGAGATAGTGAAAGCTCAAAATGTGTGATGTTTCTAAATGGCTTGTGGCCTGAGGTGAAGCAAGTTGTTAATTATCAGGGTGTTTGTTAGTTTCCACTGCTAGTGAACATATGCAGAATATAGGATGAAGACTCTCGAGACAAGGCGATGTATTATCGGAGTGTGGGTCCAATGAAGAAAAGGAAAAATGGATACCAAAATTGGAAAAATTCATACACAACCCCTCTTAAGCAATATGGCAATTGCCCCAATAATCAGAGTACTGCTATTACGAGGTTTTCTGGTGGTAGTGGAAACAAACCTACTACTTTCTTGACTCAGATAGTTTGTTATAGGTGTGGTAAGTTAGGCCACATTTCTTCAAATTGTACGAACAAAGACATAACTTGTTTCAATTGTAGACAGAAGGGTCATATTTAGAGAGACTATCCACATCCCAAGAAGGAGCAAAATGATGGGAGTTTGAATGGTTTTTTCTGTGTCGGTTGACAATGCTTCTTACAATGACTCATGTTTGAAGATTTTGAAAGAGAACTTATTTCTTAGCACAAAATTAGTTCTGAATAGAGATTTTTTTCATGTTAGATGCTGTGCACACATATTGAACTTGTTGTACAAGATGGGCTTGGTAAAATAAAAGATATCATTCAAAATTTTCATGAAAGTGTAAAGTATATTAACCATAGTCATGTGAGATTGAAGGCCTTCAATGACGTTATTGAATTAAAGCATCTAAAATAAAGAAAGCTCATCCTTGATTGTCCAACTAGGTGGAATTCTACATTCCAAATGTCGTCAACTGCATTGAAATTAAAAATTGCCTTTTCAGCTTATGGAGAACGAGATCTTATTTATACTTATACACCTTCAAATGAAGATTGGGAAAAAGTGCTAAAAGTTTGTAAACTTTTAGAAGTGTTTAACTTAGTTGCACATATAATACGAGGTAGTGAGTATCCTACTGATAATTTGTATCTTGTAGAAGTTTGGAGGGTCAAGCAAGTAATTGACAATGCATCAGAGGATGAATATTTTTTCATGAGAGATATGGCAGCCCCAATGAAACTAAAATTTGACAAATATTGAAGGCAATGTAATTTGTTGATGTCCATTGCTAGTGTTTTAGATCGTAGGTGTAAGTTTTGTATGATTGGCGTTTGCTTACCTTTGTTGTACAAGCTTGAAGAAATTGCTAAGGAAAATGTGGAGAAGGGACAAAGTGCTCTTCAACAATTATATGACAAGTATATGACTTTAAGAAATGAAGAGTTATCCTGAAATGAAAGGAATGTTGGTGGCATAAACTCCTCAACTATCCATGTGCCAAATACATCTCCCATGACTAGGTTTGATCAACTAATGAGCCTTGTGCATGACAAGGAAGCAGTCCCACCAATGAAATTAGAACTAGATGCTTATCTTGAGGAGAAAAATACTTATATTCCTAATAATGAAAACTCCTCTTTTATTCCCTTGAAGTTGCAGAGGAATAACAACTTCAAATATAAGATGATATCAAAGACGACAAGAGATATACTAGTTGTTCCAATATCTACTGTGGCATCAGAATCTACATTTAGTGTTGGAGGTAGAGTAATTGATGAGTATCGTTCTAGATTGAACGAAGAATCTATTGAAGCTCTCATATGCGGTGGGATTGGATTCGCCATAATTACAATTTGAAGAGAAAAACAAAGGCACACGAATTTTATTTTTAGTTGACTCTTTTGTAATGTATTTATTTTCTAATAACATTTTTCCTCATTATGAAGGTGGATGATCAACCGCTTGAAGAAATCACCTTGAAAATTTTATAAAATGATTACGACTTATTTGGAAATATAAGTAAGATGTTGAGACATTTTTTGTTTAAAAAATGTTTCTTTGACTTTCCTAAACTTATTTGAAGTGTTTTGTAAAATTAATTTATATTCTAATAACATTTTCCCCCTCAAAATGAAGGTGGATGAACAACTTCAAGAATCACATTGAAGATTTGATGATATGTTGGCTCATTGCTTCATGTTTGGGAAATGGCTTAGGAATTACAAATTTTCTCCTTCTTTGTATTTAACTTGCCTTGGTTCTTATTTCTTATTTATTTTAGTATTTGACATTAAGACTAGATTATAGAATGGAACTTATGGTATTTTACTTAGCTTGCTTATTTTGTTTACAATATTTTGTTGAATACTTAAAGTGCTCTGATTATAATTCTTACTTGGGTCATTGTGATTAGTAAATTTTAATCTCATTTATTAAAAGGGAAGTATGTGCCTTTATTTATATTAAATTTAAAAAAGTACTACACGAATTCTCAAAGTTTCATTGTATAGTCATTAGATTCCCTTCATATATAATATTTATTGTAAAATAGGCTTTTTAATAGGCTCGTAGGCCAAGCCAGACTTTTAAATAGGCAAGACCAAGCCTAAAAAAAAGCCTATGACAGGTAAATATGCTAGGCCAAGCTTTATATTTTTAATTCAGGCCAAGGCCATGCCTAGCCAAGCCTGACCTATTTCCACCCATAGACATAAAGCACCCTTCAATGGAACAAGAATCGATGACACAAAGCATTGTTGATCCTCCTTCAATTCAAGTAGAAAAAGAACTACGTAGGTCAAATAGGTTATTTGACCAACCTGAGAGGTATGCGCTTCTACTCACCCAAGAAGGTGATGTACTGCTCATGGATCAATATGAGCCTATGAGTTACCAAGAGGCCATCATTGGACCTGAATATGAGAATTGGCTTGAAGTCATGGGATTTGAGATGGAATCAATGTATATTAACAAGGTATGGACCTTGGTTGATCCACCTGAAAGGTGTAAGTGGGTCTTCAAGAAGAAGACTAACATGGATGGCAAGGTGAATACCTTTAAGGCACAACTAGTGGTCAAAGGTTTCAAGCAAGTTCATGGTATAGATTATGATGAGACCTTGTTACCAATTGTGATCCATAAATTTGTATGGATTCTACTTGTTATTGCTGCATACATGATTACAAGATCTGACAGATGGATGTCAAGACCACATTCTTTATCAGGAATCCAATCCTGGTGAATGTCATTAGATCGCTATCAAGAATATCCTAAAGTACTTGTGAATGACTAAGGATTCATTCTAGGCATATAGAGTGAGGAAGAGCTCAGTTTAAAAAGTTACACTGATTTTAGCTTCCAAACTAATAGGGATGATTCCCAATCATAGTCAAGGTTTTTGTTTTTCCTGAATGGTGACACTGTATGGTTGAAGAATTCTAGGAAAGGGATAGTCGTTGATTCATTACAAAGATAAGTATATAGCTTCCTTTGGTGCAAGTTGAGTTGGATGTTTGGATAAAAAAGTTCATTATTGAACTAGACATCGTTCCTAACATCACAGACTCGATTGACCTCTGTTATGATAACATTGGAGTAGTCGCGTAAGCTAAGAAATCCAGATCTCACTAGCAATCCAAACCCATATACTTAAATGCTTCCATCTCATTCAAGAGATATGCAGAGAGCCAACATTGGATAATGTTGTTGACTCATTTATGGAGCACCTTGCTTAGTATAAGCATAATGCTTACATTAGACCGATGGGTATTAGGTTTATGCTTGATTGGCGCTAGTGCTACTGGAGATTGTTGGAGTGAACTCTAGTAGACAATCCATTTTAGACTACATTTGTATCATGATTTTTGTTTATATATTTTATATATACATGAGGCATATCAATTCTTATGTTATTATTTGTATAATGTAATAATGTCCTTAGGATAGGCGATTTGTTCGATGGAAAATGAAGTGAAACTTGATTGTGAGATTCATTGAACAATAAAACCTTATTCTAAGAGTTTCTGTAATCAAGTATTATTGTTGACTAGGGTTACAATAATGCATTGAGGCTATTGTGTGAATAGACTGATGACCACGTCTCGCAACTCATGGATATGAGATATTAAGTTGGCACACAAGCATAAAAATTAGGAATAACATTTATACGGGATATACCCATTATCAAAAGGCTTCATAATAGTTATGTAAGTTTCATAAGCACTTCTCATGGCAACCATAAGGTGATAATAGTTCTTCAACTAAAAGTCATTACGATTCCTACATGCAAGAGTTGTGTTGGGTTAGCCATTAATCTAGAAATAGGGGGTTGAATAGATTCTTTTGAAAACTTTACCACTTAATTTATTCATTCAATTAAAATCAGTACCCCTCACAAATCAAGGTTTTCACAAACTTTCTTTTAGAGTCTGGATTTTCTTTTTCAAATCTTCATTTGATTTCTCTAGCTCTATATCTATATTTTCAAAAATAGATCTTTTATATTTTCTTTATACTTTTTGCACTAAAGAGAAATCATATGACAGTTCTAAAGAAGAACATCATAGTGCATATATTCTTCAGTGTCCAATGAAGCACTAGAAGAGATATCAGATTCAGAACAAGGTTTTATCTCAACCTTATTTTGTATCTGCCATCAAACAAATATTGGCTTGTTCATTGTTTGAACTGCTGGAGACACTCAGCCTTTATATGTATAGGTTTTTGACATTCATAGCAGATGATCTCATTGCTTTCCTCCTTGTATTTCTTTTTGAATCTTATGTCATTTCTTTTGGAGGAGTATTGGAACATTCCTTAAAGGTACTATGATATCTAAGAGCCATGAGGAAGCAATTATAATCATTGACTCTATAGCAGTCAATGATTATTAGAGTCACCATGATAGGTCTCCGGTTCAATGGAAATGGATAATGGAGCTGGATACTCAGAATGAAATTCTAGCTCAAAATAAACTCTTGACTCAGTAAATAGAGGCCTTAACAAAATAGATAGGCCAACTTCCTCAACAATTTCAGCAAGGTGGATCACAGAAAACACATTAAGCTCATCAAGTTCAATAAGTTCTAAGATGTGATTTTTGTGGCGATGACAATCAGAATGACCATTGTTCAGCACCTGGTGATTGCCAATAGGAAGAGGAGGCTCATTATTTGCAAAATCAAACCAGACCTCAACAAAACTTTCAAGGAAATTGCCAAGGCTATAGAGGTGGTCTAGGTTCAAATAAGCCTTATGGCTGGAGGCAACAAAATCATAATGCATATTCTGGTCTCACTAACTCTTCTTATGTAGGTCCTTCTAACAACTCTTTTGCAGGCCCTTTTAACAATTCTTATGATGGTCCTTCTAACAACTCTTTTGCAGGTCCTTTTAATAATTCTTATGCAAGTCCTTCAAATAAGGGTCCACAAAAGCAACAACAAGCTCAACTTGATAGAATGTCAAAAATGGAAGACACTCCTCAGTTTATGCTGATGTCCATCACAAATCAGAAGAACAGTGATGCTTCCATTAAAAATCTTGAAGTTCAAGTTGAACAACTTGCAAAACAACTGTTTAAGCATGAAAGTGGATCTTTTTCTGTAAACACACAGGTTAACCCAAAGGAAAAATGAAAAGCAATTACAACAAGGAGAAGGATTGTGGTTGGTTTGAAGGATGATGGTGAGAAAAATGAAAATGAAGGAGTTGTAAAAAAAAATGATGAAAAGGAAGGAGTTGAAAAAGAAAAAGAGAAAAATGATGAAGTGGTGACTAATGAAGAAGTGGAAGAGAAAGTGGTAGGTGAAGAGGAGAAGTAGAAATCAAAGAAACAAGCTACTGACAAAGGTAAAGTAATACTAAACCATCCACCAGTTCAATATCTTTCTTATCCATATGCTCCATCAAAGAAAGATAAGGAAAGACGGTAAAAGCATTTCTTAGACATTTTCAAACAACTGCTGATTAACATTCCTTTTTTTGAGGCGTTGAAGCAGATGCCAACATATGCTAAATTCATGAAGGATTTGCTTACAAAGAAGAAAAGAATTATTGATGATGAAACAATGGAGTTGGATGCAGGTTGTAGTGCAATTATTCAAAAATTCATTCTAGAGAAATTCATAGATCCTGGTAGTTTAACAATTCCTATGACTATAGGCAGATTATCAGTGGGAAAGGTACTTCTTGATTTAGGCACAAGCATCAGCCTAATGCCCTTGTCCATGATCAAGTGGATAGGAGAAGTAGAAATCAAACCAACTAAGATGGCTTTGTAGCTAGTTGACAGAATTATTAAGCATCCTTATGGCATTATTCAAGATGTATTGGTGAAAGTTGACAAATTTCTCTTTCCAATCAACTCTGTAGTGATGGATATGGATGAAGATAGTGAAGTTCCATTGATTCTTGGCAGACCTTTCATGAAGATTGCTAAAGTTTTTATTGATGTTGATGAAGGATAACTCACTGTTAGGGAGAAAGATGATGAAGTGCAATTCAATGTATTTGAAGCCATGAAGTACCCTAAAGATAAGAAAGAGTGAGTGTCTTAGAGTGGATGTCTAGGATGAAGTGATTTCCGATTCCAAGAGGTTCGTACAAAGAAAAGATGGTTTAGAGAAAATATTGACTGGAGCATTTGAGGACATGAGTGAATGTGAAGCTAATGAGAGTTCAGATTGTCTCCAACAACTAGATGCCTTTAAGGAAATTCCTTATCACCAATCTCTCTTTGAAGAATTGAAAGAATAGAAGCAGAATGAAGAATCAAAGATGGAGCTGAAAGCATACCTCCACATTTGAAAAATGTTTTTCTTGCAGGTGATTCATAGAAACCAGTTATCATTAATGCAAATCTTTCTAGAGAAGAAGAAGAAAAGAGATTGGTGAAAATTTTACAAGAGAACAAAAAAGCCATTGGCTGGACCTTATCAGACCTCATAGGTATCAGTCATTCTTCTTGTATACATAGAATTTTAATAGAAGAATAATATAAACCTGTGGCTTAGCCACAGAGCACCTCAATCCAACCATGAAGGAAGTTGTTAGAAAGGAGGTAGTCAAGCTATTGGAGGCTGGAATGATATATCTTATTTCAGATAGAAAGTGGGTAAGCCTTGTACAGGTAGTTCCAAAGAAAGGTGGTATAACTGTTGTAAAGAATGAGAAAAATGAGCTTATTCCAACTTGTACTGTTACGGGCTGGAGAATGTGCATTGCAAGAAGCTCCATAAATCCACCGGAAAGGATCATTTTCCATTGTCATTCATGGACCAGATGTGGGAGAGACTAGTAGGACAAAAATTCTATTGTTTTCTTGATGGGTACTCACGATGTAATCAAATCAATGTTAATCCTAAAGATCAAGAGAATACAACTTTTACCTGTCCCTTCAGTGTTTTTTCTTACAGGAAGATGCCTTTCAGTCTTTGTAATGCTCCTGCAACATTTTAACGATGTACGCTTGCTATTTTCTCTGATCTCGTTGAGAAGAGTATTGAAGTATTCATGGATGACTTCTCTGCCTTTGACTCTTCTTTTGATTTATCTTTCTAATCTTGACATTGTACTAAAGCGATGTGTTGAAACAAATATTGTGCTCAATTAGGAGAAATGTCACTTTATGGTGACTGAAGGCATTGTATTGGGACACAAAATCTCTGTTCATGAAGCCTTTGAGCAAAGAAGTTTTCTAGGACATGCTGGGTTTTACAGGCGTTTCATCAAAGATTTTTCTAAGATTTCCAAGCCTTTGAGCAATCGATTGAACAAAGAAGTTTCATTTCATTTTGATGAATTGTGTTTGGAAGCTTTTGATATTTTGAAACAAAAGCTGATTTCTGCACCCATAATCACTACCCCAAATTGGACACTTGATTTTGAAATAATGTGTGATGCTAGTGATTATGCTGTAGGAGTAGTTTTTGGTCAAAGGAAAAATAAAGTTTTCCATGTCATACAATATACAAGAAAGGTATTAAATGAAGCTCAAATTAATTATGCAATAACTAAGAAAGAATTGTTTGCAGTAGTGTATGCTTTGGAAAAATTTAGATCTTATTTGACAGAATCTAAGGTTGTGGTTTTTAACTAATCATGCTACTATAAAATATCTATTGGTCAAAGTTGATTCTATACCCAGACTTATCCATTGGATTCTACTTTTTACATAAATTTGATTTGGAAATCAAGGATAAAAAAGGAATTGAAAATCATGTAGTTGATCATCTTTCTAGACTTACCATTGATGAGGTGACCACACAAGGTTCTGAAATTCAAAAAGAGTTTTCTGATAAAAGGCTGTTAAACATTGCAGAAAGGTCATGGTTTGCTGAGATGGCAAATTTCAAAGCAGCTGGTTCACTTCCTGATGATCTCACTTGGCACTAGAAAAATAAGTTTCTCAAGGACTCTAAATACTTTTTGTGGGATGATCCTTATCTTTTTAAGATTGGAGCAGGTAATCTCCTAAGGAGATGTGTAACTCAGGGGGAGGCAAAAAGCATACTATGGCATTGCCCTAGTTCACCTTATCGAGCCCATTACAATGGAGAGAGGACTACTGCCAATGTCCTCCAATCTGGTTTCTATTGGCCTACATTGTGCAAGGATGCTTATGAATATGTTCAAAGCTATGATAAAAATAGGTGAAACCTCCAGAAGGAATGAATTCCACTGTAGAACATTCAGGAGGTTGCAGCTTTTGACTGCTGAGGGATAGCTTTCATTGGTTCATTCTCATCATCTTACTCGAATGAATACATTCTATTGGTTGTGGACTATGTAACTAAATGGGTGGAAGCAATAGTTGTTCAAAATGCAGATGCAAAGACCATTATTCGCTTCTTAAAGAAAACATCTTTTCAAGGTTTGGCACACCAAGGGTATTGATAAGTGATGGAGGATCTCATTTTTGTAACATCCAACTCAAGAAATTTCTCTAACAGTATAGTGTCAGACACAAGGTAGCCTCACCTTACCATCCCCAAACCCATGGGCAAGCTGAAGTTTCTAACAGGGAAGTCAAGAAGATCGTAGAGAAAACAAGTGCTCGGTCAAGGAAGGATTGGTCTAAAAAATTAGATGAAGTTTTGTGGGCATACAGAACAACATACAAAGCTCTTACAAGACTCACTCCCTTCCAATTGGTCTATGGCAAATCTTGTCACTTACTTGTTGAGTTAGAGCACAAAGCTTACTGGCCATTGAAGTTCTTGGGTTTTGATCTGAATGCAACTAGTGAACATGAGAAGCTCCAACTTCATGAATTGGAGGAATTGAGGTTTCAAGCTTATGAGAATTCGAAGCTTTATAACTAAAGAGTAATAGTTTATCATGATAAAAAGCTTTTGAAAAGGAATTTTCAGCCTGGTCAACAAGTTTCGTTATTTAGTTCTAGATTGAGATTGTTTCTAGGTAAGCTAAAATCTAAGTGATGTGGAGCATTCATCATCAATGAAGTCATGCCACATGGAGCTATGATATTGGAGGATCCAACCACAAAGTGGACATGGACTGTGAATGGCAGCATAATCAAACACTACTTGGGTGGGGATGTTGAGAGGCTCACCACTGTTGTCCAATTGAAGGAAGTATGAGCCACAACAAGGGCGTCCGCTTAAAAGAAGTTAAAGAATCTCTCCTGGGAGACAACCCAGTATTTCTAAACTTTGTTTTAATTTGTGTTATCTGAATTTTATGTCTTATATTTCTGAACTATATTTTTAAGTCTTTATTGGAAAATTATGCTTTTGAATATATATGTTTCAATTTGTATGTTGAGTTATAGTTTTAAATATGTCTATGTTTAGTGTGAAGCTGAGTTTTAAATATTCTAGTGTTTGTGTTGTTTTTACATGTTATCTATTTTTTGAATGTGTTTGTGATTTTCATTGGTTTATGCGTGCACTTTGATATGTGTACACAGAGGTTTCCCTCTTTTTGGTAGTACACATTAGTGAATAATTTTGTTCTGTTAGCATAATTGTAGAATATATATAACTCTTTTTGGGACTTAAACAAAAAAATTTCTTGGACATAACATGTTTTGGAAAGAATCAGCAGCAAGTAATTTTGAAACTTACTTTGGAATTGGATCAGAACACAACAAAATGATCTTTGGAAACATTGGGAATGAAAAACAATGAATGGCTTTCCCAAATACCAAATGAATTCATATGTTTTTGCATGGACTTGATAAAGAACAACTTTCAAAACACTGATTTGATTTGAACATGGAAACAGACCTTAAGCTTTAGTGACTATGTTCAACCACATATTTTACATCAAGTGTCCCCACTAATATGTTATACAGTTGATTTTGCATTGAATATTTAATTGTGATAACATATGATGCATGGATATGATTTAGGCATTCTTTCTTTGTTTCTTATACATTTTAAGCCATTGGCCAAAAAACTATCCCAATGTATATTGTTTTACCATTTGCAAGCCCTTTAAGCCAAACACTTGATATTTTGTTGCAACACTAACCTAGGATAAAAGTTTCCTACCTTACCTTAGGTTAGGAGAGAAAAGGTGTTTTGTTGGGGATTTCTATCATTTGGTGGCTAACGTGATGTAAATACTTTGTTTTTAAATGTGATTATTCATGTAAATTAAATATTATAAAGAAAAAAAGAAAGAAAAGAAAAACAAAAGGAAAACAACTTCTTCGTGAATAAATAAATGTATGAATTATGTACATTATGTTCTAAACTATACAAAGATGTTGTAAATTTTATAAGTTGGGATTTTGGTATAGGAAGTATTGATAACTTGGTTGAAAAGGGAAGGGATAGAAAGTGATGATTCATTTTGGTTGCTAGCTTGTTTTTATTTTTGTTCTCCTATTCTCAAGGTATTTTTGAATATCCAGAAAAACCAAGATTTCTTTCAAGCCAGGTTCAACCCTAAAAGTCCTAATGATCCATGGTGATTATGTACTTTATCTTTGATTTGATGGGAAATGAATTGCAAAATTGATTTATGGCTTATTAGTGTTAAAATTGAGATGAAACACTTTCTTGTGTGAGAATTATACACCTTTGAGAGGTTTTCCTCTGTTTGAGTGAATCAGGTGTTTTCTCTTATGCTCTTTAGAAATAAAATTCGAATTGATATTAATCTCATTTGGTCATGTAAATTTCATCTTTTGTGCTTTCATTTCTCATTGTAAAGTGTTTGAAAAATGTTGTTCTGATCACTTTGGAAGTTGATTCTTTACAAATCATGTTCATAGTTTTTAGTGTTGAAATATTGAAGCGTTTTTATATTATACCTTTTTTATCATAGTTTTATTTCTATACTTTGCTTGAGGGCAAGCAAGATCTAGGTTGGGGGGAGTTGATAAGTGTCATATTTTAGTTAATTTTTAGATTAGAATGCTAGCACTTATCTTTTGATTTTAGTAGTTTTCTTATAAACTTCCCTTAATTCTAGTTGTTTTATATATTGTACATTTATAAATGTTTTTGTTTAAATATGGAAGATTCATTCATGCATTCCTTATGTTTTGATGGTTATTTGTTGGATCCAAAAACCAAGCCAACATGAAGAGCACCAAGGGTTATTATGAAGAATTTTAGAGTTTCACTCACTTGGGCTAGCAATCAACTCGCTTGAGCTAGTGACATTCCTTTAGCATGAAGGAACCAACTCGCCTGGGGAGTTGGTCTGGCACCTCTTGAATCATTTCATTTATAAGCCATGTACAACAACAATAAGAGGGTGTGCAGAAACCAGAGGAAGAAACACAAAGTTAGGAGAGAGAAGAGAGAAAAAGTAGAGCTGGAGCTACAAAGAAGTGACCGTGGATCACATCCTTCATCATTTCTTTTATTGATCTTGTGTTCTACACAATGATTGGCTAATTTCTCGAAGGATTGAATGTAATCTTCATACCCTTATGTATCTCTTTTGATATTTTATATATAAAAATCTTTTCTAGTCATTACTAGTGATTTCATTATGTTCATAATGTATGATTCTATTTGATCACTATTTCATGAAATTGGATTTTAAGTTGACTGGAAAGTACTCTTAGAATTTGACCTGAATGAATTTACTCTATACATTACGTTGCTAGCAATAGAGCATAACGTTTTGATTACAAATAATACGAGATTAAGATTGTAATGATGAGATATTTATTTCTTATGCGAGGAAACAATATTTGGTAAATATTCTTAGGATTCTCAAATGCGAGGGATCGATTCAAGGTTATTTAATGTGTGCATCAGTGATGTTAGAGAATGATTCATATGTATTAATATTATTTGGATATTGAAGGTATGAACGATGAAATCCAATTCTACGTTTCTCTTGAATTAATTAAATTCATTTTACTTATTTTCATAATTTTACGTATTTCTGATGCACTACTTCTGTTACTTCCGTTAAACCCATGAGATTTGGATTAAATTTTTTGTACATAACTATTGAACTGTTTACTTTTATCTGGAGAAACTGAGTAATTCAAGTCCCTGTGGAGACAATCTCTTTTATAAAATCTATAACCTACAACGATATTGGTACGCTTGCCAAAAGTCTAACAGGAAGCTGTGTTGATACTGTTGTTAATCCCTTAGGGGAGGAGCCTCACTCTAATATTAGGCCTACAGTGGACTTGCATGTTAATGATGATCATTCTACCCGCCTGGTGGCATTGGGAAAAGTATATGGGTAGCATCAACCATACACCACGTGCATTTGACCGATGATGTGGTTAAGGTGGTTGTTGAAGAAGTTTGAGATGCTAACTCTCAAATCCTTTTTCCCATTCAGAGGTTCAATGTGTGGGGCCGACCCTCAACACCTTCATTGCATGGCCAAGACATCTTGTGAAGCCTATTTCACATGAGGTATTTACTTAAGTTATGTTTATTTGTATTAAGAAATTCTTATATTGACAAAAACTCTTTATTAACATTAACTTATGTTATTTATTAAATAAATAGGATTCACAGATACGTCCAAAGAAACATGTTGAATTTTTCCATAGGTTGAATCTCATTGGTGATCCCTTAGCTGATTTGATTAAGAAATTGTTTGACCTTTACATGAAGCCTCTTCAAGGTGTCATGGGATGCGACTGTATTTGGGGTTCACAATGATGATTTTCCCTTGTTCATACACTTAATTGATGCAAATGAATAATCTCAGGCCAAAAATAGGTTTCTAAATGAGTTGTTAATAAACTTGGGTCATGGTTATGCGTATGGATTCCTTGAGCCTCAATCCATACACAATGCAAAGGATAGATGTGATGAATGTAAACTTTACCTTCAAACATGGCTAAAGGAATCACAAAGAGAGATATACCTAGGATTTTACTTGAATTAGTAAGTAAAAGTTAACTAATAATGCATTTAAATAATGTTTGCATCATCACTAATTATTCTTCTCCAATGCAGGGACCATTGGCAGCTCCTTGTTATCTATCCTAGGAATGATGTTGTTGTATGGTTCTATTCCTTGTGTAAAAACCCTGAAATTCACATCAGAGTCCCAGTTCACAAGTTAAGTTTGAAATTGTAACACTTTTACTCTATTAATTTTTAGTATGGGTACACATCAATCTTTTGATCTTACAATATACATTCATGTTTCTTTTAATCAGTGTTATGAAGGAATTGATGAATAGATTCCATGGTAATCCCTCCCAAAGTAAACCTTTACTTGCACCTCACTGGATTGAAGTAAATGTAAGTCATTTAATCAACACTGTAATCTGATTGATGAAATTTTGTAACTTTGTAATTATGAGCTTTAATTGTATTTCATATTGAATGTAGAGTCATATTCAATCTGGAGGCTATGAGTGTGGCTACTATGTCATGCACTGGATGTGAACCATAGTCGTGGGAGGTTTGAAGAATGAATGGAACACAATATACTAGTTTGCTTTAACAAAGTTCAATTATTAGACTTTTAATTATAAAATGTCATTAGTTTGTGTTTAACAATATACTAGTTTATTTTGACATTTTTAATTATTACACTTTTTATTATTCAATATGATTAACTTGTGTTTATTGTATGTTGTAGTGGTTTAGTGATGAAACACCATTGGAATTGGAGAAGATTTTACAACAATTTGCAAGGAATGGGCAAGATACTTTTTCAAATGCAAAAATAATGCATTGACAAATGTTTGACAATGATATTGTACATAATTTACAACATATTTATTGATATTAATTAATAAATTTATAATTGGGTCTGGACTGCCTGGGTCTATTTCCTTTTTTTTTTCTGGATTGCCTAGGTTTATTTTCTATATTTGATTTGGTCTGGAATGTATGGATCTATATTTTTTGTTAAATTACAGGTTGGGTTGGTTGTAAAACAAAATAAATATTAAAAAAGAAATTATAAACTATGACAGTTCCTAGAAAACCATCATAGAAAGTTTGACATCAATGCCGGTTTTCAACAAAACCTTCATAGAAGATGGACTTTCTACGACGGCATTGTTGAAAACCGTCATTGATGTCGAACTTTCTATGGTGATTTTCTAGAGAACCTTTCTATGACGGTTTCTTTGAAAATCGACGTAAAAATACATGTAACAAGGCGTTTATTGTAAATACGAAACATATTTCATGACAATTTTAAAATAGTCATGGAAAGCAATCCACATTCTATGATGGTGGATTACATGACGATTAAAAATCATTATGGAAAGCCCTAAAAACCCGTCATGGAATCCCTTATCTGTAGTAGTGAGTTTCTCTCCCCTTTTTATAGGCTTTAAGAAGCTACTAAGGGCTAAAAGGATGTACCTATTGTGACTGTTAGATCTTTTCTCAAGTGTACAAATTCGAGAGCATTTTGAAATTCAAAGGACGTGATCATTACACCTTTCTCGAAAATGCAAGATAACATGAAATGCGTCTAAACAATACAATTGTTGACAAGACGGCTCTTTGAATACTCAACCACTCAGATTCGGCAGATGACAACTATTCTTTCATTAAATTTCCCTCAAAGACTAAGATAAATACTTGGCTATAGAGGAAATTGAACTACCTCTTGGACTTGATTACAACCAAACCAACAAGTGCTACTCAAACTCGGCTGGTAGATAGCAATGTCAGTATTGAAGACTTAAGATTATTTTTTCACAAAGTTCCTATAGCTAGCTTCAAAGCTTGGGGGACATGTGTACTATTCAGATTCGACAAGCCTACGTAATTATTGGCCGATCGAGTCTACTCGGAATCTAGAGAATCTGGTTAATCTAATTAAGATAAGAGGGAAACTCTAACTTCTACCAGAAAGATAGAGATATCTCCACATACCAAAAATTATTTATTATCAAAGGAAAGATAAGATATAATCATATATTTCCTTATTTACATTACTTACGAGAAAAATTGAAATCTTATCATTTAATTTCACCTTTATAAAAGGGAATCTCAAGATCCATATAAACTGACTCTAATCCAACCTACTTTACGATATCTATTATACCTTTGTAATGCTAACTTGAGCGTGAGAATGGTTTCACAAGTATACTCCATCATCATTTGAGGAGGAGCTTAGGAAAGAACATCACCGTGAAAAGGTTTTGTGAAATTCAATAACAACAAAAATGAATGATATCTTGAACATCATCCTCATGAGAAAGAGAGAAGTTCAATATTTGTGGAATCTTTTTGAAAATTGGTATCATGCAATGAGATTTCCACTCCATACTTCCATCAATAAGGGGAAAACCATGATAAAAAAAATGATGCTACAGTGAAAGGATTGTTACATTAATTGTCGGAGCTGCACTATCAATATTAACAGCAGGTGCGCGCTTTTGCCGCAGCCTCTTCATTGTTCGTGGCACGAGTACCAAACTGAAACTGGCAAGTCGCAACAAGTAAGCACAATGCCAATTGCCAAAACACATCCCAAGTCCATAACCAGAGTATAGTTACTACTTATTCCAAATAACGGTAACACACCAAATATGAAAACAAAAGCAAACAGTATATGGCTTCAAAATAAATTCTTGTGTGGATAAGTTAAAACAAAAGTTTGCATAAGATTAAAGCAAACATGTATGATTTAAATCAACAAAACATTTGATTTTAAATTAATCTAATAATCCACTTTTGGATCCATAATTTAGTTTCAAAAATCATTTTTAAATGAGTTTCCTAATATTTTTAAAATAATTTATTTTTGGTGATGTCTCTACTTTTTGTTAAACTTATTATTTTAAATTTTTCAGTTGGACGCTCTCATCGTAATCTCCATTGTGACAATAATAAATAAATATTTTATAAATTATATTATAATTTTTAATTATAATATATAATATATAATATCGTTAAATATATTAAGATGTGATATAAAATAATTTTTAACTATTAACAATATTATCTGCATTAAAATTAGTCAGGTTTTAAATATCATTATCGTTCCTGAACATACATATCCGTCTGTAACAAGATCATGTGTCAGTGAAGAAAATTGTTTTCGCCCAAGAATCTCGTTTGAAATCCAGAAGAATCCCAACAATGAACAATGTAAAAAATCAGAGATACACCCTATATTAGAACCAAATCCCTTCTCCTAGGAAGTTGTGTATATTTAAGGACGTAGAGTCAAGAGATTGAAGCACTAGAAAGTCGTGACTTGTTCGTGAAGGAGAAAGGTGGAGACGGAAAAGTCCAGAGGTAGATGAGAAGAAGAAAAAACGTCTCGATAGTGGGAGAAGAAGAATGAACGAAGGTAGGGACAAGAAAGACAAGAGGTAGAAGAAAAAGAGGACAAGAAAATGCATCTCCATAGTGGGAGAAGAAAGAAGAACGAAGGTGGAGACGGGAAAGAACAGAGGTAGACAAAGAAGAAAAAAAGTGTCTCAATCGTGGGAGAAGAATCTATCTAAAATAAAAAACATAGAAGAACGTGTAATGAGGTGAGAGTTGAATTTGTGAAAAAATAAGATTAAAAAATTAAAACTAAAAGTGAAGAGTGGGCACGGGGAATTGGGAAATAACTAAATAAGGGTAGGAGTGTCGGACCATGGGAACTAGTGAACCGAAAACATAAGGTGGGAAATTAAAAAAAAAATAAAGTACTCACACTCGTTATGTTTTATTTAAATTTTATCTTATATTTCTTTTTTGTTGTATAGTACAAAAAAAATTTAATTATTTAACTTATATTATATTCAGACCTCCTTCATCATAAATATCGTTTAATAATTTAACAGAAATTAGACACATGTTGATCATATGACTTTTAATGAAAATTTATGTCTTGTTTCTTTTTGTTTTTTTATAATTGGATGTGAACCTGAAAATATTTTAAGACTTTTATTTTAATTTTTTTTGTAATTGGACGTGAACTCAACTTTTTGTTAGACGTGAACTCATATTCTTGGTACATTCCTTCTTCTTTTTCAATTTTTTAGTTCAATTTTTTTTTGATTGAATATGGTCATTTGCTTCAAATTTAGCATTTTGCTCCTCCATTTGTGTTTTTAACTCTTTTCTTTGAAATATTTTTTATGGCAAGGTGTTTAATATAATGTCTTAATCAAGAGATGCAAGGCACATCATAATGTTAAACTGAAAAGATTGAGTAATTCAGTTCAATTTATTTATCACTCATCCAATTTCATCTGAGAAATTATACATTTCATTTTCCTTGATAATGTAACAGAGAGACGACTATTTAAATCAACAGGCATAATTAAATTTCTTTGACACATTGATTTTAATTTCAAAATCAGTTTTGTGGATGGTTAACAATGAAATGCTTCTTTAAATGAAGATTGATAATAACCCAAACAGTAGACTGTAAAAGAAATGTTATTTTCATTCGGGACAGTGACAAAATTATATTTCACTATGAATTTGATTATTGGTCTATTATCTTTTCTTGTGTTCTTCAAAATTCTTTACAAGTAATTATTATTATTGTACTAATAAATTGTAAATAATGTTTACAATGCAAAACTGAGTATAAAACAGAATCATAAACATTGTCGCAAAAATTGTGCAAAACACTAGCTGGAATTCAAACTGAGTGTATTGAGGACACAAAGGGCTAGACAGTTCGAATAGATTGATTCATAATTAGCTTAACCTCTTTTTAAATAATTTCTTCTTAATTGCTTAAGAAGAAATTATTTAAAAATAAATGATAAACAAATGATTTTAAATATCATAAGTGATCTCAAACTGGTTCCCCATTGAAATCCCATTTAGAAATAGACAACAATAAACAATCAAAATTAAATAAATATTCTCAAAAAGTAACTTATATACAAGGTCTAATGGTAACTTACAAGCAGAACCCTAGTGTGAACGAAAATTGTGGAACAGGAAGAGAAACAAAGGAACAGTGGAGAACTCACGAACTGGAAAGGGAATAATGGAGAAATTGTGAACCAGAGAAGAGGAACGGTTAAAAACTCACGAGCGGTGAAGATGAATGAAACGTGAACGTCGTGAGAGAAAAATGAACTCGCATCCCGTGAACGCTAAAGAAGAACTTACCAATAAGAGGAAGATGAACAATACTCGTAAATGGGTAAGATGAATAGAACATAGACCCTGAATTCTGAAACTAATTGGGAGGAGATAATTTGGATTTTATAATTAAAATATAAGGACAATTTTGTCTGCTCACATATTTTGATTGATGTTAGTTACTGACGTTAACAAGAGGGGATAAAAGTAATGTAAAAAATGGAGGAATATCACGTAAAATTTGAGTAAAACACATGGATACGAGTGTAATTTATTCAAAAAATAATAGCTACAATATCTTATGCGCTATTTTGTTATTCTCCAATAAGAACTAAATATTCATTTTGGTAATTTATAAAAAATATTAAACAAACTAAAGTGATAATTTTATATTTCAGTTTATAATTTAAAGAATAATTTTAAATAATTTTGTTTGGAACTCACAAAATAAATATTTTATTTATTCATTTTTAAGAATTGTCTATAGATATTTTTATTTGTGTAAAATATTTGAATAATTTTAGTTGCAATTATTAAAATTATTTTTAAATAAAATATTAAACTAAATAAAAATTATAATAAAAATGTTTTTTAAAATATATTTAAACTAATTTTATTCTTTATTCAAATATTTTTATTTATTTTATCTTTAAAATTAATGACATATATTATAATTATTTAAATATTTTTATTGATTTTAAAATTACTTTAATATCTGAGTTTAATTCCTATTATAAAAATATAGTTGCTAAGTCAAACTTCTAATTTAATCCAAATAAAGAAATTAAAAAATTATTAACGTCAGGATGTGGAAGTTTGACATTGACGAAAACCATAATTGCAGTATTTGAAAATTTGGCTTGGTTTCGCCGTTTCGCAAACGTATGCAAGATATCAAGACTTGTATTGACGGCGACTCTACTAAATTGGTAGACTGGGTGGGAGTTGCAAACATAAAAGTGAAAATGGATGCCAGACACCGGGTGAACAGGCAAGACTTGTATTGACGCAACTAAATCGGTAGACTTCATATGATAGTAACTAGGAAAGATGAGGCATTCCATACACGTCTTGTAATTTTTAAAAATTAAAAACAAATATTTCCTCCATTTCAAAATGGCTTATGTTTAATATTTTTTCACACAGTACAAGAAAGTAAATATTTTAAGAGAATTAACATTTATAAGAGTATAATTTTATTAAAATATTATTATTCTCTCTTAATTATAATAAATATATTATGAAGTCTTTCAAAAAAACATTGTTCAAGACAAAATTTGAATAAATATTTAAATATCTCATTAAAAAGTGAGAACATTAATCAATTTAGAATTTTTTCAAAGGCTAAAAATTGTGGTCCTTTTGAAATGGAGGAGGTAATAAAAGTTTACTAATAATATGTTGATGTAACCGTTACTCCATTAGTATGGATTATTTGAAAAAAGTAGTTACAAGAATAAAAGAATGGATTATTTGAAAAAAGTAGTTACAAGAATAAAAGAATGGTAAATAGTCAAATTTGTACTTAAAAGTGTAATGCACTAATAATACAAATTTAGTCTCTAAATGTGTAAAGTATGACAAATTAGTCTTACCATCAAATTTCTAAAACCATTTTGTCATTAAGTTGTAATATTTAAGGATCAATTTGACAATAAATTATATTTTTCGATGATCATTTTGACATTAAGTTGCAAAGTTTAGGGACCAAATTGTCATTAAATTGTTTGCAAGAATAATTTGTTGCATTTTTTACACATTCAAGGACTAAATGTAACACTAATTTTTATAATATTTGATTAAGTGTTTCAATTAGATTGCAAGAGCCATTAAGTTTAATTGAAGTGCCTATAATTAATTAATTAATTATGAGATGATGGGTTGTTATATTTATACTTATGTTATGTATATGTCATGTTGTATGTATGGTTTGATGAATTTTAAAGTGTTTTGACTGAAATGGATGAGCCTTGAGTTATGAGAAAGAGGTGAGTGAGTTTAGTGAAGTGTGGGGTGTAAAGAGAAGGAAATGAGAAAGTCATAAACTCCTCACAAATCCTTTGTAAATTTGAACTAAAATACAAACCCTCTCATTTTACTATTTTCTTCCTCTCCTAAACAACCGACCATTAAAGAGTGTGAAACCTTGAATTTCCTTGACTTAAGGGACCTTTTAGGGCTACTCTTTCCGAGTTTTGAGGCTAGTTCGGTGGGAAGGAACTCTCCTCCTTCCTCTCTCATCTTCTATTTTTGTTTTCACTCAATGAGCACTTTTGAAAGTTCAAAAAAGTGTTCATTTTTAGGGTTTGATGTGGTTTTTGTTGGTTTTTGGGGTTTGGATGGTATTGATGGTTTGGAGCTATTGTGTGAGAAGGAGAAAGCTTCCATCTTGGACCCAAATTAAAGTTCCTTCCTTTTCTTCTTCCTCTTCATAAAGTCATCTTTTGAGTTTGAATAGGTAAAGGAAGCTTTATCCTTTTTCCATGCTTAGGTTATCATGGATTAGTTTCAATGGTGCTTGAAATGAATCATTTTTAAAAATGGAAGTTTGAGAATTTGAGGTTTTGAGTTTTGAAATTGGTTTTTTTGATTATTTGATGAATATTGGTGAGAATTTCCTATTTGTAAAGAGTTTTGATGTTATTTATGTATTAGAATTCATAGAAAATGATTTGGGTTTGTTTTGGGATGATTTGGAAGCCATGAAAGGTAATTGTATAGAATTTCAAAATTCTATAAAATTCACTTCCAATGACCAGTTTCACGTCCAATGGCCAGTTTTGCGTCCAATTACCAGTTTTGAGTCCAATGACCCAATTTTGCATCCAATTATCAATTTTGAGTCTAATGACCAATTTTGAGTCCAATGACCAGTTTTGAGTTCAGTAACCAATTTTGACTCTAGTGATCAGTTTTGAGTCAAATAATCAGTTTTCATGTGGATGTAATTAATGTTTGTTTTCCTTGAGTAAATTAATTATTTTGAGATCTTAAAGAATTTATGATGATATGAAATGGGTTGAGATTGGTGAATGAATTTGTGATGAAGTGTGATTGTTGTGGATGATAATCTTGTTTTAAAAACCATTCAAATGTGTGAAAAAGAGTTAACTATATTCTTTGAGAAGATTTTTAATGTTGTTAGAAAAGGGTATACTTGGGAGAATGAGTTTTGAGTCAGAACTCTACCTCACTAAAGTAACCTAGGGGTCTCAACCAGTGAGGTATATTCGTGAGCACCACCCCTATGTTTTGACTTCAAATGACATGTCGAGGTGTTGAAAACTACTTCTTAGGGGGATTAGTGAACCTTTTAGTGCATATGTGATGAGTTGTTGATGGTGAAACTTGGATACTTGAGACTAACCATGAGTGAGATTGTGGGTACAAATGTGTCGTATCAAAAACTCTTAAGGAATCTAAGTGTAGTTTTTGTGAGTAGGCACGGAAGTTGAGGGTGTTTAGTGGGCTCTTAATCTAGTGCTAGAGGTGGTCAGTGGTGGCTAACGAGAATGGGTCTATAGAATGGATGGGTGGGCGAACTCCTAGATAGGTTAAGGTCTTTGCAAGGCTTGCCGAAGTTTATTCGTGTCTCCCTAAATAGTCAAAGTGTGACTATGTTAATGGATGTACTTTGATTAATCGCTCAAAAAATGAAATCTCCATGCAGTAGAGTTTGTCTTTAGTGTCGATGATTGATGGACTGGTGATGATGATGTTTGATGGATAAATCATGGTGTATGATGATTGAATCTTAATATGATGATTGATGAACTGAAGATTATTAAGATATGCCATGTTATGAGATTTCTAAGACTTATTTTTTATGTATGATTTCTACATATTATGTTATATATGTGATGATAGTGGATCATGCTTTAACTCACTACTACAAAAATAGATTTCAACATCGCTAATTTGACGATGATTTTTGTAAAATTGATGTTAATTAAAATGTGGTTGCATTTTTGAAATTAAGTCAAACTTTTTTACATTAGTTTTTTTAAAAATAGTCTTAGAAAGAAGCCTATGAAGACGATTTTCATAAAACTGGTGTTGATATGAGGAGTTTGTCAACGATTTACGAAAAATCGTCGTTGAGTTAAAGATAACCACGAAGGTTTTCACAAAATTGTCATTGGGTTGAAGAGGGTAAAGAAATTTCCACTCTCCCAGTCTCACGCCCTGACTTTCACAGTCTGGTGCCCTCACTCTTCATTCTCTTTCATCACAACACGAAAGTGCTCCACTCTTAGACCAAACTAGCCCATCGCCGCAACACTTCACTCTCACACCAAGCCCACCGCGATGACGCATTCTCATGCTCTATCATTGACCCTTGCTCTCTCACAGTTTGTTGTTGTGGAAAGTCTCTCTCACGTCGCCATCGATGTTGAAACCTTTTCCTGTGCCACCGCCGTCTGCCACTCAAAGCTATTTCACTCTCGTCGAAGGTAAGAATACCCTCTTTGTTTCACAATTTTTTTTCTGTTTCACTCTTTTTTGTTTCTCTCACCCTCGAAGCTTCTCTCGCTCTCTGTTTCACTATTTTTGTTTAGGTTTCACAACACAGACACAATAGTGCATCTCTTGGTATGATACAATTCTTCTCACTTGCTCTTTACTTTCTATTTAAGGATTGAAATGCGGAAAGTTACTTCATCCAAACATAGAGTTATGGTGCACTATTGTAGTTAATGTAGTTTGTTTACAAACTTAAGTTTGTTATTGTAAGGACTTTTGAGTTAGGTAGTAAGTTAGGATAGTTAATGTAGTTTGTTTGTAGAAGGGTTAGTTAGTTAGAGGGGGTTTGAGAGGGAAATAACTAGGGAAGGACTAAGGTGAGGGAATTTATTCAACTCTTGTAAAGTGAGCATTAACACTGATACTAGCATTAAAGTTAAAAGCTATCAATATCAAGCGTTAAAGTATCATTTGCTGTCAAGAATTTCCACATTTGATTGATATGTAGTTAAATGGGTAAGAGCATATATTTCTAGTTCATTCTATTATTAACTTGGTGGTTCAAAACTTGTTTTACATGTTTATACATATTGTGATCTTGCAATTGCATTGACAAAAAATCTATATAATCAATTTCTTGAAATTGTATACCATCTTATCATATTCTTAAACTTTGAATATAAAATACAATAAATATGTTCATACAATGTTTAGAAAATTTCCACGAGCTAAAAATAAGTATGAAGAGTGTGGAGAATGAAGATACCAAACTTATATCAGGTTGTTCCTGTATCAAATTGCTAATTTCAAGATCTAACTTTTAGTTGTGGGCCTTGTGGCCTAGTTAGGAGAGATTATTAGGAGGAAAAACGAGGGAGTGTAGTGTTGTTGGGGCTTCTTGTTTTTTATTTTCATTTTTCTGTTGATTTCTGGTTCTAGGCTAGATAAGTAGTGCCCGACCATAATTTTTTGGGTTGGTTCCCAATTTCCCATACTCAATAGTTAGTCAATACTCAGAACATGCTATGTTACATTGTCACACAAGTCTTTGTGCAGTGAAAGACTTGTAGTGTGATACTATTAGACTATTACTGTTAGTTGGAGTGTTTCTACATATTTTACATTTCTCCTAATGTCAGTCTCAATAACAAAAGAGTCTTTTGTTTGATTAATATATATTCCTTTTGGTCATCTTGCAAGTTATCATTTTACTAGAAACCATAGCATGAATCTATTAAAAATTATTGTACATGACTAGAAGTTTGTTGGTAACTCTTTCATATAAAAACTTTATTTTGTTAGCATTGTTTAATATGATATATGTTTATGATCTTACTTCTAAAGCAATTTTTTCTCTTAATCATTTTCTTTTGTTTATGTGTGTTGTCATTCATGGAATTTTCTTGTAATACTTCTTTGAATCTAATTTTCATTCTTTTCATTTTGTTGTCTTTGGTGGTCAAATTAGAAACTCTCATTCTTTTGTTAGTCAACTATCATCTAAGTTATGCTACTTTGAAACTATTACCAATCATGATAGTGAAGCCTTTTGATGTATCAACACCACTTTGAATTGGTGTCGTAATGCCTGCATATACAAAATTATAAGTAAGTAAAAATGGATGTGATTTGCTAAAATTGAGGAAACTTCAAGCAAGGACTATATTAAGGATTATCTCTATAATCTACTTATTTACTTTGAAATATTTTCTTCATAACACTTGCGCAGTAGTACCACTGCAACATTATCCCACTTCATTTACTTATTTATGTTTCAAGTTTATCAATAATTTTATTTCTTCATGTAATTTGTTAATATGATTTCTTTGTAGTTTAACTACTTTGCCATCTACGCTTGGATATCTTACCTCTTTAAGGGAATTGTCATTCTTTGCAATAATTTTTTGTTGTCTTGGTGCAGGCAATGTTCAATTTATGTGACTCTTAACTTTTGTATGACATATCACCACCATTACCCTACTCTTTGTTTTTGTTAGTGAGCATCTTCCAAGGTACTTATCTTTTTGTGGCACTTTTGTGCTTGTTACAAGTATGAAATTACTTCATAAAATTTGTGTTTGGTAGTATCTCAATCCTTAACTTGATGCTTTATAATGTGTTTGTTGATATTTGAATATTGTTTTATATTAAAGTTATGTGCAATATGAGTGAACCTTAGTTTTCCATTTGAGATTCAATACAATGATTAATAGAGCTAGTTTGAATTAATCGTTGTATTGAATCTTGAATTTTCCATTTGAATAATTTGGGAATAGTCATTTTTATACCTGATTCATATGTAAAGGTTAAGTCTCTTTTGCTAAATTTTATTAAATTTTAGTCTAGTGCATTTTGTATTGTTCTTAGGGTGCATACTTGATTGTGGTGGAATTGATGTCATTGCTTTCATGTTATGTACTTGGAGACCAATGTGAAATGCTGCCGAAATCTTGTCAAATTTAACAAAATAGACTCAGCCTTCACATATGAATCAAGTACAAAAATAACTCTTTTGAATGGGATAGGACCACACCTTTATGAAAAAAAAGAGATGTTCGTGCATGAGATAACTTTGTATCACAAAAGAAGAAAGATGGATTGAAGTTGGGTGCAAGTATCACACATCAATGATGCGTATGAGAATGAGGTTGATCAGTTTTTTGAATTTGCTCAACAAAATGCATAGGAAATTATTGGGTGGAAATATTTGTGTTCTCATGTGAAATGTGGGAATGGGAGACGACATGTAGTGATTGACATAAAAATACATCTTATATGCGATGGGATTATTCTGAGTTATACAAGATGAATATGGAATGGTCTAGTAAATTGCCAAACATCCCAAGCTTGTCCCAAGCTGAGCATGTTTATGTAGACATAGGACATCGATTAGAGGACATGATTTTTCAATATTGGACAAGAGTTTTTCCAGCAAGCACATGCACCTTTGTATGATACATTACAAAGTGATTTGAAGAAGCCTTTGTATTTGTAGCGGTGTTAGATTTGGTCATTTTGAAGGAAAGTAATAGGTGGAGTGATAAAAGCTTCATTGAATTGCTTGATGTGTTGAAGATGCTTCTAGACCAAAACACATTTCTGAAAAATCATTATGAGGTGAAGAAGATATTATGTCCTTTGGGTATGGAGTACCGAAAACTAAATGCATGCCCTAATGATTGCATATTATTCAGAAATGTTCCAATGCCCCAAGTATGGGGTATCACATTACAAAGTGAAGGATGAAAATTATAGTAATAAGGTAAACACAAATAAAGACCCCCTAGCAAAGGTGTGTTGGTATCTTCCAATAATTCCAAAGTTTGAGCGATTGTTTGCTAACGAAGACGACGCAAAAAACCTTACATGGCATTCAAATGGGAGAAAAATGATGGATTGCTCTGTCATCTGGTTGATTCTCCCTAGTGGAAGACAATTAATCGTGTGTTTCCCAATTTTGGGACAAAGACAAGAAATCTTAGGCTTGGACTTGCTTCAGATGGAATGAATCCTTTTGATAACTTATGCACTACCCAAAATTAATGGCCTATATTGCTAATGATTTATAAATTGTCTCCTTGGTTATGCATGAAGCAAAAATACATTATGTTGTCTATGATGATTTTGGGTCCAAGATAGCAGGAATTGACATTGATGTTGCAAAAGCATAATAAGACTTTCATAAACTGGTTTAAAGATACAATCTTTGGTGATGACAATGCTTTTGAAACATTGAGAATGTTAGCAGATGGGCCAAAACGAAATGTGCTAACTTGGGAAGGGATATGATATCAATAAATATTTGTTTTACACAAAGTCACAGGATGAGAAGAGTATAGTGCAAAATAGTGGAGTTAGTATTGATGCTTATTCGAAACACTATTGTAGTACATAAGATAACAACCCCATTATGGTTTCTATGCCTTACTATGGATTGATTCAACAAATCTGGGAGGTTGATTATAGTCAACTCAGAGTGCTTGTTTTTAAGTATAAGTGGGTTAATGGAAAAATCGATGTGCGAGTCGATGGTATGGAATTTACATTGGCAGACCTTAATAATATTGCTTATAAGGACAAGCCTTTCATCATGGCATAACAAGCAACACAAGTGTTTTAGGTCTGAGATCTGTGTAGCTCTAATTGGTTAGTGGTTTAAGAAGGAAGAACAAATGGTATTAGTCATGAAAATCAGGATTCAACACTTGATTTTTGTGACACTCCTTATTTATTAGTATTTTTGAATTTA
>CM023959.1:18785034-18796320 GCA_013407115.1 Glycine latifolia | reverse complement strand
ATCAATCCTTGATATGCATGTAATGATAGAAATAGTTTCTTTGATGATAATATTTTGATTTCACAAAGATAAGCAATGAAATATACAGAATTCAAGACAAGAGACAAGACAATTTATACTGGTTCACCTCTCAACCTTGGAGGCTACATCCAGTTACTTCCAACCCAAACTAGGTTAGAGTTTTCACTATATCAAAGAATCTTTACAAGCAGTGTACAACGATCACCTTTATCCACACTAGACAAAGAAACATAAATCTAAACCTTATAGACTTCAAATGATCAAGACATAGATAAACCTACTCTGTTCTTACCTCTAGAGAACCCTACTCTAGAAAACAGCTTTAAAGAAACTAAAGATATAAACCAACAAAATTTTTAATAACCAGAAAAAATTCTAAAGAAAGATTCAAGAGATACAACCTGTGATCCTTCAAATGAATGAATGATGTTACCAATTAGTCAGGTTGAATGCAATTCAAAGCTCATAATAAGAACTCTTGAAATCTCTTATTTTCTTTAAAATCTCATCTCAAAGACTCAACTCTCTTGATCTCATGAGAGGTTTTTCACTCTTAGAACAAATCAGTATTTTTGCTTTGGAAAAAGCTTTCTATCTTTTTAGTGATTCACACAAATACTCAAAGTTTCACAAAACAATTCGCTCTGAGTCTATTTATAAAGACAAGTTAAGCAAAGCTTTTAAAAAAACTGATTTAACTGACAATAATCGATTAAAACGACAAGGTAATCGATTATTTAACCATATGTAATCGATTAAACTATCACATAACAAGCATAAGCATAAGTCATTAAAAAAATGCCCCTCTGGACTTGGGTAGATTTTACAAAATTAAAAGCATACATGCAATACATGTAATTATTTCAATAATTTCTCCCCCTAAATTATTACAATTATTTCTCCCCCTATTTGGCTTATCAAAGACAAAAAAATGATTATAGTATGAACAAGGAGAATAAAAGGAGAGAAAAAGAAAATACTTATATAAATTGAAATGCAAGCAGTACATTAATCAAAATGAAATTTAAAACACTAAACCACAACAATCTTAGCAATGATTGACAGAAGACAACAAGAGCATAATGAAGCAGTAACTAGAAAGAAAAACATAAGCAACCTAAACTCATTTATCAAAGTCATCAAGGACAAGCCTAGCCTCTATGTTTTCCAATCTAGATTTCATCTCTTCCATAGATGAATTTGTCTCAGCTCTGTGCTCATGATGAAGAGACAATAAAGCATCCATCTTTTGAATCATTAGAGATTCAAAAAGACTATAGGATGGTTGAGCAGAGCCTTCAGCCTCTTCTTCTTCTCCTTCTTCAGCACCAGCAGGAGGAATTTGTTGCCCAGCCATCTGCCATCCATAAGGGGTCTTAACCATTCCCAGCTTGGTAAGATGTTTCTCCTTAATTAGGTTATTGCTTGAATTTGTGTGGTCAACAACCTCATTAGTGACATCTATCTTGAAATAATCAATAAATTTGGAAACTAGCACAACATATGGAAATGGATAATTCATCAATCTTTTGGCTTTAAGCATAATCTCCTCAATGATGAGGATCCAGTTCATCTGAATACCATTCTTCATACCATACACAATCTGAATATCATCATCTGTGGCTTGTGCATGATTAGTGTACCTAGGAGTCAGGATATAAGTGATGATATAATGAAGAAGTCTATCTTCATGAGTCATAGGACCAGTGCTAAGCCTTAGCTTTAGCCTCATTTGAGGGTCAATAAGCATCTTTCTATAGGTTTCCACTCTATTATACCCTTCAGCCTCCTCCTCAAATTTCCTTTCTCCTTCAAAGGAAATGCCAGCCACTTCTTGCCAAACTTCAGGAGTAATTTCCATGGCCACTCCATTTACTTGAGACAAGATAGTCCCATCCATGGAAAATTTAAAACAGGTGTAAAACACCTTCATTAACTCAGGGTAGAAAGTACCCTTTATCTCAACAAACTTCTTCAAACCTTGGTTTTCAAGCATAGCAGGGAATTGAAACCCTTCATTAGTGAACCAGGCAAGGTCAAGATGTTTAGGTGGACATATTAGTTTAGTGGCATTAAACTGTAGGTAGGTCATTTTCTCACGCTTACTAGGAAACCAATGATCTAACCTATTCTCTGCAGGGTTAGAGGTTTCAGCACTCTTTCTCTTAGATGTTTTGGTTCTTTTAGGAGCAGACATAATGAATATTTGAGGAAAGACTATCTGGGCAGATTAACGGGACTCAGAAGAGGAAGAGCAAAGCTTAAGGTTGAAGATAAGAATGATGTGTCTATTTCCTTCAACATAGACTGTATTTATAGATAATTTTGGGCACCAAATTTGAAATTTGAAATGAATAACAATTAATTCGAACTAACCCATTAAAATTTAAAGCATAAAAGATTTAAAATTTGAATTTGGTGGCAGTTGGGCAGTTACAATTTCCAAGAAAATCTTACAGATTTTGCAGTAACTCCATGAATAATCAATTATATGCTTATGTAATCGATTAATTTGTATGTAAAAGTGAGTCTGCAAGGACTGTAATCGATTAATTTGAAGTCGTAATCGATTAAGTTAGTGAGTGTAATTCAGGAAGATGAGGTGTAATCGATTACAAAACTTGGTAATCGATTATTGTGGAGCTTGGATTATTGTGGAGCTCGACCTATTGTGGAGCTCGGTTAGTTAATACGAATCCAAGAAATCGGTAAGTTTTTAGAGCCCGACTGGTTCATAAGAACCCTGAAAATTGGATGATTTTGGAACCCAGCCCGGATTGACTGTAATGTTATTTAATCTGGGAACCCGACAAGTTGTTTATGAGCCTGACATAACCTGGCACCGGGTTATATATGAAATGAAATATTTAAAAAGATTTTTCTCCTTATGTAATCGATTAATTTGATGGTGTAATCAATTATTCCAGTGAACTTCTTTTTCTGGAAACATTTTCTTGTGAAGAATAATCGATTATACTAACAATGTAATCGATTACATAAGCACAAACTACATTCTAAAAGGCTTTTCAAGTTCATTCAATCAATTAATCTGTGCCTTAATCAATTATTACAGTGAAATTATCAGTATGAATAGTAATTATGCAGGAAATTTCGAATTTGTATAACTTGAGATGAATGACTAATAAATGATGCAATTTCATGTAGATGAGCATAGAAACATCAAGCTAACATACACTAGATTCATCAAGTATTCCTAGCATGTTTCTAAGTGTGTAGAATCTATCTCTATCCAAAGGTTTAGTGAAAATATCAGCTAATTGATAGTTAGTTTCAACAAACTCAATTTTGATATTACCCTTTTGGATATGATCTCTGATAAAATGATGTCTGATCTCAATGTGTTTGGTCCTTGAGTGCATAATAGGATTTTTGGATATGTTGATTGCACTAGTGTTATCACACAACAATGGTATCTTCTGTATGTCAACACCAAAGTCTTGAAGTCGTTGGTTCAACCAAAGACTTTGTGCACAGCAGCTTCCAGTAGAAATATATTAAGCTTCAGCAGTGGATAAGGAAACACATTATTGCTTCTTGCAGTGCCAAGAAATCAAAGAGCTTCCTAACAAGTGGCATGTTCCATTGGTACTCTTTCTATCTAATTTGCACCCTGCAAAGTCAGAATCAGAATATCCAACCAAGCTGATAGATATACCTTTTGGATACCAAAGTTCTACTCTTGGTGTAGACTTGAGATATTTGAGGATTCTTTTTACTGCAGTTAAATGAGACTCCTTTGGATTTTCTTGATATCTAGCACATAAGCAAACACTTAACATAATATCAGGTCTACTAGCAGTTAAGTATAGCAAGGATCCAATCATTCCCCTGTATTTGGACTCATCAACACTTTTTTCCTTTGTCATCTGAATCAAGATAGGTAGATGTTGCCATTGGTGTTGCAGCATCCTTGGAATTTTCAATTTCAAACTTCTTGATCATCTCTAGACAGTACTTGTCTTGGCTAAGGAAGGTTCCATTCTTCAATTGCTTGACTTGTAGTCCTAGAAAGAATGTAAGCTCTCCCATCATTGACATCTCAAACTCATTCTGCATTGTTACTGAAAATTCTTTGCAATAGATTGATTAGTTGAACCAAATATAATGTCATCCACATAAATTTGAACCAGCAAGATATCATTTCCTCTTTTCTTGATGAACAAAGTTTTTGTCAACTTGTCCTCTTATGAAAGATTGTTCAAGCAAAAATTTGCTTAACCTTTCATACCAAGACCTTGGTGCTTGTTTCAAACCATATAAAGCTTTTCTTAATTTGAAAACATGGTTAGGATGTTTAAAATCAATAAATGCAGGGGGCTGGTCTACATATATTTCTTCTTCAATGTAGCCATTTAAAAATGCACTTTTGACATCCTTTTGAAACAATTTGAAGTTCATCAAGCATGCATATGTAAGTAACAACCTAGCCTTGTTCCTTACTATGATGCCACTTTCATCATAGACTATGCCTTCCTCTTGGTTGTATCCTTTAGCAACCAATCTAGCCTTGTTCCTTACTATGATGCCACTTTCATCTAGCATGTTTTGAAAAACCCATTTTGTGCTAATAGGTTTATGAGTTGATGGTCTAGGAACTAACTCCCAAACTTCATTTCTTTTAAATTGGTTTAAGTCATCATACATAGCCATTAACCAATGTTCATCTAGCAGAGTTTGATCAATACTTTTTGGTTCAAACTGTGAAACAAAAGCCATGATACAACAAAGATTTCTTAAAGAGGATCTAGTAGAAACTCCCTTGGATACTTCCCCAATTATGTTGTCAAGGGAAAAATCTTTAGTTGTCCTCCACTCCTTGTGCTTTTGTAAAGTAGTTGACTATTCCAATACATCATTTGGTTCAACTATTTCTTTTTCATTCAGATCATTAAGTTGCAAAAATTCTTCCTTTTGTCCTGCATCAACATCACACTCCAAATTCTCAATATGGATAACTTCACCACTTTGACTGTCAGAAATCAAACAACAATTGTTATTGAAGGACAATTTAAACCCTTTGTCACATAATTGGCTTATGCTTAGGAGGTTATGTTTCAAGCCTTCAACATATAAGACATTTCTGATCATAGTTTTGAGGCTATCTCCTATGTTCCCTTCTCTAATTATCTTCCCTTTGTCATTATCGTCGTAGGTGACAAATCCTCAATCTTTTAGTATGACATTTGTAAGCATGGATATGTCGCATGTCATGTGCCTAGAGCAGCCACTATCAAGATACCATTGTGATGATCTTGCTCTTAGACACACCTACAAAATTCAAATCAAGTAATAAGGAAAGGTACCCAGTTGAGGTTGGGTCCATAGGGGTTAGCAATTTTCTTTTTTCTTTTGCACCCATATACATTCTCCATTAGGCACATAATATTTCCTAGCATAGCATTTAAAAGATGTATGTCCTTTCTTCATGCAATAATTACAAGTTATAGCTCTTGATGATCTTTCAAAGTAAGCATTTTGATTAAACTTTGAGTTATTAAAACTCTCTTGATTCTTCTATTTTGGTTGTATAAATTTGGTTTTTCCACAAAATTTTGAACCATGTTTGTATCCCAAACCAGAGTATCTCCAGCACATTTTTGCACACTTAACATTTCAGCCAAGTTGCACTTTCCTCTATAAAGCCTTCTCAAAAGATCAACCAAATAGTTATTTTCTGAAAGTAGTAGCATATACTTTTCTCCTTGGCTTCTTTTGAAAGCATCAAACTCATCTTGTAACAATTTGCATTTTTCTACCTTAGAAGAGGAAGAAGGACATATACAACCATTGACCTTGTAACTTAAAATAAATTTTTCATTCTCTTCTTTCAACTTACAAAGTCCACTTTGCATTTCTGCAAGTTTGGTGATGTGCCATCTTAGATCTCCTTTCAACTTATTATTTTCCTTTGCTAGCATTTGAGCCTCATCATGCATTTCATGAAAAGCAACAACAATGTTATCATATTCTGAATTTACCTCAGATTCAGCACTAGAGAATCCTTTATCATCACTCAAGGTTGAAGTGAAGCATACATTTGCTTCTTCTTCATTCTCACTCCTTGATCCAGAACTTGTTGATTCATTATCTTCCCATGCAATGTAAGCTTTCTTTGGCTTTCCTTCCTTCTTTATCTTCCTCTCACCTTGTTGCTTCTTCAAGAATATTGGACATTTAGATTTGATGTGTCCAGGTTTTCCACATTCAAAACAAGTAAAGTTGGTAGAGGTGTTGTTGTTGCTATTGTTGTCATTTCTCTTGTTGAACTTTGTGAACTTTCTATTTTTGTTCCTTCTCATGAATTTGCTGAACTTTTTGACAATTAGATTCATGTTGTCATCTTCATCTTCTTCACTTGAGTCCTCTTCTATTTCAACCTTAGATGATGCAGCTTTCAAAGCTATGCTTTTGTGCTTCTTTTCTTCATCTTCTGCATTGGTTAGTTGTGACATTTCAAGTTCATACTCAAGAAGCTTACCAAATAGTGCAGCCATGGACATCTTGGACAAATCTTTGGATTCCTTGATTCTTGTAACTTTTGGTTGCCATGGTCTTGTGAGACACTTCAGAATTTTGATGTTCAATTCTTCAGCATCAAAAGTCTTTCCAAGACTAAGAAGATGATTGACAATGTGAGTGAATCTTTTTTGCAGCTGTGATATGTTTTCAGTGTTGCTCATCTTGAACATATCATATTCATGAATCAAGGCATGCTTCCTTGATCTCCTTACTTCATCTGTTCCTTCATGAGTTACCTCCAACATTTTCCACATTTCTTTTGCACTTCTGCATCTCACAGTTCTAAAGAATTCATCAGAAGACAAAGCAGATGTAATCATGTTTTTTAGCTTTAAAATCATATTGCACAACTCTTTTTTCAACATCTGTCATTTCATCCCATTCTTTGGGAATCAAATTATTATCAACTGTTTTCATTGGAACCAAAGGACTTATTTCAATAGCATTCCATGCACCGAGATCATTGGATTGAATAAAGATATGCATGGGATTTTTTCAAAAACTAAAATGCTCACCCTTAAACATTGGTGGACGATTGAGAGAAGCTCCCTCTCTAAAAGTTATTTGAGTAATATTCATTTTCTTTAAAAAGAAAGTGATTTTGAATAACTTTCAAGAATCAACATTGATACCAATTGAAAGCACAATGAATATACTGCAAATAAACCAAGAGGGGAGGGGCGGGTGAATTAGTTCAAAACTTATATTTAAAATTTTCTAAAACAAATTGCGGAATTAAAATATTGGATCGTATCACTTGTTCACCTTTTGAAAATACATAATTCTTTCTTCAATTAAGATCAATCCTTAATATGCATGTAATGACAGAAATAGTTTCTTTGATGATAATATTTTGATTTCACAAAGATAAGCAATGGAATATACAAAATTCAAGACAAAAGACAAGGCAATTTATACTGGTTCACCTCTCAACCTTGGAGGCTACATCTAGTTACTTCCAACCCACACTAGGTTAGAGTTTTCACTATATCAAAGAATCTTTACAAGCAGTTTACAACGATCACCTTTATACACACTAGACAAAGAAACATAAATCTAAACCCTACAGACTTCAAATGATCAAGACCCAGAGAACCCTACTCTAGAAAACAGCTTTAAAGAAACTAAGATATAAACCAATATAATTTTTAATAACCAGAAAAAAAATTCTAAAGAAAGATTCAAGAGATACAACCTGTGATCCTTCAAATGAATGAATGAATGAATGATGTTACCTATCAGTTAGGTTGAATGCAATTCAAAGCTCAGAATAAGAACTCTTGAAATCACTTATTTTCTTTAAAATCTCATCTCAAAGACTCAACTCTCTTGATCTCATGAGAGGTTTTTCACTCTTAGAACAAATCAATATTTTTGCTTTGGAAAAAACTTTCTATCTTTTTAGTGATTCACACAAATGCTCAAAGTTTCACAAAAAAATTTGGTCCGAGTCTATTTATAAAGATAAGTTCTTGAGCTTCTTGGAAATGTTTTCATGAACGACAAGGTAATCGATTATTTAACCATATGTAATCGATTAAACTATCACATAATCGATTAATATGTTCTTGAGCTTCTTGGAAATGTTTTCATGAATGAGATAATTGATTAAATCAAAACGTAATCGATTAAAACAGTCTTAGTATATTTGAAGCACGAAGAAATAATCGATAACATAAGACTGGTAATCGATTAAACTAGTAAAGCTCAAAACATGAACCCGGCCCGTGTAATCGATTACTGAAAATGGTAATCGATTATACCAGAAATGCATCATGACTAACAAGTTGAGATAATCGATTATATAACAGAATAATCGATTATTCCAGTGATGCAAGTTTTTCATATGCTACTATGTAATTGATTACAAGAAGCTAGTAATCGATTAAACTATTCTTCAAGGCTTTTTCAGAAATAGTATGAATGTATTTAATCGATTAAAATGCTTGTGTATTCGATTAAAATAGTAAGTTTTCATTTTTTCAAAGACTTAGCCGTGAGAACTTAACTTCTTATGAAATCATTGGATTGCTTTGAGATTTTAATCAAAAACTATGTATGCATGATAATGAAATGCAAATGCAAATGAAAGATCACAAGGCAGTATACTTGAACAACTTAGACAAATTACAAATGCCTTCAACTGATTGGGCATGTAAAAAGCTAAAACATCAAGTCTTCATCCTTGCTTTCATCTTTTTGCAGCTTCCCTTAAAGTCAACAATCTCCCCCTTAAAATCAACAGCTAGGGGATCATATTCATTTTCAAGAATCACTTGTATATGCTTAGACTCACTCAGAAATATCAAAAGGGTGTACCACAAACAAATTAACAATCTTTATAAAGAACCAACTAAACTAATTATAATTTTGTTCAAAATCTTCAAGTGGGTTCAAGGTATTACTTACATCTAAGAAATAAAGCTCTATCTTCATCCATAATGCCAAAGCATATTTACATCTTTCCAATCAATGAAGAAACTTTGTAGACAAGGATGCAAGAAGGCATCTATAAAGAACCTGATCCTGCTCCTTCCAGCTTTTGTATTCTTCACTGAACTTTGGTGGCCTTCCTCCCAAATCTATCGTTGTCATGAACTTTTCAAGGTTGCATTCTTTGATTTTTCCCAAGGCTTCAGCCTTCCATGTTGAGAAATTATCATCATCCAGTTTGATTGAGATTGGATCCATTGCAAAAGATCTTTCCAAAAACTTCACATCTTCTTCTTCAGAGCCAGAGGTGCCAGGCTTCATGGACAATATATATGCTACTGATTCTGGTCCATGCTCCTTAATCAGCTCTTCCTGTAGCCCCACCAAATCGCACTCAAATCAGTACTAATCTTGCTTAGAAAAGAAACCACAATAACAACAACTTTTCAGCATCATTCATCAATTCAAGACTTGTAATTAATTGACATCATTGTTAACCATCATCAAAATTCAAAGGTCGGTGAATAAATAAGTTGTTATTTAAGAACCTAAGTACTTCAATTGAATGAAAAGTAAATAATTCAACAAATAAATAGGTGAAGGAGTTTAAATCATAGACCTCTATGGTCTTGTCGTCATTGCTAGTCTCTGGATACTCCGCAGTAAGATTCATTGAAATTAGTTGAAGCATGAATCTTTCTTCCTTAAGACTTTCATATTTTTTACATAGCTCTTCAAATTGTTTCTGCCAAGAAACATAAGATGAAAACATCATATATATGAAATACAAACTTTACGAAAACAGTAAGGTTTTCACCATTTATGTCAGTTGTTTCCAGAAAGAAGCCAAACCAAATTCACAAAAGATGTAATAAAAGTAAGTTAGAAGCATAAGTAAAAATTTGTTGCTTCAGTATCAAAGATCTGATTTGGCTTTTTGGTAAGCCATGTTCGTGTGTTACCAAAAAGTTTATCACAATGAATTTATTAGCTTACTTTTCAGAAAAATTAGACGACCTGACATTTATATTAACAAATTTTCATTGGTATGGTTAGAAGTATAAGTGATAGAGGACTATCTAGGGATCAAGCCAAAGGTCTAAAAGGAGAGCTTGAAGCACTTCCTTTGGTGAACTTTGAAGGACCCATGACAAGAGCTAGAACCCAAGCCCTTCAAGATAACATTAAAAGGCTTGTCTGTTGTAATAAACATCCACTGTCTGTTTTAAACGATTACAATGTTTCTGTAATCGATTACACAAGCTAGTGCTGGGATGCTGTAGTCAGGATGCGTAATAACCACGTGTTGTCTCTACAAGGATGATAGCTGGGATGCCGGGCTGTGCTTAACCGGGTTGTGCATAGTTGGTATGTGAGTAGCCTAGATGTGCTTAGTTAAGATGTACGAGCTGTCTGGGATGTTCGAGCTTGTCCGAGTTGTCCGGGATGTGCTTAGACAAGAGGTGCTTAGCCAAGATGTCTGAGCTGTTCGAGCTTGTCCGAGTTGTCCGGAATGTGTGTAGACTAGATGTGCTTAACCAAGATGTCCGAGCTTTCTGGGATGTCAGAGATGTCTGGAATGTCCGGGATGTGCATAGTGCGTCTATGTATTTATGTTATTTTGTATTGGACCTTGATATTTCTGCAGATGGGCCTAAAATTACGTTTGTAGGTGTTTATTAGAGGCCTAGCATATAAATACTCAGACTTTGCCATTTTTGGTTAACTTTTGATTAATAGAAATTGAGCATTTGCTTGAATTGAGAGCTTAGCTCTTGTTGGTTCTTGATTGAAACCAAATTGATTCTTATCAAGGAAGCTTTACTTTATGGAGAATCCTCCTCTGACTTATCGTTCCTTTGTGGATCGTGGCGTCATTCCTAATCATTCCTTAATCTTCTCCATTTTTCTATTTGAGTTTTAACCCCCAAATTCATGGAGTCTTGAAGTTTGCAATCCGGAAATGATCCATGCCAAGTATTCATGTCTTGGAAGTCATCATGTGGTAATCAGAGCTTAATTCCAGAAAACAATTTCGTTTAAGATTTCTATCTATGTTATTTTGCATTTTGGTTTTTTTTTTCGGAAAATGAAAACTCAAAATTCTTGATTCTTGCTTGTTTGTTGTTCTTTGTGTGTTTCTTGTGTGATATTTGAGTTTATCTTGCAATTGCCTTTGTAACACCCCAAAATTTTGGAATCACAGTCAACTATTAGGGTAAAATATTAACTAGAGATAGTACAAAAGGATTTAAGGGAAATGACGAAAATACCCTTTGGGTCAAAACTGAC
>CM023959.1:18692599-18741699 GCA_013407115.1 Glycine latifolia | reverse complement strand
TGCTTTGTCTCTTGTTTAAAATTCTATATGTTTCATTGCATGTCTTTGTGAAATCAAATATTATTATCAAAGAAACATTTTCTGTCATTGCATTCATAACAAAGGTTGATCTTGGGTGAAGAAAGATTTCTGAATTTGAAAAAGGTGAACTAGTGATACGATCCAAAGTTTTAATTTCGCAATTTGTTTCAGAAAGTTTTTAAATCTCAGGTTTGAACCAATTCACCCCCCTTTTGGTTCATTTGCAGTGTATTCATTGTGTTTTCCATGTTGTGGCCGATGCACTTTCTAGGAGATATGGTTTAATCTCCATGCTTGAAACCAAGATGTTTAGGTTTGATCACATAAAGGAATTGTATGCTCAAGACCATGACTTCTCTAAATTGTTTGAGTTGTGTGAAAAGGGTTCTCACCAAGGGTTCTTTAGGCATGACAGATACTTGTTTAAAAATAAAAGATTATGTTTGCCTCAAAGTTCTTTGCGTGAACTCATGATTTGTGAAGCTCATAAATGGGGGTTAATGGGACACTTTGGGGTTGAAAAGACTTTAAACATTTTGCATGAACATTTCTTTTGGCCTAAAAGGAAACATTATGTCATCAAATATTGTTCTAATTGTATTTTGTGTCATAAGGCTAAGTCCAAAGTCATGCATCATGGTTTATATACTCCATTGCCAATTCCTACCTCACCTTGGACCGATATTTCCATGAATTTTGTACTTGGCCTTCCAAGGTCCAAGAGAGGCAAGGATTCTATTTTTGTGGTTGTTGATAGGTTTTCCAAGATGACACATTTCATTCCATGTCACAAGGTGGACGATGCTTATCATGTGGCAGATCTTTTCTTCAAGGAAGTAGTGTGTCTTCATGGATTACCTAGGAGCATTGTGTCAGATAGGGATTCCAAGTTTTTGAGCCATTTTTGGAAAACCTTATGGGGAAAACTTGGAACTAAGCTTCTTTTCTCCACCACGTGTCATCCTCAAAATGATGGACAAACCGAGGTAGTCAATCAAACACTTTCACAACTCCTAAGGTGTTTCATCAAAGGTAATTTGAAAACTTGTGAAGAATGGTTACCCCATGTTGAATTTGCGTATAATAGGGTAACCAATTCTACCACTTCTTTTTCTCCTTTTGAGGTTGTTTATGGTTTTAATCCTTTATCTCCTCTTGATTTAATTCCTTTACCTAATGATTCTTCTATTTTGAGCAAGGATGGGATTTCTAGAGCCACTTTTGTTAAGGATCTCCATGAGAAGGCGCAGAATCAAATTGAGAAGAAGATGGAGCAATATGCACGACATGCCAACAAAGGGAAAAAGGCTATGATATTTGAACTAGGTGATTAGGTTTGGTTACATCTAAGGAAGGATAGGTTTCCTTCCCAAATAACCATGTGTAATAACCACTGCTGTCTCTACAAGGGCAGTAGCTGGGATGCCAGGTTGCTGTAGGCGGGATGTGTAATAACCATGTGTTGTCTCTACAAGGACGATAGCTGGCATGCCGGGCTGTGCTTAACTGGGTTTTGCATAGCTGGTATGTGAGTAGCCTAGATGTGCTTAGTTAAGATGTACGAGCTGTCCGGGATGTTCGAGCTTGTCCAAGTTGTCCGGATGTGCTTAGACAAGAGGTGCTTAACCAAGGTGTACAAGCTGTCTGAGCTATCCGGGATGTTCGAGCTTGTCCAAGTTGTCCGAGATGTGCTTAGACAAGAGGTGCTTAGCCAAGATGTCTGAGCTGTTCGAGCTTGTCCGAGTTGTCCGAGATGTGCTTAGACAAGAGGTGTTTAGCCAAGATGTCTGAGCTGTTCGAGCTTGTCCGAGTTGTCCAGGATGTCCGGAATGTGCGTAAACTGGATGTGCTTAGCCAAGATGTCCGAGCTTTTCGAGATGTCCGGAATGTCCGGGATGTGCATAGTGCGTCTATGTATTTCTGTTATTTTGTATTGGACCTTGATATTTCTACAAATGGGCCTAAAATTATGTGTGTAGGTATTTATTAGAGGCTTAGCCATATAAATACTCAGACTTTGCCATTTTTGGTTAACTTTTGATTAATAGAAATTGAGCATTTGCTTGAATTGAGAGCTTAGCCTCTTGTTGGTTCTTGTTGAAACCAAATTGATTCTTATCAAGGAAGCTTTCCTTTGTGGCGAATCCTCCTCTAACTTATCGTTCCTTTGTGGATCGTGGCATCATTCCTAATCATTCCTTAATCTTCTCCATTTTTCTATTTTAGTTTTAATCCCAAATTCATGGAGTCTTGAAGTTTGCAATCCATAAATGATCCAAACCAAGTATTCATGTCTTGGAAGTCATCAATAAGCATATCCTGTGAGACTAATTATCAATGAAGGGAACTTAACGTGTAATGTGTCCTTTTGATCAATTTTGTGCTCTAGAACACAATATTATCAAAGCAATAGAGCAATCTGGATACAACTTAAAAAATAAAAATTACATGAACTTAAAACAATGTGTCACATATCTACACTATATAACTGTAGAATTAAATGGAACAACTTGGAAATAGTGTTTTAATAAGTTGGTGGATGTACAATTATGAAATAGTCTATGAATCTTGTGTGGACATGGGGTTCTTTTTTGCAAGTTGGTGGACATGTGGGTTAAAATTGGCAAATTCGACCTCTAAGTAGGAGTTTTAGCACCGTTTTAACAATTAGCGCAGGGGCATTCTGGTCATTTCACAGCAAACTATCTCGGAATGGGCTGAAATTTTCCTAGAATGTGGAGAAAATTAATGCATCATTTTGACCTTGTGAGGGACAAACACAATCATCTGGGGTCCAAATTGCCAAATTCGATGATCTAGACCACTTTTGAATTTATTTTGTGTTTTCATGATTTTTAAAAATCACCAAAAAAATTACAAAAATAAGCATGATTTATAGATATTTACTATGGTGTTTTTAATTTTTTCTAAAATTGTTTAGGGCAGTTTTCCATTTTTTGTTTCATTTCAGCAGATATTGTAAATAGTGTCCTGGTAGAGTAGCTGTCTGCCATTTCTGTGATTTCTGTGTTTTTTCCTTATGAGTTGAACTGTGCATGACTAGGTCCACATCAAGTGACTTGCATTCATATGATCCTGAGATAGATAGGACATTTCATAGATTAAGCATAAATAATATTAGTCTAGATGAATTTGATAGTGTAGTCCTAGATAGTAGTGTAGTGTTTTCTGAGTCTTCTGGTTCTGAGTCTATTTCCAATTTTGCACATCTTGATTCTGAAATTTTTGTTGATACAATGGCTGATAACAACCTAACTCTGAAGGAATTGGCTACACCTGATGTTGTTTACCAACCTTGGTGTATTCAATATCCTGAGACTGAGGTTAGTTATGAGCTAAAATCTGGATTGATCTATTTGCTGTTGAGTTTAAAGGAAGCTGCAAGAGGAATTGAACCAACATTGAAGACTTGATTTTGTTTTAGCTTTTTACATGCCCAATCATTTTGAAGACATTTGTAATTTGTCTAAATGGTTCAAGTTAAATGCCCTATGATTTTTCATTAGCATGTGCATTCTCATGATCATGCATATATAGTTTTTAAGTCTTAAAGAAATCAAATGGTTTTTACAAGAAGTTAAGTTCTCAAAGGCTAAGTTCTTTAAAAAGCAAATCTTATTGCTTTAATCGATTACACAATCAAATTAATCGATTAAAGACATTCAAACTATTCTGGAAAAGCCTTGAAGAACATTTTAATCGATTACTGGTTTCTTGTAATCGATTACATAGTGTTTTATGAAAAACCATGCATCACTGGTTTAATCGATTACCTCCTTTTGTAATCGATTATCTGAATTCATTTTTCATGATGCTGTTCTGGTTTAATCGATTACGGTACGGTTTAATCGATTATTGTGTTCATGAAACCATTTCTAGAAAGTTGATGAACAGTTTAATTGATTATCTAGTTACTTTAATCGATTACATATGGCAATTTAAAGCTTGGTGAGTCTTTTTCTTATATATAGACATTGAACGATTTACTATGAAGAAGAGTGACTTACCCAAAAGTTTCTAAGCTTTCAAAAGTGCCCAAATTACTGTTTTGATTTGAGTTTAAACAACATCTTGTGTGATCAAGATTTATGAGTTTTTTTTAGAGAAGATGTTTTAAAGAAAGAAGGTTTTCAAGATAGTGATTCTGAGCTATTGTTCTTTACAACCCGAAGAGTGTGATAATCTCATTTCATTTCATTCATTCATGCATGAAAGATCATAGGTTGTGTTTATCTTGAACCTATCTTTTTAGATGTTCTAACATTTTCTGTTGTATTGTGATATATCAATTGGTTTCTTTTCAAGCATACTAGAGTAGGGTTCTCTAGGTTTGGGATTCTGAGTAGGGTTCTCAGTATCTTCTGATTTGTATTCTAATAGGGTTTTAGAATTAGTATCTTGAAAATTCAATGAACACTTATGCAAATAAACCAAGAGGGGGGGTGAATTGGTTTTACCTCAGAGTTTTAAAATTTCCTTTCAAAATGTATAACAACGGAAGACTTCAAAAGGATCGTATCAATTTAAAACCAATTAGAAATCAATTTACTTCATCAAACAAATTACTCTTGTGCTGTAACCAAGGTTATGTGATGAGCAAATTCTATACTTCAAGAATTTAATGAAATATAAACTGAAATCTAATGCACACAAGATTTATACTGGTTCACCTCTCAACCCCGGAGGCTACATCCAGTTTTCTTCCAACCAAATCTTGGTTAGAGTTCCACTATAACGAATATCTGTTCTTTACAAGCTTACAAAATGATCTCTCTTACCCTCCCTAGGTAAAATTCAAAATCTACTCCCTATAGACTTTTCAAAAGATCAAGAACCAGAGATCCCCTCTCTGCTCTTCTCACTAGAACAAGCTTTAAAGAATTCAAATGTTATATAGAAATACAAATACAGTTATACAACAAATATCAACTAAACTCAAGCTTTAGGTACAAGAAAGATATCACCTCATAATCCTCAGCTATTAGAATGATATGAATGATTCAATCAACCTGAGATTATATGCAAAAGATGACTACCACACTTTCTTGACTGCTTCTTTATGCACTAGCTTGAATAATTCTTCAAACAATGAGTATCAAGACTCATATCTCTTGTAAATCTCTATCACACTCAACACATATGAAAATTTCACTAATTTTGCCTTGGGTACACTTGAAAGCTTTAGAGAATGTATAGGACAGAAGTATACACTAGTATCTCTCTTTTCTATTTCTTAATCTCACTCAGACTCAGCTTTCCTATTTATAAAAAAACTGTTTCAACTAACTCTAATAGATTATTTCGTCAAGATAATCGATTATATTAACTCTTGTAATTGATTATTTTATCCATATAATCGATTAATTTGTTCATCAGAAATCTGGAAATTTGATATGAACAGAATAATCGATTAAATCATCTTGTAATTGATTAAGCCAGGAAAACTAAGTTTTACAATACACACATGTAATTGATTAAGTACCCATTTAATCGATTAAGCTAGATCATGCCTAAAACTTAACAATGCATATTTAATCGATTACAAAGATGTGGTAATCAATTAAACCAGATGAACATGCAGTGCAAACAATATGCAGAAGCTTATGTAATCGATTATTTCTCAAGATAATCGATTATCACATGAAGTTCCTAATTCTGTGTAATGCTAATTTAATAGATTACGATCCAGTGGTAATCGATTAAAGTGTTCAAAAGGCATTTTCCAGAAAACATACACAAGCTTGTAATCGATTATTTCACCTAAGTAATCGATTAAAGCAATGGAAAAATGTTTTATACAATTCCTAATAGCCTTTATGAAATTCTATTAGTTTGCTTATTACCACATGCTTAATTCCTATCAAATGAATGTATGAATGCATGAATTATCAATAACCAATGAGGATAATGAAGCTTCATCTAATGAACCAAGCTTAAACATAATTACATATGCCATCAAATGATTAGGCATGTAAAATATCAAAACTCATTTACGTCAATCATCTTTGAATCCTTTGCTTCAGCTTCTTTGATTCTAACAATCTCTCCCTTTTTGATTTTGAGCATGCCAAATACTTCATTAATGAAACATACTCTTTGACTTGAATGAGGAGATGTATGATCCGAAAATTTCTTAGCTTTTTGCAAAGATCAAGCATTATCACATCTTGATTGATTATTAAGAAACATTCATTCAAATATTCTTTAGGCATTTTTATACTAACTCCCCCTGAGTTGAATAGTCATTTACATAACACAAATTCAGAGCATTTCATTGTTCAATATAACATTCAGCTTAGAGATTTTTATGTATCAATGTATCAGAGCATTTTATTTTGTTCATATTTCAATGCAACATTTCAAATGCTTAATATCACAGCAATTTCAAATACAATATCAATATTAGAACACCCTTACTCATATTTCATATTACTCACATTTCATACTACTCATTTCATTTTACTATTTTATGCAATCATTACTACTCCCTCTATTTGGCATATCAAATTCAAAAATAGAAATTAAAGCATACCAATAGAAAGGGAAATAGAAAATGCTTCATTAAACATAAAAACGGAACCAATTACAACAAACATAAAATAAAAAACTGAACCAAACTTAAAAATACAAAACATAACACTCATTTAAACTTAGATTAGAACTAAGAGACTAATCTAACTCCCTAGAGTCATCCCTAAATAACTTGGATTCCATGTTCTTCACCCTAGTCTTAAGCTCTTCTAATGAAGAATTAACTTCATCTCTATGTTCATGATGTAATGAAAATAAAGTGTCCATCTTTTGTATCATTAACGATTCAAATGGGGAATATTGAGGCTCAGATGATGCAGCTTCTTCAGGTTCTTCTCTAGCATCTCCAACTTGGTTTCCTTCATCATCTCCCTCTTCACCTTCCTCTTCAGCCAATGGAACTGGTTGGCCTACCATTTGCCAGCCATATGTTGTCTTCACCATTCCAAGCTTAGTGAGGTGCTTTTCCTTTATTTAAATGTTGCTTGCATTGGTGTTATCCATGACTTCATTGGATACATCAACTTGAAAATAGTCAATAAATCTTGAAACCAATACAGCATAAGGAAAAGGGTAATTTACCAATCTCTTGGATTTCTGCATGATCTCTTGAAGTATATAAATCCAATTTAACTTGATTCCTTTCTTCAATCCATACACAATTTGGAGATCATCATCAGTGGCTTGTGCATGGTTGGTGGATCTTGGAGTGGGGATATAGGTGATGATATAGTGTAGGAGCCTATCTTCATGTGTCATAGGACCTATACTTAATCTTAGCCTAAGATTCATGTGAGGGTCAATAAGCATACCTTTATAGGTTTTCATTCTGTTGTAACCCTTTGCTTCTTCATCAAACCTCCTTTCTCCATCAAAGGAGATCCCAACAACTTCATGCCAGATTTCTGGAGTAATCTCCATAGCTACTCCATTCACTTGAGTAAGGATTGTTCAATGCATAGTGATTTTGGAATAGGTATAAAAGACTTTTACCAAGTCAGGGTAAAAAGTCCCTTTCATTTCAACGAATTTGGTTAGGCCTTGCTGTTCTAACAGTTGGGGAAATTGAAATCCTTGATCTATAAACCAACCAAGGTTCAAGAATTTTGGAGGGCAGAGAAGTTTGGTAGCATTGAACTGGAGATAGTTCATCTTGTCAGCTTCATTGGAGAACCAATGATCAAGTCTGCTGACTGCAGGGTTTGAGGATTGAGCTTGAGCTTTTCTTTTTGAGGTTTTAGCTCTTTTGGAGGTAGACATGTTCAAAGAGTAATAGGGCACGAATTTGAGAAAAAGAAGAAAAGAAAAATGTTGTTCAGAACTTATAAAGCAAGATGTTTCAGAGCTTAGAATATAGAGACAGAGAATAGAAGATAGCAAGGCTTGACGATGTGAGTTCTCAAGTCACAAAGGTCTCTATTTATAGGCAAGTTGATATAATGGGCAGTTGTAAATTCAAAAATATGGCTGTTGTGACCCTTAATCACTACCATTATGGCTTAGATTTTATCAAATCATGGTTTATTGCAGTTGGGCAGTTTCAAAAACTGTCAGATTTTTGCAGTAACAACTTAAATAATCGATTATTTCATTCAAAATTTCAATTCTGAGAAATGAAGTAATCGATTAATATACAGTGTAATCGATTATATCAACACAGGTAGCATATAGAAGAAGAAGTGTAATCGATTAGAATTGGAGATAATCGATTAAGACAGTGTGAAACAGAGTTCTCAGACATGTATGACTCATATAATCGATTAATTCGACCAAGTAATTGATTATCCCAGACAAGTTCAAATTTTGGAAACATCCTGAGACTCATGTAATCGATTATTTCATCGATTTAATCGATTATTTCATTGTGAACTTGTTTTTCCAGAAACTTGAGTAGTGAATAATCGATTATTTCGATGGTTTAATTGATTACAACAGCCTTGATTCATTTTATAGAAGCATCAAATGATAAAATAATCGATTAAGGTTTTGTGGTAATCGATTATATCAGGTTTTCAAGTAAAAACAATCAAATTTAGAAGCATTCAGCATGTATTCAATTACCAATAGAGTTCATGTCTTTCAAGCAATATTTAAGCCATTCATATACAGAGTAAATAACACTGGAATGTCAATCAACATATACTAGATTCATCTAATATTCCAAGCATGTTCCTTAAGGTAAAGAATCTATCTCTATCCAAAGGTTTGGTAAATATATCAGCTAATTGTTTGCTACTTTCAACAAACTCAATTTTGATATTACCTTTTTGCACATGATCTCTGATAAAGAGATGTCTTATCTCTATGTGTTTTGTCCTGGAATGCATGATTGGATTCTTGGAGATATTGATAGCACTTGTATTATCACATAGAAGTGGAATGTGTTGAAGCTCCACACCAAAATCTTGCATCATAAAACTACGAATATGAAATGTGAGTAAGGGTGTTCTAATATTGATATTGTATTTGAAATTGTTGTGATATTAAGCATTTGAAATGTTGCATTGAAATATGAACAAAATAAAATGCTCTGATACATTGATACATAAAAATATCTAAGACGGTTTTCCCAAAGACCGTCTTAGTATATCAACATTCTAAGACGGTTATAAAAAAAATCGTCTTAAAATATGACATTATAAGACGACTTTCACATTCTAAGACGATTTTCACCTAAAACTGTCTTAGAAATCATTAAATAAATAAAAAAATCTAAGACGATTTTACTAAGAATCGTCTTAGAAAGTGAGCGTTACAAAGACTGTTTTATAACCGTCGTCAAAAGTAACGACTTTCGATGACGCTCAATCCAACGAAGATCATACAACCGTCCTTGTATGGGGTATAGAACCGTCTTTGAATGACGCTTTTGTAGTACTCATTTTATTGTATACTTGTGTGATATTATTGTGTAGTAAAGTACTAAGGTAAGCCTAGAGTTGGAGTAGAAGGCCTATATCCTTAATCCAATATACTGGACCATGTGTTTTAGTATCATGCCATACTCAATTTAGTAAGTGCACGCTACCAAAACCAAAATAAAATGATATGGGTTAAAGCTATACATTTTAGGAACATAGCGTGATCCAAAATGGTAAAAGGGCCAACTTTGACACTGCATAACTCTCCGTATAGGACGAGTAATTCGAACAAAACCTTTTTCCACAATTTTGTATTACTAAAGTCTAATTCTCCACAAAGTTTCATAGCCATCCAACTTAATTTCGTCACTCATTTTGGGTCCCTAGGTTCATTGTGACTCAAAACTAGTTCATTTAAGGACCCGGAAAGCTTATATTTTGAACCGAGAATAATTTTGGGGTGAGACCAAATCCTACAATCCTACCTATTTTTAGGTGTATGAAATTTGTTTTGAATATTTACAAAGTTACTAAAATTATCTTTGTAACAGTGATTCAAAACTTTTTTTTTTATTTTTTACAAAGTTACTCTCTATTTAGATTCACTCCTAAAAGTTACTTATTTTCTAAGCCATTTTTTACCAAAAACTTGAAATGTACATCATTTTCAAACCGTTTGAGATTTTCAAGTGAAATCAAAGTAGTCCATAACTTTGTGTTAGTACCCTCTAAATCTGTATTGTGGTCTCCCATAAGTTTGAGGCTTGAATAAGTGAGACTCTTAGTTACCCATGTTGTAGAAATAATTTCGTGAATATATGAGATTTTTTATGGCTAGATCATGATTTAGTGGTTGGAATAGGATGAAACTACCAAAACAGTAACAGTGGTCCTATGAGTGCTTAAGTTGAAAATGCAAGTGATTGAAAAGACGGTGTTTTGATGATAGAAAGTAAGCACGAGTGGTGATTAAGTTGGTAATGATGGATTAATTTAAAGATGCTTAAATGAAGTTATGTTATGTCTTAATGGTTTACCGTGTATCTGATGTTTTGTAAATCAAGTTTTATTTTATTAAGAACGATATTTCATAAAAAGGTGTTTTTAAAATGAAAGATAAGTTAATAAGGACGACCTTCTGTTGGAGTTTCAAGTAATAATAAGGCTTTTAAGCTTTTTGAAAAGGAAACAGATTAATTTCCTTGTATTTCCTTGTATTTAATTAATACATCCATTCATTGCATTGCTCTTTCATTATGAAATCAAGTTTTTAGCATTTCGAAGATGAATTATGAATTATTCTTTCTTCCTTTTTTTCGCTTTTATTGATTTTTTTTTATCTCATGCAGAATCACAAACCCATGGAAAATTGCTCTACCATTGTGAAATCGAGCTTTTCGCATTTCGTTTCAGGGTTGCACGAGATTGACACACAAAGAGAATGTATATTTCCAGCATATTGTTTCTTTCTGACTTTCATTCTTGTAAGAAACACGTTTTTATTTTTTATATAGCATGTTGCGTGGCTTTATATAGTAAAAGTATTTAGAAGTTTTTTAATCGTCACTCTTGCACCATGGCGGTTTTGGCTGCTAAAAAACTAGCTTTAAAAAAAAACTACAACTCTGATTAGTTTTTTATAATTAGTTATATAAATATAATTATAAATCTATAACTAGTTTTAATTTATAGTTATAATTATTTCACATAACTTATTTTTATTTAAAAATAGTTATAATTATAAAACTATAACTAGTTCTATAGAAAAAATAGTTATTTCAAATTATTTATTTTTATTCATAATAATTATGTAATTGATTTTAGATATAAATTTGTTATATAATTGGTTATATAGTTAATTTATTCATAATCAATTATATACACATATTTTAAAAATAACAACTGGTTATATCAAATTATAACTAGTTATGATTATAGTTATCATATCCATTTATAATATTGTTAGTTATTAATTATGGTTAGAGTTATGTAAAGACCCTAATCGAGTATCCCTAATAATGATTATCGTTAATTTGTTCTTTTTGATTTATTTTTTCTCCTTAACATAACGTAAGAGAACAAGAAATAAAAGGCCGAAAACGATTAAAGAAAGTACCCATGGCATCAGCCATAAGCAATTCATGTAACGCTGAAGGAGGGCTATCTAACTCCTGGAAGTAACAAGAGACTTAATTCGGTAAATGACTAAATGCTAACACCTTTTCTGCCTAAATATATACTCATTCCTAGCCTTCTATAAACTCCAAAGAGTAACCGGTAAGGTCACACCAAACTGCTTCACACCATGACTTGGCCACTCAAGCCTTTGATTATTATTAAAATCATAGAGTTGTGAAGATCGGTTTCAAAAATGTTTTAGAAAACGACACTCTGATTTTTTTTCCAATTTGTGGATCCGGTATTTGGACTATGAATTTTTAATTATTCTTTCTTTCTCTTTTTTCACCTTTTTTTTTTTTCCTCATGCAGAATTACAAATCAGAGGAACATTGTTCTTAATTCCATTTGATGCCTCTGATGCATGTGTCAACAACTTTATGAACTTATCGATCCTGGAAATGAATCCTACTCATCATTTTTTGCCTGCACATATGTGAAACAGCTTTTCTGTTAATCTCCTATTAGAAAATTTTAGATAATGGTAATTTTCAATTTGTTATACATGTTTACTGAGCATGTTTGGTTGATGCATATGCATTTCACCTTGTTTACATATGCCTCTGTACATTTCACCTTGTTTACATATCTCCTATGGATGATCATCCACAAGTAGATATGGTATGACATTTATGATGTGCTAGAATATGAATGGTACTGATGAAGACTACTAACATAAGATGATAAGCAGGATGAAAACATAATGAATTAGGAGAACAGGTTAGGAAAATGGGCCGCGCGGCCAATGGTTGGAGGGGAAATTTCAGGATATGCATACAAACAATAGTTTTAGTACCTCAAGCAGCAAGGTACTATTTTTCAGTTTTCCATTGCCAGTAGAAACACAGGGAATGGTGCAGCAAGAACGTACCAGTTAGCTCTCCGTTATATTTTAGCTCAGTGCTACATTGTAATTTGTTGTAACTAAATTTCCCTTGTTAGAACAGAGGTTCTTAATGTAATTGTTGCGGACTTTAAATGCATTACAGAATCTTCAGTTCTACTAAAATTAACTAAGACACAACTTCTTTCACTAGTAAATGGATATTAATATGTTCAAAGGTCAGAGCTTTTCCTTGTTACCAGGAAAGGACGAGAAGTCACAGGTATCAAGTATAGGTCTTGTTTTCTACCAACAGCCAGTCCAAAATGCTCAGTCATGTCCAAGTCCTCACTTTTCATTCCATTTGGAAGCTTCAATCAAAGTGATAAAACTGTTGGAATAAACTTTTAAATAAAGATTTAGTTTAAATTTTAAAAGTAGTATTATGTGGAAAGATATGTGAAAAGATAATTGGTAGAAAAGATATGGGGAAAGATAAGATATGGAGAGAGATATTATAGAAAGATATTAGGAGAGATTTTGTTTAGATTTGAATTTGAATTGTTTTAGGTTTAGGTTTCCATTACTTATAAATAGCATATTATGTAAAGGAGTCTGTGTGGCTTTGGCAAACTATTATCAATAGAAAGAGAGTTTTCGCCCCCAATAAATTTGTGTGTGTGTTTGTGTTTTGTGTGAGTGCACCAGTGTGTGAGAGAGGACCTGTGATATCATAATTCGTGTGATATCAAATTGCTCAAATTTATCAAATTGGTATCAGAGCTTGAGAGAATGGAGAGTGGTCCAAATAATAGTTTGCCATTACCCCGCCTTACAAAGGCTAATTATGAGAACTGGAGTATCCAGATGAAAGCTCTGTTGGGAGCTAATGATAGTTGGGAGGTTGTCCATGATGGTTTCGAAGAACCACCATCTGTAACACCCCAAAAATTTAGGGGTTATAGACAATTACTATGAGTAAAATGTTAATGAAAGGCAGTAGAAAATTTAGGGCAAAATGACAAGAACGCCCCTGAACAATTTCAGAAATGACGTTTATGTCCCTAGAGAGAAAATGACAATTTTGCCCTAAACAATTCTGGAAAAGACTAATGTATCCCTAGATATTTTAGTAAGATATTTACTAAGAGAAATTACCAAAATATCCTTGGATAATTTCAAATGACATTTAGGTCCCAAGGGTAAAAGACCAAAATGCCCCTGAACAATTGCTCAAATGACCAATATATCCCTATAGCTCTGATAAGGTCATATAAGTTCTAGTAAAGTCCTGGAAGTCTAATAAGATACAGAACAAAGTTAGACAAGAGATTATTGATGTTATTTGCAAAGAAAAACCATAAGATAGAATTATTAGAAATTTTGAAAGATAATTCAAAAAGAATTGAATTTAGGCTAATCTAAGCTATGTAAAAACACAGAAGGAAGGAAAACACAATCTAGAGAAGATTCTCTTCATTGTAGTAGGAATGGATTATTTAATGGGTGATCTAAACATTTTATTAATTAAGAACCAAATGGACCAATAGAAAAATAGATAAAACTATTAGAAGAAATTATGTGACATTTTATTACATGTTACTAAACCTTAAGCTATGTTCTAATCAATCTTAGAATTTTATTCCTAAAGAAACATTCAGAATTAGACTTTCACAAAACATAAGACATAATTTAATTCTATGCAAATATATATTAATTGAAACAAAGCATTAAAATTCTTTAAACAAAAAGTTATTTCACCTAAACAAGCTTTAAACTACCTAAATAAGTTTAATTAGCATCCAAATGGCCCTAAAAGACTAAGCTAGCCGTGCACCTCCAAGAAGAATGAAGAAAGCTTTGGAAACATGTAGAACTAGGACACTTGTATGGCAAATAAGCAAGAAATCATTCCATTGGACCATTTGGAAAGTAACTTTGAAAACAAAGCAATTAATATCTTCCAATAACCAAGCCTTCCACGTGAAGAATTTCAAAACAAAAGCAAGGCATCAAGCTTGGCACTTGCACGGTTATGATAAGGAAGCAAGAAGAAAAGTGTGGAAAAATCTTGATAAAGGCCACTTGGAAGCTAGGAAGTGAATAACCAATAAGATTAAGCCAACAAAAAGTTAGGCAATTAATGAAGCTTTGATATTTTCCTACCAAGCTAAGGAGACTTGCATATAAAAAGGGATGATGGAATCAAATTGGGAACCATTACACGTACACCTCCCAAATTCAGCCATCCATCCTTTCACTCAAAGCAAAAACTAAAACAAAGGCCACACCATTAGCCAAGGACAAGTGAAGAAGTCTAGGAAGCAAAAGTTGCTGAAATTTCAAATCAAAACTAAGGTATGGGAAGTAATTTAATCTACATGAATTAGATAATTGAAAGATCAATTTAACATCTATTTCTTTAAGAATTAATCCATGTTTTTCCTTATTTTGTAAAGTTATAAAAATTGGTATAAGTAACTAATTAACTTAACTATCGTGGCCATGGATTTCTTTGCTGTACCCTTTTATTTGATGCTGAAATAATTGTGATTTATTATTAGGTTGCTGTATAATAATGTTTAACTAAAAATTGCTGTATGTTAATTCACTTTGTTATTGTATATTGTTGTAATTGTAATTAAAAGTTGCTGTAGGTTAATTTATTACGTTGCTGAGAATTGATTTAATAATGCTGTATGCTGTTGTTGTGTTTAATTAAGTTGTATGTTGCTGTTGGACAATTATGTTGCTGTATATTATGTGGCTGTATATTACTGTATTTAAGGTTGTTGTATATTAATTTTACAATTAATGAGTGCTGTATAATAATCATGTTGCTATAAGACTAATTTTGTAATTTAATGGTTGCTGTATGATAATTTAGTATGTTGTTGTAAATTAATTCTGTAACCAATTGTTGTTGTATGTTATGTTGTTGTATATTAATGATCGCTGTATGTTATTCTCTTGTGTGCTGTAAGATTAATTTTGTAACTTGAAGTTGCTGTATGTTGTTGTATAATTTATTATGTTGCTGTATAATGATTTAATGTTGTTGTATGTTGTTACTTAATTTATTATGTTGCTGTTATGGTTGTATGTTGTTGCTGTATGTTATTTATTATGTTGCTGTAGACTGTTGAATTTGTAACTTAAGGTGGCTGTATGCTGTAAGTAATGTTGCTGTTGCTGTATGTTTTAATTTATTTGGTTGCTGTATACTGTAACGCTGTTGTATATTTAATTAGGTTGTTGTATATTAATGTTGCTGTATGATATTTAATATGTGGTTGTATGGAGCTGGAATTGTAACCAAATAGTGCTGTATGGGTTGCTGTATGATATTTTAATATGGTACTGTATATTTGTAACTAAATGGTGCTGTAGGTTGTTGCTGTATATTTTATGATGTAGTTGTATGACATGTTAATATTCACTTGATGTTGAGCTTTGTTGAGATTCTGTAATAAAGATGATTTAAAAGTGAGTTACTGGTTGTTTTGTGTTCCACTGGAGTGGGTGGAACTATATGATATGAATTCCACTGGAGTGGGTGGAATGAGTTGATATGAAAATTGAAACAAATGATAAAAGAGGTAAATGAAAAATAAATCAGCCATTACATACATCATTTGCATTAATCCCCTCGGAGCGGAGGGAGGTCTCACTGGAGTGGGTGGGACTGTTCCACTGGAGTGGGTGGAACTGTTTTATGGTACCTTTTTATCCCCTCGGAGTGGAGGGAGGTCTCACTGGAGTGGGTGGGACTGGTTTCACTGGAGTGGGTGAAACTATATTAATTTTGGTACCTCTTATTAGGCCTCTGAGATCTCAGTCATGCATCATGTAACAAAGAAAGCATGCATCATCTATCATGTATCTCTGGTTATAAATATTATTCTATGTCTATATATATCCGTTGTTTATGTTAAATAAATCATGTAATTAATATATTATTCTATTTCTGTCAATTATCTAATTCTGTTTATTAAATACTTACCCATATTGTGTCTGTGGTTTTGACACCTGTGATGACCCCAATTTACTTGGGCGAGCAGAGGAACAGTGAGAAGATGAGAAGTGGAGAACTTGGATGACGTGCTTGCTGTGTTTTGGCTTGATGAGTGGATGATCTGGTTTTTTGTGAAGTATGGAATTCGTACTGGATTGTATCTGTCTTTTATTTTGGAATGTATGTACATGGACTGTTATATTTAGCTTTGCTTCTTAATCTAGATAAATCGTGGTGAGGATAATCATTTATGTTACTTATGAATCATAAAATCAGCAAGCGAAGTAAAAGGAATTTTCATGAAAAATTTACACTGATCTAATATTAAGACAAAGTAGACACGAGATTTTATCTAAAATTAATCAAGCACGAGAGGGTAAAGAGAGGCGTTACACCATCCACGACAGGATACACGGCGGCGCAGAACAAAACGTTGAAAGAGATGCGGTTGAAAGATAAAGGTGCGTTGTATATGATGCTCTAAGCTGTTGATGATTCCGGATTTGAGAAGATTGCTGGCGCAACAACGTCAAAAGAGGCGTGGGACATTCTTGCAAATGTCTACAAGGGAGCTGATCGAGTCAGGCAGGTCAGACTTCAAACTCTCCATGGAGAGTTGGAAGGAATGAAGATGAAAGTGTAAATACAATGAATATCTAATCTAATAAACCAAGAGGGGAGGGGTGAATTGGTTTATAAAACTTTTTGACTTTTCTTGCAAATTCAAACTCAGCGGAAGATAAACAATGGATCGTATCTTTAAACCAAACACTTTTAATAAGCAATATTCTCTTTTCCAATCACTTAACTCTTATGCTGAAACAAAATCAGAATTGATTCACAATCCAATACCACAAGCAATTGAATGTAATGTAAATCAAAACACAATTACACACAAATTTATACTGGTTCACCTCTAACCACTTGAGGCTACATCCAGTTGTCTTCTAATCTAAATCAGATTAGAGTTCCACTAACAAGATTCAGTTCTTTACAAGCAATCAACCAAGTCTCTTTCACCCACCCTAGGCAAAATTCTAAATCTAACACTAAGATTTATCTAAAGACTTTAGAACCTGAGCACACCACTCAGTTCTACCCACTAGAAACACTATCTAGTACTGCTTTAAAGAATTATAACTTGTTACATGGATAGTTTCAACACAAACTAAACAATACAAATAAAATCTCCCAAATAATAGAACTAAAGATTCATGAAGGACATCACCTTAATCCTTTTGCAGCAGAAAAGGAATTATACGAAATTTAAAACCTGTGATGTTGAATGAACATGCAATCTTGAATGATCTTGCAACAGATTAATGCATGAATGTTCACTTGAAAACTCCTTCTTCTACTCTAGCTTCATGATTCTCTATTTGAAGAACAACCCAATTGAAAAAGACTCTTTCTTCACATTTAAAGCACTCAGAGAATGTTAATACACTTTTGTAATGAAAGCTCTCGAATTATGTAACTCTCAGATTGTGAGTCAATGCATGCTATTTATAAAAAAAACAGATTTAACAGACTGTAATCGATTATTTAGTCACTGTAATCGATTAATTTAACTAATGTAATCGATTAATTCGACTATTTAATCGATTAAAGTGTTCGTAGCAGTTCTGGAAAATAAGCATGATCAATGTAATCGATTATTTCATGATTTAATCGATTATTCCAGTGAGCTTCCCTTTCTGCCTTTAGCCTATTTAATCGATTACGATTACTTTGTAATCGATTAAATCACCTTCTATACTACACTGGATTATGCAGAATGCTTATGTAATCGATTATTAACCTATGTAATCGATTATTACAGTCTTAAAACATTTTATGCATATTTGAAACTCATCAATGTATTTCTAACTCAATGCATATGGTTATTACTTTATACCTAAGCATGAATGCATGTTGATTTAGTTTTATTAGTAGCTGCAAAGGGATTTTTTGGGTTATTCCTTTTAATGAACCATACTAAACAAACAAAATAAAAATTACAAAGCATGAATCAAATATCAAAATTCTTCTTCTTCAGATTCTTCAATCACTTGAATCTAACAGAAAGGAGAAGAAAGGGTATCTGATTTCATTACTCGGGTCCAGACCGTAGTAAATCAACTAAAGAGAAACGGAGAGATGCTGCCCGACACCAGAGTGGTGGAGAAAATTCTAAGGTCTCTCACTGATGACTTCGAGAATGTAGTATGTGCGATTGAGGAGTCAAAGGACCTAGCAACGCTCACCGTTGACGAACTTGCTGGTTCGTTGGAGGCGCATGAACAAAGAAAGAAAAAGAAGAAAGAAGAGTCACTGGAGCAAGCACTCCAGACAAAAGTTTCAGTCAAGGACGAGAAAGCGCTCTATTCTCATAATTTCTGAGGTAGAGGACGCGGCCGAGGTGGACGTGGATATGATCGAGGTGGTAGAAGCCGTGGTCAAGAAGGATGGAATAAGGAGCAGGCTGAATCAAGTCAGCAGAATTGGCGAGGCCGAGGTCGTGGAAGAAGTCGACATTCAAATATAGAATGTTTTAAATGTGGAAAGTACGGACACTATTCGAGAGATTGCAACTCGGACAAATGTTACAACTGTGGCCGAGTCGGTCATTTTACGAAGGACTGCCGAGGTGAAAGAAGAACGAATGAAACTACAAATTTTGCTGCAGAAGAAGTAAGAGATAGAGGAGTTCTGATGATGGCTGGAGGTGAGGTCAATCAGACATCCGAGATGGAATGGTATATAGACACTGGTGCAAGCAATCATATGTGTGGGTACAAGCATTTGTTCAGTAATTTGAAACAAATAGAAGCCGGACATGTTTCGTTTGGAGACGCTTCAAAGGTCGGTGTAAAAGGTTGAGGTATGATTAGATTCTTGCAGAAAGATGGACAAGTTGGGCATATTCAAGATGTGTATTACGTGCCTGAACTCAAAAGTAATATACTTAGTGTGGGACAACTGATGGAGAAAGGCTACTCGGTTATCATGACAGACCGAGTTCTTCTCTTGAAGGAGAAACAAGGACGACTGATAGCACGAGTGCAGATGGAGAAAAATAGAATGTTCAAACTAACCTAGAGAAGTGTGGAGGTCGCCTGTTTGCAAGCTGAGATGAGTGATGAAGCATCCTTGTGGCATCGTCAGTTTGGGCATCTTCACTTTGGAGGCCTGGCTGAGATGATGAATAAGAATATGGTGGAAAGGTTGCCAAGATTGAACTGTGAGAAGAGATTATGTGAAGATTGTGTGCTGAGCAAACATGCGAGGAGTCCATTTCAGAGGTCGGCCAAATACCGAGCACGGCAACCACTAGAACTAATTCACAAAAATGTGTTCTTTCTGTCTCTTTTTCCGTTTTCGCCATTGACGAATGAAGGGAAGCTTCTGGTTTAGGGGAGAGAAAGCGATTTGTAGAACTTTCAAGCTTGAGAAGTTGTTCTCTTGCCTTTTAGCAATATAGAGGTAAGAAACACCGGTCTGACCTTAAAATCTAACTTATGGATTTTGGGCTAGGTCGTGATTGACCCCTTTGGGGGTCTGCATATCGCCTATGGGTGACTCGTTCTTGTAACCTGGAAATGCATGAAGCTTCTTTACATGCAACTGGTGAGAACCGCTATTGACTACTTGCATGCATGTATGTAGGGCGCGACACTGAGGATTGTGGTGTTCGGAACCGTGAGGTTGAGCGAACCAATGAGGAACTTAGAGCAGGTAAGCTCTCTGTTCTTGAGAGTCCTTCTCTGAACCGCATTCCACCATACTCCAAGGGAGTGATGGTTATTGTATGTCATGATTCATGTGTTAAAATTGTGTGTTACTGCTTTCTGATTGAGAACATGTATATAATTTTCACTGTGATGCTTTGTTGTGATATGTGAGATTCTATGACCAATAGAATGGACAAGTATGGACTTAGAGCCATAAACGTCCGCGTGGAACCTAGAGGGAATGTGGCCATTAAGTTGGATGATCTTCCTCAGGCAAGGATACACAGGGAATGTGTCCATTAAGTTGGATGATCTCTCTTGTTATATCCAAGGATATACAGGGAATGTGCCAATTAAGTTGGATGATCTCTTTTGTTATATCCGTGTGATTATATACATGTGATGTGTTTTGTGTAAGACGGGATGGCTAGCTTGTGTAATGCCATTTTGATGTTATGTATCGTGGAAGTGAACCCGGGAAAGGAGAAGCCCTCCAGAACCCGGAGTTTACTGTGATTATTGTCTCACCCCAATTGGGGATTATATGTTACTACAGGTGATGAGCACAGGGAGGACGGTGGATCCCGGGGCAAGAGGCCCAGGTAGTGAGGCAGTCCGTGAAAATACAATGAACACTTATGCAAATAAACCAAGAGGGGGATGAATTGGTTTTACCTCAGAGTTTTAAAAATTTCCTTTCAAACTTTATAACAGCGGAAGACTTCAAAAGGATCGTATCAATTTAAAACCAATCAAAAATCAATTTACTTCATCAATCAAATTATCCTTGTGCAGTAACCAAGTTTATATGATGAACAAATTCTATACTTCAAGAATTTAATGAAATATAAACTGAAATCTAATGCACACAAGATTTATACTGGTTCACCTCTCAACCCCGGAGGCTACATCTAGTTTTCTTCCAACCAAATCTTGGTTAGAGTTCCACTATAACAAATATATGTTCTTTACAAGCTTACAAAAATGATCTCTCTTACCCTCCCTAGGTAAAATTCAAAATCTACTCCCTATAGACTTTTCAAAAGATCAAGAACCAGAGATCCTCTTTCTGTTCTTCCCTCTAGAAACCCTTTCTAGAACAAGCTTTAAAGAATCCAAATGTTATATGGAAATACAACACAGTTATACAACAAATATCAACTAAAGTCAAGCTTTAGGTACAAGAAAGATATCACCTCATAATCCTCAACTATTAGAATGATATGAATGATTCAATCAACCTGAGATTATATGCAAAAGATGACTACCACACTCTCTTGACTGCTTGTTTATGCACTAGCTTGAATGTCTTCAAACAATGAGTATCAAGACTCATATCTCTTGTAAATTTCTATCACACTCAACACATATGAGGTTTTCACTAATTTCAGCCTTGGGTACACTTGAAAGCTTTAGAGAATGTATATGACAGAAGTATACACGAGTATCTCTCTTTTCTTTTTCTTAGTCTCACTCAGACTCAGCTTTCCTATTTATAAAAAAAAACTGTTTTAACTAACTGTAATCAATTATTTCGTCAATATAATAGATTATTTTAACTCTTGCAATCGATTATTTTATTCATATAATCGATTAAATTGTTCATCAGAAATCTGGAAATCTGATACGAACAGAATAATCGATTAAATCATCTTGTAATCAATTAAGCCAGAAAAACTAAGTTTTATAATACACACATGTAATTGATTAAACCAGACCAACATGCTGTATAAAATTATGCAGAAGCTTATGTAATCGATTATTTTCCAAGATAATCGATTATCACAGGAAGTTCTTAATTCTGTGTAAAGCTAATTTAATCGATTACAATCCAGTGGTAATCGATTAAAGTGTTCATAAGGCATTTTCCAGAAAACATACACACGCCTGTAATCGATTATTTCACCTAAGTAATCGATTAAAGCAGTGAAATTTTTTTTTATACAATTCCTAATTGCCTTTATGAAATTCTATAAGTTTGCTTATTACCACATGATTAATTCCTATCAAATGAATGTATGAATGCATGAATTATCAATAGCTAATGAGGATTATAAAGCTTTATCTAATGAACCAAGCTTAAACATAATTACATATGCCATCAAATGATTGGGCATGTAAAATATCAAAACTCATTTACTTCAATCATCTTTGAATCCTTTGCTTCAGCTTCTTTGATTCTAACAGTCTGAGGGATTCCAGACGAGAGGCCGAGCCGGGATGGGTTCTTAGTGAACCTTAGTCTATTTTTGGAGAATGTTGGCCCTGTATTTTGTTATGTATTAAGCGTGAATGTAATTCGGCCCTGGGGGATATCGTGCCCGAGGTCTTATATGTTTGTAAACTCCTGAAATTATTACTATACATGATGTAAATCTTTTTTATTTATGGACGTGTGATGATGTCATTTTATTAGTTGCTCTCTAATTAATTTTGTTAAATTATCACTGCGCTTAACAACCATAATGCAATGTTAACAATCAGATGCATACGAGCTGTTACACCATGGTTACCTCAAAGAAACCAAGAAAAGAGGATTGGAGGCTCCATTCTCTACCGAGTCCTCAAGTTGAGTTTTGAAGATTCCACTCCAACTAAAGTGTTCCTCATCGTGAGGTGGTCCAACAGCAAGCGACGGTGGCTCGTGGTGGTCACCGGCGGCTGTGGGTGGTGGAGGAGGATGGTGGGGGACTTGAGTGCTGTTTGGGAAAGAAGGAGGCTCCATTTTCGTGATTTTCATGCTGCTATGTGAACTTATAACCGACTTGACTTGCCCAGGCGAATTTTGGCAGACATTTTGGCTCGCCTGGGCGAGCTGACCCAATTTTGAAATTTCATTGCTTTTGTGAAAAAGTAATATCTCCTGATTCATAAGTTTTTTAGAAAATCCCAACGGTCAAAATTTTTATATTTAAGTTAGGAACCCACCTTAAAAATTTGAAGACGATCCAATGGTTAACCAATCCAAATTTGTGATGTTACTAAAACAGGTTTTTGGTCAAACTCTGGATCACTCAATTTCAATGTAGCTCAAACAAACTCCACATAACTTAACATCCACACTAAGCAATTGCACGAGGATAATTTACACAACAATTCAACTAATCCAAACTTATCAAACAATAAAGTAGCACAACAAATCAACTTGTCTAGATTAATCAAATAATCAAACAACACAACAAATAAACCAAATATCTATTTTCAGTTATCAAAATTTCAGAATCTCCCTAACAAGATGAACAATTAAATGCACCATTATGTCAAAAAAAGAAGGAGGAAAGAACATTTCCAATTCACAAAGCACAATGGCAGCCTCATTCTCCAACTCATCCAGTTGTCTTGGGTCAATGACTTTGCTACAAATACCATTAAAGAAAAAACATAGACGAGTTATGGCAACCTTAAATTTATCAGGCAAGATACCACGAATGGCTACGGCCAACAATTTTTGGATTAAGATGTGGTAGTCGTGAGATTTCAACCCAACCGATTTCAAATCTTTCACCGAAACAAGAATCTTTATATTTGAAGAGTATCCTTGTGGTACTTTTACACTACGCAAACAGTTGCAAAAACTTTTTTTCTCTTTTGTTGACATTGTGTGACATGTTGGGGGCAAACACACTCAACGACCCTCTAATATGGGATGCAATTGATGACGTATACCTAAATCAACCAAATCTTGATGACACTTCAAACCATCATTTGTCTTCCCTTTAATGTTAAGTAGGGTTCTAATTAAGCTGTCACATACATTTTTCTCAACATGCATGACATCTATACAATGTCTAACATGTAAATCGGACCAATATGAAAGATCAAAGAAAATACTCCTTTTCTTTCAGATGTTCTTGTGCAATGCATCTTTCTTCCGCGTCTTCCCAAATATAGTGACAATGTACTTCACACGATCATAAACTTCATTTCCATCTAACGGTATGGGGGCACTTTTAGTCTCCTGGCTCCAGTTAAAGGCTTTTTTCAAGTGCCTATACGGATGATAAGGTTTGAGAAATCTGCGGTGCCTAGTGTATATTGTTTTCTTTCCATGTTTTAGTTGGACATAGCTTGTTTCTTTCTCACAAATAGGACATGCGTGATGTCCTTTTACACTGTATCCACTTAAATTTCCATACGCTGGAAAGTCATTAATTGTACAAAAAACCAATGCACGTAAATTGAAATTCTCTTGGACATGCGCATCAAACACATCAACACTGTCAACCTATAAATTTTGCAAGTCTTCAATCAACGGAGTAAGATAGACATCAATATCATTGTCAGGTGGTCTTGGACCGACTATCATCATGCACAACATCATGTATTTTTGCTTCATGCATAACCAATGAGGAAGGTTATATATCATCAACAAAACTGGCCATGAACTGTGATTGGTGCTTAACGTCCCAAAAGGATTCATACCATCTGAAGCAAGAGCAAGCCTTGGGTTTCTTGGCTCGTCTCCAAAATCGGGATACAAACGATAAATTGTCTTCCATTGGGGAGAATCAACAGGATGGCGCAATAACCCATCAGTTACTCTGCCTTCTGAATGCCACCTTACATTTATGGCATCATTTTTATTTGAAAACAGTCACTTAAACCTTGGAATAATGGGAAGATACCAACACACTTTTGTTGGACTGTCGTTCTTTGTGGTTGCATCGACGCTCGTATCATCGTCCTTCACTTTGTATAGCGATACCCCACATGTGGGGCAGTTGCGCAGTGTGGCAAAACATTCCTGGACAATATGCAATCATTAGGGCAGACATGAATTTTTTCATATTCCAGATCCACAGGACATAATATCTTCTTGGCATCGTAGTGATTTTTAGGGAGGACGTTATCCTCAGGAAGCATCTTATTCAATAATACAAGCAACGCAGTGAAGCTTTTGTCACTCCAACACAGTGAAGCTTCTTCAATAATATAAAATGTGACCTAATGTCATTCAATGACAGCCTTTTCCCATTCCCACATTTAACACAATGGCAAAAAATTTTCCCACCAATGGATGGTGCATTAACTTCAGCAAACTACAAAAATACTTCAACCCCATTCTCATACTCATCCGTAATTCGTGATGCTTTCATCCAACTGCGATCCATTGTTATTCTCCTATGATGCTTATAAGGTTGTCCCAACTATCAAATATCTAACCTACTTCAATAAAGGTGTGACCCTATCCCATTCAAGAAGACCATTTTTTATACATATATAATTCATGTGTGGAGGTTAAGTATGTGTTGTAACATTTCACGAAAATTTTGCAGCATTTCGCATCCATATCCAAGTACACAATTTGAAAGCGGTTAAATGAAGTCACCACGACCAAGTATGCACCCAGAGATAAAAGCGATATGCACTAATCCAAAATTTCATCAAATTTAACAACACATACTTAACCTCTCCACATGAATTATGTAAAAAAAATGTATATTCCCAAACTGTCCAAATAGACAATTCAAGATTGAAGACAACGATTAATCCAAACTATCCATATTAATCATTGTATTCAATCTCAAACGGGAAACTATGGTTGACTAAGAATGCACAATAATTTCAAATAAACCAATAAACATATAAACATGGCAAATCCAAAGATATAATACGCAATAAAATGTAACATTTCTTAATTACCTCCAACAATGGCCACAGACAACTTTGCTGATGGCAATGCAATAAAAGTGACAAAAAGTGATTGATAGGTCAATTAGGCAGCCTAAGTCCACTATTAAGCTCCCAAGTAATAGGGTCCAAACGAAATACCTACAAACAAAAGCAGTGTGAAGATAATATATATAAGTTCATATTCATTGTGTTATTAAAAACACTCCATAGAAAATTAACTACACAATTTCATTAAATATTAGTGTATAACGCTCAAAGCCATTGAGCTAGATGATGACACCTCAATGTTGGCGGAAACACAAAATATGTGTTTGTGGGCTAACAGTGGCAATTATCCCAATTTAGTGCCCACTTCTTGATCATCAGCAAAGTTTCATAGAAAGGCATGAACCCATTTTCACTTCAGCATTGGGGATGAACTCAACAAAGATAAACCACAACTTCAACATCACTCCCCTCTTTGGTCCACTCCTACTTCCAAGACCTTCATTTGTTTTACTTAAAAATGGGTTCAACAAATTTTACAAGCTTGTCAAATAATGTCTCACACTGTTTATCAAAAAGGATTGGCACTCAAATGCTCCCACAGTCTTACATTTTATCTTTAACCATAAAGTGTCAAAGATAAGATCCTTAGCATGTATAACTAATAATTGTGGACCATTGGGATTAGTCCTAAAGATATCCAGCTACAATGGGTCCTGGTAAAATTGACAAGATGAAATTTGAGTCACAAAGAGGCATAACTACACCAATGAGATGGAGGCCATTTGTGATCAAACTGGGGACAAGTTATTTCAAGTGTTGGGGTTTTTTTTTCTGTTTTTGGTCAGATATGTGCTACCAAAAAAGTTCCAGCCTGGTGGGGAGACCTACGGTGTTCACTATCTGTTGTCTTTAAAGGAACAATGATCGTCAAAGTTTGGTGATCTGTGTAGTTTAGTATCTGACTAACTGAGCAAATGAATGTGTTCAAATTATGTGTGTGTCAGTAGTGGAACATATATTAGATAGAGAAATGCTTTGCTGCTTGCTACTAAGAAATATGAGGTCCATTTGAAATTGGAACAACTACAAGATGACAAATCAGAACTGAACAATTCAGCATGAAATAAATAAGAGACCTATAACTTGTGTTGTATTGCCTGGGGCTTGAGACAAATCAATAATAGCTTTTAAACTCCACCATAAAGGTTAACAAATCCTATTTCTCAGGGAATATTGCTAAAGAGTAAACTGAAAATTGCATAAATATCTTCTTGTAACTAGATGTAGCTCATGTGATTAAGCAATGGGATCTAAGGATATTGTAGTTCTTTATTTTGTTTTTGTCGCAATCAAACTTACTGCAAGCATATATAAGCAATTATATTATATAACAACATTTTCAAAAATTCCACAAACATTAAAAACGTGCTTAGTGGGCCAAATACGACATCTCTGTCATATGACCTTATGTGTATGTGAGGGGGGCAATGCATGAAAATGATCCTTAGGTTCTTTCATCTTGATGTCAGGGGTATGTAGAAACTAAACAAATATATTGAATAGTCCTTTAAGCTTAAATAGAACTATCACCACAAAGAATTTATTAAATACTTGCAGGAAAATGAAGAACAGAGGTGTTGTTAAGTTAGTCACTACCATATGCGGCATTACCTACTACAAGCTTCAATGATATTGTTGATAGTGAAGATATTGTTAATGACTATTGATATGCGATGCATGCTCGAAAAAAAGCACACAATGTCGGGTCTCCTACGACGACGGCACCTCACTTTGACACCTCACTTGACAGCGGCGTACGCTAGACGGACAACACACAATGGAGGCTGGGAATGACGACACCTGAGTTCACAGTGGATGACTCCTAACGACGATGAACAACAGGAGCTTGGTTATGGGCGCAAGAACAACAATGGGGTGGGGCTAGGTCATGCGTTCAATATCTAATTTTTAGGGTCCATGAGCACAAAGATGGTTATTTCAAAAAAATCATCGTCGTTTTCAGGGTTCAAAGACAGTCTTCAAAAATCATCTTTGAATACATTGAAAACGATGACGGTTTTGTTCAAAGATCGTCGTTGTTTATTACTGAAGGACACGTCATTAATGAATAACAATAAAACATCATCGTTCTCATGCTTCAACAATGGTTATTTCCTTTGACCGTTGCACCATATTATGGGATTGCCACTGCACTCGAAACAACGACGGTTCTGCAATAACCGTCATAAAATTAAAGTCGTTGAAAGACATTTTTGTAGTAGTGAAAGTACAACAAACTAGCACAATAAAAAAAGAGTCCAACATCCATTATGTAAGAGTGCCTCAAAACATTGAGCTTCCTATTCTTTACATTTTGTTGTTATTCTTTTATTGTCTTCAGTTTTAAGAATATAAGCCATATTCATTCTCATAGTCTGACGCATGAAATGCATCCTATTCCTAGCACTCATCATTGTTTCTGAACTCTGTATTATCTAATGAGTAATGACTAATGCCCTTTGCTCAATTAATTCTTTCTACTAAGACTAATTATTTGACCAAGTGTACCTTTTACAAGTTTATTTCATTGTTAAAGAAGATTTGCGTCGTAACCTTGTAAAGAACTTAGTTATGTGTGGATGGCTATTTCTCTATGGGTATGAAACCCCTGGAATATAAAATAAATTTACTGCTTAAGGGGTTTTTATTTTTAGAAAATTCAATAATCCTAATACTGATATTTTAATTAAGACTAAAATATATTTCAGATTCTAATAAGTACAAAAATTTTGTGTTTATTTTCTAATATAAAAAATTGCATTGAATTTCCAAAAAATAATAATTTTATTTTTGGTCTTTAACACTTTTAATTAATACCTGATAGTCAATTTTGTGTTTGCTCGATGATAATTTTCTTCATTGATTAACCAATTAATCAATCACTTAAATATTGTGTTTATATGCATAATAAATTAATTAAATATTATTCTTACCAAAATCTAGAGATTCCACGTGTGAGGTAGGCGTGGCCAATGTGGATCCCAAATTATGCACGTCAGATGGGGAGTCAACCTTGTTTAGAAGACGGACCTGTAAAACAAAGGAAAGACACTCCGACGCTCAAGTAAGTACATCAATTATAAGAGAATAACTGAGTAGATAATAGAGAAATCCTGAGTGTATAGGTACTCAGTCTCAAGTATGAAGTGTATTCTGAGTGAGATGAGATGAGTAAATGTTTAGAGAAAACCTGTATTTATAGCATGGATTATGGGCCTTGAGCCTTTGTTTGTTAGTAATCTATTGATAAGATAATAACAGATAATAGCAGACAGTTATCTAATTTAAATATAAGATAATGTGTACCTTATTGATATATTGTTACTTGTAGATAACTTGTGAAGATATGACATGATAAGGTTGTTACACCAATTTGAATAACCGAGCATAGTTGATATGTTGTTAATAATAAGACACACATGTAGGTGTCTGTATTCCTGTAGCAGGTTGACATCTGCGCTCCTGTAGCAGTGCTGACGAGGAGGGTGGACACGAGTGTCCAGGTTGACACTTGGAGAGTGAATAGGCACTATTAATGTAACAGCGTTGATGTGGAGGGTGTCCATGTGTATGGTGACTTTCCAATGATGGCCACGTGTAATTTTACTTTACCATTTTGGACTATACATAAGCCCCCAGCCTCTGAGCCAATTTATGGGTGAAAGAGGATGAAAGAGTGTCGATGAAGAATGTCCAGTGTCCTGGTAGTAATATGATAAGTGCTATCAGCCCCGAGGGTGGACAAGTGAGGTCGCATGTCGAGGTCAATAGCTCTGTCAAGTAATATCATGAACCTGGACTGGGTTGGCCAGATTGTATTGATACCTGAACCTGGACAAGGTAGTCCTAGTTGTTACTACTGAGCTATCCAAAGTGGACTAATTTAGTAGATAAGACTGAGCGTGGCAGGTAAGTGAGGCTAAGTGAAGCGTCAAGACTGATGACCTTTGCCAAAATATGACCGTTGATGTGATTATTGAAAATATGTGTTTCTTCACATTAAATGTTGTAGTTGTGTGCCGCCCACACACCATTACTCGTGCACACATGTCACTCGGGGAGTGGACACGTACTGGAGAACGTGCGGTAGTGGGTGAATGTGGTCATTCATGGTGCGAGCTTCTAGGGACGTTTCAAAATCCCGCCACTAACCGTCGAACCTCACTCCCATTTAAATAGATGGGACTTCTGCCATTTCCGCCATTAATCCCTTTGTCCTTGCTTTCCTGAGTCTTCTTCTTCACTCTTCTTCTTGCTTAAACTTCCATTTTCTTTCTTAAGGTACCTTCTGAAAAATGTCTGTCTCACCCATTTATGATTCTGACTTAGGCATGGGCGGTAGTGACTTTGGTGACTCGATAGAGCAATGCGTTATGCGCGAAGTCATCTCTGTGGGTGACTCTTCAGAGAAAAACACCCATGGAGGAGTTTCTGACGAATCATCTTTTTCCTCTGAAAGGAGGGCGAGTTCTCGTCGAGCTGATGAGGGCACTTCTGGTCCTCGTCAGCGGGTAAGGGTGGATGAACTTCTACCACTCACCATCATCCATGCTCTTTCTTCGGGGAGGATGAGAAAAAATAGCCCTGGAGGCATTAGAGCTTCCTCCCGTGTGCGTCGTAGCCCCAGTGCTGGGTCGCCATTAGCTGTTCCAGTCATTCGTGGTTATGAGTGGATAAGGGGGGACATGTGTAAGTACTGTTCCTCCATGACTTCCACTGTTTCTGTAAATGTCCTTCACTCGACGTTGCATATGACGGCACCTTCGGAAGCCTGCAAGGTCATCGTCGAGCCATGCGGGGAAGATGATTTTCCCTGCTTGAGGGTGGCGCCGGGCGCTCTGCCCTTCTTCTTCATGTACCGATGCCTCTTCGAGGTGTTGGGTCTTATTCTCCCCTTCTCTCCATTTAAATGTGCTCTATTGGAGTACTTGAAAGTGGCCCCCTCCCAACTTCACCCTAATAGTTGGGCAGTGGTGCGGGCATTTGAGATTTTGTGTTCTCATTTGCACATTTGTGCTATTGTTCCTCTTTTCTCCTTCTTCTTTCAAACCAAGCTATCCCGGAAGGTCGCTTAGGTACAGTGTCTCGAAAAAGTTGTTCGAGGTTGACACCAACATCTTCCGCTGCTTCAAGGACCGATTTTTCAAGGTCCACAAAAGTGGTGTTGTAGCTAACAGGTTGCCACTAATGCACAACAAGGATGGGGAAGCTTGCTTTTCCTTCTACTGGTAGGCTGACCCTACCAGGTTTAGGTCCTTTTGATGAGGACATGCTGACCCTTGTTGAGAGGTCTGACAAGGCAAACTTGGAGTTATTGCCGGCCTCTTTGGACGCACGCGCCATTTTGTCGTTGCCTTCGGTCGATGACCCCTCTGCCGCACTGGACGGTAATTTTCCTTCCTTATAACTTCTTCGTTTTATGGTATGCTGACTCTAATACTTGCACTTTTTTGTTTTTTCGTAGGTATCATGGGAAACTTCCAATGGGGGCCACTGGTGAGAAATGTGGGTGACAATGTTGTGCCACCCCCTGTTTCCCCCCAGCTGAAGAAGAGGGTAGACCCACTGTCCGGGTTGGCCCTGCTGAAGTAGTTGTTGCTTTCCCCTACTCTTCTACTTCTGAATTCCCAAAGAGGAAGAGAGACGAGGGTGTTGGGACTTCTGAGCGCAAGAAGTCTTAGGCCATTCATCCTCCTCATGGTTTGCGTGCGCTAAGGGAGGCCGCCGGACTTCTGCCTACTTCTCCTACTCAGGCTCCGACGCCTCCTATGGTGATTGCTGCCACTACTTCTCCCGTTGTCGTGGCTCCGTCTCCACCTGCCGCCGCTGTTACTGTGCCTCCTTTGGTTGCCGTTCCGACTCCACCCACCTCCCGACCTGCTTCTCTTGCTATTGCTTCTCTTTCTCTGCCTCCTCTATCTGTGATATTTCCACTTTCTGCTCGTCCTGTCACCTCTCTGGAGTTTTTGAGTGCTCCTAAGGAGGTTGACTCTTTGTAGAGTCTTGGACACAGGCTTAATCGAGGACTGCCGACTTCCTTTGACAGGAATTTGATTAGGTCGACTGGTACCCATCATAAAGGAACACAGACAAGTGCATCAAGAAGCCATGAGCAAGGCTACCTCTTTGGAGTAGGAGTACAACAAGTTGAGGGGCACTGTTCATGGTGCTTGGCGGTTGGAGCACAGCAGGTTGAACAGTGCTACGGTGGCCCTTGTTGAGGCTGTTAGGTGTAACCATCAACTGTCCATCAATACTGGTGAAGCTTTGTCCAAGTTGTTGCGGACTAGGCTTGATGGTGATGAGCTGGTTGTTCGCAGTAGGGCAACTGCTGCCAAGGCTAATAAGGCTTTTGCCGAAAAGGAGGAGTTGGTGAAGAAGGTGACCGAGTTGGAGACAAAGCTGAAGGATGTCGAGGACGGACTTGCTACTAAGATGGAGCTTGCTTAGAAGGTGGCGAGTTTGAAGGAGAAGCTGAAGGAAGCTCAAGTTGAACTTACTGCTAAAATGGTGGTCGGTAAGGAGCTTGATGATCAGTTGAAGGTGTACAAGCGGGAAGCAGTGGAGCAGCATGAGAAAGGCTTCTCCAAGGTGATGCGCCAAGCTGGCCGTTTTGTGAATGACCTTAACTTGGGTCATTTTGATTCTTTCAAGGATGTGAAGGATGGTGCCTTGGTTGACGAGGAGGAGCTTAGGTCTGCTGAGGAGACTGCTAGTGATTTATAAGCTGCTTTTATTTATGCTTCTTTTGTCTTTTTGCTTCATTTGTACTTTTTGCTTCTCTTGTACTTTTGGCCGTTGGTGGCCATGTAAAGTTATCTTTCAAATTTAATGAAAGTATTCCTTATTTCTCCATCTTTGTCAATCTTCTTTACACTGCATGTTGTCTTTACGTTGATAAGTCACTTGACTAGTATCATTGTCGAACCAGCTTAAGACGTTCTGTTGCTGTAATGTCTTGTTGTTTTTTAGTGGTTTGACGTGTCGACATTGCTTGCTAAATTTATCAAGTGATTGAAGTACCAAGAATGCCTCTTGGGTTTTGTATGTCATGGTCTAATGTCGTCATGAAGTGATGTTGGTTTCCTGTTTTCGCAAAAGCAGCTAAGTCTTTATCTTTACCTGTCAAGGTTCTCATTGCCAGTGTTTACTAAGAATGTATCTTAGGTTTGGAAATGTCAAGGGTTGACAATGGACATCTGTGTTGAACTCTTACTTCTACAAATGGCTAAGTCTTTAGCCTAGCTTGTCAAGGTTCTGCATAAATAAAATACCAAGAGTGCTTCTTGGGTTAGCAATGTCGAGGGTGGACTCTTTTGTCGAGATTCCCACCGGATGAAAGTACCAAGAGTTTTCTTGGGTTTGAATTGTAGAGGGTGGACCTCAAACAATTATTCCTGCAAAATAAGTGATCCTATGGTATTGTGTGCCAAGATTCCATAGGAGTTAGAGTACCAAGAATGTTTCTTGGGTTTAACGTGCTAAGGGGGCCTTGGGCTTTGGTCTACCAAAGATGCTTCCTTGGGTTTTTGTGTAGCTCGTATTACTGCATGAATAGAATTTATGAGCAATGAAATCATCAAAGTAAAGCTTTAAATACCTCATGTTTTCGTAATGGATAATTGGGTGAATACAAGGTTGACCACGAATGGACCTCAAGCTTTGAAAGTTGTGAGTCATCAAGAGTTGTTGATAACTATGTTGGTCAAGGATAGACCTTGAACATCTATTTCTGTAAAACAAAAAATCCTATGGTCCGCCATGTCGGGGTTCCATAGTGTGTAATAGTACCAAGAAAGTTTTCTTAGGTTTAGGAGACCAAGGGCGGACCTTGTCCTTCGTGTGCGAAGTATGTTTCTTGAGCTTTATGTTTCTGAGAACTTATATTCCTGTAGAGAAGAAATATAAAAATGATAACTTATGTCGAGAATATACATAGTAATACCTTATGTTTGTCAAGGCTAATACCAGTGGAACCATCCATGCTGGGTTTTGTTGAGATTTACCAAGATGTGATCTTGGGTTTGTGGTCCTAAGAGCTGGTCTTGGGTCCCATGCATTGTTGCAGATGTACCAGTGGCACGTCCGCCCTGGGTTTTTAGAGGTCGACCAAAACTTTAGGATTCATGAACCTTGACGGTTTACCGTTGTTTGGGTTTACAGACCTATAAATTACCAAGAGCTTGCTTGGGTCTTCATGCCAGGAGTTTGTCCTGGGCTTTGTACCAAGGGTGGACCTTGGGTTTTATATGGTACCAAGAGAAGCTCTTGGACTTTGTGGAGTACCAAGGACGGACCCGGGGTCTTCATGCCAAGAAAAGCTCTTAGGCTTTGTCTAGTACCAAGGACGGACCCTGGGTTTTGTAAGGTCGACCAAAGCTTTAGACTTACGAACTGTGGGTTCGGCGTAGTTTGGATTTACGAACCTGTGAGTTACTAAGGACAGACCTTGGACCAAGGACGGACCTTAGGTTTTGTAAAGTACCAAGGGCGAGCCTTGGGTTTTGTAAGGTCGACCAAAGCTTTAGGCTTACGAACCGTGGGTTCAGTGTAGTTTGGATTTACTTACCCATATGTTACCAAGAACGGATTCATGGACCAAGGACAGACCTTGGGTTTTGTAGAGTACCAAGGACGGACCCTGGGTCTTTGGGCTTTATACCAAGGGTAGACCTTGGGTTTTTGTTGAAGGTCCACCTAGGGAAGCCCTAGGGTTTGCGAGCCTGTAACCGACCAAAGGGTTGCCTTGGATTTTGCTAGAGGTCAACCTAGAGAAGCCCTAGGGTTTTGTAAACCTTCGGAGAGTACCTAAGACTGGCCCTGAGTTTTGTCAAGGTTCACCAGGTTAATGGATTTTAAGAACTTGTAATCGACCAAGGGGCTACCTTGGGTTTTGTTAGAGGTCCACCTAGGGGAGCCCAAGGGTTTTGTGAACCTTTGGAGAGTACCAGGACGCATCCGCCCTGGATTTTAGTAAGGCTTGTCAAGGGTAGACCTTGACAAGTACCAGGACATGGTCCTGGGTTTTTGTCGAGGCTGGACATGGGAGAGTAATCAGGCGATAGTTCCTGAAATTAGTCAAAATCCTGCAATATTGACATAAGTATGTGTAAAAGAAGAGAGATATATGTTTTATTGATACGACATTTTACATATTCCCTCTGTTATTCCCCGGATGAGTCTCGTTAAAACCTTTCAAGCCAAAACCTAATGGGAAAAAAGACTTGAATAGGAAAAAGAGTACGTCATCCAGTCTTGAACTCCTTAGCTGAAGTAGAACTTCAAGCGGGTAGCATTCCAAGTTCTTGGAATGTCTTTGCCACTGAGTTGTTGCTACAGTTTGTAGGCGTCATTGTCCAGGTTGGTGATGATTCTGAACGGGCCTTCCCAGTTTGGTCAAAGCTTGCCTGCACGGGAATCCTTTCTAGCTTCATCCCGAACGTGCCAGACTAGGTCGCTTGGCTGGAAAGTTTGAGGTTGAACTTTGGAATAATATCTTCTTATCCTGCGGAGCTTGGCCACTTCTTCTTTGATTTTGGTTATGTCTCAAATCTCTTCATTGGTTTCCAGCTCAACTCTCATATTTTCCTCGTTGCACTGTTCCTGAAAAAGCATCCTTCTTGTCGAAGGCTCCCCTAGCTCGACGGAATCATAGCGTCAGTACCATATGTGAGGCAAAAAGGGGTTTCCTTTGCAGTGCTTTGAGGTGTGCAATGGTAAGCCCAGAGTATACTAGGGAGTTCCTCCTTCCAGAGACCTTTAGACTTATCAAGTCTAGTGCAGAGAGATCAGAGAATGACTTTGTTTATTGCTTCCACCTGATCTTTAGTCTGGGGGTATTCAACAGAGGTGACCAGGTGTTTGATACCTAGTCGTGTGAGGAAGTCCTCGTAGGTCTATGCCTTGAACTACGTACCATTGTTAGTAACAATAGCATAGGGTAGACCATTTCTGCATATGAGATGTTTCTAGGTGAAGGTTTCAACTTCGTTGGCTGTTATCTCTCACAATGGCTTTGCTTCGATCCACTTGGTGAAGTAGTCGATTGCCACCAGTAAGAACTTGATCATCCCTAGAGCTCTAGGAAATGGTCTCAAGATGTCCATTCCCTACATAGCGAAGGGCCATGGAGAAGAGATGGTATGAAGGTTGTCAAGGGGAATCTGTGGGATGTCCGCAAACTTTTGACACTTTTTGCATTTTCGTGTGAACTCAAAGGCATCAGTCCTGAATGTTGGTCATTAGTATCCTGTTCGTACTACCTTGGTGGCTAGGGAGCGTCCCCCTGTATGGAGGTCGATTATCCCTTCATGAATTTCTCTCAGGACGTAGTTTTCCTATTGGCTGTCCAGGCACTTGAGTAGAGGTGCGGTCAGCCCTCTTTTGAATAATTCGCCATCGATGATGATGTAGTAGCTGGCTTTCCGCTTTAGACGTCGGGCCTCATTTTCATCTGCGAGGAGTGTTCTCTTTATGAGAAAGTCTTTGTATGGGGTCATCCAATTTGGTTCCTCCAATTCAACAGCCATTACCGCTTGGGTGTCAATGGTGGGTTTTTGGAGTGTTTCTTGGATGATTGTTTTGAGGTGCCCGGTCTTTTTTGTACTGGCCAATTTGGATAGCAAGTCAGTCCTGGTGTTACTCTCTCGTGGTATGCGATAAATCTAGAAACACTCAAAATTGTCGATGAGTGTTTTGGCCAGATGTTAATACTGGAGGAGTATGGCTTCCTTGGTTTGATACTTGTCCGCTATCTGTCCTTGGACTAGCTGTGAGTCAGAATAACATCTCAGACATTGAGCCCCGACTTCTTTTGTGAGTTTGAGTCCTGCTATGAGTGCCTCATACTCGGCCTAGTTGTTTGAGGCCTTGAAGTTAAGCTTGGGAGCTTGTTCCAGCAAGATGTTGTTGGGTCCTTCAAGTATAATGCCTGTTCCACTTCCTTGTATGTTGGATGCTCTATCCACATAAAGGTTCCACCAATCTAGGGTGGACTTGCCTTTTCCTGCAAATTCTACTAAGAAGTCTGCCATGAACTGTGTCTTCATGGGACCACGTGGTTCATATCGAATGTCAAATTCTGATAGTTCGACTGACCATGCCACCATCCTGCTTGCCAATTTTGGTTTCTGCAATATCTGTTTGATAGGATAGTTAGTCTTAACTATCACTTGGTGGCTTTGGAAGTAAGGCCGAAGGTGCCTACCTAAATGTGCATTTTTTGGGGTTGAGACGCATGTCATACTTCCGAACCTCTTCGAATACCTCTTCCAGATCTCCCACATGATGGGCTATGCTTTGGGACTTGATGACCATGTCATCCACATAGACCTCGATGTTGTGTTCGATCTGTTTTCTAAAGACGCAGTCCATCAGTCGCTAGTATGTGGCCCCTACATTCTTGAGACCAAAAGGCATGACTCTTTAGCAGTAGTTGGCATCTTCAGTGACGAAGGTCATCTTTTCTTCGTCTGGGACATGCATTCTGATATGATTATAACCAGAATATGCGTCCAGGAAGCTTAAAATTTGAAATCCGGACACCCCATCGACCAGTCTGTCGATGTTGGGAAATGGGTATGCATCCTTCGGGCATGCCTTATTGAGGTCTGTGAAATCTGTGCACATGTGCCACTTGCCATTGGTTTTTTTGGTGAGTCGGGTAGAGTACTTGACTTTTCTGATAAAGTTGGCTTTAAGCAGCTTGTCTACTTCTTCTTTCACTGCCTTTTGCCTTTCTTCTCCCATATTCCGCTTCTTCTGTGCTATTGGTTTAGCCTGTGGACATATTGCCAACTTGTGGCATATGAAGTTAGGGCAATACCTGGCATATCGGATGGTTGCCAAGTGAACAGAGATGCGTTCTTGTGGAGTACATCTGCTATATGTTCTCATGGATGGTAAGCTCTTTGCTAAGCTACGTACACTGTCTGGGTTTGGGCCCAAGTTGCAGCTTGACTAGTTCTTCGATCGATTTTAGTCCTTTGTCGATATTGTCATTGCGCAGATCCATGTCAAAGGTATCATCGTGGTGAGCTATGTAGACCATCAGCATATAAGGGGTAGACTCTCTGTCTATGTTCATGGTAAACTCTCTACCTATGTTCATGACCTGGGTTGTGCCCCCAGAAGTGGTACCATGTTTGTCTGACCTCCTGTCAGGAGGATATGGTACCACTTTAAGGCTTTCGATGTAACATTGTTTAGCCTGCTTCTAGTCTTCTTTCACAGTGACAATCTCCCCTGTCATGGTAGGGAATTTCATCTTCAAATGAGGCGTAAAGACAATAGCTCTCAACTCGTTCAGAGTTTTTTTGCCAATCAGGATGAGATATGATGTGTCGGCATCCACAATATTATACCTAATTGTAAAGCTCCTCAAAAGTGAACCTTGACCGAAAGTGGTCATCAGGTCGACATATTCTAGGGTTTCTACCCTTTCTCCAGCGAAGCCCAGGAAGGGTCCTGGGTGAGGCTGGATAAAACGTGATGAGATCTCTAGCTTTTGAAAGGTTTTCAGATACAAGACGTCAGCGAAGCTGCCTTGCTCGATGAGTACTTTTGTCACTTTCAAATTGGCGATTATAAGGGAAACAACCATGGGGTCATCCTAGTTGACAAGATTAATTCCCTCAAAATCGGCGTCAGTGAATGTAATGGGAGGATAACTTCGTAGTGGGAGAGCATTGACATAGTTTATATCGATGTCTCAAATGGAGTGTAAGTGTTTCTTTCAAGATTGACCGGATGATCCTCCATATGAGAAGTCGTCTGTGATGGTATTAATCACACCGCGAATGTGCTAAGCAAGCTCCTCTTCTTGCTGGCGAGGGTGTTGACGCTCGCGTCTAGGTTGCAGTTGTCTTTGTCTCCCTCTGTCTTCTGTGTCATCTCTTCATCTGTCATTGTTCCTGTTTCTAAATCAATCCCCTTGTCGTCCCTCTTGTTTGCTTTCTGCTGGAGGATTATCAAGTCTTTTCACGAACCTCGATAAGTGCCCCGCTTGGATAGATTCTTTTATCTTATCTTGTAAGGCCACACTATCTTCAGTGTTATGGTCATTGCCACGATGGTAGCGATAGTATTTGTTAGGGTTTCCTCCCTATTTTAAGGGAGCTGGCAGTGTCACCTGTACCTCTATCTTGAAGGCTTCTTCCATGATTGTGGCTTGATTGACCGTCAGGGGAGTGTATCTCATGAACCTGGGTTCTTTCGGAAGAAGATACGGCTTGTGCAACCTTCGCTTCTTGTCGACCCTCTGGGGTCGACTCTGATGGATACTTCATGTTTCTCTCGCTTTTGTCCAACCTGTCGGACTTCATTTCTAAACTTTGACATTTCTTCCATCTATATGTAACATTTGGCTCGTTCGCGTATTTCGTCCATGCTAGAAGGAGGTTTCTTGCATAGACTGTCTACAAACTTACCAGGTCGAAGGGCTAGCATCATGGAATGCAGTGCTACCTCGGGATTAAGGATTTTGATCTGGACAATTAGTTGCCCAAATCATTCCATGAACCTGCGGAGAGGTCGGTCGTCTGCTTGGCGTAGTGTCACTAGTGCAGCGAAGGTCAGCCTATAGCTCCAACTGGTCGTGTATTGTGCGTTGAATTTTTCAACAAGGGTGTCAAAACTGTTGATGGACCGTTCGGTGAGGCCACCATACCATGCTAACGCTACCCCCTTCAAAGAGATAGGAAACACTCGGCATAATATGGCATCATTGTTGGTGTAAAGATTTGTCTGTGAGAGAAAGGCATCCAAGTGTTTGTCGGGGTCAGTGGTATCGTCATACCTCTCTAAGTGTAGATGTTTCCACCCCAACGGGATGTCGACTTCCCTGATGCAGTCGATGAGAGGATTGCACCCTGTGTTATGCCTCTCCATTTGGTAGCCCTGTGTTAAACAACGAACGGGCGAAGGGTTGACATGTTATTGAGGATACGATTCGCCTTGCGTCTGTTCTTCTCTAGTGATAGGGTGATGGAGGTCCAAGTCAAGCCAAAGGTCTAGAATTGGAGCTTGAAGCACTTCCTTTGGTGAGCTTCAAAGGACCAATGACAAGAGCCAGGACTCAAGCACTTCAAGACCATATTCAAGCCAATTTGGACAAGCATGAAGTTGTACACCATATCAAGGAGGACAACAACTGGATTTTGATGTCTCAAATCCAATATAATTCAATAAATTTCAGTACTTGTTAGAAGAATTCAATAAAACATTTGTAAATCAGTTACTACTGCTTTAATCGATTATTTTGGCTTTGTAATCGATTACAAGATGTTTAGAAGCAATCAGAATTAAGCCTTTACTGCTTTAATCGATTATTTCATCGAAATAATCGATTACCAGGAAGTCAGTTGTAAGCAGGAATCATAGCCTTACTGCTTTAATCGATTATTTGGCGAGTGTAATCGATTATTTCAGTTCTGACTGATTTAATCGATTACCATAACGAAATAATCGATTATACCAGTCTGAGATGGTTACTGCACAGTTTTTGGAAGCCAAGGGTCTTTAGGGACAGCTTGTCTTGTAAGCTACGTTTGGGCTTCATTTTAGCTTACATTTACATTTCATTTAGGGTCAATTAGCTTAATAATTTGTGGCCTATATAAGGTCCAAAAAACTGAATGTAAGCGATCTTTGGTGAATCAATACAATTTCTGAATTGTTGGTGAGAGTTTTCTCCCTTTGTTCTTAGTCAAGAACTTCTTATTTCTTATCAATGGCTTCTGAGCTATTGTGGTGATTCTTGCAAGACTTATTGGAATTCCTATTTCATGGTGTCAATCCAAATCCACTTCTATTCTTCTTCCATAATCCATTTCTGAAATTAGGAAAACATAAACAGTCCCATTCAGGAAAGAGTTGCATGCTCTGTTTTGAAGTTGAATTGACGATTGACTTCCATTGCAAGGAAGGTCAGGGCAAACAGGACTTGATTCAATTTAGGAGTCCATCATATGGTATCTAGAGCTTAATCCTTGTGGAATTCTTCTTCAATTTCAGTTTTAGGTTTTCTGCAAAGGTAAAATTCTGTATAATTCCCAAAAACGAAAATCCATTTCAATTCCTTGTTTCTTGTTGTTTTCCTTTGATTCTTGGTGGTTTAGGCTTGTTGTGTGTTCAGCCACAAAACCTTAGTGTTTTCTTTAAGTTCTATGTGATTTCATGTTCTAATGTTCTTCATGTGTTCTTCATATTTTTCTAATTTTCTAGTCTTGATTCTTGTCAACTTTTGTTTGTAGTGTTTTTGTGTTGTATGACCACTTGTTTTGATTCTACTCTCATGCCTAAACTGAATTGAGTTGTTAGAAGCAAATTTTACAGTTGTTATACATCATATTTTAGTGAGTCATTGAATTTCTTAAGGATTTTTGAACTTGTTCAAAAAGAAAAACAAAGGCTGAAAAAAAATTGTGAAAGAAACAATCAAAAGCAAAAGAAAAAACATCAAGTGTACAGCCAAAGACATTATTGATTAGTGGCTGGAAAAAGTGAAAGAAAAACAGAATTTAGAAGCAAAATTACAAGTTCCAAAAATTTCCTTTGAACAACAAAATCAAGTGAACTTGTATGACATGCAAATTTGATGAAATTTGGCTTCTAGCAATTGAATTTATTTGGCATATCCTCCTTGTGCAGTTTGCTACAGCCATAATATTCCTTGAGTTGTCTCATTAAATTCCAATTTGAGTTATGCTTTTCTAAATTGTGCTTTGTTGCTTGTTTATTCAAATTTCCTAGGTTTTGTCTTAGAGTTTTCTTGTTCTTTGGACTCTTGAGTCTATCTAGAATCATTTCATATTTCACTATAGTAAAGAGGCTTGATTTGATTAGAAGTTTTTGTTTAAGAACTATAGAGAGGAAAAGAGTGGAAAAAGGCAAGAGAGAACATTATAGAAAAAGCCTAGATTGAGAGTGGCAAACACTTAGAGAGTAGTGAGAATTTCTTTATATACTTGTGTTTTTGCTAACCATTTCTTTTGAAGGATGAGTTCAAGTGGAGGAGAAGCTTTGTCACCTAGGACCTCTAGGTTGATGAAAGCTGTGACAAAACAAATGAAAGAATTGAAAACTGAATTGGAGGCCAAAATTGAGGGGAGACAAAGGAGGAGTCAACCAATGGAAAGTGTGGATGGAGAGGCTCATAATGGTAGGAGGATGAGTGAGTATGCTTCTTCATATGGAGGAAATTATTATGATGAGAGGAGTGAGAGGGAGGATAGAAGAGAAAATAATAGGAGGCACAATCATAGGAGAGAAAATAGAGATGATGAAAATGAGAGGGTGAGAAGAGAGGAAAGAGATAGGAGGAATTGAGGATTGAGTGGAGTGAAAATAAAAATTCCAAAACTCCTTGGCAATAATGATCCGGAAGAATATTTTGAGTGGGAAATGAAAGTAGAACAAATTTTTTCATGCCAACATTTTGAGGAGGAAAGGAAAATTACTCTAGCAACTTTGGAGTTTGGCGGTTATGCTTTGACATGGTGGAACCAAATTCAAGTGGATATAGGGAGGATAAGGAGAAAAAGAGTAAATTCCTGGGATGACTTGAAGGAATTCTTGAGAGGAAGATTTGTTCCAGCTTATTATGCAAGGGAAGTCCATAACAAGCTTCAAAGACATTTCCAAGGTGCCAAAAGTGTTGATGAATACTATAAGGAAATGGAGTTGATGATGATAAGGGCTGAGTTTGTGGAGGTTCAAGAAGCAACAATGGCTATGTTCCTTCATGGCTTGAATAGAGAAATTCAAGATGTGATAGAGCTACATTCATATGCAACAATTGAGGAGCTAGTCCACAAAGCTCAAAGGGTGGAGCAACAACTAAAGAGGAGAAAAACTTCCAAATTCTCCAAAGGGGCTGCAACTTCTAGCTGGAGGGACAAGCCTAAAAGGGAGGTTTCTTCTAAGAAAAATAAGGAAGTAAAGGTGGAAAGCCCAAGAAAAAAAGGTGGAGCCAACTCCAAGAAGATCAAGCAATATCAAGTGTTTTAAGTGTCTTGGCAAGGGACACATTGCTTCTCAATGTCCTAACAAGAGAACTATGATTTTGCTTGAGGATGGAAACATAAGAAGTGAGTCTTCAAGTGACACAATTAGTGCTTCAAGTGAAGAAGAAAAGGAACTCACACTAGTAGAGGCCGAAGAGGGTGATCTCTTGATGGTAAGGAGAATGTTGAGCAATTTTTGCCTAGAAAAAGAGGAGACTCAAAGAGAAAATATTTTTTACACAAGGTGCTTGGTAAAAGACAAGGTATGCTCACTTATCATTGATGGTGGGAGCTGCACCAATGTTGCTATTACAAGACTTGTGGAGAAATTACACTTTCCAATCACAAAGCATCCAAAGCCATACAAGCTACAATGGCTTAGTGAAAGTGGGGAAGTGGTGGTAAACTCTCAAGTGCTCATTCTTTTTTCTATTAATGCTTATCATGATAATGTTCTTTGTGATATTGTTCCAATGGAGTCTGGTCATATCCTTCTTGGTAGATCATGGCAATATGATAGAAAAGTGATACACAATGGCATGGAGAACACTTTTGAGTTTGAGCACCTAGGCAAGAAAATTATTTTGAGGCCTTTGACTCCTAGAAAAGTGTGTGAGGATCAAATAAAGATGAAAGAAAAGAGAATTGAGGAGTTGAAAAAAAATACTGCACCTAAAAAAGAGAAAAAAAGTGAGGTGCCAAAAGAGAAAAACTAGTGAGAAAAAAAGAAAGGAAAAAGAAAATGATAACAAAAAAATTCATGAGATTAAAGAGAGCTTATTCTTGAGTGAAAAGCAAGTTAAGAGAGTGTTATTGGCCCAACAACCTCTTTATTATATGCTTCCTAACTCTCTTTGTTTACAGCTTGAAAAGGAAGGTGAAGAATTGCCCAAAGCTATGCAATCACTTTTGGAAGACTATCATGATGTTTTTCCAAAGGAAGTGCCTAATGGCTTGCCTCCTTTAAGAGACATAGAGCATCAAATTGATTTAATTACAGGTTGTGCACTCCCTAATAGGCCATCTTATAAGACTTCACCAATGGAAGCAAAGGAGATACAAGCACAAGTAGAGAAGCTACTAGAAAAAAGGTGGATCCGTGAGAGTATGAGTCATTGTGCTATGCCTATTATTCTTGTGCCTAAGAAGGAGGGAACTTGGAGAATGTGTATGGATTGTAGGGCAATCAACAACATCACCATAAGGTATAGGCATCCCATCCCTAGACTTAACGATCTTTTAGATGAATTGCATGGTGCTACTATTTTCTCTAAAATTGATCTTAAGAGTGGTTATCATCAAATAAAGATGAGGGAAGGGGATGAATGGAAAACGGCTTTCAAAACAAAATTTGGGCTTTATGAATGGTTAGTTATGCCTTTTGGTTTGACTAATGCACCTAGTACTTTTATGAGACTTATGAATCAAGTGGTTAGACACTTTATAGGAAAATTTGTGGTTGTGTACTTTGATGATATTCTTGTTTATAGTGCCAATTTAAATGAGCATTTAATGCATGTTAAAAGTGTCTTTGAGGTGCTTAGAAAGGAAACCTTATATGGAGCAATTAATAAATGTTCTTTTTGCACTTCACAAGTTGTGTTTCTAGGTTTTGTAGTAGGTGCTCAAGGAGTCCAAGTGGATCAAGAGAAAGTGAAAGCCATCATGAAGTGGCCAACTCCAACAAGTGTGAAAGATGTTAGAAGTTTTCATGGTTTGGCAAGTTTTTATAGGAGATTTGTTAAAAATTTTAGCACCATTGCTTCTCCTTTGAATGAATTGATGAATAAAACGTGAGCTTCTCTTGGAAGCAAGAGCATGAAATTGCTTTCCAAACATTGAAGGATAAATTGTCTCATGCACCCATTCTTGCATTGCCTAATGTTAATGCTTCTTTTGAATTGGAATGTGATGCATCTAATGTAGGCATTGGGGGGGGGTTTTAATTCAAGATAAACATCCTATTGCTTATTTTAGTGAGAAATTGAAAGGTGCATGTTTGAACTATTCCACTTATGATAAAGAATTGTATGCACTTGTTCGAGTCTTGCAAACTTGGCAACATTACCTTTTACCTAAGGAATTTGTGATACATAGTGATCATGAATCCCTTAAATATTTGAAAAGTCAAGGCAAACTCAACAAAAGACATGCTAAGTGGGTTGAGTTCATTGAGCAATTTCCTTATGTAATTAAACACAAGCAAGGAAAATTGAATATGGTGGCGGATGCCTTATCAAGAAGGCATTGTTTGATTTCTATGCTTGAAACTAAATTGCTTGGTTTTAATCACATTAAGGAATTGTATGCAAGTGATCATGACTTCTCTAGTATTTTTGCTTTGTGTGAGAAAAGGGCTCATCAAGGATATTTTACACATGATGGTTTCTTGTTCAAGGAAAAGAGATTGTGTGTTCCTAAAATCTCTTTGAGAGAACTTTTCATTAGAGAAGCTCATGAGAATAATTTGATGGGGCACTTTGGTGTGGAGAAAACTTTGGATATTTTATGTGAACATTTCTTTTGGCCAAAAATGAGGCATGATGTGCATAAGCTTATTTCTCAATGCATTACTTGTCATCAAGCTAAATCTAAATTGATGCCTCATGGTTTGTATACACCTTTGCCTATTCCTAACTCCCCTTGGGTTGACATTTCTATGGATTTTGTGCTTGGTCTTCCAAGATCCAAGAGGGGAAAGGATTCTATTTTTGTTGTTGTTGATAGGTTTTCAAGGATGGCACACTTCATTCCTTGTCATAAAAGTGATGATGCTTGTGAAGTAGCCCATCTTTTCTTCAAGGAAGTGGTGAGACTACATGGATTGCCAAGAAGCATAATGAGTGATAGAGACACAAAGTTCCCTAGCCACTTTTGGAAAACATTGTGGGGTAAGCTTGGTACAAAACTCTTATTTTCATCAACTTGTAATCCACAAATGGATGGCCAAATTGAAGTGGTAAAGAGAACATTGGGACAACTCCTTAGGTGTTACATCAAGGGTAATTTGAGAACTTGGGAGGAGTGTCTACCTCACATTGAGTTTGCTTACAATAGAGTAGTTCACAAGACTACTTCTTTATCTCCTTTTGAAATTGTTTATGGCTTTAATCCTTTAACTCCTCTTGATTTATTGCCTTTACCTAACACTTCTTCTATGGTTAATCATGATGCTTTGTCTAAAGCTTCTTATATTAGGAAGTTGCATGAACAAGTGAAAGCCAATATGGAGAGAAAGATGGAACAATATGCAAAGCAAGCCGATAAACACAAGAAGCAAATGATCTTTAATGAAGGAGATTTAGCGTGGCTTCATTTAAGAAAGGATAGGTTTCCTCATGAAAGGAAATCCAAGCTCCAACCTAGAGGAGATGGACCTTTCAAGATTCTAGAGAGAATCAACAACAATGCTTACAAACTTGAATTGCCTAGTGAGTATGGTGTGAGTAATACTTTCAATATTTGTGATCTTTCTTTGTATGATGTAGGTACAAATGAGGAGGCAAACTTGAGGACAAGTTCTTTCCAAGAATGAGGGTATGATGGAGGTCCAAGTCAAGCCAAGGTCTAGAAGGGGAGCTTGAAGCACTTCCTTTGGTGAGCTTCAAAGGACCAATGACAAGAGCCAGGACTCAAGCACTTCAAGACCATATTCAAGCCAATTTGGACAAGCATGAAGTTGTACACCATATCAAGGAGGACAACAACTGGATTTTGATGTCTCAAATCCAATATAATTCAATAAATTCCAGCACTTGTTAGAAGAATTCAATAAAACATTTGTAAATCAGTTACTACTGCTTTAATCGATTATTTTGGCTTTGTAATCGATTACAAGATGTTTAGAAGCAATCAGAATTAAGCCCTTACTGCTTTAATCGATTATTTCGTCGAAATAATCGATTACCAGGAAGTCAGTTGTAAGCAGGAATCATAGCCTTACTGCTTTAATCGATTATTTGGCTAGTGTAATCGATTATTTCAGTTTCTGACTGATTTAATCGATTACCACAACGAAATAATAGATTATACCAGTGTGAGATGGTTATTGCACAGTTTTTGGAAGCCAAGGATCTTTAGGGACACCTTGTCTTGTAAGCTACGTTTGGGCTTCATTTTAGCTTACATTTACATTTCATTTAGGGTCAATTAACTTAATAATTTGTGGCCTATATAAGGTCCAAAAAATTGAATATAAGGGATCTTTGGTGAATCAATACAATTTCTGAATTGTTGGTGAGAGTTTTCTCCCTTTGTTCTTAGTCAAGAACTTCTTGTTTCTTATCAATTGCTTCTGAGCTATTGTGGTGATTCTTGCAAGACTTATTGGAATTCCTATTCCATGGTGTCAATCCAAATCCACTTCTATTCTTCTTCCATAATCCATTTCTGAAATTAGGAAAACATAAACAGCCCCATTCAGGAAAGAGTTGCATGCTCTGTTTTGAAGTTGAATTGAAGATTGACTTCCATTGCAAGGAAGGTCAGGGCAAACAGGACTTGATTCAATTTAGGAGTCCATCATAGGAGAGCATTCATCTCCTTGTGGATGTCTTGCTCTGGTTTCCTACTAATTGCGGTCAGCTTTTAACCTTTGGATTTCTTCCTAGTACTTTCGTTCCATCTCCGCCATGCGATTCTGGAGTTGCTGAATGGTGTCGACGTTTGTCATGGTAGTCTGTGAGGGGTAAGACGCTTCGACAGGAGTGTCACCTTTAACGTTGGAGCATGTACTGACCATGTATGCATGCCGACGACTTGTCTGGGTGTGAGGCTGCAGGGTATGTTTTACCGCAGCCCCACGGTAGGCGCCAAATGTTCTTACCAAAATCTGGAGATTCCACGTGTGAGGTAGTCATGGTTAATGTGGATCCTAAATTCTGCACGTCGGATGGGGAGTCAACCTTGTTTAGAGGAAGGACTTGCAAAACAAAGGAAAGACACTCCAACGCTCAAGTAAGTACATCAATTACAAGAGAATAACTGAGTAAGATAATAAAGAAATCCTGAGTGTATAGGTACTCAGTCTCGAGTATGAAGTGTATTCGAAGTGAGATAAGATGAGATGAGTAAAGGTTTAGAGAGAACCTATATTTATAGCGTGGAGTATGGGCCTTGGGCCTTTGTTTGTTAGTAATTTGTTGATAAGATAATAACAGATAATAGCATACAGTTATCTAATTTAAATATAAGATAATGTGTACCTTATTGATATACTATTACTTGTAGATAAGTAACAGCTTTTGATAACTTGTGAAGATATGATATGATAAGGTGGTTACACCAATTTGAATAATCGAGCATAGTTGATATGTTGTTAATAATAAGACACGCACTGTAGGCGTCTGTATTCATGTAGCAGGTTGTCTAACACCCTGAAATTTTGATAAATTGAAAATAAATGTTTGATGTGATTGTTGTGTTATTTGATTGTTTAATAAGTTTGGATTAGTTGAATGATTATTGTGTAAATTATCCTTGTGCTATTACTTGGTGTAGATGTCAAGTTATGAGGAGTTTGTTTGAGCTACGTTGAATTGTGTGATTCTGAGTTTGACCCAAAAACTTATTTTAGTAAAATCATCGTTCTAGATTTTTTAACCGTTGGATTGCCTTCAAATTCTAAAGGTGGATTCCTAACCCACATATAAAAGTTTTAACCGTTGGGATTAACCAAATAACATCGAAAAAGTGAGACATTAATTTTTCACTGTAGTAGAAACTTTAGAATCTGGTCAGCTTGCATAGGCGAATTTTGCAGGCACTTTTGCTCGCCTGGGCAAGTGAAGGTGGTGATAAATAGTGCAGCAGCATTCCAAACCACGAAAATTTACCTCTTTCTACCTCCCAAAATCCAACCCACCTCCCACCACCCTCCTCTACCACCTAAGACCACCGGTGACCACCACGGGCCATTGTTGCTTACCACGAGACCACCACATGGAAAGGAACCCTTTAATCAGAGTAGAATCTTCGAAACTATTCTAGAATTTTTGGTAGAAAACGGAGTTTCAAATCCTTCTTTCTTGGTTTCCTTGAGGTAATCTTAGTTTCTTTTGTCTTCTCCTAGCTAGTTTAAGCTTCTCTTAGTGTCTCTTGTGTTTTGGGTACCGTTGTTGGGAGTTTTACACTTCCTTTGAAAAACCCTTTAAAAAATGAGATGTTATAAAAGTCTCATTTTTATGAAAAGGATGTCATTTCTGTGATCCTTGTTGAACCCCGATCACATTGGTGTGATTGAAATTTCAAAAT
>CM023959.1:18681162-18692499 GCA_013407115.1 Glycine latifolia | reverse complement strand
TTAGCTAGTTTAAGCTTCTCTTAGTGTCTCTTGTGTTTTGGGTACCGTTGTTGGGAGTTTTACACTTCCTTTGAAAAACCCTTTAAAAAATGAGATGTTATAAAAGTCTCATTTTTATGAAAAGGATGTCATTTCTGTGATCCTTGTTGAACCCCGATCACATTGGTGTGATTGAAATTTCAAAATGATGTCTTTTGATGTGAACTCCCAAAACACCTTTTTAGCCCTTTTTTTATTTGAGTGGGTATTTGACCCCAAATGTTAATATTGATCTTACCTTGGAAATCTATATTAAATTGTCTTTGATTTGATATATAGAGCTCTACATTTGGACGAAAACACGCGTATTGAAGGATCTCCAAAACAACACTGTGAGGTTTTAACAGGAGAGCTCCTAGTTAGGTAATGAGAGTTTATTATGTTGGTAATAGTTTAGATACCATAGTTGGGGACTAGGGAGTCCAACTATGAAGATAACTGCATGTCCCTGCTGTGTGCTGGTTTTCAAGAAAAACTAAGTTTTTAACTAATGGGATGCAATGTATTTATGATTGATGTGTGTTTGTCCCTGTGTGTGTGCTTGTTTTCAAGACAAATGATGTTTTTAACTAATGTGATGTAGTGAAATTATCATTAATAGATAAAACTGTGAATGATGTTGTTGTTGTAATTGATTGGATTTTTGAAAAAAAGTCTTAATTATAGAGGAGACTCTGTCCAAAATTTTATAATGTGTTTTTCCTATTTAATTCTTTATTAAATTTTTAAATAGGCATAAGAGTGTGTTTTCTCTATTATGGTCCTCCTCTTTAATTTAGAATTTTCCTAAAATAACAGTCTAGTGGTAATATAGATTGTGGATGAATGAGGTGATATTGATGTCATTAAAAATGTTGAAATAAGATGTTATTGATGTGTTGGTGATGATTGAATGAGATAATGATGAGGTGTTTGATGATGTATAAATGATATAATGATGATGTGGTTTATGATGTTCAAATGAGATTATGATGAAATGGTTGTTGATGTTGAAATAAGATGAATTTGATATATATGATGATGATATTGAGATGATGTGATGTGTATGTATACTGATACCCATGGGGGTGCATGATTGGTCATCCTTGTGGGGAAGGATTTGTTTCTAGCCATGATCATGCATTGATGATGCCCATGGTTATCGTTATGTGATGTGGATATACATGGATACCCATGGGGGTGTATGACTGGTCATCCTTGCGGGGAAGAATTTGTTCCTGTCCATGGTCATGCATTGATGGTGCCATGGTTGTATACTATGTATATACACGTGGGGTGCAATGACCGGTTGTTTATCCTTGCGGGGAAGAATTTGTTCCTAGCCACGGTTAGTGCATCGGTGAGTCCACATTGGTGTGTTAGATATGTACATGGGGGGTGTATCACTGGTCATCCTTGCGGGGAAGGATTTGTTCCTGGCCTTGGTCATCCATTGATGATGCCCATGTTTCATACTTCATGTGCATGGTTGGAAATAGAATGAAGGCACGGGCGTACCTGTGAGTTTCAGTGGGCTGAGAACGCAGGTACTAAGGGGTCATCAGGTTTGGAATTCGCTAGCGACGCTAGCTGATCACCGGGTGAGGGAATGGCCAGTGCACGATAGGGTGGCCCTGATAGACGGTGAATCATTTTCCATTGAGAGGCTATTTCTGGGATATGGTACCACATTGCATGCTGATAGATGAGTCAGGTGCATGCATCATTCTGAGTATGATTGTTTGCATTGGATGATTGTTTTTGTTGAATGTGTAATGGAATGATGGGTTTTGTGATAATAATTGTGGTGATTTGGGTTGTCTCTTTTTCCCAACTGCTGTCACCTGATATTTGTTAGTTTTACATAATAAACTCACCCTTGTTTTTGTTGTATCGTGTGGTTGGTACCTGTGATGATCACGAACCTTTGTTCGTGTGAGCAGATGAGCAGCAATAGGTGACTCTAGAGGAGGATTCTTTTTTGTTAGAGCCGCCAAGCCGACGTGATGACGTTGGATTTCTTTTGGAGAAAGAGTTGTGTTTTGTTAATCAACTCTTTCTTAATTAGTCTTTGACTTTTTGTTAGATATGTAATTCTAGTTGTGTGTGTGTGTGTGTATATATATATATATATGTAAAACTAAAGAAAGTTTAACATGTAGATGACATGTACTGATTTAATATATATGTACATATGTGTTTAATTATTTAATTATAATATGTGTATGATAGTTGTATTACCGCAAAAAATTTACCATCATTTTCATAATTAAATTGATGAAGTTTTCATTAAAAATCAAATATTGTGCCGTAAGAGTTGATGATATAGTAGCGACGAAACAGGTCGTTACAGGTTGACATCCACGCTCCTGTAGCAGTGCTGACGAGGAGGGTGGACAGGAGTGTCCAAATTGACACTTGGAGAGTGAATAGGCACTATTAATGTAACAAGTAGAGGATGTCCACATGTCTGGTGGTCTTGCCATGATAGTCGTGTGTAATTTTATCATTTTGGACTGTTCAAATATTTAACAAAATATTATCTTAATTAATCATAGTCTAATTTTTATATATTTTATGTGTAAGAATTTCACTTTCTTTATAAATATGAAGAAATAAATAAGAACAATTACACTTTTTTTTTCAAAACAATATAATCACCTTTTTTATACAACCCTTTTGAAATAAGATTTCTCTTTGTGACCAAAAATAAAATAAGAATAACCTTTCTCTTTAAATATGTCTACCATTTTCGATAGCATTATTAAAGGCAACGTCAAGAACAATTAAAGATGCCGAAGTGTTCATCCTTTTTTTTTTCTCATTTTCATTTTTTAACTATATTTAATATTTTATCATCTTTATCTTATAATTTTTATAAATATTTCTCTAATTATGATTTAATTTATTTTTATCTTTAAAATTTCATCTTTTCAATTGTAGAGTCTCTATATTGTTTTCTTTTAAGATAAGTTTTTTTTTCATCTCTTTAAATGTTTTTTACTTTTCATTTTTTTCAATCGTATATCTTTCAATAATTTTTAATTCATCCTTTTTATCTTAAATTTCAAATTTCACAAACAGTAACACAAGTTTTTATGCTTCCCTAATAATTTGTTTTTAATCTCTTTGTCAAAGGTATCATATAATTTTCATGTTATCAAAAATTCAATTAAAATGAATTTCACATTACCTTATGTTCTCCCATCATTGCATTGTTATTATGCTCTCCCATTATTTAACACACATGGTTGACCTAATATTGTGTTTGACGGAGATAAATGAAAAGAGTTATTTTAATCTTTGTTCCATTTATCAAAAAGTTAAAAACAAAGGTTAGTATCGGTGTAAACACATGAAATCTTCACATTATTGAAAAAAGTTTTATACTTCACATTATTGAAAAAAGTTTTATACTCTCTTAAAATAATTTAGATACAAAATAGATTATTTTTATTTCGCTATATGTTATGAACACTCATATTTATGATAGAGTTTTAAAAAAAAAGATAAAATATTTAAATTAAAGTGGTTAGATGGGTAATAAAAGAAAAAAATTAAATTAAACATTTATGAAATCCCAATTTCACCCCAACCCTGGAAAATAAAATAGTTGTCCAAAAGTTTAAAAAAAAAAAACAATGCTTGTTTTGTTTGCATTATAATTGGACGCTCAATTCTCTAATGCAATTAGAAAATGAAATGGAAGTATCCATTAATTAATGCTCGTTGGAGCTATATACAAACAACGGAAATTTCAAAATGATGCAATGAGAAAATTAAATAGAAGTATCCATTAATTACATTATGCTGGTAGAAGGCACCCGGTTTGAAATAACGAAAAAAATTGGCTCATGAATCTAGCTATTACACGAGACTCACGAAGTAGTCTTACGAATGGCAGAACGATCAAATAATTGTTGCCTCACTTTTTACTGTTTATTATATTTTTCTTGGGGGCTTTTTTTTATTAACATTGGAGCTCAATTACAAATAAATTATTAAGAAGGGGTTAACAGACATTATGACTTTTGAGTTAGAAGTCATAATTGATGTTAAAGACTTTTAATTTTTAAAACATTTTTAAAAAAATTTGTAAATATTTTTATTGAATTATTTAATAAATAAATGTTTTTTAATATTTTTAGTTTTATTTAATATTTTGTATAAATTTTTGTTTATTTAATATTTTCTATATTTTTTAATATTGTTTTATTAAATATATTTTTTATATTTTATATTTTTTTATTTAATATTTTCTTAATTTTTTATATATTCATTTTTTAATATATTTTATATTTTTTTTACTATTTTAAAGGATTATTATTTTTTTATAAATTAAAAAAATAATGCAAATGACTTAAATTTAAAAAAATCAAAGTCGTAATCGATCAGACATTTCAAATTTCTTACTTGCATGTAAGTTTAGTGTATGTTTCATGCAATTTAAATTACAATGACTTTGTTGACTCTGTGTACTAGTTGAAAAATATTTACAAAACTCATCAGAATCACTTTCATTCCCTTGGAAGAAAAGATAAACGTTTTCAACATTTACAAATAATAATCCTTAAAAATAGTAAAAAAAATATAGAAAATATATTAAATAAAAAATATATTAGAAAACAAATATAGCAAGAATTAAGAAAATATTAAATAAAATCATATAAAAATATAGAAAATATTAAATAAAAACAAAATTTTATACAAAATATTAAATAAAACTAAAAAATTTAAAAACATTTATTTATTAAATAATTAAATTTAAAAAATATTTATAATTATTTTAAAAAATATTTGAAAAAAAATAGTTACGAAAAAAAAACTTATGGCTTAAAAGTCATATAAAAAAACAAAAAACTAAACCTATAACTTAGAAGTCCTATAAAAAAAACTAAACTTACGACTTAGAAGTCGTATAAAAAAAATTTATGACTTAGAAGTCGTAAAAAAAATCTATTATGACTTTCAAGTCGTATAATTGAAGTCATAAATAATATTACAATTTTAGTTTAAAAATTAAAAAAAATTTGATACAACTTTAAAGTCGTAAATTTTAAAAGAATAATTATACTAAAATGGTAAACTCTTTTACGACTTCAGTTAAAAAAAATTAAAAAAATTAAAAGTCGTAAAATTAGTTACGACTTCAAACTCAGAAATCATAACATTTGTTACGACTTACCCTCTTTTGATAATTTATTTGAAATCGACTCCCAAATGGTAATAAACAAAAAAAACCTCATTTTTAAGGTGAAAGTATATTAAGTGGGACCCACAACAAATCACCCACTCTGAGCAAAATTTCATACGTTCCAAACAAGTCGACCACACTACTTTCATTTATTTTCAATGCATTGCCACTTTCACCTCTTGACTTTCATACGTTACAAATTGATGGTAAAGTTGTATCTAACTTTTGGGCTTGAAACGTATGGAAGGCAGACAAAGGTTATGGTGGGCCACTTCATAGATGGTCCATTATGTACCATAATTTTTAATTGTTGGATACTTTTGTTATTATAGGTCTTTTCACACTGGATCATCAACCATTCATATTTCGACCAATATTCTTTGTTGGTGAAAACGATTTTCGACGACGGAGTTTCATTTTTAATTTTCCTCTCACTCTCCACTGCCTCTAATCCAACGACAACCAAACCTTTTGCCAATGGCCTTAATATGAAAAGCGTGTAAAGAATCATCAGCATGAAGCAACACGTCATGAAAGGCTTAAGGCTCTCAGTGGCAGCATCACGCATATCACTTGCACAAAGAAAGCTTTTGGGATCTCACCCATGACCACATTGACAATAGAATTTGGTCCTCAGATCCCAATGAATTTGTTTCAAGATCTATACAATGGATACTAGATCTGAAACAAAACTAAGGGTGTGGATCGTGTGAGTGACAAGGTTTCCATAGGCGTCGTCATTGAGGTAGATTAGGGATGTGATCTTGTTTTCATTAGAAACCTCAATGGCATTTTCATCATTTTTGTCGTTCTGGTAGATTTGGACGATCCAAGCTTGAAAGAAATGATAATTCTTCGAACGATCCTAAATGGTAAACCCAACTTCCACACAAATCTACTTGACTTATCTATCAAATAGCACTTTCAGAGAGGAAGATGTTTCAAATTACTTAAGGTTATTACTGATGAAAGTGTTGTTTAACTTTAGGTTTGATTGCAAATGGGTAAGTAATTCAGGATGCATAGTTTGGTACAAATATTATTTTTGGTTTTTAATTCTATTGTTGAAGAATTTATGGTTCAATATAAGATGTGAGGATCCCATACCAATAGAAGTTTTTTTTTAGTTTATTTGATTATTATTATCATCTTAAGTTTGTTTTGAATGTGCTTGTGCCTCTTGTGAATTGGAGAAAGTAGTATCAACAACCAACAAGTAGAATGATGAGTTTCATACGAGCATGTGGATCCAGTGATGGAGGAGGATAAGAAAAACAAGATTAGGTGGAGAAAAATAATCCAGTGTATATGGTGTATGGTATAAATGTGTGGACCAGATAAATCCTACCATTAATGATAAAAAATGATTCATAATAGACCACTTGTTAAGTAGTCCACCGTAGTCTTTTGCCTTGTTTTTTTTATCTAGGTATGGATTTTCTAGTGGTGGATCATTAGATTTTTGTTTTATTTTGAAAAGGTTTACATAATTATTACAAAACTTTTCAAACAAATCCTCAATTAAAAAAAATACTTTAAAAAAAAGAGACTCATTACCAAAACAAATGAACCAATGTTTATGTTTATGATGCTAGTATTTTCATATGCTATATTATTTTTTGAACAGTTAGGTTATGTTTGATTTAATTAATTCAAAGCTAAAATATAATTTTATTCTCTCTATTTAAATCAATCCAAAATTTTAGTCTTCATATTTTAAAATTGAGACTTTTAATCCCTCTATTTTATAAAATTAGTGATTTTGGTTCAGCTGTACAATTCAAGGAATTGACAATCCAATAATAATTATCGCTAACTTCTATAACTTTTCTTAAGAATTGAAATGTATTTAAATTAATTAAGAAAATACATAATAAATTTTTTAACAATGATGAAACCCTTATCGCTTCCTTTGCAATAGCGAAGGCTTTGGTTGGAGCGTTGGGGGCAAGACGATGACGAGGAAGGAGGACGCCACATGTGTGTTGCTTCGTTTCTTGTATAAAGAGGAACCTGAGGTGATGATTAAGAGGACATGGCAATTCTACGTCTGGTGAAGCTTCGTGAATCTTCTATAAGGTGGGGGATTGTGCAGGAAGAATGACACGATGACAATTGTACACAAGGTTTATGAACTCATTGGTTACGACAACAAGGACAAAACCTTAGGCATTTTCACAATAGTTGTACATAGGGACACAATGCAATGACAGGGATAATTGTGGAGGTCAGAGGTGGTGAAAGGGACAGGGAAATGAGAGAGTAACTATCTAATTATATTGTTTTTTTAACCCAACTCTCCCCCAAAGATAAAACATATGAGACATGAAGTATAAGGTAAATGACAATAAGACAGAAACATGAAAGTGTCACGAAGACGTGCATGTAAATTAAATGACATGATAATTTCAAACTTTATCAATATATAAAGACAAACAAGTGATTATGCATGGTAGCACCTAAGGTAGCACCTAGGAATGTAAATGAGTCAAACTGAGCCAAGTTCTTGAAGCTTAGACTTGACTTGTAAAAAAAATGGATGGTTTAAGCTTGGAGTAGCACCTAATTCAACAATTACTTTTGATACCAAGCACTAAAGTAGGCACACACAATTGTGAAAAAATGGCCACATGAATATAAAATTCAAATATAAAGCCTATATCCCTTTTAGTAAATTACATACAACATCAACAATACATTTAACCCAAACTAATTGGGATTAATGGTAGATGAACTCAATAATAGATACGAGGAGGTTGCAAAAAGAAAAGGAAAAAAAGATAAAAGAAAAGAATGGGGACAAAAAGAGGGAAAAGATGAAGAAGAAAATGATTAAAAAGGGACCATCTAGAACATAGAGATAACAAAGAATCTAACCCTCCACCAAGCTTATAACTTTTCTCCATTTCGTCCTAAGACACACTGTCCGCTAATCTATATCTCACTCCATTAAGTCTTGTTTAACTACTTTTCCCCAGGTAAGTTTCACCTACCTCTACGTCTTTTTGTGTCGAGCTCTTGGTAACAAACTTTTGTTCTTAGAAAGAATCTATGGGTCGTCTCATTACGTGTCCAAACCACCTAAATTTATATTCCCTCGTCTTTTAACTCATCGATACTACTACTAACTTTCGTCGAATATCTTCATTTCTTATCTTATCCAACTTCATATAACCACACATCCACCTTAACATCATTTATGCTACCCCTGTTTTATGCTCATGTTGCTTATGTGTTAGCCAACATTCAGCTCCATATAACATTGTAGGTCTTACAGTTGTTCTATAGAATTTTCCTTTTAGCTTAAGGAATTTTACGGTCACACAACAACCTAGATGCACTCCATCATTTCATCCACCCTACTGTGATTCTATGATTTACATCATCATCAATCTCTCCACCTTTTTGTAAAATTAATCTCAAGTATCTAAAAACATTTTTCTTGGGTACCTCTTGACCAAGTAGATGCATGGGGTCTTGATCACCATATCTTACCAGTAAAAACCCACATTTTATATACTCAATTTTGCTTTAACTCCAAAATGCTTCTCCACAATTTAAGTTTCCTATTAACACCATCTTTGGTCTCATCAGTAAGTACAATATCACCTACAAAAAGCATATACCAAGACACTTCCTCTTAAATATCTTTTGTTATCTCATCTATCACTAAAGCAACGAAATAAAGACTGAGCTTAACCTTGGTATATACCTACCGTGATAGAAAAATAATTTGATGTTCTATTACAAACTTTTACACATGTGGTAACTCATCATACATATCCTTGATTACATTTACATTCTTTAATGATATTTTTTTTCTTCTCAAGAACCCACCATAAAACTTTTATTGGGACCTTATCGTATGTTTTCTCAAGATTTATGAACACCTTATATAAGTCTTTCTTCTTTTCTCGATATCTTTCCATTAGTTGTCACATCAAGAAAATAACTTTCATGGTACATCTTTTTGACATAAATTCAAATTGATTTACAAGAACTTTTATAATAACCTAAGATTTTGTAAAAAAAAAAAAAAAAAAAATTCCTGGGTGAATAGTGGCGCTGATGGCGCCACGGTGCGGGATTTTGGCGCCAGGAGCGCCAGAATGGCGCCGGTAGCGCCACAGGTGCTGGTTTTTGACGCCGGGAGCGCCACAGTGGCGCCATAGATGCTGGTATATGGCGCCGATAGCGCCAAAGTGGCGCTAGTAGCGCGGGAACGCGTGCTGGGGGCCTATAAAAGGCCATTTTCGCGTTTTTGCTTGCAAAAACTGCTTCTTCTTCTTCCTCCAGCGCCCAGAACTCCATTGGAGAGTTTCCCAAGCTCCATGGACCTTGTTTTGTGACCCAAATCAATTCCTTTAAACAGCAAACTAGTGAGGAACCTCTAGTGAGCTTGAATCCTTCATCAATCTTCCCTAGAAAACCCCAAATTAGAGAATTCCTTTCTCAAGGGAAGTTCTTAGAACTCGAGTTCGGCGAGGAACGGCGGCGATTCACGGACACCCGGACTAGGGGAAGTGGTCCAGAGGTCTTCCTTGCCATCTTTGAGGTAAGAAACTCGAGATTCACCGTTTAATTTGTGAATTGGGGTTTTGGGTTAATAGTGACCCACTTGTGATAGAGCTAGTATTAGCTCTGGGTCCTTTAGAGAGATATGTTTAAAATGAAGAGAGGATGAAGGATTAGCTCTTGGTTTGTGTTTTGGTGAATGTTGGTTTTGGCTCTAGGTTGTGCATGTGTGACTTGGACTGAGTCACTTGATGTTGAGACATGAAGAGCTTTGTTGATGGGTTTGATGTGCCTGAAAGGCCATGGAAACGGTGTCTTGCGATATAGACCGTTCAAGCCCTATGGAAACCCCTGAGTTGTTGGGTTGTGTGAGCTTTGAGCTCATTGTGGATGGCTTGTATTGAGTTTGTAGGAACTCCGATGCCATGGTTAAGCTAAAATAGACCACTGAGGGTCTATGGAAGGGCTTGTGACGGATGAACTTGATGAACCTTAAGTTAGATGAACATGTGCATGTTTGTATGATGAATGGTCTGTGATATGCGTTGTATGCTTTGTTAGGGCTAGACACCGCAGGTGTCAGTGACGCAGGCCATCGCTCAAGGAGTGGAGCTGCAGAGCACGGCTTTGCCAGGTAAGCTCATCGTTCTTGGGGATGTTCCCTTGCTTTTGTTTCACCACCCGAGTGGGTGATGGCTTGTTATGCCATGAAATTGATATTGTATGAGATATATATATATATACATATATATGTGCGTGTGTACTGCTGAAAGAAAGGCCATTGTGGTTTGTTGTTGATTAATTATAGCTAAACATCATGAGGGTGTTATGATGTGAGTATCTGAGCATAGATTATAGACACTGAGATAGTGTTATGAGAATGATACACCTGTGGGCGCAGGTGTGATTGGTTTTGGACTCTTGTGAATGATGAACACTGTGATAGTGTTCTGTGTATGTTGATGAGATAAAGACCATGGTAGTGGTTTGTGATTGAGGCATGTATATGATGCATATATGTGTAGACATATGAGTAAATGATATATTTGATATAGTGTGGGCGATTGAGATGATGTTGAATGAGATATACACTAGGATAGTGTACTGTGTTAGTGAGAACCTCTATGAGGTATATGCGGTAATAGTATCTTGTGATTGTAGAGAATTCTCTGGCCAGTAGAATGGATTAGATATGGACTTCCCTTAGAGCCAAAGTTATATGGAACAACTCTAAGTGGTCAATAAGTAATGTGTGATTAAACCTGAGAGTATGCGCCTGATTGCAGATGAGCATCTCTTGGAAGTGCCTTATATGTCGAGTGTGTCCTGGAATAAGATACCTGTTGCAGATGATCTTTTCCCAGGCAATACCAAGGGTGTTCTGAGATAAAGTACCTGATTGCAGATGAACTTTTCTCAGAAAGTATAACATAGGTATATGTCTGAGGGTGTTCTGAGATAAGTACCTGATTGCAGATGAGCTTTTCTCAGGAAGTATAATATAGATATATGCGTGATTAAATCCTTAGAGAAGGTACCTGACTGCAGATGAGCATTCTCAATGAATATGGTATATCTATATCTATATCTCTATATATATATATGTTGCT
>CM023959.1:18647419-18681062 GCA_013407115.1 Glycine latifolia | reverse complement strand
GAGATGTTATGTGAGCCGTGATGGCCATGTGATATAGATGGATATAGATATGTTGTATCTCTAAGAGAAGGTATCCCGAAGGGATGAGAGTCTCTTAGAAGAGCCATATCTGGATGTGTGAAGTCCTGAGTGATTTTCTCAGGCAAGGTTTTATATAGTTTCATGAGGTGGTGCCTCTCTGATGTGGAAAGTGTCTAGTGGATGACACTCGTGTTATGATACCTCTGTGAGCTGGTTGTGAGAGCCAGAATGAGGTTTTATGCTATGTTTATGGTTTTAGTATCTTTGTGTGTGTGGAGGTGAACCAGGGGGAGGGAATACCTCCACGAACCCTGAGTTTACTGAGATGTTTATCTCACCCCTGTTGGGGCTGTGGTTTTACAGGTGATTCTTCTAGTATAGAAGAGCGGCCACAGGGCAGGAGGGCCTAGCAGAGGTTGCTGCATGGCTATGGGCTGCAGTTGTTGAGTGAAGTGAAGCATCTTGGTTGATACCTGTTTTGTTTTCCATGTGTGGGGACATGGTGTATGTGCACACCTGTTATGCTGTACATATTCTTTTGTATAACCACAAGTGTGGTTTGAACTTTGAGATGTATATATGTACAGAACTGTTGTCATGTGTATTTGATGATGATTCCTCCTGATTTTATGTATTGAGTTTTCTTGTATAACTGCCTACAGCTTATGTCTTGTGTTATACTGGATCAGCAGGGGCTTGTTTTATGAGGCTGTGTGATGTGTTTTATGTTCCATACATGATGTAATCAAGAAATATGGTTTTCGATATGCTTCCGCTATGTATTTAAATAAAGTTTTAAGCGCTAATATGATATTATGAATGATAATACACCGGGTGCACACGGGGTGTTACAACTTTGGTCTCTCTTCTTAAGCAATATTCAATAACTCTCTCTCATAACTTCATATTATGACTCAGAAACTTAACTTCTCTATAGTTAGAACAATTATGGATATCTCTTTTGTTTCTGTAAATAGACACAAACATATTTTTCCTCCAAGCATCAAACATTTTATTTGTTTGAAGAATCTTATTGAAAAAATTAATCAACCATTTTATTGACACATCTCCCAGGCCTCTCCACACTTCAATAAAAAAATCATCAGATCTCAAAGTTTTATTACATAACAAAAATAATTTAAATCATTTTTAATATTAAATTATCCAACCATTTTGGAATTTTTGATTCGAAAGAACGTTTCATGCAAGGTAAATCATCATTCATATAAACACATAATTGACTTTTCTGAACTTCCAACCATTATGCATCTTCTATTCTATTATTATGCCCTACTTTAGTCTTTGCAAAGCAGCTTAGAATTTCTGCAATTTCCTAGGCCCTGGCTCCATATACAAATATAGTGTGTACTGTTCCTTTTTTTCCTCCCAACAAAGTCCCATCTTTGAAAATATAGAAAAATAAGAACACAGACAGCTACTTGAACACATAAACAGTCAGGTTTTTACTGCACTGACATTAACAACAAATCATTAATCATATTCCTCGATAATTTCATTGTTCACAAATTTGATTTTACATTTCATCCACATCCATGAATGCTTGATATTTATATTATACCAACAGACAACACACTACCAAAAAGGATGAAATAAGACGCTTAAATAGGAACAAGACCAATTGTTTTTCTCTGAATTATAGATTATTCCTTTTCTTCTGAATGCACTGTTTGGGAAAATCTGAAGTAAAGGGACAGAAAACCAGTTGTTTTGGTGGTTTATTCCCTAAGCTCTCCTTCAAACTGTCTTGGAAACATAATAGTTCAGTTTTCCCTATTGCAACTTCACAAAACCACTACAGTAAGACCCTAAATTCTACTGATCAATATTCCCAGAACTCAATCAACTGCAGTTGATTTTGTTGGATGATAATCATATTATACAGATTTGATACTAATGGTATATTTGGAAGGAAGAAAAGAAAACATAAATGACAATGTATTTTGAGAGAAAATCAAGAAAAAATACTGTTTCTAAAGATAAAATTCAGAAAGAGAGGAAAAAAAATTGGAATGCTCCAAATTCTACTTGAGCTTCTAACTCTGGGCAAAAACATCTCTGAACAACGTTCTAGCACCATGCCAAATGTGCCCGAAAAAGAATAGCATACCAAATGAAGCACACTTTTCAATTCAAACTTTATGTCAATCAGACTATAAGAAGAAAAAACAATGAGGAAGAAAAGTGTGAAAATAGAAGGAAAAGTGAAAGACTAAAATTTTGAAATCTTTGTTTTCCAAGTCAACTTGATTCTTCATATTCCTTCCACTTTTGCTGTAACCAAACAAAAAAGAAAAAAATGTATATCATTATCTATATTTTCCTTTTTCTCTGTCCTTTCTATTGGCAAATCGATGGGGTAAATATCGGAGAGATTTACACAAATGAGCCATAAGCAACCATATAAGTAAACTAGACATCACATTTTATTCCAAAACCATAAGACTCAGGTTTATGGATCTTCTCTCCACCTATATGGTGCTCAACTTTTCTATTTCAATCCGATTTGGGACTTTACCTCACACTTATGCTCCAACAATTGTTGGGTTCCGAGCAATCACACAACAGTCGAGATAGCAGACAAAGAGTAAAGGGAAGAAGAAAATAATACACAGAATTTACCCTGATTCACCCAATGTGAATTACATCCAGCTATTCACTATGTTTCCTCACACACTCGTACAATTGCACTCAGATTACAAGAAAATATATAGGCTTAGAAACTCTAAGTACCGTAGTTATTCATGGACTCAAGCCCAAACTACAAATAATAAAACACAAGGCCAACAACATCCGTACATATCTACTGAAGGCACAGTATGAGCAAACATTCTCCCACTCAACCAAACATACAATAAAAGTTCAGTCAATGGACCCTCCCCCTTAAAAAAAATGAACAAAACAGGTAGGTAGTCTAACCAAAAATGGGAACATACTGTTCTGGACATCTTACCAGCATTATCTTGGGTTTCAGGAATCTAAACTGCTGCACTGTATATTATATCAGATGATGATAATCCTTGTTCCTTCCTAACTGATAGTACGTGAAGAACTGCTTTTTCTTAAAATGAGAACTTTTGTTGGACAATCCCATAAAAAAAAACCTGACTCGCTGCCAAGTGGTGCCTAGCTAAATTGTCCTCTCGGAGTTAAGAATTTTGAATGAGAAAAGTGGAGAGGGCGCATATATAGGTTGAGTTTATAACTTTATATATAATTTATATAAAAGATTATTAGGTTAAGTTTATACTAATCTATCATTTTATTTTATTTATAACATAATTATCAAATTAGAAATAAAAAATTTGCCCTCCCCCCTCCCTTCCCTTCCCAAACTCCCAAACATACCCCAAAGGCTAAAGCAGTTGGTTTAAGCATAAATTGATGTCTTGGTTCAAACTTAAATTTAGAGAAATAATGGCCTATTTATCAAGAGCACTCCCAAGAAGCCAAAAGACATAAGCGACCATTTCTCCTAAATAAGTTAAACCAAACACCCACTAAGCAATGATATCAACCTAAGTTTAGCGATCTCAAATACTGCCATTGCCCAAGTGGGAAAAATCCCACGATCACAAACCAGAAGTTGCCCATCTTAGTTGTCTCATATTTGTTCAGAATTAAGCACTTGGATTCATCAAACACATATCTCCGAAACATGCTTTTATATACCTATAGTGCTGTAAAGACAAGAAAGAAAGCACGTTATAAAATTCACAGGTGGACCACAGCCAAAAATGGCATCTGAAGAAAAAGGATTCCAATCTCACATGCAAACGTTTAAATAAAGATAATAAATAATAATAGAAACGTGCAGTCTTACTAGAGGCAATTCAAACCCCAACTTCGTTAATCTTTGAATTGCAATTCCTACATTCCAAGAATATCAGCTGCACTACCAATCCCCCTATAACACCTAGCCTACAGGTGAAAAACATGCATGTAAACATCTTGATATCATTTTCAGCTGAAAGAAAGAAATAAAATACAGACAATAAAAAAAGAACACGCAAGACAATAACTATTAAAGATAGGTTTGGCTAAAAGCACCAAAGGCACTTTTCAAAGAATCAAAAATGTAAAAATTAAATCAACAACAGTCGTTTATAATTTCCAAATATATTACATATTTAATGTTTTTAAATGTTGATGTCTTAACAACTATCCTTAGAGCATTTGTTAACACAAAATATTTAACATACAGCTACCACAAGCACACTTAGTAGCAATTCATTGCTGGCTTGCAGGGTTATAGCCAAGTGCAGCTATTTTAGACATATAGTATATATTATTTAAATAAATATGATTATTGAAATACTATTCAAAATTAAAACAGTACTCATATTAAAGAATGGGGGGAAAAACACCAGAAAATAAAAAGTATTGTTACAGATACAGGAAAGAAAAAACTGGAGAACTGAGGAGGAGGAAGGTAGAGACAAAGGAAGAACAGAGTATGGACAAGGGCAACCAGAAATAAACAACATAAAAAAGACAATGTAGGCAGGGCAGCAACTCAACACTCAATTTATCAATCAGGGCTGAAACCCTTTGATCCATAACTCAACAGAAATAGACCAGACAAGTGAAAATAATCCATAGAAGCCTTTAACAAAAGCTCTGATTCAGTTCGAGTTTATTAAAATTAATTATCCAATCAAAGAGTTGACTTTACTAGCACACCTTCATATGTAACTGAAAATGAAAATTTGTGGCACAATAAATACGAATGTCAACTTTAAGGCTCCTATTCCACCTCTCACTCTCCATACTAAGTATTAACTCCACTCCCTCCCCCCAACTTCAAGGGAGCAATCATTAAAGTTAAAACAAGCCCATATCATTCAGCAGAAACACGCACAAGCTAGCATATTCAATATAGTTAAAGCCCAAATATCCATAAGCTGAACCAGCACAATAAAATACAAAACAGAACAGCCCCAAACTAATTATTCTGCAATCTCAGGAAACAAAACACAATAACAAAAGCTCCTATAAAGTTCCATTCCATTCTCTGTCGACCAAAACACCACAAGAGAAAGAGAAATCGATTACCGTAAGTACAACACAGCAGTGGGAGGGTTTCATTATTAGCGCTGCCACCATTCACCATGCAAAGTAAACCACCAACTCCATCCTTATACTATTACACCCTCTTCCCTAAACTAATAAAAAAATATATATTGATGTAGTCCTAAAAGTCCAATAAAGCATGCCAAGTAATCTTCCAAATATTAAGATAACCTTCTAAATTAGACTATAGTGATGGACATTCAGCCCTCCATACATTCCTTAAACACTAATTTCATTCATTACTTTAAGGACTACTAAGGAGAGACACAGCGTAATAATAGTTTGAGGACTTAATTGATGGTTTATTCATTCTTCGCAAGCAAATGAACATAGAATCATTGCGAAATCATTGTTTCTCTTCCCTCTCCCGATTCCACTGCTCGATCCTCGCACGGCGCTCCTCGCTCCCTTCCCTGGCCGGACTCCCGTGCCTCCTCCGTCCGCCACCGTCCCTCTCTCTATACTCCCTCTCTCTGCTCCGCCTCCCACGAGAATCCCCTTCGCGTCTCTCCCGGCGGTGCCTCGGGCTGGCACTCCTGCTCCGGCTCCGGCTCACGAGGTGATACGTCCCACTGCCTCCGCGGTGGTGGCGGCCGAATAGGCGCCTCCGTAGATCCCTCCCGATGAGCTTCACATGCATGAAGTTACAATACCCGCCGCGGTTGCAACTATTCTCTTCGAACTGCCGACACGTGGCCTCACGGAAGTCTGTGACGGGGGAGAAATCGGCGATAATGGGACGCGCGTTGTAGAATCTCCCATGGAGCGCGTGGAGGGCGTTTGCGGCCTGGTCCTCCTCGCGGAACTGAACATAGACATTGCCGATCATGTGGTCGGCGAGGTTGTCGCAGACGTTGAGGCTCTCGATGTCGCCAAATTTGGCGAGTTCGGTGAAGATGTCCTCGTAGAAGTCCTCGAAGTGCTGCTGGATCTTGCGGGGGTCGAGGGGCTGGCCCTGCGGATCGACGCCGGGAGTGATCATGTCGGGGCGCTGGTACATGTTGGAGAGGAGGAGGGTCGGGGAGATGCTGGGGCGGTTGTGGAGGCGCGAGCAGCGGTCGCCGTGGCGGCACGCGCCGATCTTGAAGTAGAACGGGCAGTTCACGCGGTCCTTCTCCGTGCCGAAGATCGATGCAAGGTGCTCCGCCATGATGCTGCCGCTGCTACTGAAAGCTAAGAGCTGAATCGGAGTGTTGATTGGATGAATTTGGTGAGTCAGTGAGTGATTAATTGATTTGAATCTGCGTTTGCTCAAAGGGTAGTGTAGGGTTTGAGAAACCCTAATTGTAAGGGGGATGGGGAACAATTAACGGATCGCTGATGATGGTCTTCGATTTCGATCAGTAGGTTTATAGCTACTAACTACTTTGATTTTTCTTATTAAAATATGTTTTTCTTCGTATCAAGATCAAGATGAAAATGTTTGACTTTCATTCTGCAAAAGTTTTTAGTATATTTTTTTATTTTAAAATTAAAATGATCAAATTTTAGAAGTTAAGTTTGAATTTCAAACGTACCATTATGCATAATCGAGATAAATATAATGTTTTCTATGTAATATACGAACGTAAATATAATATTTTTTGCATAAATTAAATTATGTGTATATAATATATAAAAATTATATGCATAAATTTAGCTATCCAAACTTTATTATTAACTAAAAATTACACATTTTAATTTTATAAATATAAAAAATATATTACAATTTTAGGAGAACTAAATTCAAACATTTCTAATTGTACCAGAATAAATGACATAATTTAACCTTAAATTTATGTCTTGAACATGTCCTTTTGCTTTGCACTACGTTACGGTCGTTACGTTCTTATCTCTCTCTTCGCCTGCCCAATTAATTAATTTTTCCTTATTAAATTCATAGTAGTAAATTTATTTATTATCTTAAGATAAAATACTTGAGTTTGATTTGATCATATATTCTTGTAGTAGTTATAAAGAGTTTATGGTGATATACAATTACAATTACACTATCATTATTAATATGATTCTTAAAATAAAAATGAGTAGAATACTTAAAATTTGGGGGAATAATTTTGAGGGAAATTAATTTTTCCATGCGCATTACTTTAAGTAATAAAGGAAGGATAAAGGAAAATTGCTAAACTATTACAGTATCTTTCAAATTGATTGTTGATGGAAAGCTAATGATGGAAATACAACTTCCTTTTTCTCTTAATTATAAACTTTCAGTTTTGATAAAATATTATTCAAAAAATTCCATAGTATTTTTTTTAAAAAAATGTAACGTAATATTTATGAACATAATTATTTATTGATTGCAATCAATTATTTTTTATATTTATTAATTGTACAATTTTTATATTTAAAAAAACATATTTATTATTTTCTTTTAAGTAAATTTTTGAAAATCGTAATTGTTTAATGGATTTGAAATAGAAAAGTGTGATCTTTAAACATTTGATAAAAAAAGACATTAGACAAACATTTTTGGGAGAAAAAAATCTTGGGATATATTATTTTAATTAATAGAAGATGAGTTTAGTAATAATATATTAATAATGTAAAATTATTTTATGTTGTAAATCAATTACATGTTATTATTGATATAATTTTTAAAATGAATATTATAAAATCAATAAACTTATTATATACTATTGTTGTAATTGAATGATAAAGTAAAAGATTTTATAGTGAGAGTCCATAACTTATTTACAAAAGATTTCTCAAGTAATTTTCAGGATGTGCAGTGCATCACGGGCGCTCTCCCGAATGTAGAAAGAACAAGCAACAAACAGTAACCAAAATCCCAATTCTACTTGTTCAGCATCAACCATCTTTATTGGGACTTCTGAAACCAACCTTACTAGCAGTAGTCACATCACATTTCACCATGGATTCTCAAATACATAACTCATTAGCCCTTATCTTACCATTTCTCCTCTTCATGATTTTGGCACTGAAAATAGGGAGGAATCTCAAGAAAACCAAGACAACTCCAAACATACCCCCAGGACCATGGAAGCTACCCATTATAGGAAATGTACCCCATCTTGTTACATCTGCACCACACCGAAAATTAAAAGACTTGGCCAAAGTCTATGGACCCTTGATGCATCTGCAACTTGGAGAGGTCTTCACAGTCATTGTTTCCTCAGCAGAGTATGCTAAGGAGATAATGAAAACCCATGATGTCATCTTTGCATCAAGGCCTCACATTCTAGCTGCAGATATATTGTCCTATGGCTCCACAAACATTATTGGAGCACCCTATGGAAATTATTGGAGACAGCTGCGAAAAATATGCACAGTGGAGCTTCTCACCCATAAACGTGTCAATTCATTCAAGCCAATTAGAGAAGAAGAGCTCACCAATCTCATCAAAATGATTGATTCTCATAAAGGGTCTCCAATCAACCTCACTGAGGCAGTACTTGTATCAATTTATAATATCATTTCAAGAGCTGCGTTTGGCATAAAATGCAAAGACCAAGAAGAATTCATATCAGCGGTGAAAGAAGGAGTAACAGTTGCAGGAGGTTTTAACTTAGGAGATCTGTTTCCTTCTGCTAAATGGCTTCAACTTGTTACTGGTTTGAGGCCTAAGATTGAGAGGCTGCATCGACAAATTGATAGGATACTATTAGACATCATCAATGAACATAAAGACGCAAAGGCAAAAGCCAAAGAGGACCAAGGTGAAGCAGAGGAAGATTTGGTGGATGTTCTTCTAAAATTCCAGGATGGTCATGATAGCAAGCAGGATATTTGCTTAACTATTAACAATATCAAGGCCATCATCTTGGTAAGGGTAAAAGGTCTTAGATTCTTAATACTTACCCTAGAATATCTCACATAATATGTGCTCTTTGAAGTTGTACAGTATTTGACATGTATTATTTGGATACCATCTGCTAATCACTTTTGGATTTGGCTCGTGAGAGATGAAATTTAGAGGATAAAATGTAAAATTGTAATCATTCATTGAAAAATCAATAGTTGAGATTTTAACAACTTAATATTTAGTTATACATGTGCTTGTAATCCCAACTTTTGATTTTTCAGCCAAGAGTTATAACTCTCCATTTTATTCTCAAAAGTGAACCCTCACTTTAAAAGGGTCAGAAGATCCTTAACTATTTCTTTGGACATCTTTTCATTAGCTTAACCTTGTCAATAATTACTATTCAGGACATATTTGGTGCTGGAGGTGAGACAGCAGCAACTGCCATAAATTGGGCAATGGCAGAGATGATTAGGGATTCAAGAGTATTGAAGAAAGCACAAGCTGAAGTGAGAGAGGTATACAATATGAAAGGAATGGTTGACGAAATTCTTATTGATGAACTCCAGTATTTGAAATTAGTTGTCAAAGAAACCCTAAGGCTACACCCTCCTGCTCCTCTTCTAATTCCAAGAGTGTGTGGAGAATCATGTGGGATTGGTGGGTATCATATACCAGTCAAAAGTATGGTTATAGTGAATGCTTGGGCAATTGGAAGAGATCCAAACTATTGGACCGAACCAGAGAGATTTTATCCAGAGAGATTCATTGATAGCTCTATTGACTACAAAGGGACTAATTTTGAGTATATTCCATTTGGTGCTGGAAGAAGAATATGCCCGGGCAGTACATTTGGTTTGAAAAATGTTGAGCTGGCTCTTGCATTTTTGTTGTTTCACTTTGATTGGAAGCTTCCAAATGGAATAAAAAATGAGGATCTGGACATGACTGAGCAATTTGGAGTGACTGTTACAAGAAAAGCTGACCTATTCTTGATACCTATTACTTCTCGTCCTATCCTGGTACGAAAACTGCCTTAAAAGCAAAGACTATAATATCCTTTGAATTTGTTACTATCCATTTACAACTGAAATAATGCTTGGTTCATCTTTCTTGATTTTCAACTGAAGATTTTATGACACATCCATAGTCATCAGTGTAAATTATGTTAAGAACCTCCATGGTAACTAGGGAAATTTAGTTGCAACAAATTGCCATGACGTACTGTGTGCTTAAATGAGGAACCAACTATAAAGTAATGTGCCCTGCCAAAGGAAAATGAATATTTTACATTATTAAAAAATTGACAATCTTATGTTGCAGGGTTGATTGATTTGCTGTCTGAAAAATGGCTTCAAGCTGTTGTGTGACTTGGTCCATATTCACTTGCTGTTTTAGTTTGTTATCTTTTATATTTGGAGTTGTACTTGACAATCTTATGCAAAAATGCAAGTTTATATACAGACATACATAAATATGTATGCATGTGTGTTTATAAGTGTAATTTTGCATTTTAGTATGATCTTACAACCCATGTTATGATTACATACTTCTTGCCCCATGCTGATTCTACATAGCATCACGATTTGACAATCTTGGGCATGTCTAAGCACACTAAATAACAACACAATAGCCTGAGGATGTGACAAGTGCAAAAACATAGAACTAAAGAATAGAGAAACTAGCAGAGTGCATGCCCACCAATTTCTTCATAGCAATGTAGTTGAATAAACAATATAAGATTCAGTGTGAAGCTATTAAATACATCCCAATTACATAACTGAGTTGTCAACACAACGGGAGTCCAAATAATAAACTCCTGCATGAAAGACAACCATTCAAAAGGCTTACCCCAACACCTAGCTTGAGTGTTTGAAAGCAGAACTGATGAAATGCATCTTGCTGATCATTAGGTATCTCCCAAAACATCATCATTTCTCATTACAGTGTCACTCACATGATTCTCCTAGGAAAATAGGAAAGATATCGAGATTTAATTAGCTTTAGAAAAAATCATCTAATGTAGAAAAACTAATTAACAACTTGGTTTAAGAATTGATGGTATTTGAGACAGACCAAATTATTAAAAAAAAAAAAGTTTCACGTTAGAAGTCTTATTGACAGACATCAAGAAAATATGTAGCGTTGTCTTCTATGATGTATGAAACATCAATGATTATAGTGCATTTGACAGGAATGACAATGGACATAAGGAAAAGATGAAATGGTGGAAAAACAGAGGTGAATGACTTATTCGAAAATCCCATAATTTTTCCACCACCCATTTTTATCGAAAAGGAATTTACGAGACAGAAAAAGAAGGAAGTACAAATGAGAGGAGGTTAAGATAATCCCCAAAACAAAGAAGAGAACATGGAGAACAATATAGAAGTCAAGAATGTAACAAGGTTGTCCAATCTCTCTGCAATGGAATGGGAAGACAGCAGCGAAAATGAGATGCTGCGAATGCAAACTAGGGTAGAAGCTCAATTTCATTCTAATCAAATCAAGTACATCAAAGAACAACAAAAACAAGCACTACAACCAAATGTTAGCCCTTGATTCTTCCAAAATCTTCAAAACAAACCAACAGAATCTGCTCAAAGTGAAGGGGACAACCAATAGGCATCCAACACATCAGATAACATATTTCAAAGGAACTTAACCACTCTACAACATCAGACCACTGTAGTGCAGTAAATACCCCCCACACAAAAAACTTTTTGAAAGTTATACTTCTACATTTTTTTTCTCAAAAGAAAACCTTCAAGTTGATCCCTGAAACAACTTTTTTCCTTTCTTTGGTTGCCCCCGGGATAAATCCCAAGCTCCACCCCATTTGAATCAAAACTAGAGAATTGCTAACCACTTAACCAGGCAAAGGACTAGATCTCAAAGGAGTTTCACATTTCTAAATTAGCTTCTCAAGAAGAATCCTTTCCTTATTAGGAGAATTAGTAAGAAACAGGAAACAAGACTAATATGAAAACACAACAGAAGTTCAACAACCTATTCATATAATATGAGATATCAATAAATGCCAAAATATTAGAATTCACTTTCAATATTACCCATACATGCAAAGGAGAGCCTGGCACTCCATCATCATCGTCATCATCTGGAATTGCTTCACCATTAAGATCAACAAGTTAAGGAGTTCTCTTCCACTCGGGGGTAGGATGACAAAATATCATTTCAGGCTCTTTTTCATGATAAAATGCATATAATGCATCAATGTACTCGGGTTTATAGATTCCTGGAGGGCGTGCATCAGAAAATATTTTTATTGCCTGCAGAATAAAATCAAACCAAAAGTATAAATACTTGACTTAAATCACATCTTTAACAGAGATATTAAATCATATGGTAACTCCAACACTGACCTGAGTAACAGACATTGACATTGTGCGCATCAGATAATGGATGATCATGTATCCTGTACGATTATAACCATGTGTACAATGAACAAGTATATACTTCCTCGAGTGTTTTTGACATAATAGAAATTGCGTAACCTGGAGTTGAAAATAGTTGAAAACTTGTGAATAAAATGATGTAGCTCTAATATAAAGCATCTATTTCTCCTCTCCAAAAAGGACAAAGCATTCATGATTTTTTTTTCTTTCAAAATACAGACCAGATAAGCAGCCAAAAATCACATCACATGTGATGATAAAAATATAAAATGATGTTAAACTTTAATAAGATATTCTCCCTCCAGTCCTTATCATAAGGCCCAAATTAGAAATGACGCTTGGTTATTTTTATAAGACCCAATCCATAATGTCATACATTAATTATTTTTCACAATATCCTTAATTGTGATTCATTTTTCTGAGTTCAATAAATAATAAATGAAATACATTAATGCCTTGGGTTCTTTGAAAGTTTTAACTTTGTCTTGTATAAAGAGCATTTTGGGAACCTTAATATGACTATTCACATGCATTAGCCAATAAAAATTAAAGTAATAAATATATTAGTGATGAAAGATATTAAAGGAATTAAAACTAATAATAATATTTATATAAAAAGAAGAATAAAAGTATGCCTCATTAATAATAGGGATAATTTTTGGGAAAAAATACATAATTTAAGACAAACTTAATACAACTAACTATTTTTCTTAATTATTAATTAGAATTAGATAATAAAAAAGAATGATATTTTAGACGGAAAATAAAAAGGTGCATATGATATAACAATGATACTATTAACTAAACTTGATAATTAGATAATAGAAACGAAAGATATTTAGAAGGGGAAAAAAGTGCAGTTGGTATAACAATGAAATTTACAAGCATATAATAATCTATAGAAAATGTTAAAAAGGTTGTAAAAGAAAATATGAAATCAATACATCACATAATTTTGAAGGTATCAGAAATATTCACTTCTGCAGCATGTTGATGAGGTAATGTATGTGCTTAATCATGTAAAGAATAACAAGCTAGCCTACCCGAGAAAAAGAAATAGATGCCACATTCTTAAAAATAACTCAGGAAGATTACAACAATATGATTAAGAAAGAAACAAACCTCATAGATAAAATGATTAACAGATAAATTATCAGGTATAAAATCACGGCCCTAGCATTGAATCTAAATCACAACAATGATCTTCAAATGTAAGGACAAGAAAGGAGTGACAGTTTTAAAGTCATAATTAGAAGAATTAGTTGGTGAGCAAAGGTGCACTACAAACCTTAACATACTTGATACCCTCTTTCTTTAAATCTGCTACTGAATAGTATCGAGAAGTATTCGTCAAATCAATTACCAGACCAAGCTGCACGGCAACACAATAGAGTAATAAATTATAAAAAAAGAAAAAACAAACAATGATACAATATGAGCCTGTTTGGATACAAGGATAGAAGTGTTTATGAGAGTTTTTTTACTGAAAAAAATTCTATATTTTCAATAGAAAAGCTTTCAAAAGCACGTATCAGTTGTATCCAAACAGACCCTATATACTGTGTTGTTGAAGAGGATTAGCAAAGATAATAATTTAAAAAAGAGAAAAAAACTAGATCGTATAATTTTCTTTTATCTTGATTTCTAAGAATCTAGAAATCCCTTTCATTTAGATCACTCTTGCACTTAAAATTAAATGAAAAGGAAGAGGAAACAGTTTAAACTATTAAAGTATTATGAAACATTAAACTTTTGAATAAAGTCTACTTACCTTTCTCCCTAAAACTCTGTTGATGTATCACTTGTTTAAATGAGTATCTTTTACCAGGAATGATGTAATCATTGAATGATTCATCAAATGGAACCTTGGATGGTATCATGCAATAAATTTCCTGGCCAAATGAAGGGCAATCCAACCAACCTGCATGTAAATAATAAAATGATAATACTTTCCTTTACAACCATCTTAATCTATCACAAAGTATATTGTGAACATATCAAATAATTGAAGAAAAAATAGCAATCCAACAGCATTTCATAAATAGAACATGCTCTAATATAATGTATTTGCCATTTTGTTGTATCACAGAACCTCCACTCAGTACCATAAGAACACAGGCTGCTTGTAACTTTAACAAAATAGCATGCTAAATTTATTTACCATGAAACAAATTTTAGACTAAATTAAGCAAAAAAAAACATGTGACATGCAATAAAATTTCCTACAGAATAGTCCAACATATGTATAGAAATGGAATAGTACTAAGAGCTATCTGAATTTCCCAATTCAGCAAACAATAGCATGATTTGAAAATATTGTTAAAATAAAATATGAATGCCATTACTAATTACAAATGAAAAAAGAGCGAGTTGACCAGGGAAATAAATCCTTACCTGGAGGAAGCTTACTTCTATCATATGATTTAAGAATCTTAGTCTGAAATAACTGATCATGTCCAGGTGACTGTGATTCTTGCACAGGTTTGTCATCTGAATGTTCTCTTTTCAACTTTCTTTTTCTTTCTTCACGTTCCTAAAAAGAAGCAGAAACTCAGTAATTGTGTTAAAGGCGAGACTTTAAAACGTAAACTACATGTCATTACTTCTGGAACCCATAGAATCTGAGGAAAATGTGGCATAGCTATGATTATAAGGCTAAAAATAAATCTTGTCAAAGACTCCAACCAGTTCTGATTACAAATTAAGGTACCAAATACCGAATTCCAAGATTGTAAATTTTTCTCTTTATTTTAATGCTTTCTATCAATAGGTAGTTGGAATCATATCAAATCATAAGAATCTAATAACTATAAACATCTACTAATGCTGCTATAGAATCAGCTTAGTTGATTTTCATTGTGGGCATAGTTATAAATCTCAGATAGCAACGGATAGCAGCTAACTTTGAAAACACTAGCAGGAAGCAGAATGACCGCTAATTTAAATATTATAATACAAACTAAATAATTTATCCTACACATATAAATACCCCAAAAACAAAAATTAAAGAAATTCATGATAAATAATAAGTCACACTTTACACACACAGTCACCATCAGTTTAGGAGCAATAAGGTCAAAGTAATCAAGTCATAAAATGAAGGATGATGGTAAAATTAATAGAAAAAGAACCTAACAATTGTAATTCATGGAAAATGGCAGAAAACCAAAACATGCATAGTGACCACAAAAGTGGATGAAGTTGCAATCATGGATATGAGGAATTCTGCAACTTGTGCTGAGAGAAGGTTGTGTTGGTGTCTGTGAATGACTTCTTTTTCCTGAGTATTCTTTTCTCCTCTCCTCTCTGGTGTATCCTCTTCAATCTCTTTAGTCTCTTATTATATTAGTCTTTGCAGCTAGTTTATGGGTTCTGGTTCATGATATTCATATTAAAAATAAAAACAATAAAAACAATAAAAAAAAACTTCACCGTTCCGTGCGTTGCTACTTGTGTTTCTCTAATTCCCCTTAAATTGCTGCCATTACAAAATGATAATGGAAAAATTTTAGAATTAGTCCCTTGTTTGAAATATTCAAATCACCGACCCCAATTAACTTGGGTTAAAGGTGTTGCTGATATTGATGTTGATTTTTTGTATGCTTAACTTCAACTTTATCCTTCAAAGTTCTTTTCGTTTGAAATGTCAACCCAATCCCATCCATCATCTGATTCACCTGCAAATCTGCAATCATTGGCAGAGGCCAATTATCTAGCCTGTACACCGAATTCATGTTTGATTCAGATTTTGGAATGTAAAAAATCATGTTTGAAGAATTATAATCCACAGTAAAGTTTTCATCATTGCCATCATATTTGTCTTAATTGTCTTTGTGATCATTCACAATCTTGCACATCATAATTGTTTAACATTGTACTGCTTTCAAATTCAAGGGGAAGTGGATGATCATCCAATTGTAACACTAAACATACGTAAACAAGGAAAAACATTTTAAATTTTTGTCTTCATCAACATATGTCTTGCCTCCAAATGTTTGGAAGACATTAACAAGGATCTCTTCAAGACAGAGGATGTTTCAGGATAGATACGCTATCGGTGCATCAAGATGCTTCCATGTACAAATGATAACCCGCTGCATAGTTCCATAAGCTGAATTTTGACACGAAATCATTGTTATTCATATTGAAATAATGACATTGCAGAATGATGGATTCAATTAAGAAGAAAAGCCAGTAATATGTGCATCCAATGATACATTGAAATATAAAGCTAGCTAGGGTTCTCTCATTATGCGTAGATATATATACAATTCCAAATTTAAACCAACTTTAAAATCATTTTTAATTTGCTGTCACTACTCACTACAGGCTGCATCAAGATATAATTTATGGCTGGTTAACCTAGTTTGCCTATCTGTTTGGCTGTTTCGTTAATGTTGTTTATATATACATATTTATGTATATTACTATCTATTGTTTTTTCCTTCACTGAAGAACAAAGGATAGTCAGGGAGAGATTTCTATCAAGCTAACATCAGTTAAGTAATTCAGTTGATTGGCATAACTAAGAGTGTACAATACAACTTGTGATAGGTGTTATCATTTTGTAAAGTCAAGTCTTATAAATATGTATTTGTAATGAGGGGCTGGTCCTGATATTTTATGTGCCTTGCGCGAAAGAATAAAATAAGGCTCCTATATATATATATATATATATATATTCTAAAATATAAAAACATATTTTTTCTAGTTATTATACAACTATATATTTTTAGTAGTGAAGAGTTACATCATTTAATTGGTTGTTATTTTTATTCATGTGTAAAATGAGAAATATAAAAAAATTACATTAAAAATGTAGTCAACCATTAAGTATTTAACAAAACTCGTTTTCTCGATTGGTATTTCATTATGTAGTATAGCGAGTAGCGACAATCAATAGCACAAGTAGACCATGAAATCATTGCAATAAACTTCAAAGGGGCGTTGGTATAAGAGAATTATGTTTAGTTTCCTTGAAACTTTTAATTGTGTGAAACTAGCCTCTTCTTCCCATGGACCCAACTTCTATTAGTTTCCATGTTTTGTTTGATTTTTTAAGAAATAGGTTAAATTATAATTTTGATTTTTCAATAATTTTAAATATGTGATTTTTGTCTCTCTATTTTTAAATCAAGACATTTAATCTTTTTATTTTTTAGAATAAATAATTTTGTTGACTATTCAAAGTCAAACATTGATTTTGATACGATATTTATGTGACAAGGAATTAAATAAAATAAAAAATAAAGAGAATCTTAATAATAGTTGAACTCATGATCATTTATTCAAAAATAAAGTAATAAATTACCAATACACTTGTTTTAATTAGTTAATTTTACAAATACTATTTTTTATGAATCATTAATCAAGAGTTATAATTTGTTTTGAATTATCAAAATTTATAAATTAAAAATGATAATAATAATAATAAAATATATTTAATATTTAATTTTACATATATTTATTTTTGTTATAAAATTTTATTTTAATATAAATTAGTAAATTATTATATATAAAAAATTTTCTTATTTTATTATAATATATATATATATATTATTTAAAAAAACCATTTTATGTAATTTATACATATTACGTAAATTTAAAAGAATATATTTAAATAAACTAAAAAATAAATATTTAATACATATTATAATTAAAATATAAAATTTGTATTATTTATATATAAAATAAATTTAATTTTTTAAAATTACATAAAATATATTACATATTAATTTATATAATTTTCTTGATTTATATAATTGATATTAAAAAAATTATTTACTAAATAATTTTTATAGTTAAAACAAAAATATTAACACGTAAGTTTTATATAAAAAATATTAAAGTTTTATTAATTTATTTAGGATAAATGATCATTTTTTTCCCGTGTAGAGCGCTAAACAAATTTGTCTCCAAAAGACAAAAATTCAAAATTTGTTGTTAATTAAAAGATATTATGTGGCACATTTAATAACAAATTTACTTTTAATTCATTCATCCATTATATGTTTTACACATTTAATGACAAATTTGTCAACACTCTACCCAAAATATAATTTAATCTTCATCTTCTCCCTTTTTAAATCATTACAAGTATAAAATTATAATAAAAACTTAAAAAAATAGGAAAGCAAGTATAAATTAGGACAAATATAATAGTAAGTATAATTTGTATGTTGCTATGAAATTTATAGTGTAACAACATTATATAGTAACAAAATCAAGTTAAATCTCATTTTTTTTACTATGGATTAACTTAATGTTATGTCTTAAAAGACAAATTTGACAATTCTAAATATTAAGAGACGAAAATGATTATTTATCTATTTATTTAATTGGAATAAAAATAATTTACATATTGAAATAAATTTACTTAATATGTATAATTTACAAATTAATTGAAGTAATTATATTGATTTATATAATTTGAGTAAGAATAATTTATATATTAAAATCAATTTACAAAATAATTTATGTAAATAATTTATATATTAATTTTAGAAAATTAATTATTAATTGTTAAATTAAAATTAAAATATATAATTATATAAAATAAAATTAAAAAGATTTATATATTAAATACTTCATAATTTTATGATTAAAAAAAATTAACAACTCTTAATTAATTAATGATTCATATAAAATAGTGTTTATAAAATTAATTAAACAGAGCAAGTATTTTAATAATTTATTATCTTATCTTTAAATACAAGATCAGAATTCAACTCTTATGAGATTGGGAACCAAAATCATAAATTTAAAATTATGGAAAAATTAAAATTATAATTTAGCCTAAAAAATAATATGTCCATAAAATAATATTCCCCAGAATATTTATAACTAACCAAGCAAATTTATTTATTTATAATTTTCAGAATTCATGATTCACCGGAAAGCATTTTCCTTATACGAACGCCCGTTTATTTTGGGAAAAATAGACTACCAATTTATAATATCAGTTTTGCAAATGAACAGAATTGAATTAAGGAAATAACATGTAGTCTCACATTACAAATTTCTTAAATTCTCTATCCAAATATTACTCGTACATTGTTTTCAACCCAATCAAACAAACCTGAAATTCCAGTACCAACTAGAAAGCACATGTTAAATGTGGTCAAGCTTTCCAGGGGAAAGCTGAGCGGTAAACTGTTGAAGAAATGATGGCACAACACTGCTGCAACAATTCCATGGCTTTCATCAAAGGTTGAATGAATTATCTAGGGAGGCTGTTTTGAGGAAAGTTGCGTAACGGATTCTTCCTCAGTAGCTCTGTTTCCCTGCAAGGAACAATAATACCGATATGTGTCAATTCATGAGGACCTTTTCAGAAATTGTCACGTGAATCAGAATTAGTTAATTACCTTTTCAATTCCTTGTCGTCCTCTTGCCTAATCTTCAAACTTGAGGACTTACAACCCTCTGCTTTCTTACTTTGTGAACTGTTACAACATGTAAATAGTTCAGGACTATAATCTACAAAAGAAATCCAACCATAGACCAGAAGCACATAAACCTTCATTCCATAGCATCCTACTGAGTCATTCTTAACATTATTCTTTTCAAACAAGAAAAGGTTAAGCTTTTCTCTGGCAAGGTAAAATGTGTTTAGTCACTTACGTTTTAGTCAAAATTGATTTTAGTCTCTACATTATAAAGATAATGTCTCCTTATAATTTTTGAAATGTGGTGGATTTAGTTCCTCACAGGTCAAAATGATATCTCAAAAGGACAACCTGTTTAGTCTAATAATTCGTAGGAATAAAATTTCAGGATTAAAATGATACATTTTTAAAATGTAAGGACTAAAAACCAATTTTGATGAAATCTCGTTTCCAATGGTAACTCATAAGGACAAATTGTGCACTCTAAAAATTGATGGGAATAAAATTCCAGGATTGATTTTAGTCCTTATATTTTAAAATCACTTTTTTAAAACTACTAAAACCAATCTTAATGGAATCTCATTTCCCGTGTTAACTCAATAGGACAAATTGTGTACTCTAAAATATTGATAGGAATAAAACATTTCAGGATTACATAGATATGAAAAATTATAAGAATGATATATTTTTCACCCCATTTTTAAGGTAAACCAAGTTTGAAAGAACAAAATTGAGTAGGTTGACATTTCGGAAACATATTTATGTAAACCTGACAGCCAAACTGACAAGGGAAAGTGATTCCACTTACTCTTGGCATTCTTCATCAACAAACACTGGGATAAAGGCACTATGAGTAGCCCCTCCAGTTCTAGTTCCAGGTCGCTGTGGAATCTGTAATCATTCCGTAACTTGGGCATTAAATGAATGTAGGAAAACACATACCAAAAGAAAGTACAGTTTGGTAATATGTTATATTATGATTTATGATCAATCATGAAAAGGCAAGCAAAAAAGATGTAAAAATTAGCACCTTATAGGACTTCCACTTGCCAGGAATTGCATTGTTTTCCTTATTTCTGTCAGCTCGAGCTCCAAGTGTGTGCCAAGAGTGCGACAGGTCTGGCTTATGAGGATTAGTATCACCAGTGTCAGCTGAATCTTTATAAATGGAAAGTGGAGCTGCTCGGGTCCTACATGAAAAGAGAACAATAGGATGGACATTCATCAAGAATTCTGAATAAAAATTATTCATAGGAGATGAGAAACCCTTCACATTCAAAATGACTATGGAGCAAAGTTGCATGAGTTAGGAGTTAACAATTCATATACTTCTCTACAATACAATACTGTGTAGTGTGCAATTTGAAAAATAAGCATTTTAAGATAACAAGAAATACTAAAGAAAGTAAATGGAAGGAAGAACCGCCACATAGCCAACTCCAACTAATAAAACCAAATAAACAACCCTATTACCTATCATTCTCAGCAGAAGGATCACGGTTCAAAGTGGACAGGGTGCACAATTTGAAAAATAAGTATTTTACAATGCAAAAATACAAAAACAAAAGGAAATGAAGGGAAGAACCACCAGATAACCAATTCCAACAACTAAATAAAGCCAAAGAAACAACCCTATTACCTATCATTCTTAGCACAAGGATCACAGTTCGAGTTCAAAATGGACAGCGGTGCACCTGCAACCACACGGAAGATGTTCAGAATTCGTATTCATGAATTTGAGGCAAAAGATATTGCACAAAATAAAGGACTCACGATTTTCTCCCTTGGCAAGAACAGTTCCAAAGCTACGCGTGGGTGCCAGTTTTTCTACTGAATCCTAGACAGCAGAAGAATAGTAGATAGATCAATAGATCATACTATAATTTATAACAGATTCAAAGAGGCACTCAATTGGAACACCACATACATCTATAGCTATAGGCCTTGCCATTGAGCGTGCAAAAAATTGTCTATAAGCAGCCTTCAATTTATCAACCGGTTGAGCATTCCTACCAAATGCACCAATCAGATGAGGAATAGCATTTGCAAGTTTGCAACACATGAAGGTTATAATGAAAAATACAACATCAAAGTAGTACATGAGTCGGGTTTAGGTCTGATATTTGCATGCCTGAATCTATCAACAGGGCTTTCATAGGGAGCATACCACAAGAATATGATTATGAACACACACACAAACACTTTTGAACCACACTCCAAAACCAAACCCAAGGCGACAAAATGGAGGGGAAATGTAGCAGCATTTCCAAATTTGTTTGAAATGAAATTACATGAAAAGCACTTGTTGTAGCCAATAGGAGAAAATGGAGTTATTAAACTGTTCTTATATATATATAAGAACTAACATAAATCACACAAGAAAAGATTTCCTTCACACAGGCTCCAAGAGATTAGGGTCACTACCTAGATATGCCAAGCTCCATCATCTGATTGGCAGCTTTAAACTTGTTCTTAGATTCCAAATGCAAAGCATATGAAATGTAGAAAATGGAATGAGTTTTTCCAATTCCATTTGCTTCCAGAAAAGCATAGATGACGTCTGCATCAAAGCAATTATCTGCCTGCAACATTGCTTAAACTGTCACAAATAATTGAAGTAACCACATTATAATGCACTCAAGAGAGTGTGATAAAGGATACCAACATATTCAAGCCACACTTTGAGGTAGCGAAGATCATCCTTATAGTGCTCTGAGTGCCAAAAGGCACGCACACATTGCTCATAAATCACCACCAACCCCGAGCTGTCTCCACCAGGAGGAAACGCCTCCTGAACCCACTTGATACACCTTCAACATCAATAAAGTTAATTAGATAAATAAATAGTAAAACAGTAAGTTCTTAGTTGCGTAATGACTAAACAATAACAGAGCACATATCACATATCATACGAAAAAATATATCATATGTAAAACACATCAAATGAAACATTCTTAATACTATTTTGTTTTATTTTACATTTGATTAATGAGAAAATGGGGGGAAAATAACTTTAAAAAACGAAATTTCAAAATCTCCCTCGATTGAAATTTCCAAATTTGTTCTCCTCTTATTTTCCATCGATTCAAACAAATAGATTATTAGTGCGTATACTTATTATTAGTTTATAACGCATCAGCAAAACAAGTTTGTCATCTTTTTACTGTTCTCATACTAATGCAAAAATTGCTCTGTAGATCATATTAGTTACGGGATGATAAAAACTATGTCCAAGGTTCGAAATGCCAACTTTTGTTAAATTTAAGTGATTGAGCTATTGAATACATATTTTTAGGGTTCACCTAGGGCAATTTACTTATGACATGTGGGAAGATTATTTTTTTTTGTGTGTAATGGGGAAAATGAGATTTCAATCTAAAATTGCATACAAACTACCCAAAGAAAAGTGAATAATTGGGGGTGGAAAGAGATATTTATACTCACTGTATCCAGGGAAGAAGAGGGTCGTCACCTTGGTATTCTTCGATGGCTTCAATCAGCTTCCTGTTTCAGGGAAACACAGAAATGAGACGAAATCACAAAAGAGAATTAATTAATAGTTATTTTTTATCGACAAATATTAGTTGTTAGTTTTTGTTTGTGAGACAGATTCGAACACACGGCCTCTCCCTCCGTGAAGAGTGAGAATAACAACGAACCTTCGTTGTTGGATGAGAGATTTCTTGAGTTCGTTATCGGTGTGGGAGTTGAGGGCGTGGTTCAAGAGGTTGACGTTGCGGCCTCTCTTGAGAGGCCTCACGTTCTCCTTGAAGGTCTCCCACTCGTTCCCGTTCCTTCTCTTCGACGCCAGAAACTCCGTCTCTGGATCTATTGTCGTTATCTTCTCGATCTCGGTCTCCGCCATTGTTGCTGCTGTAGTGAAAATAGTGTGCTCAACTTTCTCCGAAAGAAAGAAAGAAAGAGAAAAAGAAAAGATGAAACTGAGGGTAAGTGGGAGCGGTGTCCGGTTTTATGATTCAAATTTTCAAAATTTAATTATTATTTTATATGGTAACCCAACTAGCCGTTACATCTCATTCCATATATTTTTATGAATCATCTCACTCAAGTTGAACAAAGAAGGCAAGAAATAAAATAAAATGTAAAAGAAAAAAGAAATATAATGAGAAATATGTGTTATTTGGATTAGTATAAACAGGAAAAAGTGAAAAACAATCTTTAATTATTGAAATGAATGCAAAAAAAGAAAAAAAAGTAAATTGTATAAATAAAATATTACAATACTAAATTAATTTAACAAAACATGTAAACTTTTTTCAAATTTCATTTACATAATAGGAGGTTGATAAGTAAAATTAACAACCAATAACATACAAATCAACAATCATCTTTAGAATTCTCATGACATCAGTTTGACGCTATCATTTAACTTAGCACTATCATCTAACTTTCTTATTGTCTCCTTTTTTTTCTCTATGCAAAGTGTTACCTATGGAGTAACAAGATTCATGACAACAAGATTAAAATAAAAAGGAGTTAGTATGTGTTTGGGTTTGGAAGGGTTCAAAGATTAGGGGTTCTCTAATTTAGGTGCTTGAGGTTTTGGGCCATGGATTATTAGTTTGTGATTTTGCTTATTCAAGTCGATTTTGCTTATCATGGGTTATTGAGTTTGTGTTTTGGATCAGTGTATACTAAGTTGTTGTTTTGTGTATTGGGGAAAAAAATATTTTCTAGTGGTTTTACATTGTTAGAAAATCTATAACACTTTAAAATTCCTAGAAAACGTCTCTAAACAAGCAACATTTTATCATTAACTACTATGTCAAACTAATAGTCTATATGGAAGTCACATGTTATCAATGTGGTTGTCATATCATCACTTAATGATAGTAGTTTATGGAGACTAAAAATAATAACAAGCAATAGTTGAGGGACTAAGACATGTAAAAAAATGTTATGGACTAAAAGTAAATTTGTAAAAAGACAAGGGGCTAAAATGTTGAGGACCAAAACTAGTTGAATTGTTAAGGGACTAAAAGTGAATTTCATGAAAAGAATAGGAACTAAAAATATGATTTGTCAAAAAATATATGTTTTTAACATGTTTGACTAGTTGATAATGCAGCAACTCATTTGAATGCTAACAGGATTGTCACTATCACTTAACACTGATACTTTGGGACAAAAAATGTTAAAGGAGAAATAATATTGGCAAAAGATTGACCAATATTTTGTTTAAGAACTAAAAGTAAAACTAAAAAAATCAGAATCACAAAATATTTAACCCTATTTTTAAAATAAACAATTATTTTATATTTTTATAGTACATAAAATATTATTAAACAATAAAAATATTAAATGATAAAACAATATTTTATTCAAATTCAAAACAAATATCCTTCCTCCTTTAATTACAAAAATATAGTTCTTTTTTTTTTGCCTTACTTTCCTTATGGAATTTAATTAAAATATATTGATAATATAAATATTTTATACTTTAATTAATTATAGATTGTTATATATGATAAGCTTTTAATTTTTATAATAATTATTTTATAAGTTATAATTAAATTGATTCATTGATAAACACCGTGTAAGAGGATTTCTAATTAATTGATACTATAAAAATCTTTAGACTGATAGTGAGTGAAATTTAAATTATTTCCTATTATTCATCATTACATAAAATTATACAAACTACATTATTCACAAATATCTTGAGTATTATAATTATCATTTAAAAGGACAAAATATTTAAGGCCTTTACTTGGATCCATAGTTAAATTTGTTGAAGGTTGAGTCCTTCTGAAATAAAATATTTTGATGATAATAAACTTTCAAGAAGTAAATTCTAAGTCTTCTAAACTTTACTAATAATTTATTTTGAATACATGATTAATAAACGAGACTTTATGAGGAAGCATGAAAAAGGGTGTGAAGCATCCGTCTAGATTATGTCATACCTCCAAACATAGGATCTGCCACATTAAGAGTGGAATTACAAGAACGAGATTGACCATATGCATGAAAGATAGTTTATGCTTTCTAAAATCAAAGTGTATTAAAGACCTATGATTAGAAGTATAATTAGAAAGTATCTCAAGTCAGGGCTAGTATAAGTAGAACATCTTTTTTACTATCTAATATAAGAAAGGAAGATTCTCATTATAACAAACTTCTTATATAACAAAGGATGATACACACAAATCGATAAATGATCCAAATTTTCTCATAAAAAAACTTCTTATATTTAAACTAAACGCTTGAGAAGAAGTATCAAAAGCATGATGTTACTTGTGCATAAAAGAGTCAAAGTCAAAATGTTACTATTTAACCCATTTTCTTGTGACCAACTAATTCACTACTCCACAATTCTGTAAGTCTCTCTTATGTCCTTTGCTTCTTTCTTTAGTCAGTAAGCGAGTAAATGTCTTGGACAACAACCTTTAGAGAACGAATTCATTTTTCATTAAATTTATATCAATGTGCTCAAGTAATAATTTTCATTTATGAAATTTTTCTTTGACTCACAAGTATTTCAAATATTTACATGTTGCACACTTTGAGTATTTGTCATTCTTTAAAAAAAATAGTTGTGGAATTGTGACATTAAATCCTTAGCAACTAAGTTATAATTGTTGACAATTCCAAGCTTTAAGGTAGAAATTTTGCAATAATAATGTGTAAAGGGTGCCTCTAGAACATGTTACAAATTCAATCTCCATAGTAGAGAAAGCAATTACAGACTCATTTGCATTCTTTCATGACATCATTTCATAAGTAAGAAGAAAAGAATAAGCTAAATATAAATTTGCTGGATTCCAGACATCTGGCCAAGTATGAATCCAAGTAGCAAAACTACTCAAGGTGGCCTAACCTTTTTGTACATGAGTATGTGATGTCTTGTAAGTACATAAAAATCTTTGATATCGGCCCAACATTCTAACAACAGATTAATATCCAATTGAATATATCTCAAAAAATTCAAATATAATAACTATAGTAGATTATTTGTTACCTTTGACTTTAATGGGATGAAGAAAGCAATACAAGAGTTAAAAATAATAGAGCGATGAATATAGTAAAACAAAATGAAATATGTGTTATCAAGATGAATAGGAAAAGAAATGGCGATTGTTTTATTTGTTTAGATTAATTGAAAAAGTAATGAAAATAAATAGATTATATAAAGCACTTATACCAGTAATAGAAAATTGATTTAATAAAAATAAATATTTTTTTACTTAGTATTTTTTAAATAAAAATATTTTAGGTTCTTTAATATTTGTATATTATGGAAAATATATCATTAAATTTATTTTTGGAAATAACCCAAACAATCCCCCTTCCTATTACTTACACTTTAATGTTTTGTTTGAATTAGAGGTGATATAGGGAAGAAACAGTGGGAAGGAAAGAAATAGAATAAAAAATATATGTTGTTTGGATGGATAGATAAAGGAAGGAACAAGGAAGTAGTGAAATTTCTTTATGCTTGTTTGGATGAGTGGAAAAAAAATAGAAATAAATAAATAAATTATATGAAATTATTTTATAATAACTAAAATTTTATTTTTAAATATGAAAGTTTTTCTTAACATTAATTTTTTATTACTTTTAGAACAATGTTATTGTATATTTTAAAATTAGACATAATAAAAGAAAGAAATAGATCACTCTCTATTTTAATTTTTTCTTTCTTTCTTATTTCTTTCCAATTCATTTCTACCCATCTAAACAAAAAAAATTACTCCAAATATAAATAAATGTTGGATATAGATTACATATCTATGCACATTCAATTTATCTAAAACTTTATATTCATGATCATCAAGATGCTAAAACATAATTTCTTAGTTGAGTTTCTAAATTTTGCATTTTATAAAAATATTATTAATAATTATTTTTAAAAAATCACTCCAAAGGTAATCCTTCCTCATATATAAAAATACGTATCTAGTGAGATAATTTTTTTACGTAAAAGTAAGAAAAATAAATATTAAATATTAGATTTATGATAAATAATTAAGATTAAAATACATTAATAATGAGTTTTACAAAAAGTCAGACATTTTCTTAAGTCATAATATAATTTTAAAATAAATTTTAGTTTTATTCATCCATAAATTTATTCAACTTACTCTAAATATGACCTATAGGCCATATGTGTGCGGTTCATGTAGTTTTTGTCTTTCTGCATTTTAAAAGTAAAAAACCAAAACAAATACAAAACCTTTCTAGAAAACGTGAAACATTTGCAATGCCACGCGATACCAAATTTGATAGGTCCATTGCAGTTGTGGCCCAATTCGGTCCAGCCAATTTATAGAGGGCCCATTCCTGATAGGACTTTCTGCATACCAACCCCTAATGTAAGTTGTGTGTCAGTGATGTAAGATGTTATTAAGAGTATTTGACTTTTTAAGTTATCCAAGTCAAATAAATTTAAATGATATTAAATATATAATTAAAAGGCACAAGTTTAATTTTAATATGCCATTAGAATAAAAAGTTACCTTATCAGTTAAGTAGAAATTATTTTAAATATAACTTTTAAAGTGATTATTACTTATTATTATTATAAACAAATTGAAATAATTCATTTTATCCCTGTGAAACAAATAGTTTCAATAACATGTTTATTATTATTATTATTATTATTATTAGCATTAGGTTTAAATGTAATTTTTATCTTTCTATTTTATTCAATTTGCAACTTTGGTTTGTTTATTTTGAGATAGAGTCTCTTAGCTCTCTTATTTTATAAATTTCCTAATTTTAGTCTTTCTAATTAAAAAAAAATATATGTAGTCCCTCTATTTTAAAATATCTACAACTTTAATCTTATCTATCTACCATTTTGTTTATGTTTTATTTAATTAAATCATTTCATTATAGAACTTTAAATGAATATGTTAAGTCTAGAGTTTAATTGAACAAAAATAGAAAAAAATATAGAAAAAATTAAAAATTGGAACCAAAATTGAAATTTTTTATAAATATGAGACTAAATATCTTTACCTAAAAATAGGAGAACAGAAAATATGGTACTAAATATATCTATTTTAAAATATAAAAAAAACCAAAATTATGAGTTGAACATAATAGGAAAACCAAAATTATGAATTGAGTAAAACAGGAAAATCAACATTACATTTAACACTTATTATTATTAATCCTGAAATTTAAGATAAACCCGTTTTTGGTTCTTCAAATTGAAATAATTCATTTTAAATCCTCAAATTTCAAAATAAATGTTTTTAGTCTTCGGAGCTCAACGGCATTAACAAAAATGGTTTGGGTGACACTCAAAAGTAGACACCCGTCAAATGTTGGTAGCATCACATCAACAATGTTCATCACTTCGGTTAATATTGTTTGACTCCAGGGATTAAAAATATTTTTTTAAAAAATTTAGGAGACTAAAATATTTTTTTAAAAATTTTGGGAACCAAAAATAGAATTATCCCAAATTTCAAAGATTAAATTATTATTATTATTATTATTATTATTATTATTTATAAATATTTGATTAAATAACCTAACAAGGACTGATAAAAAAAAAAAAAAAAAAAACTCATAAGGTACATATATACGTTTTCTTTCTTTCTGTCGATCACATGGTTCCACTTACATGACAGCCAAAAACAGAGTACAATGAGTTGTATGAGTAGCGCATGTGCACGTAGTAGTGTGGTACCATTAGGATTGAATAGGACAACCCTTACATTTTGAAAGTTATGTATTTTAACATTCATGATGCTTACTTGCACCACTACGTGGTAAACCTAATCTAGATTACGTGTTGAACTATTAAGAATTCTGGTATTGGCTAAATCCATATGATGACTCATAGGCTGTGTTTGATTCTACAGATGAAAATAAGTTACAGCTAACGAAAGCAGGATGGGTGAGTTTAATTGCCATGATATTGAGGAAAATAAAGTTATAAATGTGGACCCATAACTTAGAATTTTCATCTTTTCCGTTATAGTAAAATTGATTTTCAGGGGAAAATTAATTTTTTAGATAAAAATTTGATTTTCTTTGATTAAAAAATATTATCACTTACCTATTTCTCGTAAATCAAACACCACAACATATCATTTATTTCTACTTTTTCAAATTATCTTTCTTTTACTTGTATTTATCATATTTCTCTTCTCCAAATCAAACACATTCATATTGAAGTTCTGATCATTTTCACTCTTTTGAGAGCCTACGTTAGCTGGACTCTAGCTTGTGTTGTTGCACCAACGAAGGCAATGGTATATTTTGATTGAATGCCATATGCTAGAATGATGCAAACTCTTCTCTTTCTTCAATCATTGCTTTATTGAAAGGAAACTTTCCATTCTCCATAGAGTTTTATGATTTTTATGTCTTGCCTGCAATAGAAAATCGGATTGTAAAGAATAACTAGGTTAGTATTTTGTATCCAACACGAGTATTAAATTTATATTTTATGATTTATAGTAGTAAATTTTTTATTTTGAATTTTTAATATATTATTCATTATTTAGTTTAAATTTTAATAAATATTTACTAAATATTTAAATATAATTATATATACACGTATGCTTCAAAAAATATTATTATTAAGGATTTCTCTTCACTTTGGTAATATCTTGCATGTTGTCTTTTAATTTTCTTTTAAAAAAAGTTTATTTAGTTTTTTTTTTTTTGTTTTTTTATTTGTACACTTGATTTTTTTTATTATCCCTGATAATTGAAACAACTAAGTTAGACTCCCTTGACTTGTATGTTTAATTTGGCATAATAACAATTGAGTTAAGTTGTTTAATTACAATAGAATTTCATTTTTTATTTAATTTACCAAAGCTTTAAACGTCATCTAAAAATGTTTAAACTACAAAAATTATTATTAAAAAAATGTCATCTAATTTTAGTTGGAGTTGAAGAAAAAAATTATAGTAATGTTAATTATTTGAACTGATACTTGATAATTTGATTAATTTCATATTAAATTATTTTTAAAATTTAATTCCAAATGTGTTTGCATTGTAATATATATCTTTCCTTTTAAATTGAATTATTTCAAAAAATATATGTTAAGTCATTTACCTATATAAATTTTGTTTCTAGTTTTATTATGATTAATTCTATTGTAAATTAAATTAGGTCCTATTATGATTAATTCTATGGTAAATTAAATTAGTTCCAAAAATAATTTGTTCATTATTTTTTTTGAATAAATGCCATAAGAAATAAAACTTTATTAGAATAAATAAATAAATATTTTTTTGATTAAATTTCATTCCAATATTAACAGAGGATATATTTCCATCAATGATAAGAGCTTGTATAATTTTCATTTTCAAGATCTAAATTTTAGTAATGTAAAAAATGTTATTAAATGATTTTGTATAGTTATTTTATTATAATTTATTAAATATTTTTCATGAATAAATGTCATAAGAAATGAAAATTTATTAAAATAAAATTTCATGATTAAATTTCAATCAAATATTTATAGAGGGATATTTGCATCAATAATAAAATATTGAATAAATTTCATATGGAAGGTCTAAATTTTAGTACAGTAAAAAAATTTATTAAATAATTTTATAATAATCATGATAAAGGAAACAATAATGTCATTTTATTGTCGAACTAAAATATACATAAAATAAAACGTATATATTAAAATAAAATAAAAATTAAATTCATATAGTTAGTGTAAAAATTTAGTTTTAAAGTATTTTTAATTAATTCAGCGGAAACAAATATATTATAATTAAGGTATCTATTTAAATGATAGTTATTATTAATGAATAAAAATGATATTAATTGCATTTATTATTACATTTGTTATTTTGGAGGGAACATACATGGTGTTACCATGTGACATCATTCCATATTTATAAAAATTTCTTTTATATAATATAGTAGATAATATATTTTTATAAAGTCTATTACAAAGTGTTACCTTTGAACAATTTCATCTTTTCTAATTAAAAAATAAAATAAAATTGTTAATTATTCAATTAAAAATAGTTTTGATATATTACATACTAAACATGCATCTAAGGTGCCTGCTTCAAAAATATTTGTCTAAGATGCAAAGATAAACCCATAAAACAGATGAATCATCAGTCGACTTTACATATGTAATTGACTTAAATGTAGTCAATATTGATGATTGGTGGCCTTATATTTATAATTGTTCAATGTCATTCTTAGATTTCTAATCTCATCGCAAGTTCCTTCCCTTAAGAGTATTTCAAAATTTTCAACCTGATTACTCCAAATTGTACATTAAATCTTTCCTATTTGTATAAAAGGGATTTGTAGATATGAATACTTTGAATTTATAAAAATCACTTTTCATTCATGATGACCATTTCAATAAATTTGTTTGCCTAAAATTGGGGAGTCACCAAGACGAAGAACTCAAATTTAAAATTTTCATCATTTTTCATGTTTACATTTACAATTGAGTGACATGGTATAAGGAGTGCTCAGTTGGTACTGAATACGAAATCGATATAGAATACATGCATGTCTTTATTATTTTTATTGATAGTTCAAATCTTTAAAAATGGAAATAATAATAATAATAATAATAGAGATAATCAATCAATTATATTTTTTACTAATCAATTAAACAGGTCAATTTTAGATTTATATTGATAGTTTTTTTTTTTGGACAGAATTTATATTGACAGTTTATATATTTAACAGTGAAAATAATAATAATAATATTAAAAGTAATCAATCAATTATATTATTATTAATAATTGAATTAGTCGATCAATTATTTATTTTAACTATTTTTATATTTTAGAAATCAATTATAACATGTTTATAATATATATATATATATATATTAGAGTACGCTGGGAAACACGTATTTGTTAACTAATCAACTAAAAAGGTTGGCTTTAAATTTATATTGATACTTTAAAAATTAAAATAATTATAATGATAATCAATCAATTATATAATATTTTAGACAGAAATATTATTATTAATATGAATTAATCAATCAATTATTATTTATATTGATAGTTTATATTTTTAAAAATTGGTATAAAGCACATACATGTCTTTATTATTTATATTTATATTTATTTCTTTAAAAATGGAAATAAACATATTTTTATGCCAAACGTTTAATAATAAACTAATCTTAAATTCGATTTTGATTTTGCGGATAAATAACATTTTACATCACTCTCAAGAATGTCACACTAAAATATTTAAATGTAACAAATATATATCAGTGTTTTTAAATAATCAATATTTGTTAAACTCTTTATTGAAAATATAAAGATTTATTTACTCTTCAGCATGTTACAATTACAATATATATATATATATATATATATATATATATATATATATATATCAGTGTTTATAAATAATTAACATAAAAATAATATTTAGAGGTAATCAATCAATTATATAATATTCTTATATATTAAAAAAATCAATTATAACATATTATATATGACTTAGAGTACGTAGGACAGCATCATTATTTTTTTGTTAATAACTTAGTTTCATTGAATTATAACAATCAAATATAATAATCAATTATTAATTACATGTAATAATAAATTATGAAATTGGCCTAATAGAATAGATTGAATATTAAAATATAGTATTTTTTACAATATAACTACTATAAAATCCAGTGCCTTGTACTGATATTAAGTTTAAACTTCATAATGTATAATTTTTATATTATTATAATTTTTAAGCTATTAATTTTTATATTTAATTAAAATAATAAATTTATATTACTAAAGTTATGATAATTTATTCCTTCAAATAAAGGTTTTGATAATTTACATATGGTTATTTATGATTGTAAATTTATCAATTTATTTATTTGTATAAAGTGTATAAAAATAGGATTAATATTAAAAAATATTTGTCATGTTGTGGAAAATTGATAATAATTTTTAAAAAAAATTTAAATAATTACTATTAATAAATGAATAATGTGTTTTAGATTACACACACACATATAT
>CM023959.1:18600886-18647319 GCA_013407115.1 Glycine latifolia | reverse complement strand
TATATATATATATATATATATATATATATATATATATGTTTTTTTAGCTTTTTAAGGGGAGTGATACATGGCTTGGAGAATAAATACTGGAAAAAAAAAATTTCAAATTGAGGGTGTGACTAAATTGCCTTAACATCGATTTTAGTTATGTTTTTGCAAAGACAACGTGAAGTATCGATGGAGGTGGTCGATAATTTTGATTCACAATTTCTTAGTTTTGTCCTTTTTATATAAGTTTTCTATATACTTTTATTGGCTTCATTTTATAAAATTGGTGTTTGATATTAAAACTAATGGATTAAATATGTTATATTTTTATATGAACATTTAATTTTTTTCTATTATTCAAACTAGTTTTATCATTAGATTAAAAATGTAAAAATATTAATTTAAAATTTTGGATAGTTTACATACAAATTAGTTATTATTATTCTTGTTATTTGTATAAGCTGTATAATTTAACTATAATATTTTCTATATGAAACATTTTTATTAGAATTTGATTTAATATGATTTTAGTCAATATTCTTTTAGTTAAAATTTGAGACGCTTGGTTTGATTAAGGTTATTTTTCTAGTTTGATAAAATTGTTCTTATTTTTAAAATTTCCTTTGAAGCCTTTTGCTACTTGCAAAAAAATAGATAAATTAGAAAAAAGACAAATCATATAATCTTAACTTAGAAAAAAAAGGAAAATCAAATGAAAAATAATGAAAGGATAATGTATTTGAAAAAGAAAAGAAAATAAAGAAATATTTCTATTAAAGAAAAAGTAAATATATAAATTAAAAAAGAAGAAAATAAAATATGAACTTAATCATACGTTAGAGAAAGAATAAATAAGTCAATGCATTTGCTCCATTGAAACTTTATAAAATAAAATAAAAAAGTATCAGTAATTAGCTATTTAAAATGAAAATAATAATAGGTTGAAAGTAAAGAAAATGTAAAATAACATTAACAAATAAATTTTCAATACTAAATATTAAACAAGTTGTGTAAAAAAAAGTCAAATAAAATTGAAAAACATAAAAAATACTTACAGTAGAGAAAGAATAAAAATGTCAATGCATTTGTGTTTCTTATTTGTATTTATCGATCTCTCCATTAAAACCGAATGAAATGATAAGAATAAAAAGTGTCAGCAATTAACTATTTCAAAAAAGAAAAATAACAATATACATCATGTGTTTTTAATTGATACTCAAATCATGCAAGATATTTTAAAATGAAAGAGAGAGGGAGAATTTTGTGATTTTCGTTTATAATATGAATTTATAGAAACGGAGAAAGAGTACAGAAAAATATAATAACACTAAAATTTACGTAATAGTATGTAATAATTAAATTATTATTATTGGTCAAGCCATTACGGTTTAAATCTTTGTATTTGTGTACATATTACAAAATAATTGATAAAAATAATTATTTATTTATTATGATAGAAAAATCTTAAGATTTAATGATTTGATTTGTTATCAATTAACGTAATCAGTTGCAAAATACTATTAAATATATGAATTAATTAATTATAATAATTATAAAATAATAATTAAATTAAATATTTTTACTAATTAATTAGATATTTTATGTATTTATGATAAAATAGTTATTTATAGAAATAGAATAATAATTAAATAATGTCCTAATAGAATAGAATGGATACATGATATAATAGAATCTATTTACATAATAGAATAATATTTATTTGAATGAATAATTAAATTAATATTGTCATTTAATAATGATTTTGAAGGAAATGAATATGAGATTGTCACATGACATCACTCCATATAATCAAACCTTCTTTATATATATAATTGATTCGTTGAGCTTTCATAAATCAATAAATAAATATATAAAACATAAACCATTCATTAATTTGCCTACGGTTGCACATTGTTTAAAGTTATAATGATCAGATAAAATATTTCACAAGTCTATGTGTGAAAATGATATTTTTCATAGTTTTTTAATAACAATTAAATTTAATCAATCCAATTGTTAGATTATATAATATATATAATATTAGAGCTTATTATACTATGAGTGTAAAACTATTTTACCCAATCATCTAATAAAATTTAAGTAATTAGTCATGTCAAAATTTAATTTAAAATTTATTCTAAATTAAAAATCTAAAAAGAACATTCTTCTTGTCCTTCATGCCATTTTTTTTTTCCAAATTTTGTATTTTAACTTGCTGCATTTTGAGATGGGAGATTGAAGTAGAGGAGGCTGGCTAAAAATAGGGAGCTTAGGGTTTTGACATTAGAAGTGGGTCAGAAGAAGGTGTATGAAAAATATATTTAAGTCAACTTTATTTTATGGATCATGAAAACTAGATAGTAAAAAAGATATAAATTCACAAGTAAAATAAAATAAAATTATTCACTTGTCTAAAGTTGCATGTTGTTTAAAGTTGTGATGATAAAATAAAAGATCAAGAGTTTAATAATTATACACTATTAGTGTAATATTATTTTACATTGGTAGTAGATAAATCTCTTTATTCTACCAGGTTAGATTATATTATATTAATCTTTTCATTTTAGTTCTTATAATATTTTGTTTAAATTTAAGGGGGTGTTTGATAGGGGAGAAATTTTATCTTTCTCCGGAATCCTAACTTGGAAACTATGATTCATGAGAACCATTTTTAACTCACACTCCCAAAAAACATTTCGGTGTAGGGGTGATAATCCTATTTTTCCTAGTTTAATTTTCTTTTAATTATAGTAAAAACATTATGTTACTATTATTAAATTACTTAATGTGGTAAATAATTAAATTTATTAATAAAAATATCACATAACTCTTTTGATTCATAATAAAATTATCTATAAACTCTCAATGATCAACCAAACAAATTTTCTTCATTCCTAGAAAACATAGTTCATGGACTTGAAAAATTTCTCCGGTACCAAAAGCTCCCTAAGGCTTAAATATGTTTCTCATATTTGTAAAATACTTCATTTTCTAATTATTGTCTAAATTGTTTTTTCTCTTTTGGTATCTGTAATACTTCCTTTTGATTTTCATATTTGTCCAAAGTGTCATGTCATTTTGGTTTTGTTAAGTTGTTCCTCCCATTTTCAAAAACATTAAGTTTTTTTAATCATTGCAAAATGTTAGAAATGTCGGAAAATGTTTTTTCCTTTTCCTCAAACCATTGGAAAATGTTTCCCCTTTTCCACAAAACATTTTTTAATAGTTGGAAACTATTATAACTTTCGGAAAATGTTTACCCTTCTCACAAACAATTAAAACCTGTTTTCCTTTTTCCATAAACCATCAAAAAATGTTAAAACCATTGGAAAATGTTTCCCCTTTTCCACAAACAATCAAAAAATGTTTTTCTTTTTCCACAAACCACCAGAAAATGTTTCCCCTTTTCCACAAACCACAGGAAAATCTTTTTCCTTTTCATATTCAAACCAAATGAAGGACAACAACCACAAATAATACACAACAAACACCAAAATTTCCATATTGAAACCCAAATTCAAACTGAAAGAGATCTAAAATCAAGGAAGAAGATCAACGACAAAAACAACCAATTCAACAACCAAAATCCATCACGTGCAGCCAAAACAAGTGATCAAATTAGCACAAGCTCAAATTAAAGAAAGGAAACATGACAAAATAACTCGTTCATCTCTCTTCACTCTAGATTTACAAAAACTTAGATACTCAAAATCCATATTTGCAAAATGGAAAACAATAACATGACGGGTGGTGTCGCGATCCAAGAGCCGCAAGGTGGCGTTGGTTTAATGGAATGGTGAGGGGGAGGACAAGCTTTTAAGGGTTCAAGCTTTCGTGTGGGGTGTCGCAGGTGCGAATCTGGTTATGTAGTAGGGATAAACTATTAAGGGTTTAACATCTCTATTTATCACAATGACGTTTCTCTCCTTCTCCACAGGCAGGAATGCGTGGTTTAAATACACGAACATGACTTTTCTATCACTATTGCTCCACAACTTCACCACTCACAACCTCCACAGCTTCGAGAATCCTGTCGAGTTATTCTTCATCGCCGCTTTAGGATTCCACTCGCAATACATTTCTTCCACTAGCGTGTCACCCTCCACCCAGCATTACAACCTCTTCCAAGATAGATCTGGAATTTAGAAGTGCAAATCTCAGAGTTTGAAGCACAGATATGAGACGATGAGGTGGAGTAAAAGTTGTTGGTGGCACTATTATTGAGAATGACAAGGGGTGGTGGTGGGGATGGAAGGGATGTAGCAACGAGAGTGGAATGGTGAAGGATGTTTGGTTGTTGAAGGGAAAGGGAGTCAAAGGGAAGGTGTTGATCTTTGTAAAAGAGAAAAAGAATGACAACAGAAACTGTATTTTGCAACCCCCTATTTTTTATTCAGAAGACTTGAAAATTTAATACAAACTAATCCTTTTTATAAACACTCGTTGCCCACTAACTAGCTAATTTCTTAGCCTACAAGATAAGGAACAAACTAACTGAAAAATAAAAACAAAATGCAGTTAAACAGTCCTACAAGATAAAGCTGACCAAGTAAACAAAAACTAATCAACTCCTAGAAAATAGGACTTCGACAGTAGCCTTGATACATCAACACTTTCCTCCTAGATCAAGTGTTGCACACTCCTAGCTTTGCCCTAAAAAGTTCAAATCGACCAACATGAAAAGACTTAGTAAATATATCTACAATTTGGTTTTCTCAACTGCAGTACATTAGCTTCACTTCTCCAGCCTTCTGCACTTCTCTCAAGAAGTAATACTTGATTTTAAAATGCTTTGTTCTTCCATGAAATACTAAATTTTGTGAAATAGCTAGAGTAGCTTGATTATCCACAAATACTTATATGTCTTCTTCTTGCTCCAAATGCAGATCATCCATCAGCTTCTTCAACCATAATGCTTAATTTACACCTGCAGTAGCTGCAATGAACTCAACTTCTGTAGTTGATTGAGCCAATATTTCTTGCTTATTTGAACACCAAGAAAAACATGTTGACCCAAATGTAAAACAATAACCTAAAGTACTCTGCATATCATCCACTGATCTGGCCCAGTCACTGTCAGAATATCCCTGCAACTTAAACTCCCAAATTTTGTAGAACTTAATTCCGTATGAAAGAGTACCTTTCAAGTATCTTAACACCCTTTTTGTAGCTACCATGTGCAACTCACTTGAACAATTAAGAAATCTAGACAAGACACTTTCAACATACATAATGTCTGGCCTAGTTGCAGTGAGATACATAAGGCGACCAATTAAACTTCTATAAACTTTTTCATTTGTAGGTTCTGATCCATCTTTCTTTTGAAGCTTTTCCTTCTGACCTACTGGAGTACTTACACTCTTACACTCCTCTATATTGAATCTCTTCAAGATCTCCTTCAAGTACTTCTTTTGACAGATAAAATTTTCATTTTGAGTCTGCTTAACCTTCATCCCCAGAAAATAAGACATCTCACCAAGATCAGTCATTTCAAAAAATTTCATCATTTCTTTCTTAAATTCAATAATTTGAGAACTATTACTCTCTGTCACCAACATATCATCCACGTAAAGAGACACCACCACTAAGTCAGATACTAACTTCTTGACATATAAAGTGGATTCACTAAGACTTTTCTAGAAACCCAAACCCAACAAGTGCTCATCCATCTTGTTGTACCATGCTCTGGGAGCTTGCCTCAAGCCATAGAGAGCTTTTCTCAGTAAATACACCTTCTCCTTCTGACCTAGTGTGACAAAACCTTCTGGTTGCTCAACATAAATCTCCTCCTGCAACACTCCATTCAAAAATGCAGATTTCACATTTAACTAATACATTTTCCATCCTTGTTGAGCTGCCAAATCAATAACCATTCTAATTGTATCCAGTCTTGCAACAGGAGCAAAAGTTTCTGAGAAATCAACTCCCCAAACCTGTGCATATCCCTTCACCACCAACCTAGCTTTATGCTTATTTATTGAGCCATCAGAATTGAGTTTGGTCCTGATAACCCATTTTACTCCAATCACATTCCTGTCTTCAGGTCTCTCTACTAGCTCCCATGTTTGGTTCTTTTCTATCATAGCCAACTCTTCCTTCATAGCATTCATCCACCTCTGTCACTTTTAGCTTCCTCATAACCTGAAGGTTCCAAAACAGCCACACTACACCTCTAATATATTTTCAGAGATTTGGTACCTCTAACTGGAACACTATCTACCAGCTCATTAGATTCCAACAAGGCCTGCTTGTGCTTGGCTTGTGGCTCATCAGTCCAGTCCCATTGCTCATCTTCTAGGAGCTGAACATCTCTACTAGTGATCACCTTTTTTGTTTGTGGTTGATAGATCTTGTAGGCTTTTGACACTAGACTGTAGCCAACAAAGATCCCAGGTTCAGCTTTCTCCCCCAACTTCTCTCTCATGACCTGTGGAATGCGAGAAAAACAAAGACAACCAAATAGCTTCAAAAAATTTCCAAGAAGTGGCTTAAAACTAAACCAAGCTTCAAAAGGTGTCTTCTTCTCCAATACCCTTGTAGACAATCTACTCAACAAAAAAATTGTTATGTTTGCTGCTTCTGCCCAGAATTCTTTTGGTAGATTCTTCTCATGCAGCAGACACCTAATCATCTCCATAATGGTTCTATTCTTTCTCTCACTAACTCCATTTTGCTGTGGAGAATAAGGAACAATAAGTTGATGCTCAATTCTAGCTTCTTCACAGAAAGAATTAAACCTCTATGAAGTGTATTTTGTTCCATTATCAGATATGATGACTTGAATTTTGTAGCCACTTTGGGTCTCAGCCCATCTCTTAAACTTCAGAAATACCTTAGCAACTTCTAAATTTTGTTTCATGAAGTAAATCCAACAAATTCTGGTATAATCAGAAATGAAAATAAGGAAATACTTGTTGCCATTTAATGAAGGAGTCACTTGAGGACCACAAAGATCTGTATGAATCAACTACAGCTTCTCTGTAGCTCTCCAAGTGGATTCTTTAAAGGGAAGTCTTGTCTGCTTGCCCATTAAACAAGCCTTGCACCTCGTGATCTGCTACTCCAGGGTTGGCAACCCAGTTGCCATTTCATTCCTCTGCATGAATAACAAGTTTTTGTGATGAAAGTGCCCTAGCCTTTTGTGCCATATCTCTGAATCATTGGCCTAACACTTGAATGCCACCTGCTCCTCCTCAAGAGGATTTAGAGAAAAACTCTTGTGTTGCATCTTTTTGAACAACTCCTTACTACTGGAGTCAAAGATCAAACACTTCCCTTCTTCAAATGTTACTTTAAATCCCTTTTCTACCAACTGCCCCACACTCAGCAAATTCTGATCAATATCAGGCACATACATCACACCAGAAATCAGCTTAGTTCCAACATAACTCTGTATTGCTATAGTCCATTTACCTTTCACTTCTAGGAACTCCCCATTTCCAATTCTTGTTGGTTTCAAAGAAAGCACTTGAAGAATGGACAAGAGATCAAGCTTGGTTTTGAGCTTTCAACATGCCTTGAAGACTTGAAGAATAAATTGTAAATAATTATAAAGGAAGAAGCATCTCTGGTGATCCAAGTGCATAGCATTCATATCATGCATTTAGTGTTTCAAATAGAGTCATAGAATTAACAAAGCTTTGATAATTTGATTCAGTGTTTAAATTGAAACTAAGGTTTTTGGAAAAATATTGTTTTACACTATTTAATCGATTACTTAGGCATAATAATCGATTATTTTGTTCTTAGCTATTTCTGGAAAACTTATCAAGAACAATGTAATAGATTACATATCGGATTAATCGATTATTTGACCTTAGCTTACTTATAAAACAACATTGAGAAACATTTTAATCGATTACCAAGTAACTGTAATCGATTACAAAGGCCAAATAGAAAACCATAGCTCACTGCCTTAATCGATTACCAATACTTGTAATCGATTACATTATACACTACTGCTTCACTATTTGTTATACAATAATCGATTACCAAAATCAGTAATCGATTACATAGTGCATTTGGCTGACTCCTGATTTATGAAGCTCTCTGCCATAATCGATTACACAAAACCGTAATCGATTACACAGTACTTTTCAGATGCATTCTGAACTTCAAGTTTTTCTAAAGCTCACTGTGATAATCGATTACGCTACGGAATAATCGATTAATTGATTCGTTGCCAAAACCCAGAAGCCTATAGAACATATTAATCGATTACATATGATAAATAATCGATTACATGTGAGAAATAATCGATTATTAGGCACGTTTAATCGATTACAGGCAGTTAGAAATATTTGTTATAAATAGAACTCATTCTGTACCTGATAAGTAACTTGTCAATTTCAAATTCTGAGCTAACATAAAGCATTCTAAATACTTTCTTGGGGTTCTTTGGGTTCTGGGTGTTCTTGCTTACATCAAAATACGTATGGGTTATTGATTGTGTCTTGAAGCAAGAAAGTTCTTGTCAAAGCTTAAGGATTTTACTTTTCTGAGTCTTGTGTTGATTCTTAAACCTGATTCACTCATTCATATGCATCATTATTCATTGGATCATCAGGTGATATCTTTCCTTAGCTTTGAAGGTGTACTCTGTTTTTATTTGTAATTGAATTTCTATTGTAATTAAGGTTCTTGCATGTAATCTAGAGGAAGGGTTTCTCTAGGGGTGTGCTGAGTGGATTCTCAGTGGGTTGATCTCTAAGAACCTAATAGTGTTTTAGGTTTTTGAACTTTATCTAGGGTTGATAAAGAGAGATTTGTATAATCCTTGTAAGACAAAAAATTGCAATAGTGGAACTCCATTCTAGTGTTGAATGGAAGAAAACTGGATGTAGCTTCATAGTGTTTGAAGTGAACCAGTATAAATCTTTTGAGTCTTATGTTTAAATTCGTGCTTGCCTATCTTTCTTATATATATACTGTTTGAATTATCTTGCTTATCAATTTAACTTTGAACAATTGCATACCTTGGACTGAGCTAGTGATTGAATAAGTATTTTTGGTTTCAAAGTGATAAAGATCCTAAGGGAAAAACTCTGATTTTGTCAAAAGAATTTTAATTTACCAAACCTAACCAATTCACCCCCCCTCTTGGTTAAGTGTGAAGTGTTCCTATCTTTTACAATTCTCACTCTTGACTTCAATGACTTGTCAAGGTCTCTACATAGCTTTTCATCACTTGTCATGTGGTTTATGCATCCACTATCAACAAGCCAACTGTCACATGAGTACTAGAGGAGAAACAAGAGGCAACAAATAGTTGATCTACCTCATGCTGAACTGCATGATGTGCCTCACCTTGCTGTTGATTTCCTTCCTCTTCGCAAAACTTCTCAATGTGTCCAAGTCTATGACATTTTCTTCACTTTATATCTGGCCTCTTCCAACACCTAAAGTGTGGATGATTCTATTTTCCACAGTGCTTACATGAGGAATACCTGTCCCAATTGTTCTTGGAGTTGACTTCACTGTTTTCTCCTGCAGCAGTTTCTAAACCACTACCGCCATCTCCTTTATTCCCTTTCCACTTCTTGCCTTTCCTTCCTACATTATGCTGTTCTTTGGCCTGCAAAGCTCCTTCTATACTTCCTTCAAGCCTCATTAACCTTCTTTGCTCTTGTGCTTGTAGAGAACTTAGTAATTCTGCCAACTTGATCTGAGAAAATCCTTGGTATTCTCCAAAGATGCAATAGTTGCCTCAAACCTTTTAGGTAAGGAGACAATAATCTTTTGCACTAGCCTATTATCAAAGAGGTCAGTGCCTAGAACTCTTGCTTGATTTGCAATACTTATCAACTTATCAAAATACTCCTTAATTGTCTCAGACTCCTTCATCTGCAGTCTCTCAAATTCTCTTATCAGATTCAGCCCCTTCATGCTTTTGATCCTTTCATCTCCTTGATATTCAACCTTGAGGAAGTCCCAAATAGCTTTGGCTGATTTACAAGCCATAATTCTGTTGAAAATGGTAGGTGAGACAACATCATATAAACAAGACTTTGCCTTTGCTTTCCTTATTATCCTTTCCTTATGAAACTTGATATGATTGATGGTTGGATTTTCAGGAAGAGGAGCAACTTCATAATCTTCTTCCACGACTTCCCAAAAATCACAACCCTCTAGATAGACTTGCATTCTTACTGCCCAGGCTTGATAATTTTCTCCATCAAACACTAGTGGAGCCATTGCTGAAAAACCACCCGATCCTGCCTCCATCTTGCCTTTAGCTTCTTTGGATGCAGATGCAGACACTCATCTCAATCAATTTCATAAGTCACTCACAGCCACTTAAGATCAAGAAGGCTCTTGATAACAATGTTGATCTTTGTAAAAGAGAAAAAGAATGACAACAAAAACTGTATTTTGCAATGTAACGACCCTCCTCGTCGCTACGACATCACTAACTCTAATTGTGTGAATTTCAAATTTTAATGAAAACTCCATTAATTTGATTATGAAAATGGTAGTAAGTTTTTCGCAATAATACAATCATCGTACACACGATACAATTACAATAATTGAATACATATGTATACATATACTAAATCAATACTTATCATTCACATGTTTAGAACTTAATTTAGTTTTACATGTATTTACAACTCAAAATATACATGTCCACAAAAAGAATTAAGGGACTAACTATGAAAGAGTTGACTAACAAAACACAACTCTTTCCAAAAAGAATTCCAACGTCATCACGTCGGTTCGGTGGCTCCATCAAAAGAAGATCTCTTCCCAGGGTCACCTACTGCTGCTCATCTGCTCACACGAACGAAAATTCGCGATCATCACAGGTACCAACCACACGGTACAAAACAAATGCAAGGGTGAGTTTATAATATAAAGTCAACAAGCATCAGATAACAACAATTGGAAAGGAAACAACATTAATAACCACAATCATTACCAAAAGTCCATCAGTCTAATACACACTCAACAAACCCATCATCCAATTCACTTCACAACTCAAATAACCATGCTCAGAATGATGCATGCACCTGACTCATATTTCAGAATGCAATGTGGTACCATCCTCATGAAAATAGTCTCTCTCAAGAAAATGATGCAGTAGCTCGTCGAGGTCACCTTGTCGTGCACTGGTCGCTCCCTCCCCATGGTGATCAGCCCTGAGTCACAAGGGAGTTCCAAACAGAGCGATTGCCCCCTAGTATCCCCGGTACTTACTGTCCATCATTCTATTTCCATCCATGCAAATATGAAGTATGAAACATGGGCACCATCAATGCACTGACCATGGATAGATAGGGACCGAAATTTTAAACAATCCTTTTTTCTCTTGGGATGCTTAAAATTCGTAAACCCTCCCTCGCAAGGTTATCCAATCATGCACCCCCATGTACATACACAACATCATCGATGCACTGACCGTGGCTAGGAACACATCCTTCCTCGCAAGGGTAACCAACCGGTCAATGCATCCCATGTGGACATATACAACATACAACCATGGGCACCATCAATGCATGACCATGAGTATCCATGTATATCCACATCACACAATGACATTGTTCACATCAACATTATCTCTCATCAATATCATTATCAACATCAATACCATGTCACCTCAATGTCATCAACAACATCAACATCATTTTATTTCAATACCATCATCATGAACATCAGTATCATCTCATTTCAACATCATCAACCACATAAACATTATCTCAATCTCAATATCATCAATGACATCACAAATAATCGCATTTCACATCTATACATAATACATATGCCTGAGATTAACATTCACAATTCATCATACCACAAGAGTGATATTTTTAGGAAAATTCTAAATTAAAGAGGAGGACTATAATATATAAAACACACTCTTATGCATATTTAAAAATTTAATAAAGAATTAAATAGAAGAACTCATTATAAAATTTTGGGCAAAGTTTCCCCCGTAACTAAGACTTTTCCCAAAAATCCAATCATTACAACAACAACATAATTCACAGTTTTATCCATCAACAAGCTAATTCATCACATCCCATTAGTTAAAAACACATTTTTTCTTGAAAACGAGCACACACAGGAACAAACACACATCAATCATAAATACATTGCATTCCATTAGTTAAAAACATAGTTTTTCTTGAAAAACCAGCACATAATAGGGACAGGCAATTATCTTCATAGTTGGACTCCCTGGCCTCCGACTATGGTATCAAAACTATAACCAAGTAATAAACTTTTCTTACCTAACTAGGAGTTCTCCTTGTACAGTTTAGCGATGTTGTTTCGTGATCCTTTGAATACGCGTGCTTGTCCGAATGTAGAGCTCTATATACCAAATCGAACATAATTTAGTATAGATTTCAAAGGTAAGGTCAAAATTAACATTTGGGGTCAAATATCCACTCAAATCAAAAAGGGGCTAAACAGTGTTTTGGGAGTTCACATCAAAAGACATTATTTTGAAATTCCGATCACACCAATGTGATCGGGGTTCAACAAGGATCACAAAAATGACATCAATTTCACAAATAGGAGACTTTTACAACATCTCATTTTCAAAAGGGTTTCAAAAGGATGTGTAAAACTCCCAACAACGGTACCCAAAATCCAAGAGACACTAAGAGAAGCTTAAACTAGCTAGAAGAAAACAAAGGAAACAAAGATTACCTCAAGGAAATCAAGAAAGAAGGATTTGGAGGCTTCATTCTCTATCAAAAATTTGAGAGGAGTTTCAAAGATTCCGCTCTAATTAAAGGGTTCCTCTCCATGTGGTGGTCCAACGACAAGTGACGGTGGCTCGTGGTGGTCACCGTTGGCCGTGGCTGATGGATGATGATGGTGGGGGACTTGGATGCTATTTGGGGGGAAGAAGGAGGCTCCATTTTTGTGATTTAAGCTGCTGGTATGTACTTATAACCGACTTGACTCGCCCAGGCGAGCCAAAATGCCAGCCAAAATTCGCATGCATGAGTTGACTCAATTTTAAAATTTATGGTTCTGTAAAAATTAATATCTCACGCTTCAGATGTTATTTCGCCAATCCCAATGGTTAAAGGTACATATATGGGTTAGAAGCCTACCTTTAAAATTTGAAGATGATCAAACGATTAACCAATCCAAAATGGTAATTTTACTAAAATAGGTTTTGGGTCAAACTCAGAATCACTCAATTTTCAACGCAGCTCAAACAAACTTCGTACAACCTAACATACATACCAAACAATTGCACCAGGGTAAAATGCATAATAAATCAACCAATTTAAATTAATCAAATAATCAAACAATTACAACAAATACATCAAACATATATTTTCAGTTATCGAAATTTCAGGGTGTTACATGCAACCCCCTGTTTTTTATTTAGAAGACTGGAAAATTGAATACAAACTAATCCTTTTTATAAACACCCGTTGCCCACTAACTAGCTAATTTCTTAGTCCACAAAATCAACAACAAACTAACTGAACAATAAAAACAAAATGCAGTTAAACACTTCTACAAGATAAAGCTGACAAAGTAAACAAAAACTAATAAACTCCTAGAAAATAGGACTTCTACAGTAGCCTTGATACATCAACAAAAGGCTTTTTTTGCGATTGGGGTTATAATCTTTTTAATATTAAAAAAATATCTTAAAGATGTGTAAAAGTCTAGAATGATAAACTCAACAAGTCCAACATGACATAACACTGATGACATGACATACCGTTTATCATGTCATTACATAACAAACATACACTAATGATAGATATAAAAACAAAACATAAAAATATTACAAATATCAAAAACAAAACAAAAAAGTTTAGGTAATAATTTAAAAAAAATGTATTTTATAGGTATGAAAAATATATTTAAATATAAATTGAATTAGTCCCTCTAAACAAATATTTGATAGAGACTTCAAATAAACATGTGATGTAAAATAAAATGTTTTAGAATGGTCTATGGGCTAGCTTGTTAACCCACGGACCAATCCTAATAAGCTCGTGAGTCACACAAACTAGACTAGAAAAACTTGTGTTCTAAATATGACTCATTTTATAGGGTTCATAGCTTGCATCGATTGTAGGCTAAGCAAATAGTCCGCAAATTGCAAGTCATATACCCAACTCTTAGATGTATATTTCACTAGAGATTGTTGGGTGGGTCCAAAACCATTTTAGAGATCTTAAGTCAAGGTTGAATTGCCTAAAAAACCTTTAGACGAATTACAATGTCTTCATCATAGTGACAACATTAAATATATATCAACCAAATGCATTTTGGTAGCATCAAATTTTCATTATATCATACACGTGCGTGGGAGTAGTTATGTAACTTTCGAAATTCACGTCCCTCAAAATTAGACTTCTTTGATAGCTATTCAGCCTATTCTAGAACAAGAATAAAATGAATAAAAAAAAGTAGGAGCAACTAGATTTTAAACAATATGCATGTTCAAAATATCATTGTCAATCCATATCTAAAAAATTATCAAGTCAAAATATAAACAAAGAAACTAATAATTATATAAGTGACGCACATCTAAGCTACATAATGGGATCCAAGAACATGGTATATATAATATCTTTTTTGTTTTCTTTTTTCTATTATTAAGACAAGGCTTGACCTTGTCGGTAGAAAAATTTAAACAAAAAGAAGGGATCTGCGACATATTGTAAATTGATTTGCATTCGTACGCAAGCTACTTTAGTCTTGCAATGTGGCGTAAGTTGATGATAAGCATGGTCTCTCTATTTTCGGTTGTGATTGTGAATTGAAGGCAGGAGCCATGGGCTACGAACTGAGGATAAAACATTTGTTCTGAAAAAAGAATTTTTTTAAATAGTTTCATAATAGTTTATTTTTTAAAATTTTAAGAAAAATATTTTTTTAAAATCGTTTATAACACTCTAAAACGGTAAGTATTTCACAACGAGTATTATGTTAGAAAAAAAGTATAATAATGATTGTCATATGCTCTCGAGAGAAAAAAATCTTATTAACTTCTTTTTTAGTAGAAGTAGTAAAACATTTTCTTTTGGTACATGAAATAGTAAAATATTATTAATTTTACACAAATAACTTTGAAATGAAGTGAGGAAATGTTAAATAATAAAAAGTCATTTTTATACTTTTTTTTGTTATTTCAAAAGGTAAGGGGTGATTTAAGATTGGCTATTTTATGACCTTATACTGATGGAAGTCGAACCAACATGAATTGGGCAAGTTTTTATTAAATTTGAACCAATTCAACCTTGATCGGTTCAAATACTCTAGTTTGATTCTTTTTTTCTTCCTACAATTCAATTGTCAAACTAACTCAACCACCATGCATATTTATTTATTAAGAAAGAACATAAAATAATGCTACTTTGATTGAGTTTATTTAACAATTAAAAAATAATCAACCCACTCACTTGATTGTTTTTTGTTGGCCATAGGCTTTCGGTTGAGAAATTAATTTGTTTTATTAAGCTGATATAACCTATTTTAATTCATAAAAAAAAGAGCTCAACTCCATTAAATTTTATTTGTTTAATTAGAGTTCAAGCTTATGTTAATTAACTGTTATATAATAAGTTTTTCCCTCTATTAAAGACTTGGACTCTCTTTCTATCGATTAGTTACCGAAGTCTGATATATATATGCTACCGGTCGGGGGTGGAAGTGGTAAAGGTTAAAACCTTGAAAACATACACACAACAAATGGAAAGCATGAATAGAAATGGATTCACATGGCGGCGAACCAAAAAATTATACAAGAAAATATAAATTTATAATATAAAATTAAAGTAAAATTCTCAAGCACGGCAAGCCGTTGGAATGAGAAGGATTAGGTGAGAAGAGAAAGAATCAATTTATGCAAAACATGCGAAGATGAGAAAAGATGAAGATTATATTTCTCAAAATAAGGTTACAGTATTGAAAGATTGGGAAGAGAAGAACTCAGAGGAGTACCTCTTTCAAGATGATCTCAAGTTTGATTACAAAATAAGAGACATAGCCCTTATAAAGAAATAAAAAAATATTGTGACTACATTTTTGGTAAACAAAATCAGATGACCTACCGCTACAATGAATAGTGATTAGTTGTAGGATTATGATGTCATGATAATAAGATGGTGACGTCAGTCTTCGGCAAGGTTGATTCCAAAGCAGTTGTCTTCATACTGATTGTAGTTATCAGGAGATGTTGTTGAAGAAGTGTCTTCTGGTCTTTCTGCTAATTAAGAAGCTTTTTCTTTCTTCAAAAGATTGAGGATTGTTTGCATAGTCTCAACAAACTTTTCCTTTTATGTGGATAATGAAAGAGCCGATAAAGCTACCGACTTTTGATTGAGAAATTGGCAAGATTCTGGATTAGCAGCTTTGATTATTTTAGGATGATTTTTGAACCAAAGATTAACTTGATCTGGATGAGCTCGATAATGATCAAATTAAGACCACTATTTGACTAGGCCTTGTCTTCGGAGCATAGGGAGCTGTCCTTTGGTTGTGACACTTTCATAAACACATCGCCATTGAAAAACCCAAGTGAGAGACGTCTTGCTAAAAAAATGTAAGTCTGTTGGGAAATGGTCACTTGCAAACTCAAATTTCTTTGTAAAGGTTGTTAAACTAGATACAACCTCGAAAGAAAGTATCCCTAAGATTTGACCAAAATAATTCCACCAATGAGTAAACCATTGAGGAATTTTATATGGAATATTTTGTTTAAAATAGATTAGGCATGAATGCATAAAGTCTTTGTTTTGAAAACAGAAAACATTATACCAGACAGTTTGATAATCCTTGTAAGTAAAACCAAATGGATCATAATTTTGAGAAAACTTTTTAACGTTATTCAAATCTCCAAACTGTTTTGATGTTAGAACCTTAAGGATTTGAAGTGTTGAATAAGCGATTTGATTTGAATTGTTATTTTTATGGTGTTTAATCTGGATTGAATTAGAATCAACAAAAATAAACTCATAAAAATGTCTTGATTTATTGATTGAAATGAGCTTGTAGTGAAATTGATTACCCTGGAAATCTTTCAAAAATACTTTTTGAGTGATCTTGTTTGGTTTGGGATCCCATAATTCTAGTTCCATTTCGATAACATCCCGATACTTGTTTTTTGGGATGTATTGGTTTTGAGGTTTAGGCTTTTGGGTGGCCAAAGGTTCAAGTTGGTGAACAATGACTTTGCCTTTGGGTTGGTGAATGGTAACCTATTTAGTTTTAAGTTTTTCCATCATGGTAGATAGGAGACGTTCATCATCATCGCCATCCTCTTCTAAGGAGATTCCATCCCATTATTTAGATGGAAGGCCTTTGGGAAGGTGGGTTAAACCTTGTTCTTGAAGGGCCTGAAGAGTTTATAAAAGCATGGCATAGTCAGCCTTTGTATGTGATTGAGACTTATTTTTCTGGGTAGATGACCCAGTTTGTGTTTGAGGGACATGAGTAGATGACCCTGATTGTGTTTGAGGGACATTGGTAGATGATCCTGATTGGGTAGATGACCCAGATTGATTTTTGGGATCAACTTCTGGTTTGGAAGAGGATCCTAACCTTGATTGAGTGTTTAAACCAACTATTGCTAGTCTATTTCCACTACTTCTTCCTCTCCCTCGGGAAAAGGAATACTTTGTCGAATTTGGCATTTTGCTCTCTCTGAGGCACTCATTGTTTTCCTTATAAGTTTTCACGAGTAAGCTAATCAGCAAGAGAGTTTAAGATACCTTTGAGAAATTCAATTTCGAAATTAAAGATACTTAAAATTACTTGTTAATGGGCAAAAATCTGTTTTGATGCAAGGTTTTTAAAATATTTTTATAAAATCTCTTTTTATATTCTTTACAAGGAGGAAAAAAGTTTTATATAAAAAATGTGGTTATTCTTGGAACACCATTCATCAAATCAATCTTTCCGATTACAATTTTAGGTAATGGTGTTTCTACCATTTATTTAAATAAATCAACTACCTTTAAGTTTCTAAAAAACCCTATCATAAGAAACTTGAATCCAATCTTTTACAAACAAATTCAAATCAATTACCTTAAAGAAGAATTTTCTTATAAGAAAATCGATGATTTGCTTAATCAACCTATTACTCAAAATAGAATTAAATCTTTGTTTAATCGAATTCAAAATTCCATTTGTGTTGATCTTCCACATACTTTTTGGCAAAGAAAGCAACATATTGTTGATCTTCCTTATGAAAAGGATTTCAACGAACAAGATATCGCAACCCAAGCTCGTCCAATTCAGATAAGTCAAAAACTTATCGTTCACTGCCAAAATGAGATTGTTGATCTCCTGCAAAAGGGTTCAATCAAAAAGAGTAAGAGTCTTTGATCTTGTTCTGCGTTTTAGGTCAACAAACAAGCTAAAATTGAGCGAGGTACTCCCCACTTAGTTATCAACTATAAACCTCTTAATCAAGCCCTTCAATGGATTCGTTCTCTGATTCCTAACAAGAAGGAGCTTCTTAATCATTTTTTTTCTGTTAAAATATTTCAAAATTTGATATGAAATCTACATTTTGGCAAATACAAATCATAGATAGTGATTGCTACAAGACAACTTTCACTATCCCTTTTGGGCAATACAAATGGAGAGTAATTCCCTTTGGATTAAAAAAATGCTCCTTCAGAATTTTAAAACATTATGAATGATGTTTTTAATCCTTATAGATCTTTTATTATCGTTTATATTGATGATGTTCTTGTATTTTCTCAGTCTATTGATCAACACTTCAAGCACATCAAAATCTTCATCCAAATAATCAAGAAAAATGGTCTTGCTTTATCTAAAACTAAAATCAATCTTTTTTCGAACTAAAATTCATTTTCTTGGTCATAATATTTATCAAGGAGCTATTACTCCAATCAATCGTGCAATTAAATTTGCAAATATATTTCCAGATCAAATAATAAAAAAAAATCAACTTCAACGTTTGTTCAATTGTCTTAACTATGTCGTTGATTTCTTTCCGCAACTTAGCAATCTTACTAAACCGCTATATGTCCATACTAATATTGTCAAACAATTAAGTCTAAGGTCAAAGATCTTCCTTGTCTTTACCTTCTCAATCCTTCAGCCAAAAAGATTGTCGAAACTGATGCCTCTGACACAGGTTATGGTGACATTCTTGAATAGTCTGTTAATGACAAAGAACAAATAATTGCATTTACTTCAAAGCATTTGAATCATGCTCAACAGAATTATTCTACTGTGAAAAAAAAGTCTTAGCAATTGTTTTATGCATCTCAAAATTTCAATCTGATTTACTTAATCAAAAGTTTTTAATTGGAGTTGCTTGTAAATCTACAAAAGAGATTTTATAAAAAGATTTTAAAAACCTTGCATCAAAACAGATTTTTGCTTGTTGGCAAACAATTTTAAGTATCTTTGATTTCGAAATTGAATTTCTCAAATGTACCTTAAACTCTCTTCCTGACTACCTTACTCGTGAATACTTATAGGGAAAACAATGAGTGCCTCAGAGAAAGAAAAATGCCAAACTCGAAAAAGTATTCCTCCTCCTGAAGGAAAGGAACAAGTTGCAGAAATAGACTAGCAATAGTTGGTTTAAACACCCAATCAGGATTATGATCCTCTTTCAAACATGAAGTTGATCCCAAAAATCAATTTGGGTCATCTACCCAATTAGGGTAATCTACCCATGCCCCTCAAACACAAACTGGGTCATCTACCTAGAAAAATAAGCCTCAATCCCAAACAAAGGCTTACTACGTCATGCCTTTACAAACTCTTCAGGAACAAGGTTTAACCCCCTTCCCAAAGGTATTCCATCTAAATCATAGGATGAAATCTCCTTCGAAGAGGATGACAATGATGATGAATGTCTCCTATCTACCGTGATGGAAAAACTTTAAAATAAACAGGTCATCATTCACCAATCGAAAGGCAAAGCCAATGTTCACCAACTTGAACCTTTGGCAACCCAAAAGCCTAAACCTCAAACCCAATACATCCCAAAAATACAAGTATTAGGATGTTATCCAAATGGAACCAGAATTCTGGGATTCCAAACCAAACAAGATCCTTAAAAAATTATTTCCAAAAGATTTCCAGGGTAATCAATTTCAATAAAAACCCATTTCAATCAATAAATCAAGATATTTTTATGAGTTTATTTTGGTTGATTCTAATTCAATCCAAATTAAACACCATAAAAATAACAATTCAAATCAAATAGCTTATTCAACACTTCAAATCCTTATGGTTCTAACATCAAAAGAGTTTGGAGATTTGAATAACATTAAAAAGTTTTCTCAAAATTATGATCCCTTTGATTTTATTTATTGGGATTATCAAACTACTTGGTATAATATCTTATGTTTTCCAAACGAAGACTTTATGCATTCATGGCTAATCTACTTTTAACAAAATATTCCATATAAATTTTCTCAATGGCTTATTCATTGGTCCAATCTTAGAGATACTTCCTTCCGAGGTTGTATTTGGTTTAACAACCTTTACAAAGATATTTGAGTTTGTAGGGGACCCTTTCCCAACATACTTACATTTCTTTAGCAAGATGTCTTTCGCCTAGAATTTTCAATGGCGATCTGTTTATGGAAATGTCCCAACCAAAGGATAGCTCCCTATACTCTGAAGACAAGCCCTAGTCAAATGGTGGTGTCAATTTGATCATTCTTGGGCTCATCCAGATCAAGTTAAGCTTTGGTTTAAAAATCATCATAAAATGATCAAAGTTGCTGATCCAAAATCTTGCCAGTTTCTCAATCAAAAGTCGGTAGTTCTATTAGCTTTTTCATCATCCATATCAAAGGAAAAGTTTGCCGAGAATCTACAAACAATCCTCAATCTTTTGAAGAAAAAAGAAGTTTCTTCATCATCAAAAAGAGCAAAAGACATTTCTTCATCAACATATGATGATAACTGCAATAAGAATGAAGACTACTACTTCGAAATGAACCTTACCAAAGACTGACATAACCATCTCGTCATCATGACATCATAATCCTACGACTGATCATTATTCATTGTAGTGGTAGGTCATCAGATTTTGTTTACTGAAACTATAGCTACAATATTTTTTATGTTTTTATAAGGGTTGCATCCTTTATTTTGTAATCAGACTTGAGATCATCTAGGAAGAGGTACTCCTCCGAGTTCTTCTCTTCCCAATCTTTCAATATTGTAACCTTATTTTGAGAAATATAATCTTCATCTTTTCTTATTTTTGCATGTTTTGAATAAATTGATTCCTTCTCTTGTCACCTAATCATTCTCATTCTGATGGTTTGCTGCGCTTGAGAGTTTTACCTTAGTTTTATGTTATAAGTTTATATTTTCCTGCATAATATTTTGGTTTACTGCCATGTGAATCCGTTTCTATTCTTGCTTTCCATTTATTCTGTGTATGTTTTCTTAGTTTTAACCTTTACCCGCTTCTAACCTCGACACACACACACACACACGCACACGCGCACACACACACACATGCACATGCACACGCACGCACGCACACACACACACATGAATTTCTTAACGTAGATCCACTTATTTTATAGAAGAATTATGTTAGTACCGAATATATTTTAAGAACAATATCTTCTAAAACATAATTGGATCCATGTTAATAAATTTCACATGTACTTGCTAACGTATATTCACTTATTCTTTTATAAGAAGTACGTTAACAACTTGTACCTGAATTCATTTTATGAACAATTATAATTATAATTTGTTAATTTAATATATATATATATATATATATATATATATATATATATATATATGGACAGAAAGTGCCTCAAAAATCATGTCTTTACCACAAAACGAGGCATTATGTCTTAATTTGATGCCAATATAAATATTGCTGCCTCTTTTATTTGTATGTAATTAAAATATCTTTTTTTTTTCTTAATTTATTGGTCACTTTAATTGAGAATAAAAATTATTAATTATTTTTTATATTTCAACTTATAATATATTAATTAATTTCTTTTAGTATATACTTAATTACTATTATAATAAACAAATTTTTTATTAATTTATCAAAGAAATTAATATTATCAATTATTTTATTAAAAAGCATTCATTATCTTAAACGACTAAAATGAGATAATGAAAAAAAAAACATGGGTCAAGATCCTCTCTATTTCTTTTATTATTAATAGTATGTTTTATGCACGTTAAACGACTAAATTATATTAAAGAGAACAACACATGATACAAATTTAAGTTACATATGATAATTTTTTTATTATCTTAAGTGTTGTTGTTTTTTTAGTTAACATATCCTATGTGTTGTTTAGTGGACAATGAACAATACAACTCGTCTAAAAAAATACACAACTAAAATAATATGAAATTTATGATAATATCTTTTTAATATTAATATTATTAATTATCTTAATCATATAATTTAAATTATAAATATATTTCATTAAAATTGTATATCATCAATTTTATAATTATAGTGTAAATTATACAAACACTCCTTAAAGTTTTGTGAAATCATATTGTTGGAAGAAAGAGGTGATTAGATGACATTGAAAAATGTGATTGGATGACAGTGTCTATCTTTCAATCTAGTCCTCTATGTTGGAATTTGTATTTGTCTAGCGGAGCGTCCAATCGTGTCTAACAATGCATCATCTAGTGTGTTTAGTTAGTTTTTAGATGGTTCAAATAACAAATTTTGTTTGTAACCAGCTTCTATTATTTCTGTTTTAGTCTGTTACACTCCTATATAAGGGAGTTAGTTAGAAGGGATAAGTGCGACGAGAGTGCTAAACCCATACATTGTACTTTCATCGTTCTTATCTCCAATAACAACAATACTCCTTTTCTTGCGTGTTATCCAATATTTGTTTTCTTCTTCCTTTATCTGAAATCGTCTTTATCAATCTTAAACCCAACAAACTGGTATCTAGAGCTTTGGTTCAAATAATCTCACATCCATTTTGCGATGAGTCTTAATCATCAAAGATCAACCATTTTGTTTCTGTTTGTTCTGAGTCTTCAAGATTCAATCAAGAAGATGGTCAACATAATCAAGATTGAGAAATTCACAGGAAGAACAACTTCAACCTTTAGCTCATCAAGATACGTGCCTTGTTGAAAGAAGAAGGGAACTGTGCACCTCTCTTTGGCCAACCAACGAAGATTGATAAGTCTATTCTTAAGCAACAAGAAGAAAAATTTGCTAATTCTTTTGTCGCTATCGAATGAAGTTCTTTATGAAGTTTCTGAAGAGAAAACTTCTTATGCGTTATCACTCAAGTTGGAGAAACTCTTCATGACAAAATCAATGCAACAAGTTGCTACTAAATGACATATGTTTGGCCTCCATATAAAGGAAGGTACGCTTCTGAAAGATCATCTGGATGAGTTAAACTCTGTCTTGTTGAAGCTCTGTGACATTGATGTCAAATTAGAAGATGAAGAACTTGCAATGATTTTGTTAGTCCCTCTTACCCCTTCATATGAGAATTTTCTGAATTCTCTAAGTGTTGGAAAGGATTGCATCACACTTGAGGAAGTCAAGTCCAGTCTCTATTCAAGAGAGCTTCAACACAAAGCCTTTGGAAATGGTGATGAAGCCTTTGCCTTTGAATTATAAGTACCAGTTTGCAAAAGGCCAGAAAAAGAAGGCAAAGAATTCAACAAGGGAAGAGTTGATCCAAAGGATATCTATAATTACTTCAAAAAAACATGACCATTGGAAGAAAAATTGTCCTAAGAAAATCAAGAAAGATTATGTTGCAGTCGTTGTTCAAAGTGATTCTTCATCAAAAAATGATTTGGTACTCTCAGTTGTTGATCAACAACAACATCATTCTGAACAATGGGTATTAGACTCAGGTTATTCTTATCATATGACCCCACTCTAAATTTGGTTCATGATTTATGAGAAGAAATCTGGTGGTAATGTTCTGATTGGTACAATGCTCCTTGTAAGACAGTTGGCATAGGTATTATACAAGTCAGAATGCATGGTGGAATTGTTAGAACCTTAACCATTGTTCGCCATGTTGCAGAGCTTAAGAAGAATATAATTTTTGTGGGAGCCAAGGATTTAAAAGGTTTTACCGATTGTGTTTAAGGTGAAGTTATGCAAATCAAAGGGAAAGGCTAGTCTATTGAATACAGGGGACTAAGCAAGGAATTTGTATATCATGCAAGGTTCCATCGTGACATGCTCAGTTTCAATTATTTCACAAACTAGAAGTCATAGGTCCAATGATAATTCTTTATGACATATGCGTCTGGGCCACATGAGTGAAAAGGGACTGAAAATTTTGAGTAAGCAAAATTACAAGGTGAAACTTCTTTAGTTTTGTGAGCACTGTGTCTATGGAAAGCAACATCGGACGAAATTCCCAAAGGCAGTGCACGCTACAAAGGCCACATTGGACTATGTCCATTCTGATTGTTAGGGGCCTTCGAGATTTCCATCCCTAGGAGGAGCAAGGTACTTCCTCTCAATCATCGATGATTACTCAAGGATAACATAAGTATTCATGATGAAGCAGAAATCTAAAGCCTTCAAATGTTTCAAGCATTGGACGACACTTGTAGAATCAAATAGGAAAAAAAGTTAAGCATTTGAAGACAGACAATGGCTTGAAATTATGTTTTGAAGAGTTCAATGAATTCTGTAAGGAAGAATGCATTGCTAGACAACAAGACAACATATTGTTCAACATACTTCTAAGCAAAATGAAGTAGCTGAAAGAATGGACATGACCTTATTGGAAAGGTCCAGATGCATGCTATCAAACTCAAGGCTAAATAAAAGTTTTTGGGTAGAGGCAATCAACACAACATGCTACTTGGTGAATCGCTCCATGTCCACTGCCATAGATTTCAAGACCCCTTTTAAGGTATGGTTTAACAAACCAGTTGACTACTTAATGCTGAAAGTGTTTGGATGTCCAGGATATTATCATGTAAATGAAGGTAAGCTAGAGCCTAGAGCTAAGAAAGGTTTCTATGGAGTCAAAAAATTCAGAATCTGGTCTCTATAAAAAAGAAAGGTAATTTTGAGTAGAGATGTCACTTATGATGAACTTTTTATACTACATTTTGTAAAGACAAATATCACAAGAAAGAGGTTAAATTGTGATTTTTACTTAACTTAAAACCTTTTTTGAAAATAACAATGTTATCGTTTGATGAAGAAAAACTAAAGAAACCGATATAAGATTTTGGCAAGGAAAATCAAATGAAAGTTTCAGATTATATAAAACAAATAGAGTTTCCTGGAAAACATGGTCACTTGGTTTCATTACATGGTGCTGATGGATTGATGGACAAAGCAAAAGCTCATTTTTCCCATTCAGTAGAGTAACTAAAGAATTAAAAGCTTTTATTAATGATATATCTGAAAAACACCATCAAGGTGAGGAGTTAGTTTGTGGTTGAGCCCCGCCTCTATTTTGTGTAGGGTGTAAGGGATGTTACTATGTGTAGAGGTAGTGCTTAAATCTAGAGCAATACAAGGAGAGTTAGTTCATGTGAAAAAAGTTGAGGTAATCATGGAACTCTTTTCATTGGCCACCTTACTCAATGTCTGCAAATATATATTGTTCTTGAACATTGATGTGAGCAAGGCAGTTAAGTATAGATGAATAAGTTGGTGTTTAAAAAGAATGAGAAAGAATTTGGTCGTTGACATAACTTTTGAGATATGGAAGAATGTCGAGACCTATGAAAATCAATTCAACCAGTTTGATTTTTCAAGTTCTTATATTTTCAAGATTAAACAATTTGTGGTGACTAACAAGCCGTCATAAATTATTTAATCATTTCAAAAATATAATTTCTAGCAATTTTGAACTATAAAAAAATATAATAAAACACAATAACAATAAATCTAATGTCATATCATCATTTAATGGATAAAATATATAGAAAGAACTAAAACTTAGAAAAAAAGAAGTTAAAATCAACAAAAAGTCACAAAAATTTGAAAGAGGAAAAATATGTTAACTTTATTAAAAAAATATTTATCATAGCATAGGAATCCAAGTAGATTAGTAGAAGTAGATAGCTTTCATTTTGTTTTCGTTTTTTTTTTCTTCTCATTGTTCCATAAGCACTTTTGTTTGTTTGTTGGTAGAAAAGCAGGAGCATATTAGTGTAAAAGTTCATTTGTGATCATAAATAACTCTTCATGTTCCTGAAATTCTTGCAGCCAGTGAAAGTTAATTAGTATGCATTCTAGTTTTAGTCGTCACAAGGCTACGCACTACACAGGGTGAGACAGTCAATGTATATGCACTTTTTATTTTATTTTAAAAAGTACAAGCACATTTTCGTGACGCAAAAAAATAAACTAAGAGATAAATCGAAAAAAATAAATATGTTACACGAAGTGGGATAAAGTCAAATTTATCTTTAAAATTCAAAAAGTGCGAATAATCATTAATCCATTGAGTTACTCAATCAAAACCAAATCAATTTAACAGAAATATAAAACTAATCACATCAATTACTACTTGCCGTGCAACTACTTCAATACTCAAATACTCCTCATTTCAACACGGAAATTTTTTTATCCTCGTAAATATTATTTTTAGGAATATAACATTAAAATATTATTTTTATATATTTTAAAAAATGTTGACTACATTCTTAATATTCCTAAGAATATCTTTAAAAATTCAAAATAATTTAAATAAAAATACATAAAAAAGAAATTAATGATATTTTAGAAAATAATTCCTCTTATCTCGATAGGAATATCTGATTTACGTCTCTCCTTGTAGGAATAAAAGTGTGGATAAATATGATAATAATGAGAGTTGTTACATTCTTGAAAATCAACAAGTTTTTAAAATAATTTTTCAAAATTTATAATAAATATGGGTATGTAATATTCTCATATTATACTTTTGGAAAACTTTGAATCCATCAAACAAACGCATTTTAAGACAATTATAACCGCTTTAGTTTTAAATTAGGTCGAGACTGTCACTAATTATTTAGATTTTTTATTTTAATGAGCATTTACTTAAATTAACACACATTCCATCGACTATAGCATAGGATTAATTAATTACCACTATAATAATCAGTAACGAACCTACATTATAACCAAGTGGGGGTGCACTTGGACTCCTCATTTTTTTTTGAAATTTACAAGTAATTTTTTTACAAAAATTTGTAATTAAAATTACATATTTATGTATTTATTTCTTTTATATTTAAATACTTGAACCTTTGGTTTCAATTTTTATAATTTGATCCCACTGACTAGGTTCTGGGTACGCCACTAATAATAATAATATACACTCCATTTGTACAAAATAATAATAATAGTATACAATTAATTTATGATAAAGGTTTTTTCTAAGTTAACTATAAAAGTCTTGATAAATAATTTTAAGAAATTAATATTAGTTTTTTAAATCATGTTAAAAATCATAATAGAATGTGTTAATAATATATTAATAATTTTTTTACTATTAGTTGACTATATTAAAACTTTGTCGGTGTAAAATGTCAATAATTAAAAATAAATATTGACTTTTATAATAATTATATTAATATTAAAGCCATACTAAAACTGATTTTGAATTGATTGACACGTGAAATCTAAACAATCCTGGTGCATATTTATTAAATTCTTAAAAATACAATAACTTTAGATATTCATGTTATTAGTGTAAATTACAAAGTTTTTATCAACTTTTTTTTATTAAATTTGAATTTGAAATCTTACTTAAAAAATTTGAAATTAATTTTACTAAAACTAATGACCACTATTATGATATTCGATTTGGCCAAGCCGGTTATATTAGTCCAATTGAGATTTGGTGGCTTAATTGAACCGATTTGATTATTGGATCAGTCACGCAATTGACCCCGGATAACTTGGTCAAACCCGTCTAGTTAGATCACTAGATCTCGGTTGGACCAGACCGATCCCGCCAATTTTACAAAAAAAAATAAAAAATGGACCACCTCTATGATATCATTTTGATGTTTCATTATTATTAATTATTATTTTGAATTTTGAAGTATGAATAAATTTTTTTTAATCAAATAATGTTAGTTATATATTAATATATAATAGACACATATATAATTTTGAATTTTTAACATATATCGAGTTAAACCACATCACTTATTGATTCACTGATTAATGTATAACTGGTCCTCTATTACTGATTGAACTACTAATCCATTACCTCAATCCGATCAGGTATCAGACCAAATTTTATTATACTAATCACATGGTAGTTCTTAAAAATAACTTTTTGTCATAATTTAATATAAATTTAAAATATAATTTATAGACTCAAAGATATTTTTTTTATAAATTTTATTTATAATATAATTTATATATATTAAAAAGATTTATTCATTATAATTTTTAACTCTATAAAAATATACATTATCCTATACAATAAACTAAAATACTAGCTATATTAAAATTAAATTAAAAAAACATATTGGAATGAGTTAATGATATTTTTAATAATTTTTTAAGATATCACAAGTCTACAAAGTATTTAAGCAATTCTATATTTAGAATCTCAAACTCAAAATCACTGAATAAGTTACAAGAATTTTACGCGGGTTAATTTTTGATACATACGCCGGTTAATTTACATGGTTAGTAGTTTTGTGAATAATTTTTAACTTTTAATTCTTATAATTTTATACTTTTTAGAAGTACTAATTAACACTTGCTTAATTCATTAATACTACATTAATTAATATTAATATTTCAAATCGTAGTACAATTATTACTTCCTACTTATAAAAAAAAAACAGTTGTACAATTAAACACATACTCTGAATGATAATGATTTTTTAGTCAAAACTCAAGAAAAGGAAGGAACAATATATAGCGATGGCATCATAATTTGTTATGATTTGATAAAAGAATCCAGATAAAAAAGATGCATATAGTCTAAAATCCAAAAAATAATTTCAAATGTAAAGACAAATCCACGAACTAAATCAATTAGTAGAATTTAGAAACCAAGTAGAACACTCACATTACCTTTCTTAATTCTTATTCTATTCGCTTTTTTGTTTGTTTCTTCCTCTGTTCTTTGTCGGCTATATATCTGCATCTGTATCTGCATCTCGCTCTGTTCCTACCTAAAACGCTCGTTTCGTTTTCCTTTCGTTTTCTCGTTTTTATTTTCTCATTTTCTTCAATTTTCTGATCTTAGTACTTTCGATCCACGCCTGATCCGACTGTGCATCTCCGTAAGCAAATTCGATTCCGCTATTGCTGTTTGATCCGCGTTGGATCCATTTCTTTTGGCGTGTTTTTAGTGTTTTTGCTGTTTTGAATTTTGATTTTGATGTTAATGTCACAGGGAAGACAATGACGGGGGAGCAGGTGGTGAATGTGCGCGGCGAAGAAAACGATTCCGGCAACGATCACGGCAGCGTCAAAGCCAATGGAGTTGTTTACGGTGTCGGTGGCGATTCCGATCTCGCCGCCGACAACAACGGTGCAGCATCTTCGGCGAAAAATTGTAACGATGCACTGTCTAACGGTACGGCAGAGGAAGGCACCGAAAAGGCGACGGTTGACGTCGTTTCGCGGGAGGATGAATTAAAATGTGCGGATAGTCAAAACGGTACGGGATCCGTTCAAAACGGCGCCGTGTATAATGATGATAAGAGTGCTAATGCTGTTGCGGAGGAATTGGTTACGGATCACGAGGAGTACGTTGTTGTCGGTGATTCGGATGTTCAGAAAGGTGATGATGTCAATGCGAACGCGAACGGAGTGGAGGAATGCGAAATGCTGGACGGTGCGGAGGCTTCGGGAGACGAAAACGGTGTGGTCGTGGAGGGAGATACAGATGTGAATCAAAGTGATCGCGAGTTCGAATGTGTTGATGTTCACGATGATGTAACTGCTACTACTGATGAGAACAGTGGAAATGGAAATGACGTTCAGGTAAGAAATGATTAACAGTGCAATAAGTACTTTTAATTTTTTAAATAAATTCATTTGTTTTTCTTTTCTAGCTTAATTATGTTTAGTCCTTGAAATTAATCTCTGAAATTACAAAACATGTTGTTTTAGTGCGTGAAGTAGCTTATGTCGCTAATTACTCTGAAATTAGTTTGTGAAATAGTTTAAGTTCCTAAGTTGACCAGGCGGAGGTCATTTTAGCGATTGAGACAATGCATGTATATGTTTTTAATTGAGGACTAATTGGCTAAATTAAATGATTCAGGCGATATTTTGGTTGATTAGTCTATTTGTTTTCTTCTAACGTGTAGGGAAGAAGTGAGTCTGTCTCTGATAAAGATGTGGATAAAAGTGGGGAAAGCGAGAATGTTGTTAGTGCAGATGTTTCAGATGAGAAGGACATTGTAACCGATGATGATCATGATGTGGAAGAAGTCGTTGAGAAGAATGAGGTTCCTGTTGATGTTGTTGATGGTGTCTCGGCTTCTACAGATGTGAAGGAATGTGAACCTGAAGATGCTCGAAACTTTTTAGAAATGGGGCAGGTTGAGTCTGTCTCTGGTTTGGCAGAGCCAGTGCTGGAGCCAAGTGCATGCACTGAGGAGAATGAGATTGCTGTTGAAGGTGAACCAGGCAGTAAGCTGGAGAGGTCTGAGGAGGAAGCAGGAAGTGAAATAGTTCATGAAGCTGAAGGAGAAAATTTAACAGCCTTAAGCAGCACAGATGTGATTGGAGATGGTGATGTTATGTCTGACATTGCAGTGGAGAGTCATGGTGAACCTTCTGTTGATGTTTGTGTGATGAAAAGCAATGCAGTTGAAAGTGATGTTGATGTGCATGAGTTGAAAAATGGTGCAGTAGATAGTGAATCTGAACCTTCAAATGGTGCAGTTCAGGGTGAAATTGTGTCTGAGATGAAAAAAAATACAGAGGAGAGGGAAGCTGAACCTTCAAATGGTGCAGTTGAGTGTGAAGCTGAACCTTCAAATGGTGGAGTTGAGTGTGAAGCTGAACCTTCAAATGGTGCAGTTGAGTGTGAAGCTGAACATCCTAATGGTGCAGTGGAGAGTGAAGCTGAACCTTCAAATGGTGCAGTGGAGAGTGAAGCTGAACCTTCATCTGGTGCTGTGGAGAGTGAAGCTGAGCCTTCAAAGGGTGCAGTGGAGAGGGAAACTGAACCTTCAAATGGTGCAGTGGAGAGTGTAGCTGATCCTTCGAATGGTGCAATTGATAGTGAAGCTGAACCTTCAAACGGTACTGTGGAGAGTAAAGCTGAACCTTCAAATGGTGCAGTTGAGTGTGAAGCTGAACCTTCAAAAGGTGCAGTGGATAGTGAAGTTGAACCTTCAAATGGTGCAGTGGATAGTGAAGCTGAACCTTCAAATGTTGCAGTGGAGAGTGAAGCTGAATCTTCCAATGGTGCAGTTGAGAGTGTGGTTGAACCTTCAAATGGTGAAGTGGAGAGTATAGCTGAACCTTCAAATGGTGCAGTGGAGAGTGAAGCTGAACCTTCACAAGGTGCACTGGAGAGTGAAGCTGAACCTTCAAATGATGCAGTGGAGAGTGAAGCTGATCCTTCAAATGGTGTAGCTGAGAGTGAAATTGAACCTTCTGTTGATGTGTGTGAGACGAAAAACGATGCAGTGAATAGTGAAGCTGCAACTTCAAGCGGTGGACTGCAGAGTGAAAGAGAGGCTTCTGTTGTGTCTGAGATGAAAAACAATGCAGTAGAGAGTGAAGCTGAACACTCAAAGGGTGCAGTGGAGTGTGAAGCTCAACCTTTTGTTGATGTGTCTGAGAAGAAAACTGACACAGTTGAGAGTGAAGCTGAACTTTTAGTTAAAGGTGGGCTTTCTGTTGAAGGTGAAGGTAGCAATCAAGGAGATGAAGATTCAAGACCTGCATTGGATGCTTTGGATGGACAGAATGTGGGTGCAGAGGTAGTGAAAAAGCCATTCTACTATTTGATCAGGGTTCCCAGATATGATGATGATGGAAACATGAAAGAGAAGATAAGAAATGCTCTTCACCAAGTAGAGGAGAAGTCTAAAATTCGAGATGCTATTCGAGCTGAAAGCCAGACTATAAAGGTAACATAAAAGAAGCTTTTCTGTATTCCATAAGTCTGAGACCAATCTTGATAATTATTTTGAATTCTAATATGAGCAGGCCAGTTGTAAGGATTTTGACCAAGAGTTTAGGGCTGCAATTGCAGCCCATAGAGCTGCTCGGGACTTGCTCAAGTCCAAACGCCAGGAAATGGATTCAGTTCAATCCACAATGAACAGATTAAACAATGCAATTTCTGTTGGGGATATAGATGGCAAGGTATGCCTTCAATTTTCTTCTGGAGATATTTATAAGGATTTGATTCTTCTGCCTGTTTTGTTGTGTTTACTTCTCTAGATATATGATTTATTGGCAGATAAGAAGCATGGAACACATGATCGAGCATGAAACTTTGCCTCTAAATAAAGAAAAGCAATTGATACGCGAGATCAAACAATTGAAGCAGAATCGTGAAGAGTTGTCTTCTAATATGAAAAGGCAAGATCAATCACAACAATCTCTAGACAACAAGGATGGCAATATTGAAGAGCACTTTAAGGTATTATATGCCTGCTTCTCTTTGTTAGATTTCCTGAATTAAGTAACTGATTGCAGTTCCCAGGCACTATTGATATCAAATATGGGTACTTAAATTTAGGGGATTTTAGTATCTTTGACAAGGTACCAATATTTCACTATTTTCAGCATTTACAGCTTTTGAAGAAGGAAATGGAAGTGCTTAGAAATAATGTTCTGAAGTCAGATGCAGAAACGAAAGCCGCAAAGAAGAAATATAATGATGAATGTAATAAACTGAATGAGTTGCTAGCTCGATTTAGGGCTGCTGATGACACTCGTCAAGAGGCATATGCTAAGTTACTGGCTTTGAAAAAACAATTGCATGAGAAGGTTTGAGTTTTCCATTCTTTCCACTATATTCGTTTTCTTTTTGGTTTTTTCTCTTAGATAAAACAATTGCAATTGCCATGTACATATATTGATCCTATTTCGGTACTGATACTGCAGAGCAAAAATTTCTGGGAATACAAAGATGCTGCAACTAAAGCACAGGAACTAGCAGCAGGAGGGAAAAAGGAGGAGCTGCAATGCTTCTGTGTTGATCAGGTGATTCTTTTAGAGATTAATGAAGTAGAGAGATTATCTTTTTCTTTCATGCACTCTATTAGGCATATAAATTGAATTCAGCACTTACTAGTATCCAATTTATAGGTTGAGAGAATCATGGAGCTATGGAGCAAAAATGATGAGTTCAGAAGGGACTATGTCCGATGCAACACTAGGAGTACACTGAGGAGACTGCAAACCCTGGATGGCCGATCACTTGGTCCTGATGAAGAGCCCCCTGTAATTCCTAATGCAATAACTGAAAGAACTTCCAAAAATATTCCCATGGTCTCACACTCAATTCTGGAACAAGAAAAGAAATCTCCACCAACAGAATCTGTTAATGTAAAGGATGAACCTGTTTCGAAGGTTGTGGTACAAAGAACTGAAACAAGTCAGACAACTAAAGCTAAAAAGCCTACCAAGCCTGCTCCCTTAGAGAAGCATGTGGCTTGTTGGGGTGATGAGTCTGATGAAGATGAAGATGAAGATAAAGATAAAGATAAAAAAGAAGAAACTGTGAGAACAATGGAGGAAGAGGAACTGATACTGAAGGCTGAGAAGGCAAGGAAGGAGGAAGAGGAGGCAAAGTTGAAGGAAAAGCGGAGGCTAGAAGAGATTGAAAAAGCTAAGGAGGCCCTGCAGAGGAAAAAGCGTAATGCAGAGAAGGCCCAACAAAGAGCTGCCTTAAAGGCACAAAAAGAAGCCGAACTGAAAGAGAAGGTAATAACATATATATATGATTTAGACTCGAAGAGGATGGAATATAATGGTATTATGTTGTTTGGAATGGTAAAATTAGGATGGAATACTAATGGGAACTATTAGAACCTATTCCATTTTATTCTATTGTCTACTTTCTTCTTTTTTTTCACCCCAATTTAAAAGGAATGAGATGGAATTAGGATTTTGTTCATTTTCATCATAACATATCTGAACGGTAGAATGAAAGTTTTATTCCACTATGTTTGAGTTTGATTCCTCCTCATTTCATTTTATTCATTCCATTTCATCACATCTCTTTCTATTAGTCCGAACATGGCCTTAACAATTTACATGTTCTTCTTCAACGGTATAACCATACACATATTTCGTGCAGGAAAGGGAGAAGAGAGCAAAGAAGAAGGAAAGAAGAAAGGCATCTTCTGTTGTGACTGAAGAGAATACAGAACAAGAATCTGCTCATACCACAGAAACTCTAACAAGTGTGGAAGAAAGTGACCTGACTGAGAAACCAGCTGAGGTAGCAAAAAAGCCACAGAAACCATCTCAATTCACAAGGCAGACCAAGGTAAAATCTGTACCTGCAGCTCTTCGCAACCGGGCTAAGAGACGAATTCAACCATGGATGTGGGTTCTAATTGCAGTTGTGGTTGTTGTTGCCTTGTTTTATGTGGGCAATAGCAGCTCTTTGAGATCTTTGCTTGAAGGCTTTGGTTACTGAGGACTCGGAAGCAATCACTAGGCGTTTGTCGGGGAAGTTACCCTTACATATTTATATTTTACATACATACATATAGACGCAATTCTTTATTGCCGTTGCAATTTTTTCCTGCTAGTTTTTGGTCTACAGCCATTATTTTCTTCATATTGAGATTTGTTAGTTTGGGATGTGATGTGACTGCCGAATGCTTCTGCACCAATTATGAGAATAATAAATTATTGTGATTGTGCGTTCTTTATATATATATGCATTCGCTGTTATTTATGATCTATTATTCTAATTTTCTCTCTATCTTGGCTATTTCTAATTACTAGGATAGAAGAAACTATAGTGTGTTTTTTTACGCTCCGTTATTCTGGTGTTTCGTTTGAATATCATAAAACTCGTCCAACAACAAAGAAAGCTTATTTCACTTGGCGATATAAGCATTTTCATTTGTTGCTTATATGTATACTCGACCTCTAACGCATAACTTCATTAGATATGCTTCAATTTGTGTTGTCTCAAGCTAAATAAATATATTTTGTTCGCAGACAGGTTAAACATTTGAAGATTAAAAAATAAGCATTAGGTTATGTTTTCACCTATAAAAAACAACATTTTTAGTTGGAAGTTCCTGTATGATGTTTGGTTTAATCATAATGTGACGGGTTAGTTTTGTCTTTGCAGCACCTTTAAGAAGTTGGATCGGTAGATTTACTCAATAATGTAGGTTCAACCAATATTATCATGACAAAACTCTAGGTTAGTTTAGTACCTTGAACATTGCTTGGGATCAAACTTTGGCCAGAGTGACTCATTGTGTTAGTAGCTCACCATGTTTCCAATCGGATTGTTCAGTAACACCATTAACATGGTTATACCTAGACGAGTATCCCCTCCCAAATCATGGTAATTTTACCAGTCTTGCTTGACCACTTCCACATCATAGTGCGTGTTTGGCTTGCAGGTGAGGCAACTCCAACCTCCATCTGCAGAAGCATGCCGTGTTACTTTTGCGCTGGAAGCACCTCGGGTTTCATGTTGCCGCACTTTCACCGCCAAAGCAAAGACACTCAAACTATAATCGGTCCACCATTAATACGTCTCTAGTATAAGCCCATACATAATTGGGTAAAAAGAGTGCGTCTTTACCATTCAACTCTCTAGGTCAGGTCATCGTCTGAAATTTGTTATAACGATGGTTAAGGAACTTTGTGTGAATATCAATGAATGCACAACCCTTCTACCCATAATTGTTCAATCCATTGATCTCATACAGAAGAAGTGAGATATTAAAATAAGCCATAACCTAAGTGAAGAAAATCATGTGGCTATTTGGTTGGAATTCCTTTTCTGTGTATTGGCATTAAACTTACATGTGTTGAGTACTCAACTTTGATCCACTTCTACTCTCTTACCTTTAAATAGAAAAGATAAAACTAGGAAGACACGGTCTACAAAAGAATTTCAAAAGGTCATTGAGAGAGGCTGGAGAGAACAGCTACGAGAGAAAATAGACATCTATTGAGTATTTCCCAATAATATCTTATTTCAAGATCTTGTCAATCTTCATCGTGTGTTGGAATTCTAATATAAGCTCTATACTATACCCGTCACGTTCCCCATTTTTAACGAAAATAGAAATGAAATTAGATTAATTTATAAGTATTTTTTTTTTTACTTTAATTGTCACAACTAGGAACTGATTTCTAATGTAAAAACTAAAAACAAATGCAATTATATAGGCGTCATGGTAGAGAACAATTCTTTGTAATCTTAAATTATAGGCACTCGGGAAAAAGTATCACTTAAATTTGATACTCATTAATGAAATCTTGGAATAATAAAAAGAAAACAAAAATGAGGGAGAGAAAAAATTAAAAAAATAGCCACTTATTCCCATTACTCAAATTGCCAAGCAAATGGTTGCCAAAATCATCTAAAGCAACTTCATCAGGTGCTGAAATGCTAAGCTCAAAACCTTCAGCAGTGACTGTTGCTAACTTGATCCTTATTAAGTCTTTTTTAATGTCTATCGCATCATTGCAAACTCCAAAATCTTTCTTTTTTACTTTTGGAGATAATTTTTTTAATCAAGTTCTTGAGGCTTCTTAATATTTTTTTACTATTTTTTTTAAAATTCGTGCCTATTGTGTTTTGAAATACCAAAAGTAATGTAATTTATTGATTTTTTACTTTTGGTTTTCATTTACTGTTTTTTTTTCTCCAGTTTCTTGATGAATTTTTTATAGTTTTTTCTTAAATTTACAAGTGAATTAAGTGTCTTGCAGCACTATCACAAATGTAGTTCTCCAATTAACTTTTTAAGTAATTTTGCTTTTTTAAATTTGGGGCTATCCATAAAAAAAAAGTGGAAGGCTCCTATATTTCTTTTATCACATGTTTAATTTCTTTTTTTTCTTTCTATAGTTTCATGACTCAAGTTGCGAGATATAGAGAAAGAAAATAATATCAAACACTATTTTTTTTTAATTATAAATGTCATAAAATTGAGTTTGAGTATAATAAGAGAATCATGTATAGAATTTTTATGTAAATTATAGATTTAATGGTGGGGTTTGGACATTATTATACTGAGTATATTATAAATATAGATTATCTCTTATTCGTACATGTTTATGAATATTTCTATTTAACCAAAAATGCTTATTTCCTTTATAAAAAAAAATATAGTAGTTGTCTAGAGCCACGTAGAATACATAGTGTTCTTACCAAAATCTGGAAATTCCACGTGTGAGGTAGGCGTGGCCAATGTGGATTCCAAATTCTGCACGTCGGACAATGAGTAGGCTTTGTTTAGAGGAGGAACATGCAAAATAAAGGAAAAATACTTTGACACTCAAGTAAGTACATTAATTTATAAGAGAATGACTGAGTGTGGAAACTCAGTATGAGATGTAGAGAATGAGTAACTTGAGTAATGCATTCAAATATTTTGTATAGAGTGAGAATTGAGTGAGTTAGAGAGAACATGTAAGGTTGTATTTATAGCGTGGAGTATGGGCTTTGGGCCTTTGTTTGTTAGCAATCTGTTGATAAGATAATAACAGATAATAGCAGGCAGTTATCTAATTTAAATATAAGATAATGTGTACCTTATTGATATATTGTTAATTGTAGATAACTTATAGATAAGTAACAACTTGTAGATAACTTGTTAAGATATGATAAGATAAGATGGTTGCACCTATTTGAATATCCAGGCATAATTGATATGCTGTTAATATAAAAATATTGTGCAGTAAATATTAATATTTTTGTAGCAGTCCGTGCTCCTGTAGCAGTCTTGTGTTCGAGCTCCTGTAGCAGAGCTGACGAGGAGCCCGGACACATTTGTCCGGGTTGACACCTGAAAAATGAATAAGCACTATTTAATGTAGCATTCCTGACGTGGAAGGTGTCCATGCGTACAATGACCCCATGATGAAGGCCACGTGTCATTTTACTATTTTGGACTGTACATAAGCCCCCCAGCCTCTGAGCCCATTTATGGGCAAAAGAGGATGAAAGAGTGTCGATGCAGGATGTCCGGTATCATAGTGGTATAGCGAGTGCTGTCAGCCTCCGAGGGTATAATAACCAAGGTTAAATAAATAAAAGAAAAAGAAAGAAAAGTGTAAATTTGCTAATTTTCTGTCGCAAAAGCATTAATGACGGAATTAGTGACGGAATTAGCAACGGATTTAGCTACGGATTTAGAGTTGAGGGAGCCACGCCGGTAGCGTGGGAAGTGCTCCAGAAAGCCATTTTTCACTGGATTTCCACGCTGGTAGCGTGGGAGCCACGCTGGTAGCGTGGGACTCACGCTCGGGGGCCTATAAAAGGCCATTTTCGCATTTTTGGGCTTCAAAAACTGCTTCTTCTTCTTCCTCCTTGTGTTTTCCTCCATTTTTGAGCTTGGAGAGCTCCATAACTGCTTATTCCTTGACCTAAACACTTGATAACCAACTAGGAAAGTGATTATAACCTCTTGATAAGCTAGATTCCAGCTTCAATTACTTGAGAAAACTATCAATTGGAGAGATCCCGTTCTCTAGGGAACTTGGAAAAACTGAGTTTGAAAGGGAAAGAAGGCGATTCAAGGACGTCAAAGCTTGGAGAAGTGATCCTCCAGCCTTCCTCGACAGTTTTGAGGTAAGAAACTCAATTTTTACCGATTGATTTGGGAATTTGTTCATGGGGTGAATAGTAACCCATTTGAGTTAGGGCTGGAATTAGGCTTGGATTCTTTAGAGATATATGCTCAGGAGGTTGTTTAGATGAAAGTTAAGCTTTGAATCTTGAGTATTGATAAAGTTTAGCTTTGACTCTGACATCTGTATGAGTAGGAATAATGTTGATATAATGATGAGTTTGAGCCTAGGTACCTTTACAAAAGATGTTCAGGAGGCTAAATAAACGGTGAATATGTGTTGAAATATCCGTTCTGATAAACTTGATAAATGTTGATATTTGACCTGGATAAAAGAAATTGAACTGATAGAAGTGACTTGTGCAGAGTCTTTGGGAGACTCTAGTACCTTGGTTAGGTCGAGATAGACCTTGTTGAGGGTCTGTGAGTAACCTATAAGATGAGTAGTTTAGATAGCTCTAAGATAGAAGACAAAGAGGTTTAAATGGAAAGGGAATGCTTTGCTTTTCTTTTGAACGGTTGAGGACCGTTGATGATTCTTGCTTGTGTGTGCCTTTGTATAGGGCGTGACACCAAGGGTGTCGGTGGCGGAGACCACAGTCCAGAGATTGGACAGCAGAGCACTGCATTGCCAGGTAAGCTTTTTGTTCTTGGGAGTGTTTCCCATTGACTGTGTTCCACCATACTCCAGTGAGAGTAATGGTCATTGTATGAGTTAATGCATGTATATTGAAATTGTGTGTTACTATTTGGATTGAAAACCTGTACTTGATATACATGGATTGAGGCTATGTGTGTTGATTGATGAGATTTCTCTGGACAGTAGAATAGAATAGAGTAGAATAGAATAGAATATACATGTTTGAGTAAGTCTTGTTACTGATTGTGATTGAGGCATGTATATGATGCCTATATGCATAGACATCTGAGTAAATGATATATTGTGGGCGATTGAGATGATGTTGAATGAGATATACACTAGGATAGTGTACTGTGTTAGTGAGAACCTATATGAGGTACATGCTGTGATAGTATCTTGTGTTTGTAGGGAATTCCCTGGCCAGTGGAATGGATTAAATATGGACTTCCCTTAGAGCCAAAGTTATATAGAACAACTCTAAGTGGTCAATAAGTAATGTGTGATAAAACCTGAGAGTATGCGCCTGATTGCAGATGAGCATCTCTTGGAAGTGCCATATATGTCCGAGGGTGTTCTGAGATAAAGTACCTGATTGCAGATGAGCTTTTCTCAGAAAGTATAACATAGGTATATGTCCGAGGGTGTCCTGAGATAAAGTACCTGATTGTAGATGAGCTTTTCTCAGGAAGTATAATATAGATATATGTGTGATTAAATCCTTAGAGAAGGTACCTGACTGCAGATGAGCGTTCTCAAGGAATATGGTATATCTATATCTATATCTCTATATATATTTTGCTGTATCTGAATAGGGATATCTATTTGATATGTTGTGATCTAATGAAGGCTGTGATGGCTGAGTAGGGGTGATTATCCCTTCAGTTATATATATATATATATATATACACATATATATATATATATATATATATATATACATTTTGTCTCTGTGTGATGAGATGTTAGGTGAGCCGTGATGGCCATGTGATATAGATGGATGTAGCTTCCTCAGGAATTGATAAATGATATAGATACAGATGTGCCATGTACAAGTGATTATGTTTTAATGTGTTGTGAACTGTTGAGGGCCGTGATGGCTAAATGATGATGATGTATGTTATAAAAAGGGTACTGATAAACCCTTGAGACATATGTATATGTGTTGTTAGGGCTTGAGAGTTGTGATGACTAGTTGTAATGCCAATTTTGATATTATATGCATAGAAGTGAACCAGGGGGAGGAAAGACCTCCAAGAACCCTGAGTTTACTGAGATTTTTATCTCACCCCGTGTGTGGGGATTATGTTTGCAGGTGAGACGCAGGGAGAAGCTGAGAGATCCCAGGGCAAGAGGCCCATGCAGGGATAGATTGTATATAAACCCTAGGCATAGTTGATGAGGGCTTGTTGGCTCCATTCTTTTGTTATTTATGCCTATTGTTTTGTGGTTTTGTACCCTGAGGGGATTATATGTACATTTGTGTACAGAGGATGTGATATGTGATATCAGGGCACTGGATGCCTACTATTTTGTATGGAGGCAGTTAGAAGTTTGTTCTTGGGGAATGTACATAGTTTATGTATATTATTTTGGACGCTTATAGGTAGTTATATTATCGTCCTACCTGCCGTTATTCACGTTTTTTTTAAGTAATCTGGATCATTAAGACTATTGTGGTGCTTCGGCATTCGTTTAATTTTTTTGTTTATACGTACCATACATAATAAATCAAGAAATATGGTTTTGAAATGCTTCCGCGTGATTTGAGTAACTGTTTTAATTAATTGTCGCGCTAATCTGATTAAATAATATGTTAATACACCGGATGCATACGGGGTGTTACAGATGGTGGACGAATGATGTCATATGTCGAGGTCAATAGCTTTGTTGAGGTCGACCAAAACTTTAGACTTACGAACCATGACGGTTCAAAGTAGTTTGGATTCATGAGCCTGCAAGTTACCAGTGACGGACCTCAAACCAAGGGTGGACCTTGGATTTTGTAAAGTACCAAGGGTAGACCTTGGGTTTTGTAAAGTACCAAGGGCGGACCTTGGGTTTATGCCAATAGGAGCTCTTGGGCTTTATAGAGGTAATAACTTAGATTGTATTGATAGATGAACCTGGACAAGGCAATCCGGATTATGCATGCTGAGCTGTCCAAGATGGACTATTTTGTCTTTTAGTAAATAAGACTGATCTTGGTAAGTAAGTGAAGCGTCTAGGATAATGACAGGTTTGAGCATGACAAGTAAATAAAGCGTCAAGGCTGATAAACTTTGCCAAAATGTGACCATTTGATGTGATTATTGAAAACATGCGTTATATTTTCATAAATACTAGCAGTCGTGTGCCTCCCACGCGCCATTACCCATGCACACGTGTCACTTGAAGAGTGGATAAGTTTTAAAGATCGTGCGATAGTGGGTAAATGCGATCAATCGTGACATGAGCTTCTAGGGGACGTTTCGAAATCCCGCCAATAACCATCGACATTCACTGTGCCTTTAAATAGAGGGGATTTCTGCGATTTTTACCATCGTTCCCGTGTTTCTGCTTTTTCTGAGTCTTATACTTCACACTTCTTACTTCCATTTCCTTCTCAAGGTATCAAAAATGTCTGTCTCACCCACTTCTGATTCTGCCTTAGGCATGGGTGGTAGTGACTCTAGTGACTTGGTAGAACAACACATTATGCGAGAGGTCATCTCCGTAGGTGACTCTTCGGAGGAAAACACCCATGGCGGAGTTTCAAATAGATTGTCTTCCTCCTCTGAGATGAGGACGAGTTCGCGTCGAGCTAGTGAGGGCACTTCTCATCCTCATCTACAGGCAAGGGTGGATGAACCTTTGCCGCTCACTATTATCCTTGCTTCTTCTTCAGGAATGACGAGGCAAAGTAGCCTTGGAGGTGTTAAAGCCTCCTCGCGCATGCGTCGCAGCCCTGGTGCTGGGTCGTCGTTGACTAGTTCGATCATGCGTGGTTATGAGTGGGTAGGAGAGGACGTGTTCAAATATCGTTCTTCCATAGCTTCCATTGTTTCTATAAATGTGTTTTGCTCGACGTTGCAAATGACGGCTCCTTCGGATGCCGACAAGGTCATCATCGAGCCTTGTGGGGAATATGATTTTCCCTGTTTGAGGGCGGCGTCGGGCGCTTTGCCCTTCTTTTTCATGTACCGATACCTCTTTGAGGTGCTGGGTCTTGTCCTTCCCTTCTCTCCCTTTCAATGTGCTCTGCTGGAGTACTTGAACGTGGCCCCTTCCCAACTTCACCCTAACAGTTGGGCAGTGGTGCGAGCCTTTGAGATTTTGTGTTCTCATCTGCACCTTCGTGTCCTCTCTTTTGCTTTTTCTTTTAAACCAAGCTGTCCAGGAAGGTCGCTTGGGTCTCCTTGCATAGTGTCTCAAAAAAGCTGTTCGAGGTAGACACCAACGTCTTCCGTCGCTTCAAGGAATGATTCTTCAAGGTACGCGAAAGTGGTGTCGTGGCTGACGGGTTGCCACTGATGCACAACAGGGATGGGGAAGCTCGTTTTCCCTTCTACTGGCAGGCTGACCCTACCAGGTTCAGGTCCTTTGATGAGGACATGCTGACCCTTGTGGAGAGGTCTGACAAGGCAACCTTGGAGTTGTTGCAGGTCTCATTGGACGGTAATTAATTGTCGCTGTCTTCGGCCAATGACCCCTCTGCTGCGCTGGACGGTAATCTTCCTTCCTTATAACTTCTATGTTTTTCTGGTATGCGAACTCTGAAGTTTGACATTTTCGTGTTTTTGCATTTTCACAGGTATCATGGGCAACTTCCAATGGAGGCCATTGGTACGCAATGTAGGTGGTGATGTCGTGCCACCCCCTGTTCCTCCCCCAGCTGAAGAAGAGGGTTGACTTGCAGTCCGGGTTGGCCCTTCTGAGGTAGCCGTTGTGCTCCCCAACCCTTCCCCTTCTGAATTGGCGAAGAGAAAGAAAGATGAAGGTGCCAGGACATCTGGCAGTAAGAAGTCTCGGGCCGCCCATGCTCCTCATGGCCTGTGTGCATTGATGGAGGCTGTCGGGCTACTGCCGACTTCTCCTTCTGTTGTCCGGGCTCCTTCCCCTGTTGCCACTGCTTCTCCCACTGCTTCACCTATTGTTGTGGCCCTGGCTCCACCTGCTGCTGTTATTACTGTACCTTCCATGACTACTGGGTCGACTTCGCCCACATCCCGCCCTGCTTCTCCTGCTATTGCCACTTCTTCTCCTTCTCCGCCTCCTCCATCTGCAATGTTGCCGTCTACTGCTCGTCTTGTTACCCCCTGGAGTTTCTAAGTGCTCCTAGGGAGGTTGACTCATTGTGGAGTGGTTGACATAGACTCGATTGAGGACTGCTGACTCCTTTTGACAGGAATTTGATAGGGTCGGCCGGTCCCCACCGTTCGTTCGATGCTGCTGAGCTTTTCCTACAAGGAGGACTTGCCATTATAAAGAAGCAAAGGCAAGTGTATCAAGAGGCCATGGGCAAGGCGGCCTCTCTAGAGCAGGAGTACCACAAACTAAAGGGTGTTGTTCGTGGTGCTTGGCGGTTAGAGCGCAACCAGTTAAATAACGCCGTGGTGACATTTGTTGAGGCTGTTTGGTGTAACCGTTAGCTGTCCATGAGGACTGGTGAGGCTTTGTCTAAGCTGTTGCGGACTAGGTTTGATGGTGATGAGCTGGTGGCTCTTGGCAGGGCAACTACTTCCAAAGCTGATAAGGCTTTGGCCGAGAATAAGGAGTTGGCGAAGAAAGTGGCTGAGTTGGAGGCTAAGCTGAAGGATGCCGAGGATGGACTTGCTGCCGAGATGGAGCTTGCTGAGAAGGTGACAAGTCTAGAGGAAAGGTATAAGAAAGCTAATGCCGAGCTTAATGTTGAAATGATGGTCAACAAGGAGCTTGAAGAGGAGCTGAAGGTGTATAAGCGGGAAGCAGTGGAATAGCATGAGAAAGGCTTCTCCAAGGCAGTGAGCCAAGCCGGTCTCTTTGTAAAGGACCTTGACTTGGGTCAATTTGATCCTTTCAAGGATATGAAAAATGACACCTTGGTCGATGAGGAGGAGCTCGGTTCTGCTGAGGAGTCTACAAGTGATGCAGCTAATGTATACGCCGCTTTATGCTTTTTTTGTTTTTTGTTTCTTTTGTACTTTTGGCCTCTGGATGGCCATGTAAAGTTTTTACTATTTTAATGAAAGTATTTCTTGCTTCTTTATCTTCGTCAATCTTTTTTACGTTGCATGCTACCTTTATCAAAACACTTGAAGTGATTGAAGTAATGTCGGATTTCTGCTTTAACAAAAATGGCTAAGTCTTTAGCTTTTCCTATCGAGGTTCCCATTGCCAACGTGTGCTAAGAGTGTATCTTAGGCTTAGAAATGCCGAGGTTTGACCATATACATCTGTGTTGAACGCTTGCAAATGGCTAAGTTTCTAGCCCGACTTGTCAAGATTATGCATAGACAAAATACTAAGAGTGCTTCCTGGGTTTACAATGTCGAGGATGGACTCTTCTGTCGAGGTTGCCACCGAATAAAAGTACCAAGATTTTTCTTGGGTTTGAATTGTAGAGGGCGGACCTTGAACAATTATTCCTGCAAAATAGATTATTCTATGGTGCCAAGATTCCATAGAAGTTAGTGCCAAGAATGTTTCTTGGGTTTCAGCATGCCAAGGGAGCCTTGGACTTTGATACATCAAAGATGCTTCCTTGATTTTTGTATGGCTCGTATTCCTGCACGAATAGAATTTTTGAGCACTGAAATCATAAGAGTAAAGCTTTAAATACCTCATGTTTCCATAATAGATAATGGGGTGAATACGAGGTTGACCACGAATGGTCCTCAAGCTTTGAAAGGTGTAAGTTATCCAAGATTGTTGATAACTATGCTGGTCAAGGATGGACCTTCCCAAAATCTGATGATTTCTATGGTTTGACCATGTCGGGGTTCCATAGTCAGTAATAATACCAAGAGAGTTTTCTTAGGTTTAGGAGACCAAGGTTGGACCCTGATCTTTATGTGCCAAGTATGCATCTTGGGTGTTATGTTACTGAGAAATTATATTCCTGCAAGGAAAAAAATTTGACAATGATAAAATATGTCGAGAGTAGACACAGTTGTACCTCATGTTCATCAAAGCTGATACCAGTGGAGTTATCCATGTTGGGTTTTGACAAGATTTACCAAGACATGATCTTGGGTTCTGGAAGCTGCTGAGAGCATACCAGTGATGCGTCCATCTTGGGTTTTTAGGAGGTCGACCAAAGCTTTAGGGTTTACTAACCTTGACGGTTTACCGTAGTTTGGTTTTACGAACCTATAAATGGCCAAGAATGAATTCTTGGGTTGCCAAGACGAGTCTTGTACTTAATAACCAAGGACGGACCTTGGATCTTCATGCCAAGACAAATCTTGGGCTTAATAACCAAGGACGAACCTTGGGTCTTCATGCCAAGACAGATCTTGGGCTTAATAACCAAGGACAGACCTTGGGTTTCATGCCAAGACGGATCTTGGGCTTAATAACCAAGGACGGACCTTGGGTTTCATGCTGTTCTTACCAAAATATGGAAATTCCACGTGTGAGGTAGGCGTGACCAATGTGGACTCCAAATTCTGCACGTCGGATGATGTGTAGGCTTTTCTTAAAGGAGGAACCTGCAAAACAAAGGAAAAGCACTCCGACGCTCAAGTAAATACATCAATTTATAAGAGAATAACTGACTGTGAGAACTCAGCATAAGATGTAAAGAATGAGTAACTTGAGTAATGCATTCAAGTCTTAATGGGATGTGTTTAGAGAGAACCTGTAAGGCTGTATTTATAGTGTGGAGTGTGGGCTTTAGGTCTTTATTTGTTAATAATTTGTAGATAAGATAATAACAGATAATAGCAAACAGTTATCTAATTTAAATATAAGATAATGTGTACCTTATTGATATATTGTTACTTGTAGATAAGTAACATCTTGTAGATAACTTGTGAAGATATGATATGATAAGGTGGTTACACATATTTGAATATCCAATCATAGTTGATATACTGTTAATAAGGAGATAAATACTGTAGACGTCCGCGCTCCTGTGTAACGCCTTTCTTAACTCTCTCGTGCTTGATTGATTTTAGATAAA
>CM023959.1:18565480-18583680 GCA_013407115.1 Glycine latifolia | reverse complement strand
TTATAAGGTCAACCAATTACATGGAATTATGAACCTTCTTCTGAGGACGGACCTTGGGTCTTCTTGCCGAGACGGATCCCGGGCTTTATAAGGTCAACCAATTACATGGAATTATGAACCTTCTTCTGAGGATGGACCTTGGGTCTTCTTAAAGGTCCACCTAGGGGAAACCCTAGATTTTTCTAAACCTTCAAAGGTTACCAAGACGCGTCCGTCCTGGATTTTAGTAAGGCTTGCCAAGGACGGACCTTGACAAGTACCAGGACATGGTGCTGGATTTTCGTCGAGGCTGGACCTGGGAGAATAATTAGGTGATAATTCTTGAATTTAGTCAAAATCCTGAAATATTGACATCAGTATGTGTAAAAGATAAGGGGTATATGTTTTATTAATATGGCTTTTAATGTACATATTCCCTCTATTTATTCCTCGGATGAGCCTCATTAAAACCTTTCAAGTTAAAAACCCGGTGGGAAAAAGGACTTGAATAGGAAAAAGAGTACACCATCCGGCCTTGAGCTTCTTAGCTGAAGTAGAACTTCAGGTGGGTAGCATTCCAAGTTCTTGGAATGTCTTTACCATTGAGTTCCTGCAGTTTGTAGGCGCCGTTGTCCAGGTTGGTGACAACTCTGAACGGGCCTTCCCAGTTTGGTCCAAGCTTGCTTGCATGAGGATCCTTTCTGGCTTCACCCCGGACGCACCAGACTAGGTCATCTGGATGGAAGGTTCGAGATTGAACTTTGGAGTCATATCTTCTTGTCATGCAGAGCTTGGCCCCCTGTTCCTTAATTCTTGTTGTGTCTTAAAGTTCTTCACTGGTTTCCAGCTCAACCCTCATGTTGTCCTCATTGCACTGTTCCTGAAAAAACATCCTTCTAGATGAAGGTTCCCTAGCTTGATGAGGATCATGGCATCAGTACCATATGTCGGGCAAAAATGGGTTTCCTTCGTAGTGCTTTGAGGTGTACAATGGTATGCTTAGAGTATGCTGGGTAGTTCCTCCCTCCAGAGACCTTTGAACTTGTCAAGTCTAGTGCGAAGGGCTCGAAGAATGACTCTTTTTGCTGCTTCCACCTGACCGTTGGTCTGGGGGTGTTCAACAGAGGTGACTAGGTGTTTGATACCTAGACGTGTGAGGAAGTATTTGTAGGTCTGTGACTTGAACTACGTACCGTTGTCAGAAATGATAGCATAAGGTAGACCATATCTGCATATGAGATGTTTCCAAGTGAAGGTTTCAACTTCATTGGTTGTAATCTCTCGTAGTGGCTTTGCTTCAATCCACTTGGTGAAGTAGTCGATTGCCACCAGTAAGAACTTGACTATCCCTGGAGCTCTAGGGAATGGCCCTAAGATGTCCATGTCCCACATAGCGAAGGGCCAAGGAGAGGAGATGGTATGAAGGTTGTCAGGGGGAATCCGCGGGATGTCCGCAAACTCTTGACACCTTTTGCATCTCCATGTGAACTGAAAGGCGTCCGTCCTGAGTGTTGGCCAGTAGTATCCTGCTCGTACTATCTTGGTGGCTAAGGATCATCCTCTTGTATGGAGTCTGCATATTCCTTCATGAAGTTCTCTCATAACATAGTCTGCCTCGAGCTGTCCAGGCACTTGAGTAAAGGCGTTGTCAGCCCTCTTTTGAATAACTCACCGTCAATGATGACATAGTAGCTGGCTTTCCGCTTTAGACATCGGGCCTCGTTTTCATCTGTTGCAAGTGTTCCCTTTACGAGAAAGTCTCTATAAGGGGTCATCCAAGTGGGTTCCTCCAATTCAACAGCCATTACCGCTGGGGTGTCAATGGTGGGTTTTTGGAGTGTTTCTTGGATGATTGTTTTGAGGTTCCTAGTCTTTTTGGTACTGGCCAGCTTAGATAGCAAGTCAGCCCTGGTGTTACTCTCTCGTGGTAAGTGTACATCTCAAAACACTCAAAATTGTCGACGAGAGTTTTGGCTAGATGGTAATTGTTGCAAAACAGCAAGTGCACCGCTCGTTCAAGTAATAAAATGATAAGTAAGATATCGTTCCCACGAAGATTAATGTACTAAAATTAATTGTAATCTATGATCTTGAATATTGGACAAGGAATGATAATCTTGAGAAAATTTGATTGTGATTTGGATTTAAAAACAATAATTAAAAGAACACTAAAACAATGTAAATTGAATATTATGCAGAAATAAAGAATAATTATGGTTAAGCACAATCACCTTTGTTCCCTCTTATTTAATTGAATTGATATTTAATTGCATTTAATATAATTATTCAGATAATATGCTGTATTAATATAGTTAAACCCTGATTCCTCGGTCATTTAACCCTTCAACCTAAATTAAGAACCTTAATTCCTTAGTAGTTCCTTTTAGATTAAGCTTGAAGCTAGCATAATAAAAATCTGCAGTTCTTTATCCCTATCCCTAGGTAATATCGCAACTGTCACTCTACTGCTTTCAGAAACTAAAACCCCAATATCCCTATCGTGAATTATAGCTCTAAGCAACCTAATAGATTGATCAATTCTAATTAGATATAATAGTTGAAGAATAAAGTAGAGTAAAACAATTATAGGAGATTTTATTAAAATCAATTCAATAAACACAGAGTTCACATTGGCTTTTGGCTAAACCATAATTAGAAAGGAATTAGCCAGACATGAGTATGTCTGGCCTAATACAATGTAGAGAAGGAGGAGAAGGAAGAAACTAAGGTATGAAGAGCCACAAACCCTTCAATCTTGCCTCCTTCTTGTTCCTCTTACTCCTTAATCTTGATGCTTTCTTCCTTTGCTCTTGCCTCGTTTCCTCTGTTCTAAACTGTCTATCCCCCTTCAATGCATCCTACTAATGTTCTATTTATACTTAGGTCCTAAAACCCTAAAAACCCATCACTTTTATGTTATCTTTAAGCTAATTCAGAAATCCTGTGACGTCCACGCGACTGGCGCGAGTTCTGGCGCGAGCCTCCAGTGTTTATGGTGCGACTAGCGCGAGATTGGCGCGGATAGCGTGAACCTCCAGTACTTCTGGCGCGATTAGCATGGTCCTGGCGTGGTTAGCGCGAGATCTCAGACTCAGTTGACTCTTTATTTTGCTTCTTTTCTTGCTTTTCTTGGTCCTAAATATCAAAATAGCATAAAATCATTGATAAACATAAAAATAATGCATTTTATACTTATTCTAGCATTTATTTAATATATTCTTCCTACTTTCCTAATAAAATTAACCTAAAAACTATATATGCTAACATCATATCAGTAATACTAGAGGAGTATGACTTCCTTGGTCTGATACTTGTCTGCTATTTGTCCCTGGACTAGCTGTGAGTCGGAATAGCATCTTAAACATTGAGCCCCGACTTCTTTTGTGAGTTTGAGTCCTGCTATGAGTGCTTCATACTCGGCTTGGTTGTTGGAGGCCTTGAAGTTAAGCTTGAGAGCTTGTTCCAGCGAGATGTTGCCAGGTCCTTCAAGTATGATGCCAACTCCACTTCCTTGTACATTGGATGCTCCGTCCACGTAAAGGTTCCACCAGTCTGGGATGGACTTGTCTTTCCCAACAAATTCTTCTAGAAAGTCTGCCATGAACTGTGCCTTCATAGGACCACCTGGCTCATATCGAATGTCAAATTATGACAGTTCGACTGACCATGCCACCATCCGGCTTGCCAATTCTGGTTTTCGCAGTACCTGTTTGATGGGATAGTTAGTTCTAACTATCACTTGGTGACTTTGGAAATAAGGCCTAAGGCATCTGGCGGAGGTGATTAATGCCAAGGCTATCTTTTCGATCATTTGATAGCGCTTCTCGGCATCATGTAGCATGCGACTAGTGATGTAGATAGGGAGATGGTGCTTCCCTTCTTCTTGGACGAGTGTTAAGCTGACAGCTTCGTCTGCCACTGAGAGGTATAAGAGCAATGGTGTCCCCTGTCGAGGTCGACTCATGACAGGTGGTGCGGCAATTGTCTTTTTGAATTCCTCGAAAGCCTGCTCGCAGGTGTCATCCCAAAGGAATGGTTGATATGCTGCTAGCATATAATAGTTTTTAAGCTAAAAGAATCAATAAATCAATCATAAAATATCAATAAATGCTAGAATAGGTGAAAATTCATTATTTTTATTTATATTACTTATGTTGTGTATTTTTGATATTAGGAACCAAAGAGAGAAGAAAAGAAAGCAAAAGAAAGAAGCAAAGATTTTCTGGAGTTTGGCGCGATCAACGTGAGATTCACGCCATTGGTGCCAGAGAATCAGAAGAAGAGAAAAATCCACTGTCATCTCATGCGATCCGCGTGAGATTCGTGCCATCCGCGCCACAACTCATTGTAGCCCACGCCAGTAGCGCCAGTTCCACGCCAATAGCGTGAACGACACGTGACTTCAGTTATTAGCTTTTTAATGCACGGGTTGAAAGGATTTTGGGTAGATTTTATGACCTAGCTATAAATAGAAGCTTAGAAGACTGAAAGAGGGTTCCACAACACAGTTAGATGCCAGTTGCATTGAAGGAGAATCAAGAAAGCTAGGTCAAGAAAAGCAAGATTGGGGGATTAGGTTCTTTTTCTTCTTCTTTTCTTTTCTGAGTTTAGTTCATTGTTTCTTATTATTATTGAAGTCAAGCATGATTATGCTTGGCTAATTTCATTCTTGTAGTTTGGGCCATGAACCTTGGATAAATTCCTTTGTAATTGATTGATTCTATTATTTTTTTATGCAATAATTATTTTATTTTATCTTGTATTGAAAGGATATATCTTTGTTAGACTTGATCACTATAGGAAAGAATTGAGAATTAGAGTTCACAATAGGAATGTTGGGACTTTAATTTCTGACTAAGATAAGATAACAATTGGTACATTACCTAGGGATAGGGATGTATGATTGCAGATAATTCCATATATCATCGTAATGCTTAATCTAAGAGAGATTACTAAGGGATTAGGATTTTTACTAGGGTTAAAGGGTTAAATACACTAAGGAATTGGGATTTAACTATTTAAAGAAGATCTATTATCTGAATAATTAAGTTGGAAGAACTTAGAAATCAATTCAAGTAAACCAGGTTGAAATTCAAAGGTGATTGTGCTTTAACTACAAGTTTTCCTCATAAATTCTTTTAATCCAAATAATATTTTGTGTTCACAGCATTCTTTAATCTTAGATTTTAATTTTAATTGTTTTAATTCAAAACACCAAGTCAAATCATAAACATTTGTTAATCCAATTCAAAGATAATAAGTTATAATAATATTAGTGCCTCAATCCTCATGGTGATGATACTCTATTTATCACTTTATTACTTGGAATGATCGGTGCACTTGCCGAATCCGCAACAATGGTGTTGTCTTGGTGAGGAGCTTGTAAAAGGGCTTTGCTTTCTCGGCGAGTTTCGGAAGGAATCTGGAAAATGCGGCTAATCTTCCATTCAACTTCTGAACTTCATTGACATTAGCCGGGCTATGCATCTGTAATATGGCCGAGCATCTGTCTGGGTTGGCTTCAATACCCCGGTGTGTGATCATGAAGCCAAGGAACTTTCCACCACCTACCCTGAATGTGCACTTCTCGGGGTTGAGACGCATGTCATATTTCCGAACCTCTTTGAATACCTCTTCCAGATCTGCTACATGTTGGGCTACACTCTGAGACTTGACGACCATGTCGTCCACATAGACCTCGACATTGTATCCGATCTGCTTTCTAAAAATGCGATCCATCAGTCACTGGTACGTAGCCCCCGCATTTTTGACACCAAAGGGCATGACCCTGTAATAGTAGTTGGCATCTTCAGTGATGAAGGCAGTCTTTTCTTCATCCGGGATGTGCATTCTGATCTGATTGTAACCAAAATATGCATCCAGGAAGCTTAGGATGTGAAACCCGGACGCCCCATCGACCAGTCTGTCGATGTTGGGTAGTGGATATACGTCCTTAAGGCATGCCTTGTTGAGGACGGTGAAATCTGTGCACATGCGCCACTTACCACTGGCTTTTTTGACCATGAAAACTTTGGCGAGCCAAGTAGAATACCTGACTTCTCTAATTAAATTGGCTTTAAGCATTTTTTCTACTTCCTATTTTACTGCTTTTCGCCTTTCCTCTCCTATATTCCGCTTCTTCTGTGCTAGGCATGTCAGATGGTTGCCAAGCAAAAAGAGATGCATTCTTGAAGAGCACGTCGGCTAGATGCCTGTACTCATGGATAGTAAGCTCTTTGCTAAGCTATGTGCACTGTCCGGGTTTAGGCCCGAGTTGCAGCTTAACTAATTCTTCGATCGATTTTGGTCCTATGTCGATATTATCATCGTGCGGATCCATATCGAAGGTATCATCATGGTGAGCTGTATGGTAGACTATCAGTGTATAGGGGATAGACTCTCTGTCTACGTTCATGACCTGGGTAGTACCCCCCGAAGTGGTACCATGTCTGTCTGACCTCCTATTAGGAGGATATGGTAACTCTTTTAAGCTTTCAACATAACACTGTCTAGCCTACTTTTGGTCTGCTTTCACAGTAACAATTTCCCCTGTCATGGTAGGAAATTTCATCTTTAGGTGAGGCGTAGAGACAATAGCGCCCAACTTGTTGAGAGTCTTTCTATTGATCGAGACAAGGTATGATGTGTCAGCATCCACAATATTGTATCTGACCGTAAAGCTCCTGGAAAGTGACCCTTGACCGAAAGTGATCATTAGGTCGACATATCCCATGGTTTCCACCCTTTCTCCTGCAAATACCAGGAGGGGCTCTGAGCAAGGATGTATAGCACTTGAAGAGATTTCCAACTTTTGAAAGGTCTTTAGATATAAAACGTTAGCAGAGCTACCCTGATCAATGAGCACTTTTGTCACTTTGAAATTGGCGATTATGAGAGAAACGACCATGGGGTTATCCTAGTTGATAGGGTTAATTCCCTCAAAGTCAAAATTGTTGGATTCAGGGGGAACTACTTAAAGAATGCAAAGGAACTTTGATTCAAGCATTGGTTTTGAGCTTTCAACATGCATTGGATGCCTTGAAGATAATTTAGTGTGAAATGTGTAAAAGAAAAACAATTCTGGTGATCCAAGTGCATTGCATTCATTTAATCCATAATTAACTTAATTGGTTTCATAAACACAAGGCTTTGATAATTTGACTAAGTTTTTAAATTGATTCAATTGTTTTTGGAAAAAATGCAAAGTGCACTGTAATAATCGATTACATAACGAATTAATCGATTATTTGCTTCGTTTTCAAACCTAGAAAAGCTTTCATGAACACTTTAATCGATTACCATTATTTGTAATCGATTACATAAGCTTTTTGAAAAAGATGGTTCTACTGGAATAATCGATTACCATGTTTTGTAATCGATTACACAAGCTTTTTATAAAATACAGTGCTACTGGATTAATCGATTACAGCTCGAAACAATCGATTATTTTGCTCGTTATTCAAACCCAGAAAACTCATGAACATTTTAATTGATTAAAATGGTGATTTAATCGATTACATAAGTGTTTCAATCGATTATATGGCACGTTTAATCGATTACAGGCAGTTACGAAAAAGCTGTTATAAATAGGATTGATGCTCAGCTGCTTTGATAACTTAGTGGAACATTACCCATACGTATTTTCTGAGCTTAAACAGTCTTGTGAGCATTCTAAAGGGTTTTCTAAGGGTTTAATTGTGTCTTGCTCCATTGTGCATTGATCATGTGTGTTTAAGTCATTCTTGGAGCTTGAAACCATTTCAAGATTAAGGAAAGCTGTGCTTATTGTCTTTTAATCATTCAACCTGATCTGGTAACTTCATCTTGCATTGCATACTTTGGATCATCAGGTTGTTTCTCTCCTTAATCTGATTGTAATTTTTGTCTTGAATTTTCTTTGTTATTTGGCTATTGTAATTGGGTTCTTGCTTGTAACTAGAGAAGGGGTTCTCTAGGTGGAAGAACTGAGTAGTGTTCTCAGGTTCTTGTCTCTTAGAATCTAATTGGGTTTTAGATTTCTGTACTTTATCTAGGGTTGATAAAGGGAGACATTGAAATTGATTGTAAGAACTGAAAATTATAATAGTGGAACTCTAACCTAGTGTTGGCTGGAAGAAACTGGATGTAGCTTCATGGTTTTGAAGTGAACTAGTTGTTTGTGTATTGATTCTCAATCTTTATCCTCTTCATTTTAATTATTTCTTGATTCATTTGCTTAACCAACAAAGTCAGTTTTGATTCATTGAATTCCTTGGGGCTGAGCTACTTGATTAAATAAGGTTTCTTGGTTTTAAAAAGTGATAAAGATCCTAGGAACTCTGATTTTGATTAAAGAAATCTTTAATATACCAAGGTTTAACCAATTCACCCCCCTTCTTGGTTAATTGTGAAGTATTCATATTCTTTTCAAAAATCAGTGAATGTGATGGGAGGTAAACTTCGCATTGGGGGAGCATCAACATGGTTTACGTCGATATCCTGGATGGAGTGCAAGTGTCTCTTGAGAGACTGGCTTGATGATCCTCCATATGAGAAGCCGCTTGTGATGGAATGAATTACACCACGGATATGCTGGATTGGTTCCTCTTCTTGTTGGCGAGGGGGTTGACGCTCGCGTCTGGGTTACGGTTGTCTTTGCCTTCCTCTGTCTTCGGCAATATCTCCACGTCTGTCATTATTTCTGAATTGATCCCCTCGTCGTTCCTCTTGCCTATTTGCTGCTGGAGGATTATCAGGTCTTTTCATAAACCGTGATAAGTTCCTTGCTTGGATAAGTTCCTCTAACTTATCTTTTAATGCAACACAGTCTTCGGTGTTATGGCCAGTGCCGCGATGGTAGTGACAGTACCTGTTAGGGTTTCCTCCTTGTTTTGAGGGAGCTGGCAATGTCACCTGTACCTCTGTGTTGAAGGCTTCGTCCATGATCATGGCTTGATTGACCGTTAGGGGAGTGTATCTCTCGAACTTGGGTCCTTTCGGGAGAAGCTGCAGCTTGTGTGCCCTTCGCTTCTTGTCGGCCTTCTGAGGGTTGACTTTGATGGATACTTCATGTTTTTCGCGCTTCTGTCCAACTTGTCGGACTTCATTGCGGAACTTTGACATTTCTTCCATCTGGATGTAACCTTTAGCTTTTTCACGTGTTTCATCCATGCTAGAAGGAGGTTTCTTGCATAGACTATCCATGAATTTGCTAGGTCGTAGGGCCAGCATCTTGGAATGTAGTGCTACCTCAGGGTTGAGGTTTCTGATCTGAGAAGTGAGATGCCCAAATCGTTCCATGAACCTGCGGAGGGATTCATTATCTGCTTGGTGCAATGTCGCTAGTGTAACAAATGTCAGTCTATGAGTTCAACTGGTAGCGTACTGTGCACTAAATGTTTCGACAAGGGTATCGAAACTGTCGATGGACCTCTTAGGGAGACCACCATACCATGCTAAAGTTGCCTCCTTCAAGGACGTGGGGAACACTCGGCATAATATTGCGTCGTTGTTGGTATAGGTTTGCCTGTGAGAGGAAGGCATCGAGGTGTTCGTCTGGGTCGGTGGTACTGTCATACCTCTCTAAGTGTAAAGGTTTCCAACCGAACGGGATGTCAAACTGATAACTTCCACCACGTCAAGGTGACACTCTACCGCTGAGTTATATCCCTTGCCTCCATCGAGAAATAGAACTGACTAATCCTAAGGCAAAGGGTCAAGAAACTCAACACCACTATTCTTAAACAACTTCTTGGAGTTAGCCTTTCTTTTCACACTATTACAGATACGAAAATTATGGGAAAAATTGGATTCAATTGTCAACTACTCCTATCGGAAATAGGATTGACCACAGATTCGAGCAATGACTTGTTTTTGGTAAGATATGGACATTACTATATCTAAATTCTGATGCATAGTACACATCGGTACTCCAATGCATTTCTCCTTCTAAGTCAGAAGATTAGACAATTAGAAAAAAATATTGAGTGAGACAATTATGAATTCAATTGAGTTTCCCTTACTTGATCAAACAACCAAAAATTCAGTTATGGATACAATCGACAAGAGGATTGCGCCGCGTGTTATGCCTCTCCATTCGGTAACCCTACGTCGAGCTACGAATGAGCGGAGGGTTGCCATGTTGCTGAGGATGGGATTCGCCTTGGGTCTGTTCTTCTCTGGTGATAGGTGAGCATTCATCTCCCTCAAGATGTCTTGCTCTGGCTTCATGCTTATCGCGATCAGCTTTCAGCCTTTGGATTTCTTCCTAATACTTGCGTTCCATCTCTGCCATGCGGTTCTGGAGTTGCTGAATGGTGTCGGCGTTTGTCATGGTAGTCTGGGGGGTTAGACACATCGATAGGAGTGTTGTGTCTAACACTGGAGCGTGTGCTGACCATGAATGTGTACCGATGAGTGATCTGAGTGAGAGGCTGCAGGGTAAGGTTTACCTGAGCCCCACAATGGGCGTCGAATGTTCTTACAAAAATCTGGAAATTTCACGTGTGAGGTAGGCGTGGCCAATGTGCTTTTACACGTCAGATGATGTGTAGGCTTTGCTTAGAGGTGGAACCTACAAAACAAAGGAAAAAACACTCCGGCGCTCAAGTAAGTACATCAATTTATAAGAGAATAACTGAGTGTGAGAACTCAACATAAGATGTAGAGAATGAGTAACTTGAGTAATGCATTCAAGTCTTAATGGGATGTGTTTAGAGAGAACCTGTAAGGCTGTATTTATAGTGTGGAGTGTGGGCTTTGGGCCTTTGTTTGTTAATAATCTGTAGATAAGATAATAACAGATAATAGTAGACAGTTATCTAATTTAAATATAAGATAATGTGTACCTTATTGATATATTGTTACTTGTAGATAACTTGTGAAGATATGATATGATAAGGTGGTTACACTTATTTGAATATCCAAGCATAGTTGATATGTTGTTAATAAGGAGATAAATACTGTAGACGGCCGTGCTCCTATAGATGGTTCGTGTCCGGGCTCCTGCAGCAGAGCTGACAAGGAACCCGGACACGTATGTCCAGGTTGACACTTAAAGGATGAATAAGCACTATTTAATGTGGCAGTGCTGATGTGGAGGGTGTCCACATGTACAGTGACCCCATGATGAAGGCCACGTGTCATTTTACTATTTTGGACTGTACACATGCCAAGATTGATCTTGGGCTTAATAACCAAGGATGAACCTTGGGTCTTCATGCCAAGACGGATCTAGGGCTTAATAACCAAGGATGAACCTTGGGTCTTCATGCCAAGACGGATCTTGGGCTTAATAACCAAGGACGGACCTTGGGTCTTGTTAAAGGTCCACCTAGGGGAAACCCTAGATTTTTTTGAACCTTTAGAGGTTACCCGAATGCGTCCTCCTTGGGTTTTAGTAAGGCTTACCAAGGACGGACCTTAGCAAGTACCTGGACATGGTCTTGGGTTTTCCTCGAGGCTGAACCTAGGAGAATAATAATCAGGCAATAATTCCTGAATTTAGTCAAAATCCTGAAATATTGACGTAAGTATGTGTAAAAATAAGAGATATATGTTTTTATTAATGTGGCTTTTAATGTACATATTCCCTCTGTTTATTCCTCGGATGGGCCTCATTAAAACCTTCCAAGTGAAAAAACCGGTGGGGAAAAAAAACTTGAATAGGAAAAAGAGTACGCCATCCGGCCTTGAGCTCCTTAGTTGAAGTAGAACTTCAGGTGGGTAGCATTCCAAGTTCTTGGAATGTCTTTACCACTGAGTTCCTATAGTTTGCAGGCGTCGTTGTCCAGGTTGGTGACAACTCTAAACGGGCCTTCCTAGTTTGGTCCAAACTTGCCTGCACGAGGATCCTTTCTGGCTTCACCCCGGACATGCCAGACTAGGTCACCTGGCTAGAAAGTTTGAGGTTGAACCTTGGAGTTATATCTTCTTGTCATGCGGAGCTTGGCCACTTCTTCTTTGATTCTGGCTATATCTCGAAGTTCTTCACTAGTTTCTAGCTCAACCCTCATGTTGTCCTCGTTGCACTGTTCCTGAAAAAGCATCCTCTGGTGGAAGGTTCCCCTAGACCGACGGGAATCATGGTGTCAGTACCATATGTCTGGCAAAAAGGAGTTTCCTTTGTAGTGCTTTGAGGTGTACAATGATAGGCCCAGGGTATGCTGGGTAGTTCCTCCCTCTAGAGACCTTTGGACTTGTCAAGTCTAGTGCGAAGGGCTCGGATAATGACTCTTTTTGCTGCTTCCACATGACCGTTGGTATGGGGGTGTTCAACAGAGGTGACCAGGTGTTTGATACCTAGTCGTGTGAGGAATTCTTTGTAGGTTTGTGCCTTGAACTGCGTATAAGATGTTTCTAGGTGAAGATTTCAACTTCACTGGTTGTAATCTCTCGTAGTGGCTTTGCCTCGATCCATTTGGTGAAGTAGTCGATCGCCACCAGTAAGAACTTGACCATCCCTGTAGCCCTAGGGAATGGTCCCAAGATGCCCATGCCCCCACATAGCGAAGGGCCAAGTAGAGGAGATGGTATGAAGGTTGTCAGGGGAAATCCGTGGGATGTCCATAAACTCTTGACACCTTCTGCATTTTCGTGTGAACTGAAAGGCGTCCGTCCTGAGTGTTGGCCAGTAGTATCCTGCTCGTACTACCTTGGTGGTTAGGGATCGTCCTTCTGTATGGAGTCTGCATATACCTTCATGGAGTTCCCTCAGGACATAGTCTGCCTGTGAGCTGTCCAAGCACTTAAGCAGAGGCGTTGTCAGCCTTCTTTTGAATAACTCACCGTCAATGATGACATAATAGGTTGCTTTTTGCTTTAGACGTCGGGCCTCATTTTCATCTGCTGGGAGTGTTCCCTTTATGAGGAAATCTTTGTAGGGGGTCATCCAAGTAGGTTCCTCCAATTCAACAGCCATTACTGCTAGGGCGTCAATGGTGGCTTTGTGGAGTGTTTCGTGGATAATCATTTTGAGGTGCCCGGTCTTTTTGGTACTGGCCAACTTAGATAGCAAGTCGGCCCTGGTGTTACTCTCTCGGGGTATGTGGTACATCTCAAAACACTCGAAACTGTCGATAAGTGTTTTGGCCAGATGGTAATACTGGAGGAGTATGGCTTCCTTGGTTTGATACTTGTTTGCTATTTGTCCCTGGACGAACTGTGAGTCGGAGTAGCATCTCAGACATTGAGCCCTGACTTCTTTTGCGAGTTGAGTCCTGCTATGAGGGCTTCGTACTCGGCTTGGTTGTTGGAGGCCTTGAAGTTAAGCTTAAGAGTCTGTTCCAGCGAGATGTTGTCGGGTCCTTCAAGTATGATGCCGGCTCCGCTTCCTTGTACGTTAGATGCTCCATCTACATAAAGGTTCCACCAGTCCGGGGTGGATTTGTCTTTTCTAGCAAACTCTGCTAGGAAATCTGCCATGAACTGTGCCTTCATGGGACCACGTGGTTCATATCGAATGTCAAATTCTGACAGCTCGATTGACCATGCCACCATCCTGCCCACCAGTTCCAGTTTCCTTAGTACCTGTTTGATGGGATAATTAGTCTTAACTATCACTTTGTGACTTTGGAAATAAGGCCAAAGACGTCTGGCGGAGGTGATTAGTGTCAAGGCTATCTTTTCGATCATTTAATAGCGTTTCTCGGCGTCATGTAGCATGCGACTAGTGAAGTAGATAGGGAGCTGATGCTTCCCTTCTTCTTGGACAAGTGCCGAGCTAACAGCTTTGTCTGCCACTGAGAGGTATAAGAGCAATGGCGTCCACTGCCGAGGTCTACTCAAGATAGGTGGCGCAGCGATTGTCTTCTTGAATGCCTCAAAAGCCTGCTCGCAGGTGTCATCCCAAAGGAATGGTGTTGTCTTGGTAAGCAGCTTGTAGAAGGGCCTTGCTTTCTCTGCGAGTTTCGGAAGGAATTTGGATAATGCGGCTAATCTTCCATTTAGTTTCTGAACTTCATTAACATTAGTCGGGCTATGCATCTGTAATATGGCTGAGCATTTGTCCGGGTTGGCTTCAATACCTTGGTGTGTGATCATGAAGCCAAGGAACTTGCCACCGCTTACCTCGAATGTGCACTTTTCAGGGTTGAGACGCATGTCATACTTCCGAACCTCTTCGAATACCTCTTCAAGATCTGCTACATGTTGGGCTACACTCTGGGACTTGAGAACCATGTCGTCCACATAGACCTCGATGTTGCGTCTGATTTGTTTTCTAAAAATACGGTCCATCAGTCGCTGATACGTAGCCCCTGCGTTTTTGAGACCAAAGGGCATGACCCTGTAACAGTAGTTGGCATATTCAGTGATGAAGGCCATATTTTCTTTATCTGCAGTGTACATTTTGATTTGATTATAACCAGAATATGCATCCAGGAAGCTTAGGATGTGAAAGCCGGACACCCAATTGACCAGTTTGTCTATGCTGGGTAGTGGGTATGCGTCCTTAGGGCATGCCTTGTTGAGGTCTGTGAAATCTATCCGCATGCGCCACTTGCCACTGGCTTTTTTGACCATGACAATGTTGGGCAGTCAGGTAAAGTATCTGACTTCTCTGATAAAGTTGGCTTTGAGCAATTTGTCTACTTCTTCTTTTACTGCCTTTCACCTTTCTTCTCCCATATTTTGCTTCTTCTGTGCTATTGGTTTGGCCTGTGGACATATAGCCAGCTTGTGACATATGACACTAGGGTCAATGCCAGGCATGTTAGACGGTTGCCAAGCGAACAGAGATGCGTTCTTGCAGAGTACATTAGCTAGATGCCTGTACTCATGACCGTGAGCTCTTTGCTAAGCTATGTGCACTGTCCGGGTTTGGGCCCGAGATGCAGCTTAACTAGTTCTTTGATCAGTTTTGGTCCTTTGTCAATATTATCATCGCGCGGATCCACGTCGAAGGTATCGTCATGGTGAGCTATATGGTAGACTGTCAGTGTATAGGGGATACACTCTCTGTCTACGTTCATGACAGGTGTAGTACCCCCCGAAGTGGTACCATGTCCGTCTGACCTCCTGTGAGAAAGATATGGTAACACTTTTAGGCTTTCGACATAACACTTTCTAGCCTACTTCTGGTCTACTTTCACAGTGACAATCTCCCCTATCATGGTGGGCAATTTCATCTTTAGGTGAGGCGTAGAGACAATAGCACCCAACTCGTTGAGAGTTTTTCTACTGATTAGGACAAGATGTGATGTGTCAGCATCCACAATATTATATCTGACTGTAAAACTTGTAAAAAGTGAACCTTGACCGAAAGTGGTCATTAGGTTGACATATCCCAGAGTTTCCACCCTTTCTCCTGCAAAGCCCAGGAGTGGTTTTGAGCAAGGTTGTATAGCACTTGAAGAGATTTCCAACTTCTGAAAAGTCTTTAGATATAAGATGTCAGTAGAGCTGCCCTGATCAATGAGCACTTTTGTCACTTTGAAATTGGCAATTATGAGGGAAACGACCATGGGGTCATCCGGATTATTAGGGTTAATTCCCTCAAAGTCAGCATCAGTGAATGTAATGGGAGGTAAACTCCGCATTGAGGGAGCGTCAACATGATTTACATCGATGTCTCGAATGGAGTGCAAGTGTCTCTTGCGAGATTGACTCGATAACCCTCCATATGAGAAGCCGTATGCGATGGTATGAATCACACCGCGAATATGCTGAATGGGCTCTTCTTCTTGTTGTCGAGAGGGTTGACGCTCGCGTCTAGGTTGCGGTTGTCTTTGCCTCCCTCTGTCTTCTGCACCATCTCCCCGTCTATCATTGTTTCTGAATCAATCCCCCCGTAGGTCCTATTGTCTATTTGCTGTTGGGGAATTATCAGGTCTTTTTATAAACCATGATAAGTGTCCCGCTTGGATAAGCTCTTCTATCTTATCTTTCATTGCCACACAATCCTCTGTGTTATGACCATTACCACGATGGTATCGACAATACCTGTTAGGGTTTCCTCCTTGTTTTGAGGGAGCAGGTAATGTCACATGTACCTCCGTGTTAAAGGCTTCTTCCATGATTGTGGCTTGATTGACCATCAGGGGAGTGTATCTTTCGAACCTAGGTCCTTTCGGGAAAAGTTGTGGCTTGTATGGCCTTTGCTTCTTACCGGCTTTCTGGGGGTTGACTTTGATGGATACCTCATGTTTTTCGCGCTTCTGTCCAACTTGTTGGACTTTGTTGCGGAACTTCGACATTTCTTCCATCTGAATGTAACCTTTGGCCCTTTCACATATTTTGTCCATGCTAAAATGAGATTTCTTGCATAGACTGTCTACGAATTTGCCAAGTCGTAGGGCCAACATCATGGAATGCAGTGCTACCTCAGGGTTGAGGTTTTTGATTTGGATAGTAATTTGTCTGAATCGCTCCATGAACCAGTGGAGGGGTTCATTATCTGCCTGGCGCAATGTCGCTAGTGCAACAGATGTCAACCCATGTGTTCGACTGGTTGCGTATTGCACACTGAATTTTTCGACAAGGGTGTCAAAACTGTCAATGGACCGCTCGGGGAGGCCACCATACCATGCTAACGCGGCCCCCTTCAAAGACGTAGGGAACACGCAACATAATATGGCATCATTGTTAGTGTAGGGATTTTCCTGTGAGAGAAAGGCATCAAGATGTTCGTCTGGGTCGCTGGTGACATCATACCTCTCTAAGTGTAGAGGTTTCCAGCCGAACGGGATGTCAACTTCCCTGATGCGATCGGCAAGAGGATTACGCTATGTGTTATGCCTCTCCATTCGGTAGCCTTGTGTTGAACTACGAATGGGCGAAGGGTTGACATGTTGTTGAGGATGCGATTCGCCTTGCGTCTGTTCTTCTCGAGTGACAGGGGAGCGTTCATCTCCCTTGAGACGTCTCACTCTGGCTTCGTGTTGATCGTGGTCAGCTTTCAACCTTTGGATTTCTTCCTGGTACTTGCGTTCCATCCCCGCCATGCGGTTTTGGAATTGTTGAATGGTGTCGGCATTCATCATGGTAGTCTGTGGGGGGGTTAGACGCATCGCCAGGGGTGTCGCGTCTAATGCTGGAGCGTGTGCTGACCATGGACGCGTACTGATGAGTGATTTGAATAATAGGCCGCAGGGTAAGTTTTACCTGGGCCCCATGGTGGGCGCCAAATGTTCTTACCAAAATCTGGAAATTCCACGTGTGAGGTAGGCGTGACCAATGTGGACTCCAAATTATGCACGTCGGACAATGAGTAGGCTTTGTTTAGAGGAGGAACCTGCAAAACAAAGAAAAAACACTCTAATGCTCAAGTAAGTACATCAATTTATAAGAGAATGACTGAGTGTGGAAACTCAGTATGAGATCTAGAGAATGAGTAACTTGAGTAATGCATTCAAATATTGTGTTTGGAGTGAGAATTGAGTGAGTTAGAAAGAACTTGTAAGGCTATATTTATAGTGTGGAGTATCGGCTTTGAGCCTTTTTTTTGTTAGCAATCTGTTGATAAGATAATAACAGATAATAGCAAGCGATTATCTAATTTAAATATAAGATAATGTGTACCTTATTGATATATTGTTACTTGTAGATAACTTGTTAAGATATGATAAGATAAGATGGTTTCACCTATTTGAATATCTAGGCATAATTGATATACTATTGATATAAAGATATTGTGCAGTAGATATTAATATTTCTGTAATAGTCCGTGCTCCTGTAGCAGTCTTGTATTCGAGCTCCTGTAGCAGAGCTGACAAGGAGTCCGGACACATGTGTCCGGGTTGACACCTGAAGAATGAATAAACACTATTTAATATGGCAGTGCTGACGTGGAGGGTGTCTACATGTACAGTAACCCCATGATGAAGTCCACAAGTCATTTTATTATTTTGGACTAGAAAAGGTGTAAACAAATGAATAGTGTAGATATACTATAGGCTGATTTTTTAATTTAATATAAATTAAATAATTAATTGGAAATTTGGTGTAAAATTGAAAGTATTTGGGAATTTGGGTAACCAAACACGCCTGGTTTGGGCGTGTTTAAACATGCCTAAACCAGGCATGTTTGAGTCCCCTTTCCCCTATAAAAACCCCCAAAATTTTACCTTTTCACCATTCACCTTCTCTCTAGAAGTTTCTCTGCCTTCTCTTTGGAGCTTGGGAGGATATTTTCTGAAGCGAAGCCCTGCCGAGTGAAAATTTTCCAAAGCGAAGCCCTGTCAACAAGTAAGTTGTTTAACAAATTTTCATATTATTTAATCTGTTATATTTTTTAATTAGAAAAA
>CM023959.1:18535034-18562953 GCA_013407115.1 Glycine latifolia | reverse complement strand
TGCAAAATATATGCCTCATTTCAGATCGCCACCGGAGTATTATATCTGCAGTACAGAATCATGCCAGTTGGCAACCACCTTTTGCGCATCACGTTTTTTGCCTTCGTCATATTGCCAGTAATTTCAATCAAAGATTCAAGAATGCAAGATTGAAGAAGACCCTCATGACTTTGGGTATGTTAACAATTATTTGTCATTTATTAAGCTTACATGAATGCGTTACCCAACTAATGTAAATGATATTATAATTGTGCAGGTTATACTCCCTGTAAGGTCGAATTCGACATAGCGTTTGCACGATTCCATGATACCAGTCCTGAGGTTGCAGAATGGATTGACAACATTCCTAAGGAAAAGTGGACTCGTGCATATGATGTTGAGGGGAGACGATATGGCCATATGACAAAAATGTCGTTGCTATGGTGAAGCACACATACAGTCATTTGGTTCAATATTTTGTGAGGAGGGGTCAGGCGGCTACTTCACAGCTTCAGCATTCACAACAACATTGTAAAAATGTCGTTGATGCTTTGAGGCATAATCAGACCGTTGCTGCAGGGCATAATGTACGCACATATAACCTTCAGCAAACTTCGTTTGAGGTGGACGATGGCTGGGAGAGGTCATATGCAGTAAACCTAACAGACCATTTTTGTCAGTGTGGCAAGTTTAAGGCCTTCAAATACCCTTGTAGCCACGCCGCAGCTGCTGCTTTATATATCCGTCATAATCCTTTGCAATATGTGGATGATGTGTTCCTGGTAACCAACTTGGTTGAGGCTTATTCATTACCTTGGCAGCCAATTGGTAATGAACTGCTATTCCCCCGGGTGAAGATCCAGTTATCATTCCTGACAGGTCAATGATGCGTGCAAAGGGTCGTCCAAGGTCCACTAGACTACATAACGAGATGGACGAAGTCGAAACATCTCAGAGACTTCCTAAATGCGGTCTGTGCAAGCAAGTTGGACATAATCGTAGAACTTGTCCTACTCGGGGTGGAGTTTCATGATTTTGTAATTATGTTTGATTAATCAGTGGTATGTTATGTGTATTTGATTTATAAATATGTAGTGTTACACGTACGACGATAATGTTTTAGTTGTGGTACACATCAATTTTTCTTTTTTTAATTATTTTTTATTTAGCATTATTTACATTACACGTACGACGTTAATTGAATTTTTTTAAAAAATTGTATATTGGAAATGCGAACAATACATGAAGACGCCTAATTAGGGCGTCGTTGAACACACCTAACAAGGGCGTCGTTGAACACGCCTAAGAAATTGTTCCACTGAACACGCCAAACAAATTGGTTGTCACTGAACACGCCTAACGTGATTGAACACGCCTAACAAGTTGGTCGTCACTGAACCGCTGGTTTGGTGTCAAGTATAGCGACTGCTGCTTTTTGGTCACCGAATACTTCCCTAAACGCAAATTCCCAAATCATATAAAGAAGGAGCTGGTTGGAAATCACTTTGTTACTCTTTCTTTACCCTAATCAATTTGTAGAGTCCCTTAGTCCCATTGTCGTTGTCTTGTGTCCCGTGCCCCAGTCAACCTCTCCAACGTGTAAAGATCGCTGCTTTTTTGTAATGGATTGTTTTGTTTTTTTCTTTCATTTTTGCCTATGACGTGTTTGTGTTTATGCTTCTTCTTTTTATCATTTTTAATTTGGGGTTGCAGAAAGAAGGAAGAAGTAGTAGTTGCTACTTGATATGGCCCAAAGAGGAAGCGCTAGGTAATGCCTTTTGTTTTTCATCCAATGCATCTCATTCATTAGGGATTCTCCCTTCACAGTTTTGATGACCTTAATTTTGTATATTTTTTAATCACTGTCATTACATAGAGAGGTGGACAGGGAGTCAGGGAGTGGCCTGCTTTGGAGATGAGGTCCGGGGATGCTCAATGAATACTGTCATATAGGGTTTCACATAATACGACCAACTTGGGCATGATTGAAGACGCCCAACTTGGGCGTGACTGAACACGCCTAACAAATTGGTTGTCACTGAACACGCCTAACGTGATTGAACACGCCTAACAAATTGGTCGTCACAAAACACGCCTAACAATGGCGTGATTGAACATGCCTAACTAGGGCGTGATTGAACACGCCTAACTAGGGCGTGATTGAACACGCCCAACAAGGGCGTCATTGAACACGCCTAACAAGGGCGTCGTTGAACACGCCTAAGTAGGGCGTTATTGAACCCTATATAAGGCAGACACTACCACAGAACACACCACTAACACACAACACACCTCCAGAAGCAAAATTCAATCTGAATAGCATGGCATTTTTAGGAGAAACAAGCAGTCAGACAATTGCTAACTCCAAATTAGCATTCCTTTTTCCAAATAGATCAATGAAACACAACGAAACTGGTGTTTGTTTTCAGTGTCCTTCACTGATACCAATGCGAGTTCCTCATGATTGTTCTTTTCAGACATTGAAGAGTAGCATACACGACACCCTACTGCTAAGCAATGCCCATGTTGTTGATGAGATTCACTACCGACAACCATCCCTACATGCAGGTCAGCACTATTTTTTTCATTCTTTCCAACTGACAAATGATGATGATGTTTGCACAATGTTAATGTGCAATGACAAAATGTCGGGTGCTAGCCCAATAGAAATATTATGTACCATCAACAGAACACCAAATGGTATACTCAACCTGCTTCGTGAGAACATCGTCCCCCAACATGATGCAATGCTATATTACAACGACAAGTGGAAGATACCACGAGGAGCGGATTTTATTGGTTATGCCTTTACTGGAACAAACCCAATACGATTTGAAATTCCTTTAGGCTGCACCATTGAAACACTAAAGGATGTCATCAAGCAAGTTGTACCTGTTGGGGTTCCCCTTAATGGGATTCACACGTCACAGGTGGTGAGGAAATTGTTTTTCCGACATCCAGCCCATGCCCAATATTCAGACACCGCAATCGAATATGACATTAAAGAGTTGATAAGCAATGAAGACGTGTTCAAGATGTTAGCAGAATCCAACTACGGGAAACGTTTTTTGTCCAATTGAGATTTTAGCTGCTTTTACAAAACCGGATATCCAGATGGAATGACACATGTACGGTCAAGTTGTTGTCGTCAATTAGCGTTCTTATTTAGAATGTATGCTCCGTTTTGTTTCTTTTTTAATTAGTTGTTTTTAACAATTTGTGTTATTCACAGTGTTTCTAGTCGGATATCTTTGGGGTTCACATGTTTAAATAATAATTAGACAGAGCATGATTAAAATAAAGGTTACAAACAAATGTAAGTTAAAACAAAGGTTAAAAACAAATGTAAGTTAAAATAAAGGTTACAAAAAAAACTAAGACGATGGTGGCCACTGCCGGTTACGCGCCTGACGATCAGGCAGCCTTCGTCTTCGGAGTCGTTCAGAACTGCCTGGCTCAGAGGGCGCTGGCTGAGATGGGCCTGCCTGGGACGTGGGTCCCTGAGACGGGCCTGTATCATACGTATCGACATAGGGACATGGAGTGCCCTGCTCTGCATACAGCGGCATAGGATGGTCAATATCTGCGCTACCACATGGTTGACGTGATGGCCAAACCCCACAGGCTGCTAAACTACAATCAATAGAACCCAACATCTCGTCGAATGTGGGTACTACTCCAGTCGCTAGACGTGACGGGATCATCTACAGTAGTCAAATATGTAGCCTGCGTCTGCGAGTCAGCCTGTGGAGGCATATGGGCTTGACTACTGAATCCGGCATAGTCCATGCCCCCCTGCTCAGTAGCCTCGTAATAGAATGCCTGCGTCCCATACATCGATGCCATAACTGGAGGCCTATAAATACCAGAAGTGTGAGGCCTGGGACCTATAATGGGCTTAACAACCTGCTGCATTGCTCTCCGTCGACGCTCTAGCCCAAGTCCCTCTCGTCGTCGACGGCCAACTGCAACAGACAGTTGTGGGTCCTCCGGAAACTGCGACGTGGGTGCATGTGGGCCTGCCTCCTCCACTCGACAACTCTCTGTGAAGACAGACATTAAGCGACCGAGTTCCTGGTTCGCCCACTGGATGTCGAAGGCCAAGATATTGGGTGGGAGTGTCGCGAAGTACAACGACTCTAGCTCATCAACCTATAAAAAAAAATGAAAACATCAGTGTGAACTATGTTATCCAGCATAATGAATATAAATAGAAAAATAATGTCTGTCAACAAAACTTACACCACGACCCTTCTTGGCACCCTGCTTCATGATGAAACACTTCCCATTTTCCCTATACCAAACCATGTACTCATGGTGCGGTGACAAGAAACCCTGAAGCAGGGGGGGAAGGTCAATGTGCTGGTCCCTAACCTCCCAGCGCATAATAAATGGTCTGAGCTTACGTGCCCAGTTGTCTTCTCGTTTACTGCGAAGGAAAAGGTCATGCACACCCTTCAGCTTCCTGGGAGAATGTGGGATTGGTTGATCCCTCCCGAATTGGCACATGCATCTATCCGACTGGGAATATTCAACTATGTGGAAGCATATAATAGGAGTAGTTGCCATCCACAACAGTCATTGATGCTCAGATGCACCAAGAAAGTGGTAGTCTCCATATGGTTGCCAGACCACCTGCATAGACCACATCAACACATAATTATGTAACGACATGGACCATTAATGAAAACTTCCAATCACATAAAATTTGTACGTACCTCGTCCCGACTGAGGGAATCTAATGCCATCTTATACAGAACCAGCTCGTGTGGTTTAAACCGGCCTAAACTATTAAACCTAATTTCAAAATAACTAACATTAGAATACTATAGGATAGGACTGAATTGAAAAAATTGTCAACAAAGCAAACTATAGTCACACATACCGGTGTCTGAAATGCCACTCCGCGTGAGTTGGCAGCGGAATAGCTGGAGCAATGGGTGGGAATCTTAGCCACGCCCACACCTGAAGCAGCATATGACATCCACCAATGTCACTTCTGCGTGGATCTGTACACTCGCACATTTGTCTAAACAAATGTGCGAGGACCGCTGAGCCCCAGCTATATCGTCCAATGTCCTCGAAGTCCCCAGCAAGCAACAGGACGTAACGTGCTGCGACCATGCTCCCTCCGGATCTGTCGCTCAGCAGCCATGATCCAATAAGCCGAGCAATGTGCGCCTTCATAAAGCGCGTCATGGCTTCCAACTCGGGAACCACCTCAACCCAGTGGGCAAAATGTCTGTCAAAGAAGGACAGGCGCAAATATCCACCTTTCAGCTCGGTGTCCTCCTCTGGTTGGTGACCAAAAATGTCCTCAATGACAGTCTCCCAATCGGCTACCGTCACTCTAGTAACGACATTGCCCTCCGTGGGCAATCCTAAAATACCAGCCACGTCTTCCAACGTGATGGTCATCTCTCCCTGCGGCATATGGAAGGTATGAGTCTCTGGTCTCCATCGCTCGACCAGAGCACTAATAAGCTCAGCATCCATCTAAAAAAACAATATTAATCAATTAACAAGTACAGTTATAAAATTTAAAATACTTTACTCATTTCATACTTGCATACCTGAATATGTCGCATACGTGTGACATGTAGAAAGCCAGCATGACCTAACATATCAGAAACGACGTCAGGTATATCGCCGTGATGTGGCCCCCCTGTCACTTTACCACGTCGAGTCTTCAACACTCGACTTGTGCCCTCATTCCAAACAACTTGTGAAACGTGGGTGCGCTGAGTACGCCTACGCAAAGCACCCCACTTATACGGGGTAGCAATAACATAGGCCGTCGGATCTATGGACCCACCCTCATGATCGGATCCAGATCACGAAGAATCAATGGAAGATGAATCAGCCATGTAATAAGTATCTTAATAACAAAAAATAAAAAATCATGTTGAAAAATAATATGTTCGACTCACAAAGCATTCAAAAATAATTATCTTATAGCCAAAAAATCAAAAATAAATAAACACTACTGGCAAAAAAACATAAACCCTAAACAAAACAAAACATTTGCCTTATCCTAAAACAAACACTCTAACCCCGAAGTCCTAAACCCTGAACAGAACCATGAACAAAACACCCCAACCCATAAACCCTTAACCCATACCATAAACACCGAAACATCAACCCTACCACCATATACCATAAACCCTACACAAAACAAAACATTTGCCTTAAACCCCTAAGACAAACACCCTTCACCCATACACACCGAAACATAAACCCTAAACCCTAAACACAATAAAACACTCCAACTCCTAAAACAAACACCATAAACCCGAAGTCCTCAACCCTAAACATAACACCCCAACCCATAACCTAAACCATAAACAAAACACCCCAACCCTAAATCCTAATCCCTAACACAAACACACTTCACCCATAAACTCTGAAACATAAACCCTAAACCATACAAAACACACCATAAACCCTAAACCCCAAATGTCCAGTTAACCTAAACCCCATCAAGCCTAACCCCTAACCCATCAACCCTAAACCCTAAACTCCAAATGTCCAGTTAACCTAAACCCCATCAAGCCTTACCCCTAACCCCTAAACCCTAAATCCTAAACCCCAAATGTCCAGTTAACCTAAACCCCATCAAACCTAACCCCTAACCCCTAAACCACACACACTAAACACTTAACCATTAACCTAAACCCCCCAAACCCTAAACCCACTAAACACTAACACCCTACAACAATAAACCATTAATCATTAACCTAAACACCCCAAACCCTAACCCACTAAACACTACCACCATAACCCCTAAACTAAACCCCATCAAGCCTAACCCCTAACCCCTAATCCACACACACTAAACACTTAACCATTAACCTAAACCCCCCAAACCCTAAACCCACTAAACACTAACACCCTACAACAATAAACCATTAATCATTAACCTAAACCCCCCAAACCCTAACCCACTAAACACTACCACCATAACCCTTAACCTTAAACCCAATCAAGCCTAAACCCTAAACCCTAATCCACACACATTAAACACCAAACCATTAACCTAAACCCCCCAAACCCTAACCAACTAAACACTAACTCCCTAAACCCTAAAACTAAATTTAAATTAAACCCTAAATCTTTAACCCGAGCACTAACAATTTCCTATGAACCTAACATACATGTCGCTAACAAATTCATATGATCCTAACATTTTTCTAATTAAAAAATATAACAGATTAAATAATATTAAAATTTGTTAAAGCAACTTACTTGTTGACAGTGCCGCGCTTCAGAAAATTTCCACTCGGCAGGGTTTCGCTTCAGAAAAAAACTCCCAAGCTCTATAGAGAAGGCAGAGAAACTTTTAGAGAGAAGGTGAATGGTGAAAAAGTAAAATTTTGGGGGTATTTATAGGGGAAATGAGACCCAAACACGCCTGGTTTAGGCGTGTTTAAACACGCCCAAACCAGGCGTGTTTGGTTACCCCAAATCCCCAAATAGTTTGATTTTTACACCAAATTTCCAATTAATTATTTAATTTATATTAAATTTAAAAATTTGCCTATACTATATTAATAAGAAATTATTTAACCATGGAGGTTTGGACATCGTCATGTACACATATATTGCATAATTGTTACATATTTGATTGCATATTATATGTGCACAAATTACTTTCTTGCTTAGAATTCACAATACCATTTTATTTTCATCTTTAAAACATTTGAAATGTGATAAAACATATGTATCTTTAAAACATGTTTAAAGTTTAGTAGTAGTATGTATATAGTATAGATTTGAAGTTAATTACGAAATTAAGTGTTAGTTTTTTTTATAGAAAATTTAGTATTAATTAAAAAATTTAAAAATTATTTGACTAGATAATCAATTAAAAAAACTTAATATATTATTTTGAATTATAACTCATAGTATGCAACAAAATTAAAATTATTTATTTGGAAAAACCATTAAAAAAATCTTTAAAATAAGAGAAATATAGTATGCATCAAATTTAGCATACCCAAATTAAAGCTAATCTGGTAACTTAACTTTTACATATTTTTCAATTTACCTATTTTCTTTATTGGCCAAGAACCGAAAAACCTCTTCCAGAATTTTGTTTCCTGTTAAATTTGAAATTCTATATTACAATATGTATTCAGAAAGCCTACTAAACTAAAATTATTGTATGTATCAATGGACAATAAGATACATTATAAAAATATATAAATTTTAGCGCACATAAATACCATAGCGAAATAAAAATGCAGATACACAATAATAATTTGTTAAAAATAAGAAGTAAATATAACATAAATTTGATTAAAAAAGAATTAGGACAAAGAGAAAAAAGGAATAGAAAAAGAGAAAGAACAACTGAGGTATAGATATTTGTTAATTTTTTCAACTGAAATTGGTATAGTTATTTCACTTATTTGTTAATTTTACAACTGAAATTGTTTTTTTTAACGAAAAACTAAAATTGTTTTTTTTTTGGTCCACAACTGAAGTTAGATAGTTTTATAGATGCCCAAGATTATCACATGATTGTCCCGATTTTAATGTTAAACTTTTTATCTCCAAAAAAATATATGTAGTTGCAACAATTTTATCTCCAATATCTAATGTTCTCTTATCTATTTTTAAACTTTTTTCTTCTTCACATCACTGAAAAGTTCCTATATTTTGTTTTAAAAATATACAACAAATGCTATTATTTACCAAAACAACAACAAATGCTATTAACTTAGTTTTATTAGGTACGGTTTTAAGTTTATAAATTATCACTCTTAATGGAAACTCTAATTATAATATTTTTACTTTAAAGTAAACTTTAAGAGGGTTATATGCATGAAGAAAATATATAATTTAAAATATAAAAAATTGCGTATATAAAATTGAATTTATCGACAGTAAAAAAAAAGAAAATTCATCTTTTTATATTTTTCCAAAATTTAACTCAAATTCTAGTTCCTTTTACTGGTTGCATAATATTTCTCAATTTTTGTAACTTTAAGGGAATTTTGTTCTTCGTATATGATTGTGCTTAATAAGACTTAAAATAAACTTAAAAAATAATTATTTAACAAATATGCGAATTTATAAAAATATATATAATAGATGATTTAAAACTGTAAAATTAAATTTAAAATAAATAATTTTAAAATTGATTAATGAAAAAAAAACAATAAATCTCTCTATAACGATAGTAAATGAAGGGATCTAACTTAGGGTGTTAAAATCCAAAATGATCCAAAATAAAAATCGTTAAAAAAAATTGAAAATCAAATCAAACCATTTTTTTTTTGTTTGGATGATTTTTTCTTAAACTGATTGATCTGGTTCGAGTTGTCGTTTGTATTTTTGAAACCAATCCAACCTGAACCAAATTGTAATACTTGTATTAACACTTATATTACTTTAGTGTTATGTATTTTTTGTGTGTAACACTTGAGTTTCAATGTTTTATAGTATTATGTATACAAAACTTATATAATGCATACTATTTTTTTTTCATATGACTTTTTTAAGATATGTTTAACTTAAAATAAATAAAATTTTGCAGATTTTTATTGTAGAATGTTTAACATATTAATAAGTTTCATAGATTATTACCAATAATTTTTTAATGTAATTTTTTTTAAAACTTGAAAAGAAAGTATATAAATTTTAATGAACTAGCAAAATATATTCAAGAGAAAGTGACGTGGTGTATACTTTTTGCAGATGACATTTGATAAGCGTTTGTCGTGTGGCTTCAAAACAATTAAACTAAGCTAATTATGTAGCATAGGATTAACCTAGGTCGACTCAGAGACACAATCAATATGGTTCCAACTTCAATTCACTAATAAATAAAAGGGAGATTTTTGTCGAACAGTTTGCATGCGCTAAATGAAAATTGCAAAAATACAAACTACAATTAAAGATCAATGCAGAAACTAACAGGATTGATAATAAGTAATGTAAAACAGATTAAAGAGCATCAATCCAATTCACCAAATCAAGCTATTCGAATCATCATCGTTCTCAGAAATTTATCCTATTGTGAAAGTTCATTCAATTTCATTAGAAGCAGTTCAATCGAATTAACCCCTAAATTAATTGAAACCACAACCCTAATTGAAATATCATCCAATTAATCTGTGATTTATATTCGAAATTAGGAAATAAATCCATAACCTAATTTGCTTTCAATCCTAAACGCATTCATAATCATGAAAACAGAATAGCAATTGAAGAAGAAAGTGAACATTCACACAGAATTTGAAATACTAAACCAGAACTTAAATTCTTCTCTTGCTTGGGTTGGATCCTTGGATTGATTGATTATTTAGCCTTCCATGATCATCATCAATGAAAGCCCCATGAAATAAGTGCACAAAAATGGAAGAAGGGAAAACGAAAATGAAGAACAATGAAGAACACTTGAGAGAGAATAAGAGAAACGGTTTTGATTCTAAAAACTTAAAAAAGAGAAATGTAAAACTGTTTTTGCAAAATGAAAATGTAATGTAATAATTTCTCCTAATGTCACTAATATATAGTGACTAAGTCTGAAGAAAAGAAGGGCCATGACAACCCATCAATTCTAATTATTTATGCTATTTACACAAATAAAATTCCAACCAAAAATACAAGTGCAGTGGTTCTGACTTCAAAGCCTAAAATGACCCTCCAAATGACAGAATTGGCCTCGGCTTATCTATGGCAAACTTGTAGATCTTTTTGTTATCTTTCCAAGGACTACAAGAACGCTCAATTCGAAGTTCCGTAGAGCTCTGTAGGTTTTGTACAAAGCAGATACGTCAAGTGAGCATAAAATCCGAAAATATGCAACAATTAGCAATTAAGCCCACTAACTTGCCTAAGACAAAAACTGAATTAGAATGGGAAAATAAAAGTCCAAGAGAAGTCAAATAAGCTAAGAATGATAGAATATTTAACTAAAGGCACTCCATCAATATTGTGTTTACTGATGAGACCAAAGATGATGTTAATAGGAAACTTGAATTGTGGAGAAGCACTTTGGAGTCTAAAGGACTCACGTTAAGCCGGAGCAGGATCGAGTATATGAAATGTGAGTTTTCACTGTGCATTTACTTGGTCAAGAAGTACCCAAGAAAGATGTTTTTAGATATCTGAGATCAATTTTGCAAAAAAGGTGGAGAGATTAATGAGGATGTAACTCATAGAATCAGAGCAGGGTGGATGAAATGACGAAGTGCATCTGGGTCATTATGTGACCTCAAAATTCCCTTTAAGCTAAAATGAAATTCAATGTAACAACTGTAAGGCTAACAATGTTATATGGAGCTAAATGTTGGTCAACATATAGACAACATGAATATAAAATAAAGGTAGTAGAAATGAGGGTGATAAGGTGGATGTGTGGTTATATGAAGATGAATAAGATAAGAAATGAAGATATTCGACGAAAGGTAACAGTAGTACCCATGAGTGAAAATAATGAGGGAACATAGATTGAGGTGATTTTGGCACGTAATGAGACGACCCTTAGATGTTCCCATAAGAACAAAAATTTGACTAAGAGCTCGACACAAGAGAGGTAGAGGTAGACCAAAACTTACTAGGGAAAAGGTAGTTAAACAAGACTTAATGGAGTGAGATATAGATTGGTGGGCGATGTGTCTTAAGACGAAATGGAGAAAACTATAAACTTGGTGGATGGTTAGACCCGTTGTTATCTCTATGTTCCAGATAATCCATTTTTAGTCTTTTTCTTTTTCATTTTTCCCCTCCTTCTTTCCCCATTCTTTGTTTTTATCATTTTTTTTTTCAATCTCTTCATATCTATCATTGGGTTCATCTACCACCGAACCCAATTAGCTTGGGTTGAAGGTGGTGTTGATGTTGTTGAATATTTTAATTAGTAAAAATCTGCACAAACTGAACAAAATTAAACTGCAAAATATTAGTTTGTTTGATTCAGATTTTATTTTAAAGAAAAACTGAACCACATATATTTTTTAAGTTTGATTCAGGTGACTTTTTGATGAAAAATTGAACCAAACTGAACTGCAAACATCCCTAATCCTAACAAATGATATAACTATTCAGAAGGAAAGCTAAAAGTTATCGTAACAAATGAAAGGTTTGCAGTTACAAATGAACGTGGAGGAGAAACTAACATGCTCTTTGTATACTTCCCATGTTTGCACATCTGAAGTGTCTCACTATATATAAGGAACATTTGACAACTAATATCAGTATAGGTAAACAACGGATCAATATAGTACTTAGAACTTCCAGACTGTAGTTGAGGTTATATATGACAGGTTTTGAAAGATCATCCAACAAGCGTGAACACAAGAAACTTTCACCATAAACAATCGAAATCTCTTCAAGGTAAGTATTTTCAGTTATTATATTGATAATGACTTTTGGTTTTAATCAATGCGTGGTTTTTTATTTCTCACTGAGATTTATGGGTGGTAGAGAATTAATGTGTATATTGTGTGTTCATTTGTGCTTTTGTTTTCTTTGTCGAACATGATAGTTTTTTATTGAGGTATATTGTGCTTTATGCGATATTGAATGGTTTGGCTTAATTATAGAAGTCTATATAATGCTGGTTCATGTTCATTTGCACTGCTTGTGAGTTCGATCATGCTTATTTCTTAATAATAATTAATTATTTGTCGTCCAAAAAGAATATTGATAACAACTTTTAATTTGTATAACTGACATCTTTCATATTTTGAATAATACAACTTTGCAATGTTAATAATTATAGGGAAAACAATTTAAAATATGGAGAAAAAGAAGAAAAAAAAACAAGGCCCTTGTACTCCAACATTCGGAGAGGAAAAAGTTCTGCACAAGACGCAAAACATTACTGTAATGCAGGTATTTCAAGAAGTCTTAAATGTGAAATCAACAGTTGAGATCTTAAATAATTTGTGAACAACTTAGCAATGCCCATCTTTAAGCCGGTTACAAACCACAACTACTGGAGATGTGCATTGCTAAGCATTTACATTACATTAATGCTTTCCTTGTGCAAAACTTTTTCCTCTCCAACAGTTGGAGTAAAATGTGTGTGTGTGTGTGTTTTTTCGTTTTCTCCATATTTTAAATTGTTTTTCCTATAACTGTTAACATTGTAAAGTTGTATTACTCAAAATATGAAAGTAAGTTATATAAATTAAAAGTTATTATCAATATTGTTTTTTGGACGGCAAAGAACTAATTATTATCAAGAAAAAAAAAACATGACCGAAGTCACAAGCAATGCCAACCAAGGACGGATACATGGAGGGGAAACCTTTGTGTACATATGAGAAAAAATTAAAATTAAATTAACAATACTAATAAAGAAAAATATGTATCTAGGCAAAAAAACAAAATTCCCAAAACCCAGAAAAGTTAGCTTTCAAGGTTGTACCTTCATCACAACAACCTCCTAGCCATACTTTTCCAAAGAAATATCACCCAAAACCAACCCTAACTCAAATGGGTCATTTTTCCTCTTAAATCAAAACTTAAAGGAAATGGTAAAACTTACGTGTCTTACCTTAAAAATGTCAAGGAAGGCTTGTGGACAACTTCTCAAAGCTTAGATGTCCTTAAAGTGTCTTCTAACTCTTAAAGGTTGAAACTTTAAACTTCCTTTGGAGAAATGATCTCCTTGTCTGATGGTTTTCCTAACGAACAAAGGTTGGAAACTAGTTTGTATGGTGATTCTCTTCAATCCCAACGTTGGATGTGAAGGTGTTTAGGTCAAAGGATTGAGTATCTATGAATAAGAGAGAGAAAATGTTTTAGCAAAGGCGGTGGAAATTAGATTGCTACTGGAATATCCCACTCGTGCATATCCTAAATAGTCTGAAAGTTGACACGCGTCATATCGTAATATGAGAATCTTCCTACGTCAAAATAACAATCAGGGAGTCAACACGTGTCACTTGTATAAAGTGAATATGTAGAGATATTTGACTACCAGATAGGCTCTACTGTTTGACAAGTCAATGTGTTATACCTCATATACATGTTACGTATAACTACCCAGGTTCTCAAAACCCTACTAACACTGTCGAGTTGGGTTTATATAGATGATACCTAACAAGCACTGTTCGTTTTAATCGATTACAATTGCTTATGTAATCGATTGCACAACATTAGGGCCCATCCTCGGTACTACATAACATCCAAGGTTCCGCCCTCCTTCAACCTCATCTGACCTAATCCGACCTCATCCGAGTTCCTACCTTGGCACTTCACAAGTCCAAGGTTCCTTCCGACCTCTTCTGAGATCACTAACCCAGTAACTCTATCAAAAGGGGTTCCGAGCTCTTCCGGTCTCTCTACCCGGTAGCTCTTACAAGTCAACCAAAAATGAGCTCCTCCGAGCTCATCTGAGATAACAACTCGGTAACACATCAGAGATCTCTACCCAGTTACTTAAAGAAAGGAATGTACGAGCTCAACCGAGATCACTACTGGGTCGCTATTTCCTTCCTTATCCGGGTTCCTTCCATACCTCTGTGTTTTTCCCAATGAGTGCTATATATACACCCCCTACATAAGCGATAACTCGGTCATGCACTAACCCGGTCTCCGTATAAAACAACATAACAACACGATCCCGGATTCGAGAAGATGATATCTACACCCCTCCCTTTGTCCAGGTTCCAGTTACACCCCCCCTTATGTAACGCCTGGTCGCACGAATCCGGATTTGTCACAGGGTCATTATAATGAGCATCTAGAGGCTTTCTTAACCCAAGCAAACCTCTACACTAATGATGATGCAATCCTGTGTCATGTCTTCCCAACTTCCCTTAAAGGGGAAGCATTGACATGGTACGGAGGGCTCCCTTCGGGGTCCATCGACAGCTTTGACACCCTTGTCGAGCATTTCAGTTCACAATATGCAACCAACATATCGCATCATATGACTTCCGCTGCTTTGGCCAGTCTGTGACAAGCAGATGATGAATCCCTTAGAAAGTTCATGGATAGGTTTGGATGAATCGCTGTCCAGATCTGAAACCTCAACCCAGAGGTAACGCTGCACTCCATGCTTCTAGCCTTACGACTTGGTAAGTTCGCAAACAGTTTATGCAAAAAACCTCCTAGTAGCATGGACAAGTTACACGAACGAGCCAAAGGCTACATCCATGTGGAGGAGATGTCAAGGTTCATAAACGAGGTCTGGCAAGCCAGACAAAAGCGCAACGAGAGAGAAGGAGGTACCATGACCAACTCACATAAGTCGGACAAACGACACAAGCCGGACAACCCCCCAACCTCTCCCAAAAGGCCAATTGCACCATTATTCTTGAGGAGGCTTTCAATGCGGAGGTACCCATAAAGCTACCTCTACCACTTCCTCCCAGGCCAGGGTTAAACAAAACCAAATACTGCAGATACTATCACAATTATGGTCATAATATAAAAGATTTTGGGCTCTGAAAGACAAATTGAAGAGCTCATATAGGCTGGGTATCTAGCCCAATTTGTGAAGAGGCCTGACAGTCATCTAACAGGAGCGAGACCCAGCAGACACCAAGAGGACCAACACAGAAATCACAATGCCAACAAAAAAAGGGACAGAGCAGAAGATAGAGGCAGACAAAGGCATCACCAGCAAATTCGCAAGCATCAACCTCCGCAATAACAAGAAAAGGAGCCTGCCTAACAAATCTAAGGTGTAATCAACACCATTGCAGGAGGATTTTCCTATGGAAGGTTGTCCAATATGTCCCAAAAGTAGAATCTCCATGCCATTCGGGACATCGACATCAACTGTGTCTATGTACCATCACCATGAAGTCTCTCTCCCATTACTTTCACTGATAGAGACTTCAAGGGCATTAACCCTATCAACCAGGACAACCCCATGGTTGTCTCCATCATGTTCACCAATTTCATGGTTTCCAAGGTCCTCATTGACCAAGGCAACTCCACAGACACCCTTTATTGGAAAACATTCCAAAGGCTTGAAGTCTTATCTGATATAGTCCATCCTAGGATTTGCATGAGAAAGAGTAGAGACCAAAGGCTATGTAGACCTCGTGACCACCATCAATCAAGGCCAGCTCTCAAGGAGCTTCACAATTAGGTATTTAATTGTTGACATAGATACCTCATACCTTGCTTTAATTGGCAGGAAAACACTAAATGAACTCGGAGCCATTGTCTTCATGCCGCATCTCAAGATGAAATTCTCAACCTTAACGGGGGATATCGTGACTGTCAAGGCAAACCAAAAGCAAGCACGACAGTGCTATATTGAAAGCTTGAAAGTGGCACCATATCCTCCCACCATGGAGCCCGATAGGCCTCACCCATAGCGGGTTGTAGCAATCAAGTCATAAGTGTTAACGAAGGGTCTCTAGTCCGAACTTTGACCATCTACAAAGTAAGCCAAGATGGCATATTTGATGTTGATCTGCACGAAAATACCATTGACAAAGGCCCAAAGCCTATTGAAGAATTGTCAAGTTGGAGCTCAAACTCAATCCCGGGCAGCATACCCAGATCAGTAGGGACCTTACCGGCCATGAGCACAGATGCATAACTAATGTCCTACATGGGAACACAAGCCTCTTTTCTTGGCATGAATCTCACATGTCGGGTATTGATCGACCCCAACATCATATGCCACAAGCTGGCCATCTCAGTAGGAGTATCCCTACTCATATACCTCTTAGTAGCTGACAAAGTCATTAGCGCAACCCTCGTACAAGAGGAATGGGAACACCAGCTACCCATCTACACCAGCTGCATCCTCCAAGATGCTGAGAAGCGGTACCAGAAGATAGAGAAGGTAACACTTACACTGTCATTGATTACCACAGCCCGACGCTTGAAAAGGAAGGCCAGCTACTACGTCATTCTTGATGGTGAGCTATTCAAAAGAGGGTTGACAACACCCTTGCTCAAATGCCTGAACAGCCAGTAAGAAGACTGTGTTATGCAAGAGCTTCATGAAGAGGTCTATGGCCTCTATACCGGATAACACTTCCTCGAAACCAAAGTGGTGTGTGACGGATACTACTGACTGACACCCTCGACTTCACTAAGAGGTGCAAACGTTGTAAAGAGTTTGCATATGTCCCACACACTTCTCCTGACAACCTTCATAGCTTGAGTTCCTCATGGCCTTTTTCCATGTGGGGAATGCACATACTAAGACCACTGCTAAAAGCCCCAGGAGCAATCAAATTCCTACTATTTCACCAAATGGATCGAGGCAAGGCCATTATGAGAAATCTTAGCCAACAAGGTAGAAAAAGTCACCTAGAAACACCTCATATGCAGATATTTTCCTTACGCCATCATCATTGACAACGGTACTCAATTCAAAGCTTAGGCTTATGAAGAATTCCTAACAAGGCTAGCTGTCAAGCACCTTGTAACCTCTGTGGAACACCCCCAGACCAACGGTCAAGTGGAGGCGGCTAACAGGGTCATCCTTAAAGCCCCACGAACCAGACTCAACAAGTCCAAGGGTCTATGGAAGGAGGAACTCCCCAGTATATCTAGGCTTATCATTGCTCACCCAAGACAACAACCAATGAAACTCCTTTCCGACTCACATATGGCACAGATGCCATGATCCCCGTCAAAGTCGAGGAACTGTTGACAATGAGGTTGTTGTTCCAGGAACAACACAATGAAGAGAACATAAGGGTGGAACTAGAGACAAAGGATGAAGTCCATGAGATGGCCAAAATCAAAGAAGAGGCCTCCAAGCTCTGAGCATCAAAGAGATACAATACAAAGGTTCAACCTCGAGCCTTTCAACCTGTCGACCTAGTATGGTGAGTCTGAGGTGAAGCCATAAAAGATCCTCTAGTGGGAAAGCCTGGACCCAACTAGGAAAGTCCATTCAAGGTTGTGGAAAGCTTAGACAACAAAGCATACAAGCTATTGGAACTAGATGGTAAAGCAATCCCAAGAACATGGAACGCTACCCATCTAAAGTTCTATTTCAGTTGACCTACTGCAAGATCGGGTTTTGTACTCTTTTTCCTACTCAAGTCTTTTATCCCAAAATAGAAAACTAGGGTTTTAGCTTTAGAGGTTTTAACGACGCACATCTGGGGGAACAAAGGGAATATGTACTCAGTTGACTACCTTGAATGAACTTTATCTCCCTTCAATTTTTTAATTTCCTTATGTCAACTTTACAGAGGCTCATAAAATCCAAGGTCCACCCTTGGTGAGCCTCGACAAAACCCAGGACGGACGCGTTCCTAGTCGTATCTCCAAAGGCTCGTCAAACCTAAGGTTTGCCCTTGGTGAGCCTCACCAAAACCCATGACGGACGTGTTCCTAGTCGTAAAAATGAAGGAAAATCGCATGAACATCTAAAGCTATCATGAGCTATAGTTTCAGACCATGTGATGATATGATGAGGAAAAAATTATCACATGAAAAATACCTGTGATGGTTGTACAAGAAGGATAGGAAAGAAGCAAATGAATCCAAGTGGTAAGTTTAAAAGTGTTTAAAATAGATTTAGTTATGATTAGTTAATTTAAGGAAGAAACAGATCCTAACATGTGTAGAATGTTGGTTAGGAGCTTAAGATCACCTAAGTAAATAATTGAAAGCTACATAAAGTACACTTGGTTTAATTAAAAGAAACAAAAACATAAACCAAAACATGCATGGTACGTGAGAATTGGAGCAAAATAATTGAAATGGAAGTGCAAAATCATGTGTGTGTGCACGTAGAATTGGTATACTCAATCCAATTGTGTAGCTATGTATAAAACAAAGAATAATCTAGCATTTCTAGCCAGCATTCCACGTGCACCTTCAGCCATGTGAGGGAATCTTTGCTTTTTGAATGCATTAAATGCATGAAAATAAAATAAATTCATGGCATGATGATTTAGAGTCATTAGAACCAAACTAAAGACTAAATAGGTTACATTTTTTAACTAATTTCTTTCAATCCTAACTAGATTCCTTTCTATAAATACTCCTTTGGAAATAAAAATCTGCACATAAAATGCTAAATCCCTCTAAACCTCATGTTCACTTCCACAATTTCCCTCTTTACTTTTGCTTCATTTTCTCTTCTCTTCTTCTCACTCAAACTGCAGCCTTTCACCAAATTACCTATCATTTCTTCATCCAAGATATTCTATTAGAAGATAGCAATTTTACTCCTGAAGCTCTTGAAGCATTCCAGCCAAATATTTTGGTAAATATTGGTGTTAAAATTTGAATAGTTTTGAGCTGAATTTTGTATTGCTTTTAGAATTTTGTATCTCCCTCTGTACTTAACCAAATGAGATTTTTGACCACTCATTTTAAAAATTAGGATTTCCTCTATGTTATCCTAAAATATGAGATCAAACTGAGCATTGAATCATGCCCAGAATTTATTTGAACCCAAGCTGTCTGAAACTATCCTCACCCAAATAGCTACTGCCATGTGTTTTTAAAAATTTATATTACTATCATTTCTTACTCAAATTATACTTATGATACATGGAATTAAATATCTAGATGTTAACTCTAACATAATAAAAATTCAGCCAAATCTAGCTTGTGTACTGCTTGCAGTCGCAAAAACAATAAGAGATGTTAGTGTCTCATTTTGAGCCGTCTGGTAGATTTAGAGTTTTTTTTTTAAAATATTATATCTAGAGTTTTAGAACTCCGAATGAGGCATGTGATACCTTGTTAGAAAGCTTAGGAAGGCTAGTTTAGCATACTAAAAGATGAGAATTTAATGACTTGTAGATTAGCACGTGAACTTGAAAGATCTCAAAACAACGTCGTGAGGAGCTAACGGGGAAATTTATATATAGGTAAGGGGAGTTTATTATTTGGTTACAGTTTTTGATACCATAGTTGGGGGTCAGAGAACCCAATTATGAATGTATGCCTGTCTCTGTTGTGTGATGATTTTCAAGAAAAGTTATGTTTTAAACTAATGGGGTGCGACATAATTATTATTTGATGTGTGCTAGTTCTTGATGTGTGTTCGTTTCCAAAACAAGTTGTGTTTTTAACTAATGTGATGCAGTGAATTTATTATAGATGAATAAAACAGTGAATGATGATGTGATTAATTACATTAATATGAGATAATATTGAGGTGGTTGATAATGTTGAAATGACATGATATTAATGTTGATAATGACATTGATGAGGGATAATGTTGATGTGGACAATGTCATTATATGCTATGGATACACATAAGGGTGCATAACTAGATATCCTTGCGAGGAATGATTTGTTCCTATCCATGGTCATGCATTGATGGTGCCCATGGTTGTATGTTGTATATGTACATGTGAGGTGCAGTGACCTGTTGGATATCCTTGCGAGGAAGGGTTGGTCCGTATCCACGGCCAATGCATCTATGAGCCCATATTTGTATGTTGTGTATGTACATGGGGGTGCATGACTGGATATCCTTGCGAGGAAGGATTTGTTCCTATTCGTGGTCATGCATTGATGGTGTCCATGTTTCATACTTCAAAATTGCATGAATAGAAATAGAATGAAAGCAGTGTATACCTGTGGTTTTTTATGGGCTAAAAACGTAGGTACTAAAGGGCCATTCGGTTTGGAATTCCCTAGCGCCTCTGGTTGATCACCATGGGGAAGGGGGATGGCTAGTGCACGGCAGGGTGACCCTGATAAACGATTGAATCATTTTCCTAAGAGAGGCTATTTCCATGAGATGGTACTACATTGCATTTGAGAGTTGAGTCAGGTGCATGCATCATTTTGAACATAATTGATTTGAATTGTGAAAAAATTAATTACTAGTTTGTTGAGATGTGTGTTGAACTGATTGATTATTGAGAATGATTATGGTTATAATTATTATTTTCTTGCTAATCATTGTTATTTGGTACTTGTCGGTCTTGTATAATAAACTCACCCTTGTAATTTTGTACTGTGTGGTTGGTACCTATGAAGATCACAAACCTTCGTTTGTGGGAGCAGATAAGTAGCAGTAGGTGATATTGGAGAGAGATCTTTTTGTTGGAGTCGTCAAGCTGACGTGATAACATTGGAATTCATTTTGGAAAATAGTTGTGTTTTGTTATTAACTCTTTCTTAGTTGGTTCCTTATTTCCTTTTGATCGGACATGTAATCTCTAGCATATATATATATGTGTGTGTGTGTGTGTGTGTGTGTGTGTGTGTGTGTGTGTGAAAACAAAATTATATTCTGATATATGAATAATATGTATATGCATGTATGTATGTATTTATTTACATATGGGTGCATTTATGAATGTATAATTGCGAAAAATTTACCCTAATTTTCATAATCAAATTAATGGAGTTTTCATTAAAGTTGAAAATTATACGTTTAGAGTTGTGATATCGTAACGACAAGGCGAGTCGTTACATGTTACACCACTGTAAAAAGTCCCGACAAACAAAGGACTTGCAACTCCTACTCCACTATATAAGTATCAGGTTCCATCTCACCCTTTTGATTATTCATTCTCACCTAACTTAAATACTTACTTGAGCGTTGAATTCCTTTATTTTGCGGGTCCCCCTCTTGTCCTCTTAACAAAGGATATTCATAATTTGACGTGCAAGATCTAGAAGTCCCTATTGACTACATTCATCCTAATATGGGTTAGCTCCAAATTTTAATAAGTACAAAAATTAACACTTATATATATGTCAATTGTCTCTTTATTTTTTTTTTCCTTTTTCTTCTTTGTCCTAATTTTTTAAAATCGAATACATATTATATTTACTCCTTGTTTTTAACAAAATACTTTTTATTTTACAAGTTTAATTGTTTCTTCTATTTTTTTTAATAAATTAATTATTGTCAGAGTGTCTGCATTTCTATGATCTAAAATTGATATATTTTTACAACTTATCTTAGTGTCTATTGATGCATATGATAATTTTAATTTAGTACGCTTTCTTAATACATTTCGTAATATTGAAATTCCAATTTAACATGAAACTAAATTCTGAAAGTCAAACTTAATATACATAATTATAAGGTGTAAAATAACAACTTACAAAATTAACAAAATGTTTTGTGATGATAACACTAAAATCCACTTCACTTCATGTGTTGTTAGAAATCTTTTATCTCAAAACCTACACCCAATGATTAAAATAGTCATAATAATCAAAATCACAAAAAATTGACGATAAGAAAAATATTATAAAACAATTAATATAAACTAATTTTTAAAAATAAAAACAGAAAATTAAAATATTCATGACTAAATGTATAATAGTTTTTAAAAAACGTTCAAGGAAAAATTATTATATGATCCCATTTTTCTCCTCCATAGTCGTGAAATTGTTTCACGATTTGAAAAAAAAAACCTGAGTCATAGTTAGTCATGAAATATGTTTAAATTTTCTTTTCATTTTTTATTTATTTTAAAACTCATTTGGATTGTAGAAAAAAAAATGTTTTATTGTTAGATATCCATTATACTTAAAGAAAAGCTGTCATGAGCCCATGATGACATAAATTGATGGTATCTCTTCTCTTTTTATATATAAGACATATATTATGAGAAAAAATATTTTATATGAGAGTGAGGTGATTAAATTTATATTATATAATTATATATGAAGAGTTAAGATTTAATATGATATAATTACTTAAAAAATCACATACTTTTAAAAAAAAAACTCACATAACTTTGTAAGATTAAATTCTGACAGCTCATATTTGATTATCAAACTCTAATGTAAGATATTTTTCTGTTATATGATATGTTCCCCCCAACTTTAGAACTTTTTTTAACCATCAGATTAAAACTTTAACTTCAGAGTTGTTGATTTCATTTAATTATATAACATTTCCTTCAACACTTTTAAACTATCAGTTCAAAATTTTAACTTGATAGTAATAGTTGATATAATTCAATATAATCTAACATTAATATATAATTTTAGTTAATATTTTTTATTTTTTATAAATTCGGACTTTAATAATAATAATAATATCAAAAACAACAACTTTCAAAATTAAATAACAATAATAATATGATTTATTAATTTTTAAAACAATAATTTACTTATTAAATAGAAATAGAGAACAATAATAAAATAAGAGTTAATGAAGTATTTAAAATTTGAAAATTTATTTTAAAGTAATTATTTACTTTTAAAATTTAATAATTATTTAATGTGTTCAGTTTAATATATATATATATATATATATATATATATATATATATATTAATAATTTGTATATGAATTTAAAATATTTTATAAAATTCACAAGTCGTTTATATGATTTGATATGATCTAACATTAATTATGAGTTATTATTTTTAAAAATATTTTTTTAATTGTTATAGTTATTATCTTTTATATATTTATTAAATATAAATATAGAAAACTAATAAAATAAAAAAAATATAGTGTTAATTTAGAAATTCAAAATTATATTTTGAAAATAATTATTTGCTTTTTCTTTATTATGATTAACTTTTGATTATTTTTTAAAATGTAGAGTAGAATTCATTTATTATAAAATATTCATATATTAAATTTGATTACTATTGATTAATAATTTATGTACTAATTTTAAATTATGTTCTATTGATAAATACAACGTACAATGTTGTTAAAATAAGTTAAGTAATTTTAATAATAATTTGAATGATTCACCCATTTATTATAGTTATTTATATCCTTCTCTTTCCTTTTTTTTATTATTAATACATTGAGGATCAAAATCAAAGACACGAGAGTCATCATAACTTTTGTTTTTAATTTAATTACTTTAATAAAAAAATATTAATTTTATTTAAATCAATTTAATAGAATCAATTTTCAAAAAAAAAATAATAATAAAATATTTAGTGCCAACCAAATGAACTGAATCAGATAATTTTGTCAATCAATTTAATAATAAATATTAGCTAGACATATTAGTTGACTTACTAATAATAAACGTTTCTTGGCATTATATATACGTATTCGTTAATTACTGATAATGCTTGATTGGAAAACAAAAAGGTCAATTTATAATTGTTATCGAGTTGTTGATAATATTGTAATATATTTTACCTCAATTAATTTTATAATATTTCAATCAATGCAAAATTTTATAATGAATATATCACAGTTAAAGGTTATATAACTAATTCTTTTTTTTCTTTTCTTTATTAATTTTCTAATTAATTTCTCATTAGTAACATTCCCACTTTTGATCTTGACATTCAATTTTTTCTCCCCCTGACTTCTAGTATATTCCACTTCCACCACTCACTTTCCTCTCCGCTCATCCTTCTCTCTCCAAGAATTACAGCATCTTTTCTTTCGTTCTTTAGTTAAATTTCATCATTTTTTGGCCTCGTACTCTCGGTGATTTTCTTTATTCACATCTTATTTATCTTACAAAAGCATATTTATTTTTGTTTCTTTTACCTCCCATCTTGGTGATTTTTTTTATATGAATTTGTAACTCATTTATCTTACATATTTTTTTATTTTTATTCATGTACATATTTAAATTTAGAAGAAAACAAAAAAATCCTTAGTTGGTAAACGAATTTGAATATAACCATCCTTATCTCTAAAATTTAGCAATAATCCTTATCTTAACAGACATAAGAAAAAACAATGAGGTAGGTGATTTATTTTTAGTTAGGAGCTTCGAAAAAGAATAAGAAAGAAAAGCAACAAAATTGACTTTGATCTAAAAATAGAGAATAGACCAACAACAACTAGATAGCAAAGAGAAGAACATCTTGCATTTTAGTTCTAATAATAGAATTTTTAATCATCTTATAATTAAATATTATTTTAATCAAACCAATATTAATTATTTTTTCATCATTATTTCTATCTATTATTTTTATAACATGAAATTAATTATTATATTTCTTTTTATAATATTTCAATCAATACAAAATTTTAGAATGAATATATCACAGTTAAAGGTTATATAACTAACTCATTCTTTTTCTTGCTTTTATTAATTTCAATAATCTTCCAATTAATTTCTCATTAGTTCCTTTTCATCTTCATATTCAATTTTTTCTCCACTCTCTTCTCTCTCCCGTGAGTATATTCCAACACTCACTTTTTCCATACTCATTCTTCTCTCTCCAAGAATTACATCATCTTTTCTTTCATTCTTTTATTAAATTTCATATTTTTTCTCATCCTCTTGCTAATTTACTTTATTCACATCTTATTTATCCTACAAAATCTTTTTTTTTCTTTTACCTCTCATCTTATCATAATGAATCATCTCATAAAATAGTTATTTTTTTACCGTTCGATTGTAACATCTGATGCCAACCTTCATTTTTTATCCTTTATCTTTCTCTTCTTTTTTTTTTCAACCTCCGTGTATACTATTGGATTTTTCAACACTGACTCCAATTAATTTGAGTTAAATGTGATATTGATGCTGATTTCGTATCTCCTATCTTGATGATTTTTTTCTATAAATCTATAAATAATTTATCTTACATATTTTTTATTTGTATTCATGCACATATTTAAATTTAGAAAAAAAAATCCTTAGTTGGTAAAAAAATTTAAGTATAACCATCCCTATCTCTAAAATTTAGCAATAATCTTTATCTTTGAAATTGACAAATCATCATCTCTTAAATAAATGTGTTTTCTTTTTTGTATGTGTTACCATGATGCTTGATCTAAACACAGACAAAAGAAAAAACTGTGAGGTAGGTGATATATTTTTAGTTAGGAGCTTCAGAAAAGAACAAGAAAGAAGCAAAAAATTGACTTTGATCTACAAAGGGAGAATAGACCAACAACTAGGCAGCAAAGAGAATAACCTCTTGTATTTTAGTTCTAATAATAGGAGTTTTAATCATCTTACAATTAAATATTATTTTATTCAAATCAATATTAATTATTTTTTATCATTATTTCTATTTATTATTCTTAGTCAAATTTTTCTTATCTTTTAATTTGATCGAATTTCGAATTAGTCAAACTTTTTTTTTTTTAATGAATTGAAGGATTAAAAAAATATAATATCCAAAATAATAAAATAACACTTAAAATTAAATAACTATGTATGGTATTTATCATAGTTACCTTTTTTTAAAATTTATATATTTCATATTGGTATATTATATGATTATTATTACTTAAAGAAAAAATAAATCTTAATAAATTTTGATAGGCTAAATATTTTTTAAGAAAACATATGTTCAATTAAATATCTAATTAATCATCTTTTTAAATAATTAGTATATTTAATATATTATTATATATTTTAATAATTAATAATTTTATTTATGCATATATTATATATGTTAAAACTTTTTTATAAAATATAGTTTTAAAAAATGATTTTAAAAACGATTTTCAAGTTTTTAAATTTGTTACTATTCCCATGTACACGTATCATGATCTTTCAAATATGGTTTTTAAAACTATCATGTTGAGGTATCATATTTTATTTGGTTCGTTGAGTATATATGGTCAATATGTGTCATGGGAGTCTTGATTGGGTAGGATGTATAAATTATTTTAAAAAAAATATTTTTATGGATAAAAAATATCACTTAATTGTTATTTTAAACTATCCAATTTAACATTGATTTATGATGACCTCATGTTCACGTATTCAAAATTTTAACATTTTAATTAACAAATTAGTAAAAAATAATGATAATTTTACAAAGAGGGCAGTTTTAAACTTTTTTATTCATTAACGAGCAGTTTTAATTAATAAATTGACAGGATTTTAAAATTAAATTTTTTATCAATTTTAATTACCAAAGATCATCAATTATTCAAGTTTATAACAATCACTGTAAAAATTTGGATCTTGCAAAACATCATGGAAATCACGAGGTTTTTCTTTTCTTCGCCGATAAAAAAAATAGGTAAATTGAAAAATACGTAAAAGTTAAATGACCACATTATACCTTTGACCTGGGTCAGTTTAATTTGATGCATACTATATTTCTCTTATTTTAGATATTTTTTAATAATTTTTCCAAATAATTATTTTAATTTTGTATCATATTATGAGTTATAATTCAAAATAATATATTAAAAATTTTAATTGAATATCTAGTCAAATATTGATTTAACTGTTTTAATTAATATTAAATTTCCTTTTAAAAAACTAATACTTAATTTCATAATTAACATCAAATATATACTATATAGATACTACTAAATCTTTAAAAACGTTTTAAAGATACAATTTTTTATTACTTCAAAATCTATTTTCCACTACACGCATTCAAAGACGGTTGTAACAAAACCGTCTTAAAAATTGAAGCGGTGACATTATTGTAAATAATTATAATATTTTAAAAATGGTTATATCAAAACCGTCTTTAAAGCATGTTTTCCAATACGGTCTTTAGCGTAACCTTCCTTGAATATAGGGACTTTGCATCTGTTCATTCTCTCTCTGTCGCGTTTTTTTATTTTCAAGTTTTCATTCTCTCTCTTGTGTGCGCCCTTTCGTTTTAAACTTTTCATTCTCTCTCGCTGTTGTTCGTCTCCTCTGGTCCTCATATACCCAAACCTCGCCTCCAACTCTCTCGCGTCTCCATCGTGGTCGAGCCAGTTGCGGCAGAAAAGGACGAGGAGGAGCAAGGGGAAGATGTAGTTATCTTTGATTTTCTTTTTCGAAATCCCTAATTTGCTGAAATAGTTATAGTTTTGGAGCAAAATTCGATTACGGATTGTTTATTATATGTTATTTGTTGATTTTCAGTTGATTCGTTTGATTTCTCCTTTAATTTTTTTTTTAATTTTTGTTTTGTTCCAAATCAGGGCCTAGAACCTGAAGAGTCTTCACTAGTTCATTTAATCATTTACGGTTATTTGCTAAGACCTTGCGTGTTTATCAATTTTTTTAATTAAAAATTGGAAATAACAATAAGAAATAGGTTCTGAAATGGGTTTCTTAGAAATTGTTAGGAATCTGGCTTGCTTTTAGGTGTGTAAGTTGCAGCTAGGTGTGTATGTTGCAGCTAGGTGTGGGTAATATGTGGAATATAGT
>CM023959.1:18470737-18520034 GCA_013407115.1 Glycine latifolia | reverse complement strand
TTTTTTTTGAAAATTAAAGTTAGATAATTAAGTACCTAGTTGTCCAAGTTAGAGTATGTGTGAAACTGACTTTGGAATTGCTATGCTATCCTCAACAGTCTATAAGAAAATTTATAGATTGTTGCTTGTCGTTGTAAAACAGAGTCGGATATTGAAGCATGCTGCTGATTTGGTTGCTGCTGCTGCATTTTCAGATAAAGCTACGTGTATGGATCTTGTCGATCGCTATGTTTATAGTGAATGTGTAAAGCGCATGTGATAGGCTGATCAGGTTTTTGTCTAGCTTTGAATTATTATATTTGGTTGTTGACCACACAGGCATTGTAATTGGTGTGGTTTATCATTTTCATTTTCTGATTCTGCTATATTTATTTATTTCCTTGATACCAAGGTGGCTTTGGCTGAAAAAACTATTGTATTGTTCACAAAAGATGGGGATCAACACAATAACCTTCATGAGCTGCTATGAAGAAATGATCAAAATGGACCTATTCAATGCACATCTTAAGTTGGAAGCTTATATTAATTGTGCTTCATATAACCTATTCAATGCGTTGTTCTTCTTTCAATTTCTTTTAGCTTTTGTATGCTATTACATATGATAAACCTTCATTTGTTATAATTTTATTTTCCCAAACATTCTTAAGGTAAATAGAAACAAAGCTTTAATAGGAACACAGAAAGTTTTTATAACAAAAGTGCATGCACCTTGGCTTTCTCTGATTGAAAGTGTAGGAATTTTACTATATTTTGTTTGAATGTGAGATAGTAACACACTTTTTTGTGGCCTATTGTTTGTTTGAAAACAGATAATTGTTGGTGATTTGGGAGATGGTAACCGTTGAGGCAGAATATTCTGCATTTTCACCAGGTCAAGCAACAGTTGGCATTGCTAGCTGCTTGTGGCCTAAGACTACCCTCAAACTCTAAAGGTGTGAATGCATAGCTAATATGAAGCTGCCTATGAATGCAACATTTAGTATGATTGATATTATCCCAATGGCAATTTTTTCTTTCAGTGTGTTGAGTAACATAGTCTGCATAGGTTATAAATTAGTTTCGTTTTAAAAATATATTGTATTAAATAATTTTGTATGATTGATGAAAGTTATTACACAAAATTAATTATAAGTGAAATTTATTTACTTATTTACGTCTATTCCATCTTAGCAACGTATGTTCTTTACTTATTAACTAATTAGTACATATTGGGTAAAAATTGTCTTTCTATCCATTTAAAAAAACTATTATTTTCAAGATACAAATACGATTTTTATGGAAAATTGTCTTTGTATGTCAAGATGTTTCATAAAAATCGTCTTTGTATCCATTTTTTTTAAAAAATATTATTTTCAAGATACAAACGTGATTTTTACGGAAAATTCTCTTTGTATGTCAAGATACAAAGATGATTTTCAGTAAAAATCGTCTTTGTATCCATTTTTTTTAAAAAAAATTTATTTTCAAGATACAAAGACGATTTTTACGAAAAATCGTCTTTCTATGTCAAGATACAAAGATGGTTTTTACGATTTTTCGTAAAAACCATCTTTGTATCCATTTTTTTTTTAAAAATTATTTTCAAGATACAAAGATACAAATTTTTTTTTAAAAAACCATCTTTCCATCTTTATGGAAAAATCGTCTTTGTATCCATTTTTTTTATAAAAAAAATTCAAAGATCCAAAGAGGGTTTTTACGAAAAATCGTCTATGTATCCATTTATTTTTTAAAAAAAAACAACAACAACCAAGACGGTTTTTTGAATCGTCATCGAAAGTGTCGCTTTTCAATGACATGCGCAACAATTACGATTCTACAACCGTCGTCGTGTGGGGTTTAGAATCGACGTCGTTTGTGTCGCTTGTAGTAGTGACATTTCACATGTCTTTTTGCAAATAAATGAAAACAAAATCAGATTGTCAATTCTAGGGGGAAAAAAAGCAATGTGCCCACATATATGCAGTAGAACATGCAACAGTTATAAAATATGTGTATATGACAATGTTACTTTTGGTTGCAGTCCAAAAGATATTCTAGCATCTTATCTACTAAAAAAAGATATTTTTTATTTTTTAAGAGTGTTTGATTTTTAATTTTTTTTTATAGTTTTTATAAAAGTAAAAGTTGTCAGTGAAAATACAATGAATACCTAATCCAATAAACCAAGAGGGGGAGTGAATTGGTTTTTGCCCTCTTTTAAAATTTCTTACAAATCAATATACAGCGGAAGAATTATTTGGATCGTATCTTAGATCAAAAACAATTTAGAAAACAATTATCTTCACCAATCAATTAACTCTTGTGCTAAATCAAAGTTTGAATGATACACAAATCGAATATCTCAAGAATTCAATGAAACATAAACCTAAACTTACATGCACACGAGTTTATACTGGTTCACCTCTCAACTCCGGAGGCTACATCCAGTTTATCTTCTAACCCAAACAAGGTTAGAGTTCCACTATAACAAATCTTAGTTCTTTACACGCAATCAACAATGCCTCTTTCACCTACCCTAGGCAAAATTCAAAATCTACTCCCTAGATTTCTCAAAAGACCTAGAACCAGAGATCCCTTCTCTGTTCAACCCCTAGAAAAATCCTTTCTAGTACAGCTTTAAAGAACCCCAAATGTTATATGGAAAATCAACAAAGATTACAACTATTACAAACAAAACAACAAAACACTAAAGCTTAAAGTCCAAGAAAGATATCACCTCATTTTCCTTGCAGCAAAAAGGATATGAACGAATTATACAACCTGAGATGATGTATGAAATACTTTCTTGAATCTTCTTGAATCACCAATTTACATGAATGATCACACACAATGAGTTCTTTGACTAAGCATCCATGTTGAATCTAACTCAATTGAACAACTCTCTAAAAATGAACTTTTAAACTCTTTTGAACATTTAGAGAATGTAGAAACTCTTATATGAACGAAAGCTCTCTTTCTAAAACTTAAATTTCAGTGGCACAACTTTTCTATTTATAAAAAAATAGATTTAACAGACTGTAATCGATTATTTCGTTATGGTAATCGATTATTTAATCATCAGTAATCGATTATTCTGTACTGATAATCGATTAAATTGTTCATCTTAGTTCTGGAAATCTTGAACGAACATAATAATCGATTATTTTACCATGTAATAGATTACTCCAGAATGACATACTTACTTCACAAGCAGAGGTAATCGATTATAACACTATTTAATCGATTACGCCAGATCATGTCAAAAACACTACAAAGCATATTTAATCGATTACGATTATTTGGTAATCGATTAAACCAGTTCATCCTGTTGTGCTGAATTATGCAGATGCCTTATGTAATCGATTATTTCCTCAGATAATCGATTACACCAGTGTTCATAAATCTGTGTCAAGACTATTTAATCGATTACAAGGAAATGGTAATCAATTAAACTGTTCTTAAACCATTTTCCAGAAATTCAAACAAGCTGGTAATCGATTATTTTACTTAAGTAATCGATTAAAACAGTGTAAAATCATTTTATGCTTGTTTAGATGCACTTTATGCAGTTCTATTCATTTGCACAATCTAATATGATTATCAACCTATGTATGAATGTATGTATGCATGAATTACTTAATAGCTGCAGAGGATTATAAGGATTTATCTTAATGAACCAAGCTTTAATCAATTTTACAAATGCCATCAAATTTGAGTGGGCATGTAAAAATATCAAAACCAAATCACTTCTATCAACCTTGATTCCTTATCTTCAGCTTCTTGAATCTAACAGTCAGACCATTTCTAAAAGTTCAAATTTCTAACTTATGGAATGCTACTTTTCAGGAATCTATTCCCTAAATTATGCTTGGACAATAAGATCCTCAAAAAATTTCAAAATGACAAATGATACCCTTCCCATTTCTGAACGCACATGGTTTCTCTCTCTTGCTCCTTTGAAGAGTTTTGCGCTTCCGCTCGAAGGTTCTGCGTCTTCCATGGTTTCTCTCTCTTACTCCTCTGAAGAGTTTTGCGCTTTCATTCAAAGGTTCTGCGTCTTCCACTGAAGGTTTTGCTTCTTCCTTGCTCCTCTGTTCCTCAATCTCTCTTTTTTTTTTTTTTTACTTCTCTTCATATCATCCTTCTTCATCTCTTCTTTTTTGTTTGTTAACATCATAGGTTAACAATTTCTTCATCAATTTCTTTTTCTTCTCTTTTAAATTTTGAATCATTATGGATTAGGGTTATGGTTTTGTTTGTCCCATTAATTATTCTGAATGTTGACCCTTGAACATATTATTGTGGAGATTGCAAAGTTTTCCCTAAATATTCTTGAATGTTTATCATTGTTTCTATTTCTTAAGCTTGTGAAATGTATCTCAATCAAGTTCCTGTGAAAAGAAAGAAAGCAAAATGGTGTGATAAAAAGATTGAGATTTTGCTGAAAGTGTGCATAAAAGAGGTGAATGCTGGAAATAAACCTCACAACCACTTCACTAAGCTTGGTTGGGCAAATATTGCAGAAAAGTTCAATAAGGCAACAAATTTGACATATGAATATAAGCAATTCAGAAATAAGTGGAATTCTTTAAAAAAGGAATGACAATTATGGGCTAAGCTTGTTGGGAATGACATTGGTCTTGGCTGGGATGGACAGAAGAAAACCATTGTTGCTAGTGATGAATGGTGGGAAGCCAAAATTCAGGTGTGTACTATTCAACTAATATTCTAAAAATTGTAACTGTTTCAAAATTCAAGTGTGCCATTATCTGTGATGTGACTTTTACAAACTTAACTATGAGAGTCTGTCTTCCTATCTAATAAGAGCAAGCATTTTTATTTGCTTATGCCCAAATCGAGAATCTAAGTAGACGTGGTAAGGGAAAAGAAAATGTGAGTTTTAATAAATTTGTTGGGCACCCCCTATGTTGGACCATAGGAGGAAGGTGAGGGAGGGAAAGAGGAGTTTTCACCATACTTATTACTGAATTCTTATATAGCAAGTAGAGAAAGTAGACATAGAAAAAGTGAGGTCTCTCTTGGGTTGATAAAATGCACAGGGAAAGGAGAGGTTGGACAAGAGTTTGGTGAGGTTTGGGCTGGAGTTCCCTGCTAAGTGCTACTCTATCTGTATTTTCTATCCTTTTATTTTCTTGTGAGAGTCAGAGGTTCTACAATGAATTATCATTGGAATTACTTCTTTCTGTAATGAAATACCTGGGTTCTAATCATAATTCCTTTGTTGTATCCTTTTCAAGTGTTTGGTTTAGCTAGAAAATCACAAATTAACAGTACCTTACTACCTTTAATGTATTGTCCAGAAAAAGGCAGCGCAAGATTATTGACTTAATATAGTCATCTAAATAATTTAACTATCTAGAACACACTGGAAAAGATTTTTGTTTGCAGCTAATGGGTCTTGTACCTTGAATATTTTAGACTTATTTAGATTACTGTTTATTGTACTCTTACAGGTATTGAATTCTTGTTTACTGGTATTGGAAGTGTATAAAATCTTCAGTTTTCTTCATTGTGTTCTTGGGATTAGGAGTTCTGATTCCAAATGTCTAAGTGGAGTGCATCTTACTTGATATGTCATGAATCATAGGTGTTTTCATGGTAAATAGGGTGTGTAAACTGATATGCTGTTAGCATATATAGTTTTTAGGTTAGTTTTATTAGGAACATAGAAAGAATATAGGGAATAAATGTTAGAATAAGTGTAAAAGTGATTAGTTTTATGTTTATTGGTGATTCTATGCTATTTTGATGTTTAAGGTCAAGAAAAGCAAGAAAAGAAGCAAAAGAAAGAGCCAACTGAAGCTGAGACCTCACGCTAACCGCGCCATTGCCACGCTAACCGCACCAGAAGCACTGGAGGTTCACGCTAGTCGCGCCAACCTCGCGCCAGTCGTGCCAGAGACACTGGAGCCTCGCGCCAAACTCGCGCCATTCGCGCGGACGAGTACGGGATTTCTGAATTAGCTTAAAGATAACATAAGATTGATGGGCTTTAGGGTTTTAGGACTTAGATATAAATATAACATTAATAGGATGCATAAGGGAAAAAATAGACACTGAAAAACGGAGCAAAGAAGGCAAGATCAAAGAAAAAGATTCAAGGCTAAGAAGAAGCAAGAAGAACAAGAAGGAGGCAAGATTGAGGGGTTTGTAACTCTGCATACCTTAGCTTCTTCCTTTTCTCCTTTCTTCACATTGTATTAGGCCAGACATCATTATGTCTGGCTAAATCCTTTATAATTATGGTTTAGCCAAAAGCCAATGTGAACTCTGTGTTTCTTGAATTGAGTTTAATAAAGTTTCTTATAATTGTTTCACTCTACTTTATTCTTTCATTATTATATCTAATTAGACTTGATCAATCTATTAGGTTATTTAGGGCTATAATTCACAATAGGAATATTGGGGTTTTAGTTTCTGAACGCAGTAGAGTGACAGTTGCGATATTACCTAGGGATAGGGATAAAGGACTGCAAATTCTTGTTATGCTAGCTTCATGCTTAATCTAAAGGGAATTACTAAGGGATTAGGATTCTTAACTTAGGTTAAAGGGTTAAATGACCGAGGAATCAGGGTTTAACTATATTAGAAAAGCATAAATCTGAATAATTACATTAAATAGAGTTAAATTATCAATTCAATTACATAGAGTGAACTGTGGTGATTGTCCTTTGCCATAATTATTCTTAAGTCTTGATCAACATTTAAATTACATTGTTTTTTATATTCTGTATTTACAATAATTAAATTCAAACTACAATCCAACTCTTTCAACAATTTCATTCCATTTCCAATATTAAGAATCTTAAATTACAATTTACATTAGTGCCTCAATCCTCGTGGAGACGATACTTTCTTATCACTTTATTACTTGGAACGATCGGTGCACTTGTCGTGTCGCAACATAAACCAGGATATCTTTTTGTACATTCATTGTTATCTAATTTAAACAATAAATTTTATTCCCCTTACTATCTCTTTCTCCCTTTCTTTTTGTTACTTGGGCAATTGGTGGTTCCTTAGTTTGATTATTTTGTTGGATGATTCTATTGGCTATTGCTTATTGTGTGTCTGCTTTGGTTTTGGCTCCATTTTTTTTTTCTTGGTTGATACCTTATTCACACCCCCTTAATTCATTCACTTTCTCTCATGAAAAATCTTACGTGTTGGAAAAAAAAAAGCATTTAACAAAACATATGACCTGTGTGTGTAGATTAGCATTATTCCACTTTGGCATCTTGTATACAATTTCACTTATTTTTTTAGCCTTGGCCTTCAAAGTTGTGCCCTTCCAATATCTATGCTTACTGAATTATTTTATCAACCCTATTATTGTTTTATTAGGAAAAGTAAATTCTGCTACAATATAACTCTCCAATCTAACAGATTTTTAATCATATTATAAATCTGATATCTCAACTTCAGTAACTTTGTGCATTTGCCATGTGGAGTGATGGTAGGTAAAAAGAAGGTGGCGTATTGTAGCTTTGTTTTTACACAAATTATAGGATCCTTTGAATGTCTGTGTTTTATGTTGTTTTGCAAGTTTACTCATGGTGATATGATGAATTACCTCTTGGCAATTAATCTAGATGTACATCTTGAAATATCATCTGGGTCTAGGATTCTTGTTGCAGTTGTACTTAGTTCTACTTAAATAGAGCTATGTCGGTTTTCTATGCTTGTATGAATATTTGTTTCCTTATCCCCTCTCTTTGGGTTTATTTGTAATATAGTAGCAGCTAAGGCTAGAAGTGACGCTAGACCTAGCTCAAGCTTAACTTTATAAGAAATCGAGTTCATTCCCTTGGCTTAAGCTCAACTCACAAACTAAATTTCAAGCTTGATGGATCGATATCTAGTTGTAATTTAGTAAAATTCTTGTTTTCTTTTTCAAATATTCAATTGAAAATAATCTAGCCAAAATGTTGATGCTTGTTGTAGCTAATGTTACCAATTACTTCATGAATTATGTTGTGAAAAATCCATGTAGAGATTCAAGCATGACAGGTCATCGTTGGATATCTGAAATTTTAAATGGTCATCCAATACGTTGTTATCAGATGTTTAGAATGAAGAAACTTGTCTTTCTTGAATTATGTGATATCTTGGAAATCAAGTACAACTTAAAGAAAACTTGAAATGTCAGAATTTATGAGCAAGTTGACTTGTTTTTATACATGTTAAGTCAACCAGGTTCTGTTCGTAATTGTGAGGAAAGATTCCAACATTCAGGTGAAACAATATCTAGACATTTCCATAGTGTCTTAGAAGTTGTGTGTTTGTTTGCAAAGGATATAGTTAAGCCTGTTGATCCATCATTTAGAGATACTCCTGATGAGATTTTCAAAGATGCCAGATATCGCCCTTATTTTAGGGATTGTATTGGTGCAATAGATGGGACTCATATACGAGTTTGTGTTCCCTCTCATCTACAAGGAGTCTATATTGGTCAAAAAGGCTACACTACCACTAATGTCATGGTTGTTTGTGACTTTAGCGAGTGTTTCACATTTGTTTGGGCAGGTTGGTAAGGTTTTGTGTAACGACCCGCCACGTCACTACTGTATCACTATCTCTTAATCATGCCATTATTATGTTTTAAATGAAAACTTCTTTAATTTGATTATGAAAACAATAGTTTTTTTTTTTTTGCGAGCACATAATGACCATCATCATAAAATAAACACATAAATAAGATACGCATAAGACATCTCAAATATATGTACACATATATATATACTAAACATATTTCAGTCGTAGGTACAATTAATTATGTCTAAAATGTACAAGTATTTTACAAAGGAAACAAGAATTAAACATCGGGGGTGTAACTAGTAAAACACGGGGTGTGACTATCAAAACAAGGGGTGTAACTGGCAAAACATAACTCCTGCCCAGGATCTAACTCATCGACATCCTGGCAACTCGGCGGCTCCAACCAAAAGGGGTGGTCATCTTCTAAATCACCTACTGCTACCTGTCTGCTCACACGAACGCGGTTCACGATCATCACATGTACCAAACCACACGGTACAACAAAGCAAATGTGAGTTCATCATGTAAAACAACAATCAATAGATAACATCAGCTAAGGAAGACAATTCAAACATCACAATATCACATATCATCCAGGCATTTCATCACACAGCCAACATGGACAATCAATCCAAAATATTCCATAAGCCAACTTGTAATGTCTAGCATGATGTCTGCTCCTGACTCAACTCTCAGCATGCAATGTGGTACCATCATGGAAATAGCTCATCCATGTGGTCTCGATGATGCAGTAGCTTGTCAGGGTCACTCTGTCATGCACAGGTCGCTCCCCCCAGTAGTGATCAACATTCGGGTGTCAGAAAGAGTACCCAACAGATGTGGCGCCCCAGTACTCCAGTACCCTACAGCCAATCATCTTATTTCCATCGTGAAAATGTAGTATGTCACATGGGCACCATCAATGTATGGCCCGGCCCGGGACAAATCGGTCCTGGCTAGGATAATGCCATACACCCCCCATGTACATATGCACCGCCTCAAACGAGGGCCTCATTGATGCACCGACCGTGGTCCTTGCAAGGTTAACCACCTGGTCCCGGCATCTCACGTGTCTATACATAGTATATCACCACGACACCATCAATGTATGACCCGACCAAGAATGTACTCTTCCAGGCTAGGTTAATGTCATACACCCCCGTGGGTATCTATGTATATCCACCCGCATTAGATAACTATGGGCACCATCAATGCATGGCCCGGCCAGGGAACAAACCTGTCCTGGCTAGGATACCGCCATGCACCCTCCATGGTATCAATGCATATCATCAACTCATGAGCCAACCTTCCAAGGTTTCAGCATTATCATATAGATCCATTACACACACGTCCATAGTACACAATATAGACTAGAGAACTGGTGTGAAGTATTAGGTGTCCGGGTGGGCACTTAGACATAACCACTATGATCATGAGGTAAGAACCCGAACAAGGTTAGACAAGGTCGGACCTTGGACTTACAAAACACCAAAGATGTACTCAACATTGTGCAATCGATTACATAAGCATTTGTAATCGATTAAAAATAGACAGCACAAGCTCGACAGCTCCAAAGGAAGAAACGAGCTTAACCGATTTAAATAAAGAATAGGCACGGGAAGGGAACCTGGTATCCCTAAAGGAAAGAAGGCAAGTTCAACAACTCGAGAGAAGGAACGAACCCGGGAAAGGAACCCAGTCGTTCTAAAGAAAAGGACACGAGCTCAACTAAGTAGGGGAGCCCGATGGCTCTTTTATCGAGAAGTCACGAGCTCATCCGAGTTAGGAAAACCCAATGGCTCTTTTCCCGAGAAAACACGAGTTCATCCGGGTAAGGAATCCGATGGCTCTTTTTCCAAAAAGACACGAGCTCATCCGAGTTAGGGAGCTCGATGGCTCTTTTTCCTGAGAAGGCACGAGCTCATCTGGGTAAGAAACCCAGGATATCTAGAGAAAAGAAAGTGAGCTCAACATCCCTAAGGGAACAACCCCGGGTAAGGAACCCGGTATATAGACATCCGCCAACAAGGATTACTAAGAGTCATGTCTCGCATGTACGTATACATGCTACGTAAAGAGTTCAGCTCGACATACCCAACCCGGTATCCGACACCTCCACAAGCACTACTAAAAAGTGTCTTGGGAGTTTTCTGCATTAAAGTGCCAACCTCACACGCCTGCACAGGGAGTTCTTACAATGTCAACTCCCCCACAAAACATCATCCAACTCTTCATACCAGGACACCATCAAACATCCACACACAAGAACACCATCAAACATCAACATACCACATCTCATTCATTAAAAGACAGTTTTACTACGAAAACAACACACAACAGGGACATGCAGTCATCTTCATAGTCGGACTCCCTGATCCCCTTACCTAACCAGGAGTTCTTTGTATAGTCTAGCGGTGTTGAAATACTGACTTCTGAAGTGTGAAAGCAAGAGCAGAGCTCTGTTCTTCACGAAGGGTCGTCTAAGACTCTCGCTTTGGTCACGAGGTTTCTCTTGACGTAGGGAGTTTCATTGTAAGCTACGGCGGTCCTCGGGGTTGAAGGTGACACAGAAGGGTTGAGGAAGAAAGGTTTTTGGGTATGGGTAAGCTTAGAGAAAAGAGATAAAAGCGCAAAGAGGAAGAGAAGAAAGGAAGAAATAAGCTTCTACAACACCGCTCCACTGCCTATATACCTCGCTGACAGGACATGTCCACTATGCGTGCACAGACAGCAACCACAGACCAACAGAGTTGACTTAACATATCAATCACCAAAAACGTATACCAAGACAAAAACACAAAACAACAATTACCAATTAAATCAATTAATTAAGCAACATAACACACATCAAACATCAAACTTAGCAACTTGAAATTTCAGGGTGTTACATTCTGCACATGATACTATGATATTTATGGAGGCTTTACGTAAGGCTGCATTGCATTTTCCACATCCTCCTCAAGGTACTTAACATTTATATATTATAAATATACATATCATTATAAGTTTGTGTTCTTACATGTACTATTGCTTTATTCTTTAGGTAAATATTATCTTGTTGATTCTGGTTACCCTACTTTTACGGGCTTCAGATATATACATCTATTAACAGTGTTTTCTTTAAATCCAAAGGAAACAACGGTATCATTGAACTTAAGGTACCATTGTCTTGAAGCTTGTTTAAGTTCGTATATTGATTTCTTAAGTTTGCACACTATGTGCTCTTTTCCCTTTTCTATGAACCCCATTGGTTGGTCCATGTACACATCTTCCTCTAAGTTCCTATTTAGAAATGTGGTTTTCACATCCATCTGGTGTAATGCTAGATCATAATGAGCCACCAATGCCATAATGATTCTTAGAGAATCCTTTCTTGAAACTGGTGAATAGGATTCTTTATAGCCAATGCCATCTTTTTGAGTGAATCCCTTTGCAACTAATCTAGCTTTATAACTGTTCTAAGTTACCATGAGAGTCACGTTTGGTCTTAAAGACCCATTTACATCCAACTCTCTTACATCCTTCAGGTAACTCAACAAGGTCCCAGACCTCATTTTGTTCCATAGATTTCAACTCATCTTTCATGGCATTTAACCACTTGTCACCATCTTCACTATTCACGACTTGTGAAAACGTCACTAGATCATCTTTTATACCCAAGTCAAATTCAGACTCTTGTAGATATACCACATAATCATTAGAAGTAGCAGATCTCCTTTCCCTTTGAGATCTTCTTAATGCTATTTGTTGTGGTTCTTCTACAATGGGTTCATTCGGTTCATTGGCAATAGTTTCATCATGAGCAATGGGATCATTCATTTGTTGTTCTTCATTATTATTAATTGGTTCAATAACATGAGGAACAACAACTTTACTAAAGCTACAAGTCAAAGGAACTTGTACTCTCACTTCTTGAATTGCCACTTTACGTGGTGTTTCACTCCCATTAACTTCACCATCTTCAATGAACCTAGCATTTCCAGTTTCTATAATCCTTGTGGTATGATTAGGACAGTAAAATCTATACCCTTTTGACTTTTCTGGATAACCAATGAAATAACCACTGATTGTTCTTGCATCCAATTTCTTTTCTTGTGGGTTGTAGTATCTAATTTTTGCCTGGCAACCCCAAACATGTAGGTGCCTTAAGCTAGGTTTCCTTCCTGTCCACAATTCAAAAGGAGTCTTTGGAACTGCTTTACTAGGAATCCTATTTAATACATACATGGCAGTCTTTAGAGCATAAGTCCACAATGAAATGGGTAAAGAAGAATTACTTAACATACTTCTAACCATGTCCAACAAGGTTCTATTACGCCTTTCTGATACACCATTCTGTTGTGGTGTACCTGGCATTGTGTATTGAGCACAAATACCACGCTTTTCTAAGAATTTAGCAAACGGGCACGGATGTTGTCCACTTTCATCATACCTTCCATAATACTCACCACCCCTATCAGACCTGACAATTTTCACCTTTCTCTCTAATTGCCTTTCAACTTCATTAATGTAAATCTCTAAAGCATTTATAGCTTGAGATTTATCATGTAGCAAATAGACATAACCATAACGTGAATAATCATCAATGAAAGTGATAAAATATTTCTCTTTATTGAAAGATTTAACATCAAAATGACCGCAAACATCAATGTGTATAATTTCAAGAAGTTGAGTGCTTCTTGTGGCTCCTTTCTTTGTGTGTTTTGTTTGTTTGCTTTTGATACAATTTACACAAATATTTATATCAGTAAAATCTAAATTCGGAAGGATTTCATTCTTTACCAATCTTTTAATTCTTTCTTTGGAAATGTGTCCCAAAGGTTTATGCCACAAGTAAGCGAAACTTTCATTAATTAAGGTACATTTAGTACCAACATTATGATGCAGAATCATAAGCGTTTCAGCATAAAGACTATCAAGACATAATTTATATAATCCATCACATAAAGTACAATTTCCAATCAAATAATTGTGCTTGTACAAACTGAAACTACCACTACCAAATTTAAAAGATTATCCAGCTTTATCAAGTTTGGAAATATAAACTAAATTCCTAGATATACTAGGTACATAAAGAGTTTCACATAAGTCCAAATGATGTCCACTGTCAAGGATCAAACAGTAAGTCCTAACAGCTTCCACTGGAACTTTCACTCTATTACCCATAAGGACAAACTTTTCATTTGGCCTTGTGGTTTGGGTCGTAAGGAATCCCTACAAAATATTAGAAACATGAGTTGTACATCCAGAATCAATCCACTAAGTATTATATGAAACTTCAACAAGGTTTGATTCATAACATACATAAGCATAAGGCTTACCTTTCTTTTCAAACCAAGCCTTACATTTCGGGCAATCCTTTTGGAAGTGCCTAGCCTTACCACAGAAATGGCATTTGTTTCCATTATGTTTCTTCTTGTGGATTTGAGAAGAGGAGGCCTGATTGATCTTTAATGGTCCTCTTCCCTTCTTCTCATGCTTCTTACCATTTTTCTTTTCAGCTCCTTGATGTTTGACATAATTGATGGAATGAATTCTCTGGTTCTTAATTCTAGTTTCCTCTTGAACTAACATACTATGCAATTCATGCACATTCCATTTGTCTTTCATGGTATTATAGTTCATTTGGAAAAGACCATACTCAGACGATAATGAGTTCAATATGAACTGCACTAGGAAATTTTCATCCACATCCATTCCCAATGACTTCAATCTTGCTACAATATTTGTCATTTCAATAATATGCTCATACATAGTACGTGAACCATTGAATTTCATAGTGGTCAATGTACTCATTAGTGTCCCGGCAAGAGACTTGTCAGTAGTTTGGGAGCACTCTTCCACAATTTTTATCACTTCTTTAGCACTTTTAGTTTGTGGAAGAATTGACTTAATGTTACTTGCAATGCTTATTTGCATGTACATCAGACTCAACCTATTGGATCTTTCCCAGTTCTTAAAATGGACCCTTTCATTCTCAGTGCTTGAATTAGTAATAGCACTAGGTTTCTCTTCTCTAAGAACCAAATCCAAATCCATTATCCCAGGGTAAAATTCAATTTGCTCTTTCCATTCAAAGAAGTTTAGTCCATTGAAAACTTCAATAGTTGAGAAAAGCGAATGTGTAGCGATAGGTACTGCAAGGTATAAAATTTGAAAAATTAATGCTTTGAATCATACATATCACATACTAACATAATTCACAGATTCATACATCATAAAATGCATAATAATGTTCACCTTTGGGAATCCATTAATACACAACATTCAGCTATTATGATGCTAGTAAATTTTGTTTTTCATAATTTGGCAATAATACATACACCAACTAGGATTACTTACTATCTTTGGATATATAAATAGAACTATCCGTGTATCTATTATGCCAACATTCATGTTCATTTATTATGACGACAAATAATCATCCTTTGGGTTGATCCTTAACTGTCCCATAATAATAAACTTCAACTCATCCATAAAATAATAATTTTAATACATTCATAGCATCATAATTATGGAAGGTTGAAATGAACATACAATTTGGAATTAAATCACTCATACAAATTTGGCCACTTTGATGACTAACAAATTCACCATACTTTAATTCCAAACTATAAACATTTCATAAATAATAATGTTCACCTTTGGGAATCCATTAATACACAACATTCAGCTATTATGATGCTAGTAAATTTTGTTTTTCATAATTTGGCAATAATACATACACCAACTAGGATTACTTACTATCTTTGGATATATAAATAGAACTATCCGTGTATCTATTATGCCAACATTCATGTTCATTTATTATGACGACAAATAATCATCCTTTGGGTTGATCCTTAATTGTCCCATAATAATAAACTTCAACTCATCCATAAAATAATAATTTTAATACATTCATAGCATCATAATTATGGAAGGTTGAAATGAACATACAATTTGGAATTAAATCACTCATACAAATTTGGCCACTTTGATGACTAACAAATTCACCATACTTTAATTCCAAACTATAAACATTTCATAAATAATAATTGATTTTTTTTACACTTTATCATATTCTCGACAACTTCAATTGTTCTCTAATTACCAAGAACTAACAATAAAGGTCTACAACTTTTATATATATTTATGTCACATAATGCGAATTCATGAAACCATAAATAATGGGTCTTGCAATAATTGAATTCAATAGAGGCATCCACAATAATTGCATAATATAAATATATCAGTAGACTTTGTCCAGATTTGATGAAAATGTCATAACGAAAACCAAAACGCTAAATTGAATTTTCAATATATATATATATAAAGTCACCACTGTTTACGTCTTTATTCTTTCTTAAAAAGAATCCATACATCGTTAATGGAAAGTATCTTTCTCTTAATCATGACTTTTGAAAACTTAATTTCTCAAGAATCAAGAATTCATTCATAACCATACATGAAAAAACATGAATTCCCAAAAACATGCTATGATACCACATGTAAACATTAATCTATAATTTCATGTTCAATAACAATCACATCAAGAACATGAAAAAAAATCTTGAGGATTCATGAGTTTTACATAAACATATCTTTGTCCATAATTGCAGAAGATCTTTAATGGTAGAATGCTTTCTCAAAGTCTTGACCCTTTCAATTCTTGTATCTTCTTTGATAGGGATGAGATACAACTCTCATGGGTAGACAATGAATGTATTCAGTTTTCTAGATCTCTATTTATAAGAAAACTGAACTACTACGTTTAATATAATTACACCTATCAACAATTATCTTTTAATATAACTGCATCTATCAACAGTTATCCTTATGCCCTTTATTCATTAAATCAAATAACATTTATTTAAATGAGTCACAATGATAAATCTTACAGATGGTCCTTCTATAGTGGTTTCATCACGACCAATGTGCTTCATTGAGTTGTTCGCTGCCACTTGATGATTTCATCGTTGTTGGCTTGCTACTAATGTCGTTAATGGCTCCATTAGTGTTGGATGCAATTCGAGTTTCCATGAGAGGCCTTTGGTTATATATATATGGGATTTGCTAACATACTTTCACCTTTTTTTCACTTGGAGTATATATAACTGAAAATACCATGTATCTTGTAACACTCTAACATAACATGATCATATAGAAAGTTAGAGCCATCCAAACCCCCTCAAAACATGCATATAAAAAGAAATAGTTTTCTAAGGAAAACTACATGGAATTTGAGTAATTGTCTTAGAAATGTTATTTTAATGACCATTTTGTGGGTAATTATGTGAATATTTCATTATATGTAAGCTTGTTTGATCTTGTTTATAATTAAGTTTTGAATAAATTAGAATAGCTTTAAAATAGTTTAATTGTTTGATTTTTTATCTAATTTTAATTTATTTTGTTGTAGAAATAAATGAAGAAAGAAGAGAGCTGGTGTTGGGACCCAATTCAAGGAGCTTTCAAAGGAAATTTTTTAGGCTAAAAGGGCCAAACATGTCAAGCTTAGGGCACATCTCAAGCTAAGCCTACAGCCACTTGAACCAATGCAACTTTGATATGCTCACCCAGCGAGCAAGTGCAAGGTAAGCGCATAGCTCAATTACGCATACACAACAATGCAATGCATTTGACTCTATTTAATACACAACAATTATCTCAGTTGGTATCCTCGTTTTCCAGCAAAAAGTTTTCGTCTCAATTCACCAAGAATAGATATACTAGTATCCTAGTTTCCCAGTCAGAAGTCGCACGTCTCAATTCACCAAGAACAGAGATGGAACTGATATCCTAGTTTCCCAGCTGTGACCTTTTCCAAAATCAAGAAGAAGATTACAATAAAATAGTTACATTTACGCTTCTATTCCTTAAGCAAATAGGTATCTTTAAATCTTGATGGAGAGTTGAAGAATCAGACTTGTCAAATATTTCTATATGATCTCAGAGCAATTCTCTCAATGATGCAAATATAAACTCTCTAAAATCTAATATTATTTGGAATGAAATGCATACTCTAAACACAAAAATATGTTTCTATTTATACTAATTTAAGTCAATTTTTGAATGCAATCCTAAAAGATATTCTGCAATCTTAAAGATATTTTATTATATTATGTAATGCAATCTTAAAAATATTTTATCCTATTTTTGAACATTAAAAGATATTATATCCTATTTTTGAGTGCAATCTTAAAAATATTTTATCTTATCATGCAATACAATCTTAAATATATTCTATTATATTATGCAATGTAATGTTAAAAATATTCTATCATATTTTTGAATACAATATTAAAGATTATCTTGGCAAGATCAATCTTCTAATAACCTTACATAAAATCTAAAAAATGTCATCTTGAATGATATCAATTTTCAGGATTCTTCAAATAATCTTATTAATTATGTTGATCTTCATAAATCCAAAATATCAGTAATTTCAAAATATCAAATCTAAAATATCAGTAATTTCAAAATATCAAATAATTATCATCGGTGCAATAAATCTAATAATGTAGTATTCATTGTTTGTTATCATCAAAACTTTATAATTTTTTTATGTATAAAAGATTCAACAAATATCCAACAGTTGCGACAATGGCTGCACAATATGTACTTTGATGATTATGCAGAATTCAGGAAGATTGATATGCAGAGGATTGACTACTATGCCCGTCGATGCCAGGGGACAATGGAGTAGGAAATGCAATTGGATTGAGGGTTTTGAATTTTTATTGATCAACTTCCTCTACTACTTCTATATGGTGGAGGAAACTATATATGCTAGATAAAGAGTACTATAACAAAGTGCTCGTGTCTTTCGTTTTCTCAAAGTGTTATAAGCAAGTTTGTTTTTTGCATGATGTTTGGATTGAAAATGATAGTCTAAAATATTATTTTCCTTGGTTATTTCAAATCTCATGATAAGGATGATGTATATGCGGCAGAAATGAGAGAATGGCCGTCTGATAATAATTGGTGTTGGTTATGGAAATGGAGGAGTCTTTTTGGGTGGGAAGAGAGGTTGTTGGCAGATTTGGTAATCGGAGGAATCTTTTGGCCTTGTTGGAGTTCAAATATAAAGGTGAAATTTGATATTCAATAAAAATAAACAAATTCAACAATATATAAGATTTTGAATTAAATATAATGTTAAGTTGATGATGTATTTATAATTCATTGGTAAAAATCTCATTTTGTTCTCGCCATTTTTCAACCAAAATCTTTAAGAATCAACTTGTGATATTTTATCACATTTTTAGTTGTAGTCAAGGACTTCATATTCTTTTAATTCTTTTTATTTTTAACTTTTTTTAGAAGTTTTGTAACCTTCAAAGTGCTTGTGTTTTCTTGGCAAGTTATCTTGAATAGATTTCTAAATCAAATTAATTTATGTTAAATATGTGTTTTGTCTCAAGCGTAGGATTGTTTTCTTTTGCATGTTTTGTTTTTCCAAACAAGTTGGTCTAGTTCAGCCTGAATTTCTTATGTACTAGTATGTTTTTGTTAGCCCGACACTTGGCCCGTTGGCTGAATAGACAGGGTCAAACTGATCTATTTTTTACATATTTATTTATATGAATTTTAAAAGAGAAAATAAATAATAATAAGAATAATATTCAGCCAAATAGGCCAGATGATTTTAGGGCCAACATTTTCCAAACTAAATTATTTTTGGGCTTCTATTTTAGAGTTCAGCCAGTGAAACAATTTTCATCTATGCATATGTATATAAACTATCAACGACTTAATTTTCAAAAATGTCTTATATATACACTTAATCCCACTATTTTTACCATTTGTATATCTCTTAAAATTTCTCTTAATTTTCTAGAATATTATGTTTTTTTGTTTTAGATTTTGGAGTGGGTTGTGTTCGAAATTTGTCAAGTAATGCATTTAAATCTTATATTTTTTTTTTAAATTGAATTATGTAATTTACATTTTGAATATTATTTATTATTTTCTATTTTTATAATATTTTTATATTATATGAACGTCAGTGTAATATTAAATATTAATCATGGTTTAGTGGCGACAGTCTGCTTAGAACAAGAAGTCTTCAAGTACTAGTAGCTTTTTATTATGATTATTACTTTTATATTTATCATTTTAAAATATGTTATGTAATGTATGCTTGCAATAAATTTTATATTTATTAATTTTACTTATTTATTATGTAAAACATGTAGTATATATGCATTTTGTACCTAGCTAAGTATGTTCTTTTAGCCTATACTTGTTTAAAAAAATTTATTTATTTTATAGCATGTTATTTTAATGATATTTATTTATAAATATATGATTTTAAGATTTAGTAAGTACGTGTATATATTGCCTAATAATATGTATATATAATTATTTATATTTTTATTATTTAAACTACAATATTTAATGTGTAATAACTTATTGTACTTTTTTACATTGTTTTTTTTTTCATATTTCGAAAATTTCTTGATGAATAAAGAAATTTATCAAAATGACATTTATATAATTTTTTTTTAATTGTCAAATTTATAGTATAACATATTTCTTAGATATATGCGTACATCGTTCAGATATGGTATCAGAGTCTCTCAAGATTCAAAGAGAAGATGAATATGATAGTAATATTATGAGGCAAGTAAGAGATAATCAGCAACAATCATGAAACCTACTTCGGATAATACCAACACTCAACCTGTATTTTTTTATTTAACTTCTTCCCTTTCTCTTCCAAAAGGCTGTTCTAGAACCATTTCCTCAAAAATATAAGATCTCATAGAGTGTTTTTCATTTAATTATTTAAAAACGCTTGAGGAATAAATTTATATAGAGAAAAACATGTTATAGTTTTGTAAAAGAATGTCATTTCGTCATCCTACAACTAATTTTTTTTTACAATAAAGTTGACACTGAATTTTAAAACCTCACCAATGGGACCAATAAAGTATTATTTTGACTTATCCCTTCGACTTCCAGCAGGCCGCTACATTGAGACATGAAAAGCGGAATAGAGAATTTAATTAAGGCTTAAATATATATTTTAATGTAGTTTAGTATTTTTTTTCATTTTTCTTTTTTAGTCTGTATAAAATGTATTTATTTTATTTTTTTATTTAAAGTGTTTTAAGTAACACTTTAAACAGTAAAAACGTGTTTTAAATAATGAAAAATATGATCTAAAAAACGAAAAACAAAAAAACACATTTTACAGAATGAGGAAGGTGGGATATGAGAAAGGTGAAGGAGATGTTTCTAGAATGGGAAAGTGAAAAGATATTCTCGATTCCTCTGAGATATGTACAAAATGAGGACTCTCTATTTTGGAGTTTGTTTGGGGATGGAAGGTACTGTGTGAAATCTAGATATAAGATAACTATAAAGAGTAAGCTAGATGGAGTTACTTCTTCAAGTAGAATCCCTGGAGACCGATGGAAGATTAGTAGTCAACACAGGTGTAGTCAATTTGTTTGAAAAATGTGTCAAGATATCATACCCATGCGCCAAAACTTGATGAGAAGAGGAATGATGTTGGACCCCAGTTGTTCTAGGTGTGGGGAAAAGGTGGAATCTGCTACTCATGAATTGCTTACATGCGAGAAAGTTAGAAGATGGTGGTTTGCATCCCCATTAGCAATAAGGGTGGACAAAAATAAATGGGGCTTTGTAATGGAGTGGTTGGAAAATTTCATGAGAATGGGGAATAAAGAGGTTATGCCCAAGATTTTCTAGTTCTTATACATTATTTGGAGATGCAAAAACTTGCTTGTATTTGAATAAAACTTTGTACCCCTACCACAGATTCTTGCTCATGGTGAAGCCTTACATGTAAAAGAATGGAAGAAATCCCAAAAAGGAAGATAAAGGGGATCTAAGGTGGTGCCCTTAAAAAGGGATTGTGTTAAAATAAATTTTGATGCTTCGGTATGTAATGGAAGAGGGACTGAAATGGGAGCTATATCCAAAGATTGGGAAGGGGTGTAATAGTTGTTGCAACGGACTGGGAAAAATAGTGTTTTTCTCCCCAAATTTCTGAAGGTTTGTCCTTTCGATGGTGTCTAAAGGTGGCACAAGAAATGGGTATCCAAAGAGTGGTCTACGAGACAAATTGCCTTGATCTCATAAAGGAGTGGAAGAAAGAGAGTAGGGACTGTTGTACCTATCTCTCGGCCTTAGTGAAAGATTGTAAAAGTATGTTAAGCAATGTGGGTAACGTTTAATGTTTCCAGGTGCTTAGGTTCTGCAATAGTCTAACTGACCAACTAGCTAGGTGTGCGCTTTTCAACTTTAAAGTATGGCTTAGTGAGGTCCCATCACAAGTCTGAAACTTTGTAGACCAAGATAGAAGGGATTTTTTTGGTCTCTTCCTCTGTGAATGATTAATAAATTTGGTCTTTTATTCCTCAAAAAAGTAAAAATACCAACACTAAAGCACTTCATTGATTTTTTACTTCCAGTTTTCAATAATTGATTTTTTTCCATCAGTTTCTTGAAGAACTTTGTAAACTTATGTTTTAAGTAATGTTTGATTAAGGGGTTTTAATTAATTCACAAGAGTAATTAAATTGAATTTAAGTGTCACAATTAATTAATTAATAATTAATTATGAGGTGATGGTTTGTAATGTTTATGCTTAAACTATATTTTATGTGTGATTAGTTGATTTTAGAGTGTTTGAGCCTAAGTGAGTAAGCCTTGAGTGATGGGAAAGGGGTGTGAGCTTAGTGAAGTGTGGATGTGAAGAGAAGGAAGTTAAAGAGTTGTAAAACCCTCACAAACCCTTTATAAATATGAACCTAAATAAAAAATACCATTCTCTACTCGTTTCTCCTATTCCAAGAGAACCCTTCTCTTGGGAGCTTGAATTTTTGTCCACCTTTTGCAAAATGAAGCTCTTTTCTCTTCTTCATGTTGTTCTTTTGTGTTGTTTCTAGTGTGGTAAGGACCTTTCTTCTTTCTCCCTTCGTTCCATTTTTGTTTTCTCATAGAGCATCCATGGGAACTCATGAAAAAGGTTGGTTTTGGGGGATTTGATTTCGTTTGTGGTTATTTTTGGGTTTGTGGTGATGTTGCTTAGATGAACATGTTGTTGGAGTTGAGGAAAGCTCCTCCCTTGAATCCAAAGTTCATAATTTTCTACTCCTTCTTCCCAAAGCTTTTCTTTTTTGTTCTATAGAGGAAATGGAAGCTTAAATTCATGTTTTATGACATGTTTGATGTTTTAAATGTTGATATCTAGCTTTAGATGTTATAAGTTGTGTTTTCAAATTTATTGAAGCATTGAGTGCCATTTTGGAGAGCCATGGAGTGATTTTCGAAATTCATGGAAAGTTGCAGACCTTAGGCTTAAGCACCAGTATTTTTTGGGCTTAAGTGTAGGCCTAAACACAAGTATTTTGGGACTTAAGCGTAGGGCTTAAGCACAAGTGTTTTGCGGCTTAAGCATTGGACTTAAACACAAGTGTTTTAAAGACTTAAGCATGAGGCTTAAGTATAATATGTTTTTGGGGCTTAAGTAGGAAACTTAAGTGAGCTTAGTTTTCTATTATATATTTAAATATGATTCTCCAATTGGAACCTGAATGTGATTAACTTGTCATATGAACTAATATGAGATTTGTTGAACAAAAAAATGAACTAATATGAGATGTATGAAGTTGATATTAAGCTATTATCATTTAATTAACTTGTCTTATAAACTAATATGAGATGTATGATGTTGATGTCATGCTATTACTATGTAATTGACATTTTTAGGATATAATATGAGATGATTATGGTATGTTATGTTGAGTAACTATATGTACATGAGGACTTATAAACACTAATATGTTGAAGTGCTGATACATGTATGTCTTAATTATTGTAGTAAGAAATGCTCATAATTATGTTAATTGATGAATGTTTTGAGTTGTGTTGGTTGAATTATTAATGATGATATAAGTGTGGTTAAGATTATGTTGTTTTATGATTAGAGTTGACTTTATGTTGATATCATGAGATTCACATTCATATGAGTTTTTGGTGAGTTGTTTGTAAAAATTCAAGGTGTTGGAATGTCTTGCTATACTTATTGAACTAGGGATGGGTTCATGAGTGTGATGAACATATGAATGGTAAGTCTATGATATTATAACCTCTTATGGTGTTGAGATTGACGAATGAATTTGTAATGATGTATGATATTAATTTGAATGATCATAACATGCATTCATTAATGAATGTCATTACATTTGAGTAGGCACGTAAGTTGGGGTGCTAAAAAGGCCATCAACCTAGCGTTGGAGGTTGTCGGTGGTGGTTAACAGTGAAAGGGGATACAAAATGGATAGGCGAGCAAATTCTTAAATAGGTTAAGGTTATTGCAAGTCTTATAGGAGGTAAGCGATTGCCCAAGCTCATCCATTTTCGATAAAATCACACTTCTTTCATAGGGTTAATGTGAATCTCCCTGAATAGTTAAGGTGTAACTATGTTAAAGGGTGTATTTAGGTTAATCACTCAAGGTGAAATCTTCCGAGAGTAAAGAGTCAACATGACATTACATGATAGTTAGACATATACATTAATAATTATGACTTGAGGATTATGTGTTAATTGATGAGTTGTGGTAATGCTTTGATGTAGATATGATAATGTATGATAATTGAATCTATATGTAATGGTTAATAAACTGATATTATATGAGATGCCCTATTATGAGAATTCTAAGACTTTTACTTTATGTGTGATTTTTACATGTTATGTTATTTGTGGATCATGCTTTAATGGTTAAGTTTCATCATGTTTTATTATGTTTGTTTTTTGTAAACTTATGAATATGTTGCTGTATGTGTGGTTTGTGCCAATGATGATCCCGTATCTGGTGTACGTGAGGAGCAAATGGCTAGGAGGTGGGCCATGTCTTTAAAGGCTTCATGGACATGCATACCTGGACGTAAAGACGTGGTTTGTGTTTATGTTTTCTCTTTAGAGTTATTGCTCATTGAATTCTTAGCAAGCATAACAAGTCACGCAAATAGTATAAAACAGGAAGTTTGAGTATCGTACCCATGGGGACTCGCGTTATACTTGACAAAATAACAATGTTCATTAACTATGCCGTTTGGAACAACAATTATAATGATTGGATTGCGGAAATGTAAATAATAAGAGTATAAATAAATAAAACTATTTTTGGCATTTTTACGAACACATGGAGTGCAATGAAAAAAAAGTAAAATAACAAGGATAAAAGAGTTGGGATTGATTTTACTAAACCACCTCGTCATGCAAACAAAGATCACTAATCTAGTTTAAAGACCTATTATTATCATCAACTCACAAAAATACTCAATCCCCGATCCCTCAGATGGAAAGAATCTAAGTCTCTTGACTAAAATATCAATTTGGCTAGTCTAACCAAATTACTTGCTTTGATAGCAAGAGTTAAAAAAATGACTAACAAGCTTTGTCCCATCTATAGACACAAAACTCATTAGGTGTTCCTCTCTATTTCTAAGTTCAAAAGCATTTCCCAATGACAATTCAAACCACAACATCAAACAAAGGTGATCAAGTCAAAACAAGAATTAATGCATAGAAAAGAACACTTAATAATGAACAATAAACATAGATTAATAATCAAAATGTAAACATAAGGGTGTGTTCAACTACATCAACCCCCAAATGGGTAAACCTAATTACATGACTACAAGAAGAAAATAAGAAAATAGATGAAAAAGAGGATGAGAAATGGTAGGGAAGCCATGGAGGGCAAGGGAGAGCTTAATAGATATAAAATGCATTGCATTGTTGTTTTCCAGCAAAAAAAACCATTCCTATCATTAAATCACTTCTAAAAACCATCAAGTATGACTTCCAATATTGTTAATATTTCAAATTATAAATCATCACCTATCCTATGGTTAAAATCAATGTTTCCCTATCATAAAATATCCTTAAAACAACATAAATTTCTAGCCTAAATAATAATTACAAGACTGCCTGAATAAGCATGTAAATTAATCTAAACGAATATGTAATTAGAGATTGAAGCCTAGCCTACCTCAAGTAAGTCTGATGAACTGAGTAGAGGGTGGATTCTGGAGTAACTTTAAGGTAAAAAGTTTTTTATGTGAAGGAAAGAAGAAATAGAAGTATATAAAATGATAAAAGTAAAGCTATGGTTTAAGCAAACAAAGGTGGTAGAAAATAAAGGATTTAATGCAAAGAGTGAGAGCTAAGAGTTACGTGCAGAGATTCTGGATATCAAGGCTATTTATACTACTTTAACTGGTTTAGATTTAAGGGTTTTGGTTAGGTTAAAACTGATTTTATAAGTTAGTTTAATTATGTTTTAGCTAAGTAATCATTACCTTAGAAGATATTTTAATTTTATATAATAAGTACAGATGACTAAGCAAAAGCAAGATTCCTTTATTAATGGCTAAGGGTACGTGTAAATAGAATTTATAATTAGCCAAATCTGATTGGTTTAATACTTTTGGCTGATTGTTCTTAAGTCCTTAGGCTTCCACATTGATGACCATGCAAGACCATTCAAGAATCTTGTTTTTAATTTTGTCTATTTTACTTTATTGACTTCACGTTGATTTTGCTTTGATTTTGGCTTACCAAATTTTCTTTCTATTAATTTACTTATATATACTTATACGTGAATTATTTTAGAGTATTTATGTTTAAATAAGTTTTTAAATTTTTGTAACCAACTATTATCATACCTCCATAATTTAATTATAAATATAATCTAAAAATATAATTTTGAGGATGTTACAATTGCAACCAGGGTTTTGCGTCCCAGTGCAATGCAGAGAAGCTGCTTTGCCCAACGTGAACTCCAAGAGCGATGGGAACCCCTGTCCTCTGCAACAGGTCACTGCCGTCGATGAAGCACCCACCGTGTAGACCGTCGTCGCTTCTCTTTTGCCAATTGAGTGACTGAGAAAGGGGGTCATACGCGCTTGGGGTTTTATGTGTGCACCGAGGTGTCGAGTGAGGATGAGTGATGAGTGTGCTTTAGCTATTAGGTTTTGTAAAAATTAATTAATTAATATACTAAAAAAAAAAGTACAATAACCTTTATTCTTGGAGTTACCGACAAAATATTGTCCTTCAGAAATATTCCGTGGGAAATAAGCATTTTTTTTGTGTTGTGAATAAAAATTAGCAAATAGCATTGATCGATTAAAAAAACATCATCGAGTTTCATAAAAGAGGTAACATATAAGCATAATATTTTACATAAAACTATTTAAATTAAGGAAATAAGATTATTATTAATGTAATTTCAGATAAACTGAATGAATATGGTAGATTCAAAATAAATAATGATTACAAATTTTATGTTCTTTTCTTTTCTTTTAAATTCGTATTAAAGATGGTGAAAGAGTACCACTGCTGTGAACTTTATTGTTTTTTGGGATGTAATAATTTGATTAGCTTTAAATTGTGACAAGTATTATTTTTAGTTAAGGATTAATTTTCACTTCAGTAAATTAGACAATAAAAATTAACATTAAAGAAATATTATTTATCAAAGAGAAATTTTAATTTTAATTGAACACTAATATAAAAATAATTGATTAATGTATTCCACTTATTTTTCCCTACACTGTGTTATGATGTAGATTTGATAAGTATACCTGAGAATGATTGAATGTTGCAATATATATTAATTATTAGAAAGAAAGTGGTATAATTAAACGTGTGTTAATTATTTAAAATACAGTCCACGTGCCAAAATAAAATCACCCATGACAAACGAAAAAAAAACAACTATATTTTTAAGAATAATAGATCAATCCCTTAAAAAAAGGATAATATATTAATTGAAAGTTGTCTTTCTTTCGAATATTTTTTTATTGAATTATCTTATAGTTTCATTATCGTAGCTAGTAGATATTTTTTGGCTTCTCCCCCTGAATGTAATTAATATATTTCATTATATATATATATATATATATATATATATATATATATATATATAATGATAATCGAATGAATCATTGTGACAGATATCCTTATTGTTTTCAAGCTTTGTAAATTCTAAGATGCTTTTATTATGCTTTTGAACATCCATGCAGGATGCAGCTTCTCATTTTTCACTAGTCACGCACACACACCCAAGGCGGACATAGGCATCCTCCTAAAATTTTATTAATATAAATTTTATTTTATATATATATATATATATATATATATTAAAAATTAAAAATTAAAAAATAATTTGATAATAAAAAAAGTATAGTATTGTAAATATGTGGGTCAAATGAAGACCAACTCATAATCTTCTTATCTTATCTTATATTTGGGGTTCAAAAATAAGATATAATATTTTTTAATATTGCATTAAAAAATAGGATAAAATATTTCTAAGATTGCATTGTATAATATAATAGAATATCTGTAAAATTACATTGCATAATAAGATAAAATATTTTTTAAGATTGCATTAGAAAATAAGATATAATATTTTCTAATATTGCATTCAAAAATAAGATAGAATATTTTTAAGATTGCATTGCATAATATGATATAATATTTTTAGGATTGTATTAAAAAATTGATTAAAATCATATGCTTAAATTAGTATAAATAGAAACATATTTTTGTGTTTATAGTATGCATTCCATTCCAAATAATATTAGAGCTTTAGAGAGTTTATGTTTGCATCATTGAGAGAGAATTGTTGTGCGATCATATAGAAGCGTTTGACAAGTCTGATTCTTCAACTCTCCATCAGGATTTAAAGATACCTATTTGCTTAAGGAATAGAAGCATAAATGTAACTATTTTATTGTATATTCTTCTTCTTGACTTTGGAAGAGGTCACAGCTGGGAAACTAGGATATCAGTTCTGTCCTTGTTCTTAGTGAATTGAGATGTGCGACTTCTGGATGAAAAATAAGGATATTAGTCTGTCTCTGTTCTTGTATACAAAATTATCATAGTGAAGTTGTCTATTGGATTGATTATCCAATTTGGACATCGTGATTTGTTACCCAATTAGATTTTGCACGCTAAAATTGATTGTGTCTTCTTTATCTCTTATCTTCATATTATTACTTTGAATTTGATTTTAAATTATGAATTATTTTATTAAGACTCACTAGACTTTGTCAGCTTGTTCATTAACCCCCTATATTTGCAATTTGTCTGTATGTGAAGAGAAGATAATCAAGACTAGACTTCAAAATAGAATGAAAGACCAATTTCTTGATGATTATTTGATTACATACATTAAAAAAGAAATTGTTTTGAGTTTTAGCACAGATTCAATTATAGATAATTTTAACAATATGAAAACATATAGAGTAAGAGTCAAGTGAAATGATCTTAATTCTTGTAATAGATTTTTTTTTAATTTTTTTATATTAGATTTGTATTGTCTTCAGGGTACTTTTATTTATGATATTTTTTTTTATGTTCGTCTCCTCTCAATAAAATTCATGTGTCCACACACCGAATAATTATATATAAATAATTAAGATTAAAAATTATTTAATACTTATATTCTATAAATAATTATAGTTTTTAATTATTTAAATATGATTTAAGGACTTGTAGTTTTAATTTGATACTCTATATATATATATATATTTCAAATTGTTCCCAACTTTTCTAAATTTCGTACAGACATTTGGCAGTGGTGGGGATGGCTTATGATGCATGTACGTACGGAGTCTGAGGTGGTGATCAACAACTTTCTGTTTAGTTCAAAGCTACGACGTGCTTTCAAGAAAGTAGAGCATATACATACATATTGGGTTGGTAATTATGATACCGCGAGGGTTTCATTTAGGATTTGGATAAAAAAATTTAATATTTCTAAAAATAAAAATAAAATATTTTTTATAGACTAAATTAGATTATGTATAAATTATAAATATTTTTTAAAGAAGTTAATATAAGAAAATATCTACAAATTGATTTATCATAAATTATATACTTTTAATTGATGAAGAAAATTACTTCATAATTATTTCTTTTCTCTCATATAAGTGCTTATGAAATAATTTATCCATATAAAGCCTAGAAAGAAGAGGTGAGATATAAAAAAAAATGGATCATAAAGGTACGTGATCATTTGTCCCCTTTTGGAGGATTTTTTTTTCCAGGGTCTTGAAAATTCCTGCTGAAATTTCTCTTGATTTTTAGAATTAACCTTTTCTTTTGAGTAATACGCAAAATTAATTTTTAAGAGTATGGATATCGATCAACTTAATTTTGAAAAAGAACATCATTAATTTGATAACGCCAAATACCAAAATAATCATTGCTAGCTAGTTTCAAGAATTAAAATTATTTAGAGATTATATCTCCTATGTTTGAACTTAATGCATTTACATTAAATATCTAAATTGTCTCCCGGATAATATTTTTTGGTACAAACAAACCACAGATTTTTGGTAAAAGATAACTATAATCTCTAAAAAAAGAAAAGAAAAACTTATAGGCACAGTATTACAGACTAATTTAGTGTAATATTCTTTTTTATTTTACAGTGTTTGATACCTTTTTCCCCTATTTTCACAAGCCACGAGACCTTGCATCTTTTTTCCAACAGAAAATCTTTCGAATGGATATACATGGTACCTTAATAGTACAACTTGAAGCTTCTTGTTCATCAAGTGGGTAACCAAGTCCAAAACACCCACCAGCAGTAGTACCCTACCACATCACTTCCATACATCTTTGTTTTCGAACACTCTTGCTTATAGTGGTTTAACTCCAAGTTCCATCTCATCATGCTATGGAATCTTTCAAAATGGTATCATATGAATGCTTATTTGATGCAGATTGAGATCGAAAAAAAAAATAGTAAAACAATGAGTTGGAAATGTAACACGGAAGAGCAAATACAAGTTTGGTTACACGTCTCAAAGAATTTGATTTGAATCATACAAAAATATATACTTTGTATATCTTCTATTTTTTTGTTTATTGGTTGAAAAAATGTCACCTCAAATACATGCTAATTTTTTTTTATTTGGATTTAATGATCATGCACTCTACTTAACATTGTTTTACACAATGAATCAATCATAAATATCGTTAACATGACTTTTAAGATAATTATCATAAAAATTAAAAAAACTTTAATCATACATGATATGTCGACTGAGGGACATACTCTGACACATCGATTGAAGATGATGAGTACGTCGGCAGAGGAACATACTCCTAAACAAAAGCGTATGAGTCTTCCCGATTCATCAAACAAACACAAAAAGACTTTAACAAGGCACACACAAACTATTACCCACGACGATGTGGTTATCTATCGGATCTCACTTGAATCCTAACAGTTCCTTTACTACCTTTACATATATTTCTCACTAGTCAGTTGTCATTGGAACTCCCAAAACTCAAGTTATTTTTTATACGTAAAAATAGTACTCACACAAGGACAAACATACCTTATGCAATAATAAAAGTAGAGTAAAAATTTGGGTATCAAACCCTAGACACCATTTGTATTCCCAAAATAGTCAAAATTATCAAACTAAATTGTCAAGATAATTGAAAGAAAATTGAAGTATTTTTGTGGTTTTTTATTTTAAGAAAACAAATTAACTATTGCAAAAAAGATATTTAAGTGATATTAAAAATAATCAAGGATTATGATTCACTAATACCAATTTTTTCTCAATCTTAGTTCTCATAAAATTTTTCTCACAGTTAATTACAAATTCCCAAAGTCAACCAAAGCCTATGATCAAGGTCTAAGGATGCTCTTTGTCTTAAATCAATACTCCAATGATTGTAGACATATTAATTTAATTCAAAGGATATAATCAAAGCCAAGGATGATCATTATGGATTAATTAATATATCGAGGATTACCCAAACAATTTGATTATACAATTTGGTGTAAAACATTCTCTACCTAGGTCTACTAAACATACGTAGATGATCACCATAGTACATTCAATTAAGCATAAGAATGACCAATTCCTAAATAAACAATAAAAATAAGGAAGATAATTAATTAACATAAAACACTAAGAAATTCCATTAAGAACAGAGAAAGGAGTACAATTCCCCAGACTAGGGTGACTAGTCGCTCATGATCAAAGTACAACTAGAAAGCATAAATGAAATTAGCATAAACATACTAACAAGAAAAGAACGATGATCACAATTCGTCCTTATGGTGCTACATATGCTTCACAACCCTCAAAACCCTCAAAAGTGCTCTCTAATTCGTAAAATTGGCAAAATGTTTCCAAAAAGTCAAAGACACTAGCACCCTCTTTATAGGTTCCTAAGGATAATTACTCGAATTAGTCGCACACTATAGCTATATTGGAATCCACCACGATCGTGATCAGAAATTATGACCTTAAAGCTCTAGGACGTTGTGGAATGACTATTGCCATCATGGTGCGAATTACGAATGTATTGAATTCATCACGGTTATTGTCAGAAGGTTGACGTTGTTCAAAAAGGGATCATCATATTACCTTGGTCGTACTACTTATCATAGTCATGTTGAATGTACCACGATCGTGGCTAAGGGACAAAGTCTTCAAATCTTGATATAAAAATGCAAATTTCAACTATTTTCACTCAATTGAGCAGCTATGATTCTACAAGACAAAACTAGCATCCAAATTTGAGTTCTACCAAGAAAATGCATGAAAATGACACAAAATATCACTTTAAAAGTGGTTTGTCCGTTTTACACATTTAAGTTAGGATGATTGTTGGGAGTATACATTTTCACCATGGTGCAATGATAGACTTTCACCAATGGACGATTTCTCATAGTTTTGTTAGGGTTGCCAAGATGGCTATACGACTACCATCACAACTCAACGTTGTATCCTCCAAGGTCAAACAACCTTATGATCATCTCCCAAGTACCAATTATGGTCATCCACTATTCTAAGGATTAAATCTTTAACAACTCTCCTTACTAAAAGCGTATTTTCTTGGTCAAGATGAGGTTCTGTTGTCTTTAGTACTGGACGACAACGAACTAGCATATGAGGTTAAGACATCGCTCGTAGCTCCATAATCATTCACGTCCTCTTCACCCCTCTATATAAGCATTGTCATTCGACCTTCACTTCACAATCTCCATTGTTTCCACAACTGGAATGCCCCACATGACTTTCTTCGTCTCACACTTTCCATGCCTCATCACACACTCTCATTTCCATACATGTATCTCAAAATTATGTTAACATTACTTGAACAGTTTTTTTGTCGTCACAAGTACTCACAGCTAAGTCCATGTGAAACTACTTCAACCAAAACATCACACTGTCAATATCACACTACAATTGAAAATCAATCGTATGACACAAACAATCACATGCATACACAAATATTTTAGTGCTCCAAGTTCACACTCCTCCCGGTCTCCAATTCAGTTAAATTAAATTAAAGACATCATACACACTAATTAGCATTTTCCCAAAATTCACAGTTTCTGGGTTTTCCAATTTAACTTAAGGCGGTAAACAACCATTTCATGATAAGCCATACAAAAAAATTTATACACCTAGCACAAAATAACAAGTTAATTTCATTAATAAATAATAAACCTCAAAACCCAAGTCTATTAGAAAATATGACATAAACATGCTCCAATTAGAATTAGCAAATTATTAGAAATCAAGTTCATTGTCTTTTTTTTCTAACATGGTATCCTAATTGACTAGAAAAAATCTACAAAAATTCCTAAAAAATCTACAAGGTAGCAAGACATATCTGATTTCATATTTGACCTAATTCAAAGATTTGCATTTTTCTCTCTCTTCCCAAAAATCCAAATTGAGTGGTACTTTTTTCTAGATTGAAGCTAACAAAATTATCTTTTCATCATGGTAAAATTTATACCAAAATACGTTTTCTACAATTTCCAGTAAATTTTTCTTTGAAAAGACCTTTCTCCTCACTTGAAGAAATATATTCTAGCAACCAAATTTGCTTTGTCTTGCCTTTTAAAATTAGAAGGTAACCTCTTTAATTTACCTAATGTACATGGTTAAAAATTATCATTTTTAAGGATCAATGACTACATTTCAATATTGTAAACACAAAATTACAAAATTGAAAAAAATAGGACATTGCCAATTTCAAACACCAAAATAGAGAGGCTAACTTCAAGGCCACGTATGACATCCAATTTGAACTCATATCTTTTCGACTTTAACATAATAGTTGGAGAATTTTGTGTCTAATATAATTTGAGACACGCTTCAAAAAAATCCAAAGGTTAGATTTTATAAAACACTAAAGACAGTAGCTCTTGCTCATATCCAGGACTCTAAACAACCACTGCGTCTTTGGCTTTGGTTTTGAAATTCAATAGAAAATATTGGTTTAAAATTTTAATAAAATTTGGATAGAGTATCCTTTGTATTTGGAGTATTTCCAAAGAATTTACAGAGCCAAAAATTAAGGAAAAGGGTACATGCATTCTCCAACTCAAATTCTACACAACCAGAATTTCATCAACACAAATTTCATACATCAAAATTAACTTCTAAAGCAACAAGCTATCAATAGAGGCAACAAGAATTGCTATGGTTTTATCCTCCCAAAGACAACCATGGGTTTGAGTTCACAAGGAAGAACTCTTTTTACCTAGGTTCCAAAGCAAAAAAGAGAGAGAGAGAGAGAGCAAGAGTGAAGATGACCAAAGGTGTGACTTGGGTGGCCTCCAAGCTTGCATGCAATTCCTCCTCAAGCATTCTTGTCCAACACAAGGGAAAAGAGAAAATGGTGACTTCTCTTTATGTGTGTGTGTGTTATGTTTGTGTGAAAGAATGAATGAGAGACAGTGAGGTAGGGTGTGGTGACTGTGAAAGAGATATGGGTAAGGTAGTGGAAAACAATTGTCAACTTGGTTTAAGGAAATGAGACATGTGTCTAGCTAGGTGTTAAGCTTAGGAGAGCTTAGGGTTTAGGTGTCATGTAGTTAGGGTTTAGGGTACCCCGAGTTTAATTTACATAGTGTAATTTTACACTGTGATTATAATGCAATGCAATTAATTTTATAAACTTATATAATAAAATATATACTTAATTGATCAATTAAAATTTCATCCGCAAAGAATTATTTGTGGGAAAAATTTTATGAGAACCAAATTAATATGTAACTTTAGAATTTAAATAAATTCAACCAACATGAAAACAATTTAACTAGTTTAGAATATTGTAGTAAATATTTAAATACAAAACTGCAAATAATTCAATCACAGACAAATTTAATTACAACCAAATAGTTCAAGAAATAAATCACAGAGAAATTAACTGCAAATACATACATATATGTGTGTGTGTGTGTGATTTTGTAAGTTCTTCAACTTAACCATTATTAAAAAATACCCATTTTATTTACTTTCCTTTATTTTCCTTAATTACTTTGCGATTACTAACTTTATTTGAATTATTCAACCCATATCTTTTTCTCATTAAAAACTAATAAAGTTTAAATAAGTCCTAACCAAATCACTTATGTTTGTATTTATTGGGTTGAAATTTTGGGGTGTTACAAGTGCCATCTAACATCCTCTCATATGTACCAAGAAAACTACATGTTCTGTGATATTGAAAGGAAGACCCTCAGTGAGGAGTTGTCTTAAGATGAATGAATAGTTATAGGCGATACATAGTGAAAAAGTTTGTCGACTTAAAGGAGTCCTTGGGGAAATGATGTGAAGCTATGACAACTCTGCTGAGGTTATAAGTCTAGTTATGATTGATGGACTCATGTAAAATGACTTGGGATTCTTGACAAATATGGGGCTTTATCCGTGGTTGGTGAGAGCATCATGTCAATTGTACCAGACTAGAACGTGTACTCCTAATTGTTATCCAACTAATTTGCATAAAACCATTAGGACTTGAAAGGGTTAGTGGAAGTAGAGGCCTAAAATGTGTAAAGTGTTGTGAGTTGGTTAACTTGAGTGTTGTCCACTAGTATACCACACACGGTGGTTGTGTAGGTTGTATAAGAGAACTGAGTCCATTTTGTTTGTGGCTATCGAGAGGTGTAGAAGACTCACTCCCATGTTTTCCATTTTTTAGAGAACAAAGGATAATCTTGTGCGAGTGACGAAGATGGTGTGGATGACCTACTTCCAGTGTCTTAGGTGCAATGGACATGACAGAGAAAGAGAAGGATCTTCCTTAGGATGCCTCATGTTTTCAATGGGATGCATTTATATTGTTCTTATTGATTGAGTCACTACTATGAGTTTTAACCTTTTCTTGTAATAAAAAAAGGATAGATTAAGGTTTCATTATCATGATGTATTATTTTTATTATAAGTGACTTAAATGTATAATGTGCTAAATTTCAAGGAGGTAAATGCATAAGTAATTATGAGTATGAGATTTGTGTAATGATGGATCTTATGATGTTTTTAGTTAATGAAGTTCTATTAAGTTCTAATGGTGTATCATGGATATGATGTTTTGACAATTTGAGTTTAATTTCACAAAAAAAGGGATTTAAAATGGATGATAAGTTAATGATGATGATTTCCTTTTGAAGTCAAGAATAATAATGTTTTAAAGTAAAAAGGAAACAATGAAAATAAAACCGGTGCAATGGATGATGTTATAGAAACTGATTAAGAATCAGACCAAAATTGATAAAAATGATATAAAATTGGTGTAGAGAATTGATTTGAACTAATTTTTTTAAAATATTTTTTAATTTTCATATTTAAGCTAAAATATTTTGAAGATAGGTAAAAACACATTTAATATGGTTGGTATAAATTATTTTATCAATTATTAATAATTTTTTTTCTTATAAAACATATAATTTAGTCATTTATATTAATTTACATTTTACATATCTTAATTTCTTATAATTTAATATTATATTCATTTGTAATTTTTATTTATTCAATATGTAATATTATTGTTTATTGACATTGTTGTATTTTATTAAAATTTAAACCTAAGTATTAAGATATTGATTTAGATTTTTACAAATGATATTTTTATTTTTGTTTTAGTGTTATCAAGTTATGTTGTTGTCATCATCATCAATATCAATATTATTATTATTATCATCATCATCATCATCATCATTATTATTATTATTCAATCAACTCCACTATGATTGAACCATTAAACCTTGAATTAAGGCCTTCACCAGTTCAATTTTGAAAACATTATCATATACTCCCTAATTATTAAATGCCTATAAAACAACAAATTTTATTAAATATAATTTAATATCTAGAATTATAAGGTCTAATAATTATTTATGATATAAAATTATATATTCATATATTTTTCTTTTTAACAAGACTTTCTTTAGTTAGTTAAGAAGATCAAGATCATTATCTAATATTTTTTTCCTATCCTCCTTTGAATGCAATTTGGATTGAAGAATTTTTGAACACTAAATAAGAACATGTGTTGTGCATCTGAGGGGTAAACACTAAAGAAATTTACATTAATGGATTATGAACAATCATATAAGTAAACTTGACACTACACTTTAATTCAAAATCTTAAGGTTTAAGTTTATGGGTCTTTCCTTCACTTATATGTTGCTCAATTTTTCTATTACTATCCAATGTGAACTTCACATTCACACTTGTACTCTAACAATAATCTCTCCCTCAAGTATGAGTTTCTTTCACATGGTAATCTCTTCCTCGAGTGGAAGTCATTTTCAATCTACGGGTATTTAATGACGACCTTTAGAACTCAATCGTGGCTGTCTCGATCTGCCTAACCATTTTCGTTAACATGCTCTAGTGTCTAGCTGCCCTCTCCCATTTCATGACTACGAGACACGTCACCTGACCTTCCATGCATGGACTCATCCACTAGAAAGACTTTTAATATAAGAGATTCTCATGTCCATTGATCCACCATCAATTCCATTTTACTCGTTCGAGCTTGTCACCAACTCAAATCGTTAGTTTTGATAGCAATTATTGTGCATATAAGGGAATAAACATTGAAAAATTTACACAAATCAATCATAAGTAACCACATAAATAAATTGACACCACAGTTTAAACTAAAACCCTAAAACTCAATGTTTATGAGTCTTTCATTATCTTATATGTTACTTAACTTTTTCATTTTTGCTTATAAAACTTCTTCACACCATTACTCCATCAATAACATTTTTTTTGGTTAAAATTCGAACAATAGTTTATTACTCTACAACAACAGTTCCTTCTGTTAGTGCAACCTTTTTTCCCGATCCAACAGCCTTTTTTTTATATAAAAAAAATAAAGTTGAGCTAACGAAAGGATTAGACCCAGCCCCCTTTAATAATGTTTAATTTTAAAACTAATCTAACATGAGTATAAATGTAACAGTAAATAAATGTGGGGCAGTTTAGATCACTTACGAGAGTGATTCACGGTAGCAATGATCCAAAATAAACCCATACTAATCCAGTCTATATACAATTTGATCTGTTAGCAGTGGGAATGTATTTATTTACCCAAAGAAATACAACAATTAAAAAAGGGATTTCCGTACCCAAGCCACAATTGTTCAGCCATTAAACGCGTAGATTTCAATATTTTCAACCAGTTATTTTCAATCATACACACAAGCCACTTTATATGTACGGCACACATGCCTAAAAAATAATTTATTTGTCCACGATAATTTTGATGTATAATCGCTGGCCTACCCAAATCAAACCAAGGCCAACACGCTACAACGAAAAAGGCTTAAGAGCGAACCGAACCCGTGAGCAGCGAGTATGGTATTATTATGGATGACATGATATGATGGGATAGCGATACGGCAAAACAAAGCAATAATCCAAAAGACTATAAACATTGGTGTAAAGTTTCACTACACTAAATATATTTACGTGTATGAAATTTTTTTAACATAATAAACATGTTTAATTTTTTAAGTCTACCAATTTTTTGAATTAAATACACATATTATGAATGAATTTAATCTCTAATTCGTTAAATTAAAAATAATGATCTCTAAGAAAAAAGAAAAAAAAAAAGCAAAGAAAACAATAGGTGCAGTGGAATTCCCATCACATCCCTCCATCTTAAAAGTGGTGCCACTGTTACGTTACAGACCCCTTTACCAGAAACGTAAAACCTAAAGCACTCGTACGGAACCCTCTAGTGGGGACTTCCAAAACGAAACCTCTTGGATTCTTCTATAGTCGGCTAACTCGGGTCCTTCTATATCCCAAAATCCCCTCAAAACTCACTCTATTTACCACTTCTACCATTCCCACCCTCCATCAACAAAGACTTCACACGATTCCACAACAAAGTTAACAAAGCACAACACATCCCTTGCAAGAAAAAAACCTAAAAACCAAAAAAAAAGGAAAAGAAAATAAAACCTGAATCCTCTTGGATTCTCTCAGCTCTCAGATCTGAGTTCCAGAAATTAAGGATTTCCTTTCCTTTCCCTTCTTTTCATGGATTTTTTTTCTTTCAATTTTAGATAAATAAGTCAAAATAAAAAATCACATATCCTTTTTTTCCTTTTTTTTTTGTTGTTGAAAAAAATGGAAAAGGTGGCTCCGCCTCCGATTCTGATGCACCGGAAGCGCGATCTATCGTACGGCGTTTCGGCGGGTCCGAACGAGAGCTGGAGGTGGGAGTGGGACAGCGTGCGTTTCGCAGGAAAACCACCGCCGCCGCCTCTGTCTCCAAACGACGACCTCGTTTTCGAGGCAGAAAGTGTCGTTCCTCCTCTACAGTTAAACCTCGGAGGAACAGCAAGAGTGAATAACAATAACATCAACGTTAGCAACAAGAGAGTTAGGTCGGGGTCCCCCGGAACGGCGTCGTATCCGATGTGCCAGGTGGACAACTGCAGGGAGGATCTGTCAAAGGCGAAGGACTATCACCGGAGGCACAAGGTGTGCGAGGCTCATAGCAAAGCCTCGAAAGCGCTTCTCGCGAATCAAATGCAAAGATTCTGCCAGCAGTGTAGTAGGTTTCACCCGCTCTCGGAGTTCGACGAGGGGAAGCGGAGCTGCCGCCGCAGACTCGCCGGACACAACCGGCGCCGGCGGAAGACGCAGCCGGAGGATGTTACCTCGGCGACTCCCACACCTGCTGCCGCCGCGAATTTGGAAATCTTCAACTTGTTGACTGCTATAGCTGGAGCTTCGCAGGGTAAGACCAAGTCTTGTTCATTTGTTTTTTAGTTTTATAGGAAATTATATAATTAAGTTTTTTTATAGTTTTTTTTTTTTTGCTTTAAATAAGTTAATTCTAGTTCAATTCAATTGGAATAATAATGATAACACGTATTAAAGGATTATTTATTTCATGAATAGTTAGGTTTTTATCTAGAAGCTGTGAGAAGTGATTAGGGTAAACTCATTTTCAGTCAAAATTAATCTTTGTTTCTCTAATGTAAAAACACTGATTTTGGTCTTATTTACTATGATTGGTGGATTTCGGCCCTCACCCTAACGATGTTTTTTCTTTTGTTTGGTTGGATAGAAAATGTAAAAAAAATGATTTCGTAAGACAAAAATTTAAACTTTTTTTTTCCTTTGATTTTCTCTTCAATTTAAATTTCAATTTTTTCTTTCCTCTCTACCACTCTACCAAACATAGGGTAAGTTTCATAAAGAGGGTCTGAATTTCATCAAATTGATGATACGAAAACCAAATGATTGTTTGAGGCATATGGACTGATGTGAAAAATTAGATTAAATAATTAATTTTAAGTTTTTGAAAGAACTTGTGCAAAAAAAAAAGTAATTAATTGTTGAAATAATGGCTTGTTTATCAGGAAAATAAGCCAAAATCATCATACCCTTGTTAATTATGGTTTTTCCTTTTTAGTGCAAAACAAGCATGCATTAAGTTTGTTTGTGTTGTGATGATTATTGTCACGTGTAGGAAAATTTGAGGAAAAAAGGTCACAAGTTCCGGATAGAGAGCAGCTTGTTCACATTCTCAATAAGATACCTTTGCCTGCAGATCTTGCAACCAAGTTGCTGGATGCTGGGAGTGGTAATGTTAATGGGAAAAAGGATCATGTGCAATTGCAGACACCATCCTCCTATCAACGTCACGAGTCTCATGACCAACTGAACCACCCCCCCGGCTGCCCCGTTAACTATGGACTTGCTTGCTGTTCTTTCCACCACTCTTTCTGGGGGTTCTGCCCCTGATGCCAGTGCGTCGCCCTCTCAAAATCACAGCTGCAGCAGTGATGGTGGCAGTGCTGACCAGACGAGACAACGGCAATTCTTTTTGGTTGGTGGAGAAAGAAGCAGTAGCAGTTCCCAGTCTCCAGTTGAAGATTCAGATTGTCAGGAGGATGTTCGAGTTAATTTACCACTGCAACTCTTTAGCTCCTCTCCGGAAGATGACAGCCTGCCTAAACTAGCATCTTCTAGAAAGTATTTCTCATCTGACAGTAGTAACCCTGCTGAAGAGAGATCGCCATCGTCTTCTCCTCCTGTTGCGGAGCTGCAGTTTGATTTGCAGGGTGGGGCTAGAGGTCTCAAGCCAGAGAGTATATCTTCTGGAAGACGAGTTAATGCAAATAAGCAGGCTAGCCAAAGTCATAGTTCTAATATCTCTCTTGATCTATTTAAAGGGTCAAATAACAGGATCCAACAACCTAGTTCACTTCAAAGTGTTCCATTTCAAGCTGGGTATACATCTTCGGGCTCTGATCATTCACCTCCCAGTTTGAATTCAGATGCTCAGGTAGTTAGTTTGGGATTTACAGTCCCATGTTTTTTTTTTTACTTAATTTGTACTTTGCTTTATCTGTAATGTATTTAAGCTTAGCTTAGGGTAATTAATCTTCTGAGATTGAATCTATTTTGTGCTTGTCCAACAGGATCGCACTGGGAGAATAATGTTTAAACTATTTGACAAGCATCCCAGCCATTTCCCAGGAACACTGCGAGCACAGGTGTTAGCACTTTCCTTTAAAATTTGATCTGGCAAAGTTATTTTTATTAACGAAATGTCCTTTTGTCAAATGTGAATATATCAAGTGTTAATAACTTTTTATTTTTCTAGATTTACAATTGGCTATCCAATAGGCCATCAGACATGGAGAGCTACATACGGCCTGGTTGTGTGGTCCTATCAATTTATGCTTCAATGTCTTTTGCTGACTGGGAGAGAGTAAGTGACTGCCGTGATGTATATTTTGCAGCTTTTACGATTGTATCTTGCTGATTGCTTGCATGTTGAGTTTTGTGCAGTTAGAAGAAAACTTCCTTCAACATGTTCATTCTTTAATTCAAAATTCAGATTCTGATTTTTGGAGAAATGGAAGGTTTCTGGTTCATTCTGGCAGTCAGTTAGTTTCACACAAAGATGGTGAGTGCATAACTAGTCCTGATCTGTGACTGTGGTCTATCTCTTTTTATTTTAGATTGAATATTATTATGTTCAACGCTTTGCTCTTTGGACTATTTTTTTTCTTCCATAAATTGGATATAGCTGGATTTTTCATATCAAGGGGTTGAATTAGATCCATTTCAACTGAAATTCCAGGGAAGATTCGCATATGCAAACCATGGAGAACATGGAAGTCTCCAGAGTTGATATCTGTGTCGCCTTTGGCAATTGTTAGTGGACAGGAAACCTCTATTTCATTGAAGGGTAGAAACCTGTCAACTCTTGGCACAAAGTCAGTATCGATTTCCCATTTTGGATGTTGTGACATGCTTATTTTTTGTCTGTTTTCCTAATATTTGTCCCTAATTTTTGCAGGATTCACTGTACAGGTACTGGCTCTTATGCATCTGCAGAAGTCATAGGTTCTGCACATTCTGGTGTGATGTATGATAAGATAAAGTTGAGTGGTTTTAAAGTTCAGGATGTATCGACTGGTGTTCTGGGCCGCTGTTTTATTGAGGTAGATTTCTATATTGTATAATCTTGCATTTTATTACCATAGCAAATGTGTGCACTTGCAGACACATGCATGTCAAGAACAATTTTAATGGGTTAATGTGATGCATGCTAATAAGATGTGTGACTTATTTTTATGATCAGGTTGAAAATGGTTTCAAGGGTAACAGTTTTCCAGTGATAATAGCTGATGAGACCATTTGCAAGGAATTGAGACCACTTGAGTCTGAATTTGATGAGGAGGAAAAAATATGTGATGCCATTTCAGAGGAGCATGAACATCATTTTGGAAGGCCGAGATCAAGGGAGGAGGCTTTGCACTTCTTGAATGAGCTTGGCTGGCTGTTCCAAAGAGAAAGATTCTCTTATGTGCACGAGGTTGCATATTATTCGCTTGACCGGTTCAAATTTGTACTCACATTTGCTGTGGAAAGAAACTGTTGCATGCTAGTGAAAACCCTTCTGGATGTGCTGGTTGGTAAACACTTGCAAGGGGAATGGTTGTCAACAGGGTCCTTGGAGATGTTGAATGCAATCCAACTCTTAAATAGAGCAGTGAAAGGAAAGTACGTAGACATGGTTGATTTGCTCATCCACTATTCTATACCAAGCAAAAATGGTACATCCAGGAAATATGTATTTCCACCGAATCTTGAGGGTCCTGGTGGTATTACACCCTTGCATTTGGCGGCATGCACATCTGGTTCTGAGAGTGTAGTTGACTCTTTAACAAGTGACCCACAGGAGGTAAATTTTTTCTCCCTATTCTAGTACTATATGCCTTATGGAAGAAATGACACTCATCAGTTGTTGTATTGAGTAACAGAAGGAAACAAATTTAATTGGGTTACACGGACACAGGTTCCTGTGGTAGTTATTGTGGGTAAATATCACTTGTTCTTTTCCTTGATGGCATTGGTACTGGGGATTTTCTATTTTGGACCTCAAGTAAATGCATATTTCTCTTGCTGTGATGTGTCTCTACTAGTCCTGGCCATGTATTTGTTGTTGTTTCCTTGTTTTTAAGGAAAGGGGGCAGGGGCAAATGGCAGATTGAAAACTAAAATATATTATAGTTGAATTACTGTGTTGTTTGCACTTTAGCATACTTTTTACCGTCAACTGTATGATTATATTTCTCAACCTTCATTCCTAGTATTCAATTTTAACTTGTTTGTTCTTTGTGCTTGCTATAGATTGGGTTGAAGTGCTGGGAATCCCTTGTGGATGCAAACGGACAGAGTCCATATGCCTATGCCATGATGAGGAATAATGACTCTTATAATGCGCTGGTCGCACGTAAACTTGCTGATAGACGAAGGGGTGAAATTTCGGTAACAATTGAGAATGCAATAGAGCAACAGTCACTGAGAGTGGAGCTTAAGCAAAGTAACTTAGTCAAACGAGGTCAGAGTTCTTGTGGCAAGTGTGCGAATGCAGAAATTCGCTATAACAGAAGAGTTCCAGGTTCACACGGTTTGCTTCACCGCCCCTTTATTTATTCAATGCTAGCTGTTGCAGCTGTTTGTGTATGTGTTTGTGTGTTCTTCCGTGGACGCCCTTTCGTAGGCTCAGTTGCTCCCTTCAGTTGGGAAAATCTGGATTATGGCACAATGTAATGCTACTGGTGGGAAACCAATTGTTGCTTTTTTCCCCTCATACGGCAAAACTGCTTCTGTGGGAAAATGGGGCATTTTGTGACAAGAGCCCAATATAAACATATCATGTGGTGTTGTAGAGTTGTGGAGAGATGTTAGGCAGATCCGGGAGAAACAACAAAGTATGGCTGCGTTGTGTATAGAGATTCTGACTTGAATGCTGCATAGTTTATTTAAAGCTATACCTGAATGTTTATCGATTGGTGTTGGAAGTTCTGAGTTGGAGAAATCTTCAGCTTTTTTGGCCAGATTAAACTTGTCATCCCAAATTTAAGTTGGAATGGAATGTAGAATTGTGGCCACAAAGCACAAACAATTATGAAAGCAGTAAGCATTGGGGATAAAGATGGTGAGTAAATGTTGGTTATTGCTGGTGAAGGTCAATACCTGGGTTCGTTGCCTCCTTCCCAACACGATAAACCAATAAAAGTTCCATGCTTTATTTTTCCCTTTAATTGTTCTGTTATTTTAAGTCAAAGTTACAAGTCCAAGGTGTTCTGATGCATTAGTTTTCGACACTGTAAAGTTTGATTTGAGGTTACTGATCATAGGGCTGACCATATTATATGATTAAAAAGTGTAATATATTTCAAGTTATATCTAATTTAATTAACGTTTCAGACTCGTTTTCTGTTTGTTCCGAGATTCAGATTGTTATCCCCATTCAGCCTGTACTTCCTTCTAATGCAAGTCGTTCAAGTTAGTGGGACACTAGGGGTGTGCAAAGAGAAATGATGAATGCTTGACTAGTCAAGAGTTTTTTAATTTTTTATTAGTGTTTATTTTCTGTGATTCGTAGTTGGGTGTAACTGATAACAGAGTCCAAGGGCGTAACTGATGCATTTATGTATGTATAATAGATAATGAGATTTTCCGTAGATTTCAGAAACTGTTAGATGCAGGATTGGGGGTTTGTTATTAAGTAGATGGTTGAATTTTTTAAGTATATTAATAGGAGTTCAATTCTTTGATTGTGTAGAGAAGATTTTGTTGAAAAAGGTAAAATTTATTTTTGTAATTTTTGTTTGAGGATTAGTTCCATAACTTTTAACTGCGGGAATATTTTGCTTTTAAAAAAAAAATGTTAGGGTTTGCTTCAGTAGTTGTGTACCGTAGATTGCCAATGACCCATGACCATGAGAGTGAATTTGGCGAGATTTATGTTCTAACGTCTTGGAAAGAAACGCGTAAAACCGTCCATCTATTGATATCTTGGACGGACATGGTGTGACTATTGGTGGAGTGTCTTCGTTTGACTATTTGTTTTTAGAAAAAAAACGTGGCACATGGTCTGAGATTAAGGGCCGAATCGTTTATTACCAAAATTAATTTCAATTGACAAAAAAAGAAAGAGATGTGATTTAAAGTTAAATTTATTATTAAGATTAATTTAAATATATAAATTAGTTTTCTTAAATCTAGAACCAACAGGCAATGAAATAGGCACACATTCCTAAACTAAAACGGTCAAAATGGGCTGTGACGGCACTGCTTCCTGCACTCCAAATTGTTTTCTGCACCTTTTAAACACTTCGGGTCTAATCTTAAATGTAGTTTTATATTCTGGATTAACCTTTTTCGGAACGAAATCAATTTAAATAGGTTTGGTAGTTTTCAGACTTTTATTTCACACGTTTGGTTTAGCCCGTCTATCACATTAGGTTCGGCCAAATTTGCCCCAATTTTTTATAGGCTTAAATGTATTTTTGGTTTTTGTAAGTTAGCATTTTTTTTCAATTTTGATGCTGCAAGTTCATTTTTCTAATTTAGTCCCTATAAGTTAGTGCTTTTTTAGTTTTGGTTCCTTTAAGTTTCTTTGTTCTTTTTTAGCTCTTGTAATTTTGTGCTTTTTCAATTTTAGTCTTTTTAATATTTCAATTTTTCATTAATTGTTCTCTAAATTTGTGCTTACAGTGATCAAAATTGGAAAAAATATAAATTTATAGGATTAAAAATGAGTAAAATATTTTATAGAGACCAAAATTGTAAAAGCACCAACTTATAAGGACTAAAATTATGAAAATAAACATAGAGAGACCAAAAATGACAAAACACTAACTTATATGACTAAATATATTTAAGCCTTCTTTCTAGGTCTCAAATTAAACAAGCTAGCCGATCTAGTCTATCAGATTGAGTTTACTTTGACAACACTAAACCTCAACTTTATCTAACCCCTATTTTCATGCATTAGGGTCATAGGGTGGATGTAAAATAGGAGTTATTATTGGTCTCTACAAAAACAAAAGTCCCTGAAAAAAAGACCTTCTTACCCCTCAGCTCAAACCCACCACCTTTCCTCTTCTACTTCACCTTCCCTGCATCTCCAAACCTTCTTCTCACATTCACAACGAAAATCATGTTTTCATTATGAATTTTTCTAGGCTTGAAAAGCACACGATTTAGTTGTGCATTTGTAGAAAGATCACAATAAAAATGTGTTTCCATTGTGTGATGTCATACAATAGAAACACGATTTTGTTGTGATTTTTCTTTATATCATTTTTCTGTTACTCTTTTTTTCATATTTTTTTAAATAGTTAAAAATAATTCATATTTATTTTTAAGTTAATAGTTAAATTTAATTTTTTTGTTAGTTTAGTTTATTAATAACACAGATTATTTACTTTAATTTTTTTGATAAATTAATGTTTATTGTTATGATAATTTAATTATTTAAGATTTTAATTAATTTTATTTTGTTAATGTGGATTTTTTTGTTGATAAATTTATTTTGAATGCATATTGTTAATTTACATTTTTATATAAGGGTTATTGAAAAACATATTTTTCGTATTATTATTGTTTTTAAGCTCCATATAATTATATTCAATACAATTATCACCTACATATACAAGTTGACCTTAAAAACCATTGCATTAATATGGTTGCAAGTGTTGGTTTGTCATCAAGATTGCATCGAGATTCAAGAGGGTACTATTTGCTTGTCAATTCCTCATTAATATAGTTGCCTTGTGTATCAGAACAAATAGTGTGGCCAGTCAACAATTACAATATAAAACACTAAATTTATTTAATTTTTAATTAAGATGCTTTTAAAATACAAAAGAGAAAAAAAAAGAAAAAAAGCACAATGAAAATATGTTTTCATTTATTATAACACAACAAAATCAAATCATGTTTCTATGATATTATTTGAGGGTGAAAAAAAACATATACAGCAAAATTGTGTTTCCCTTATATGTATACTACATTTGAATAATGATCCGTACGAAGAGTATTTTTGAAATAAAAAAATCATCAACATTATAGGCACCAATAGCAATGCTATAGTAGGGACCAATAGCAATGTCCATATAAAGATAACTCTAATTGCACGTGACTTTTCTAACCCCGTTATGAATTTTCTTTCGCACCATTAAAAATATGTTCTTATGAATATTTGCTTAGATGCTACCTTTTTTCTAGTCATAGGTGACTTCAGACTTGTTCCATAATTTGTAAATTTTAATTGAAATGGATCGTGACTGATCGCCCATAACTTGGACTTTAGTTATGCAAAGATGTCAAATAGCGTGTTTGGATTTGCCTTTCGAGCCTATATATGGGGGTTAAGTCTAAAGTAACAGCGAATTGCGTTAAATTCTACATATGCTCTCCATGATTTGACATGAAAACATGGATGCCCTCTCTCTCTCTCTCTCTCTCTCTCTCTCTCTCTCTCTCTCTCTCTCTCTCTCTCTCTCTCTCTCTCTCTCTATATATATATATATATATTTTTTTTTTCCAATTTCCAAACACGATATGAGAGGGAACTAGTTTTCAATTTGGAGACTTGAACTATGCATGTTCATTAGTTGACAGCCACCACCATATGTTCCTCAACATAGTTGGGTCTTAGATCGAAAAGCAGTGAATAAAATGATTAAAGACATTTGAAGTGTTTAAAAAAGGCAACCTGATAATTTTAGAAAGGGGAAAAATAAATGAATAAATATGTAAAACTCTTTAAAATTTGCAATTTTTTTTATTGTTATACCCCCCCACCTTTAAATAAAAAATATATACAAGGATTTACTTACAAAAGTAAACTAAAGATATTGTAATATCCTCACCTTTCTCTCGAATAATGTTGCTTTACTCAAAGATACTAGGTCCAGCGCTGTATTAGATATATCATGAATATTTATAATCATAATGGGTTCAATTTTCTGGTTAGAGAATGCTATAAAACTAACTTTTAATCCAAAAAGATTTATACATTATTATTGATAGAGACTTGGCATAAGCCTTCAAGTTAGGGTGCCAACAAATTGTGTCGAGTGTCTACGCAAAGAAATTAGATTAGAGTTACAAAGTAGATTTATCATACTCAGTTATTTATGCTAAGAAATTTCCTGATTTATGAGAAAACTTATTAAGCAAGCGCGCCTGTCGTCAGAGCTTGACAATCGTTAAACATACCTTCCATACTTATTAAATATATATTTTTTCTTTTTAAGGAAAATATATTTTATTTCCAATACTTTTATAAAATCTTATTTTTTAATCCTTGTAGTTTCGTATCATCCAACTTAATTTATGTATTTTTAAAAAATATAATTTTAGTCATTTCTCGAAAATGGTGTTAACATCATTTTCTACATAAAAAGTAGATTACATGAACAGTGTTCAATAAATAAACAAAATCAGGACAAAAAAATCACAAGACTAATTAAATCTGCAACAACTGTTAAAATGATATATAAAAACGAAGATAAAAATGGAATCTTTGATCTGTTTGAGGAGATATATTAATTTTAAAAAAACAATTTTCAGATCATTTTAAACAATTTTTTTAAAAAAAAACGCACTCTGTTTGCTATATCAGATAAAAGTTAATGTTATTTATTAGAATTCTTCGGTAAAATATATAGATTAAGTTAAATGATAAAATTTGAGGAGTTAAAATAAGATTTCAAAAGATTATAAAAACTAAAAACATAATTTTTCTCTTCTTGTTGTTAAACTTACTTAAGTATTCTCATCCCTTATCTCTCCGCCTCTTAACTCTTTTCCCCAAACTCCACTATTAATTTCATTTGAATTTAATAACGTAAGGTGGAGCATGCCATTATCCATCACCAGCTGCATATGCCAAGAAGTTAAAACAATTACTTGAAACTAAAACACAACTGACATTGTCACTGCCCAAGATTTTCGTTTATATATAACAGTGTCAGAATCGAAAACATTCAAATTCCATGTACAAGGAAAAAGAGATGTACAGTAATTCAACTGAATAGAGACACTTTAGTCAAACTGCCACTGTTGGGCAAAAATAATGGCAGAGT
>CM023959.1:18441979-18460737 GCA_013407115.1 Glycine latifolia | reverse complement strand
CCTAGCGGATTACGTTGGCCAATAGTTGGCTGCCAACTCAGCCAATGAAATTCGCTGGAATGCCTTGCGAATTTTACAGCGTGGCACTTTCACAATTTTCTTTTACGGACTGGCACTTTCACAATTTACTTTTGAAATTGTGACAGTTTGACAGTTGTTTCCTGAATAGATAATGTCTAGATACCGATGCATATAATTAATAAATATAATAAATCTTCTCAGAGTTTTGTAATTAAAGCATAATAACAAAGAAGAACATTATGATCCTTTTTGGATGAAAGGAAGAAAAATAAAGAAGGAAATAAAAGTTTAAAATGTGAATTAAAAATAAATGAAAAATTTTAATTTTTTTTTATAAGTCAATTTTTTTTCTCCACTCAAACAAAAAAATGCTTTATTATTTATGTTTTTTTTTCTTCCTTACTATCTTCTTTTCTTAAGAACAAGGAGAAAAAAATGTACGTGTGAGTAACTTTTTATTCAATGTATTTACTCGAAGCCTTTTGACGCTGAAGTAGTATTTTTTCAGTTATGCCTTTTCTGATTCGGTGTACGATAGTGCAAGAATTAAGACCGATCAATATTGGTTATTTTTGCAGATCTACATACAAGGTTTTATTTGGGCAGAATATTTCATTGCGTTTATGAGGGAGAGGGGATAGCCTTGTCAGCTTTTCTGAAAACTGACATAACTTATTGACTTTGATTGGCTATCCTATTCCATCTCTTTCTGTTTTTGTTTTTCTCTTACTTCTAACTGACAAAACTAATTACATGTCCAAAGTGATTTTTGCCGACTAAGATTTAAGAGACACCATTCTAAGTAACACCTTAAGTTGATGCTTTTATCATTTGTAAGAGGGTCAGTTCTAATATGAAGTTCTAACAGACTTCCTCATCGGTGAGTAAGTCTTTTTTACTTGCTATATTAAGTTTCTTATTGGAAAAAAATAATAATAACAAAACATTTTTATTTAAAAATAAAATTATAATAAAATATTTTTTAACGTTTTTATCCTTTCTCTTCATCTCCCCTCTCGCACCGCTCTCCATCTGCCCTCTCCCCCTGTCGTGCCACCATGCCACCGCTCTCGCTCTCCCTCTCCCTCTAGTGCAACCATTGCTATCATATGCAAGTTAAGCCCAACGATCACAAATGCACAACATCTTCAAAATTTCAGAAATTAACAAGCGTTCAAATGAAGTTCAACATATTCCACAAAAATTGCAATGGAAAGGCTTTTGGATCATTTTATTCCACGGAAAAAATGTGAAAAATACAAATAAACAATTATACAAACAAAAAAGAAAAAAACACTTTTGCGATTAAACATGCTCTACACCAGTCCACTGGAGTTTTTAAAGAACAAGGATAAAACTTCAACACATTATTTATTGTAATTCTCCAGTTGTATCCGGTATACTCTCGTTTCCTCTTACAACTATAATTCATCGACGAGGAACGAAGATAAGAGAAAACATATTTCGAGGGGGGAAATTAGAACTGACATTTTAAAACATAATAGAAAATATTTGTTGTCATTTTGTTACTTTGTAGAAAAAACTATAGTGCTATAAAAAATATAATAAAAAATTGTTTCTATTTTTTACTTTATAGAAAAAAATATAGTTGTAGGAAAAAATAATAGAAAATTTTTGCAGCCATAATTTATTTATTAAACAAAATTTTGATGCATTTTTTACTAAGTTACTTGATCCTAAAATCTTATTATTGCTATTTATTTTGATTGTTGTTTATAATCTTAATTTTTTATATATTTAATTATATATGTAATAGATAATAACATATTAGTTAGCAATTTCTATTGATGAAATTTCAAGGTTGAATATAATTTTTATTATGGGAGAAATTGCAGTCATGAATACTAGTTCACATGATGTCTCATTGTTAAGCATGATTTATTAAGCATTTCTCAATTTTGTGATAAAGGTAATAAAGTTGAGTTTACTTCTGATAAATGCTTAGTAACTAGAATAGATTCAAATGAAGTAATTCTAGAGGGTAAAACAATTAGAATCACTTATCTGATTGATTTGAATTGTTTGCCAAATGTTTCTCTCACCTGTTTTAGTGTTTTAGATAATGACCCATTGTTGTGGCATAAGAGGTTAGGACATGCTAGCTTGAATACCATCATGAAGCTGAACTCATATGAACTGGTTGATGGTCTTTCATAAATAAAAATTCAAAATGATAAGGTATGGGATGCATGTGCAAGAGGTAAGCAGGTAAGATCCTCCTTTAAATCCAAGAATATGGTAAGCACTACTAGACCTTTTGAACTCATTCATATGGATTTCTGTGGACCAATGATTGTCATGAGTAGGTCTGGTAAGAGATATGTTTTTGTGATTATTGATGATTTCTCTAGATTTACATGGACCATTTTTCTTGCAACAAAAGATGAGACTTATGATGAATTTAAAGCTTTTGTCAAGAAAAATCAAAATTTATTTGAACATCAACTTGCTTCTATCAGGTCTGATAATGGAGGAGAATTTGCTAACAAAAAAATTATGAATTTTTGCAGGAAGCATGGTATTAACCATAACTTTTCAGCTCCTAGGACTCCACAACATAATGGAATGGTAGAAAGGAAAAATAGAACACTAGAGGAGATGACAAGAATCATGCTGATTGCAAGTGGTCTTCCATGAAATTTTTAGGCTAAAGCTCTCAACACTGCCTGTTATATCATAAATAGAGCAATGATCAGACTCTTGTTGAAAAGGACAGCTTATGAGCTACTCAAAGGAAGAAAGCCCTCACTAATGCACTTGAGAACCTTCGGTTGTAAGGGTTTTGTGCACAATAATAGTAAGGATAATTTAGGTAATTTTGATGCACAGTGATGAGGGTGTGTTCCTAGGATACTCCTCAAAGAGTAAGGCTTATAGAGTATATAATAAAAAAAGCTATGTGTATTGAGGAAAGTATTCATGTCATATTTGATGAGTTTGATGTGCTTGATAGAGTTGTGCAGAATTATGATGATTTTGATATAGGTTTGATGAGATTACCTACAGGATTAAAGCACAACAAAGATAAGGAAGATGACTCAGGGATTGGAGCAGCTGATAACAAAGGATTAGGAGATGCAAACACTATAGAGGAGGAACCCCCTGAGCTTATACAGAAGAAGTAGATGAAAAAATAACTGATGAGCTTATGATGAATCAAAGTGAGGAATTTCAATTCAGAAAGTGGAAACACCAGAACTCACACCAGTAGACATGATTATTAGTGATATAAGAAAGGGAGTACAAACTAGATCTCTAATTAGGAATTTTTGTGCTTTTAACGCTTATATCTCCTCACTGAGCCTAATGATCATATTTTTGCTTTGAGTGATTCAGATTGGGTGCTAGCTATGCAGGATGAGCTTCATCAGTTTGAAAGGAATAAAGTCTAGCATTTTGAACCAAGACCCAAGGATAAAACTGTAATTGGATTGAAGTGGGTATTCAAGAATAAGTTAGATGAGCATGGTTCCACCACAAGAAACAAGGTAAGACTGGTGGCTAAAGGATATAATCAACCGGAAGGTATTGATTATGGAGAAACCTTCGCACCAGTGTCAATGATGGAGGTTATCAGAATTCTCATTGTTTTTACATCCTACATGGGCTTCAAGCTATATCAGATGGATGTGAAGATTGCATTTTTGAATGGTTTGCTGCAAGAGGAAGTATTTGTTGAGCAACCACCTGGATTTGAGGATCCCATTGGAGATTATGTCTACAAGATGGACAAAGCTTTGTATGGATTGAAGCAAGCTCCAAGAGCATGGTATGAAAGACTTTCTAAATTCCTCTTAGTTAATGGGTTCAAGGAGGTAAAACTGATAAAACTCTCTTTTTGAAATTCAAAGGTATTGATTTGTTAGTTGTACATTTTTATGTTGATGATATTATTTTTGGTGCTTCTAACAATGATTTGGTTGAGGATTTTACAGGGCTAATGAGTACTGAATTTGAGATGAGTTTAATGGATGAGCTGAATTTTTTCTTAGGACTGCAAATAGTTCAAAGTGAATGAGGAACTTGGATTCATCAGTAGAAGTATCTCAAATAACTTCTCAAGAAATATAGATTGGAGTCTTCAAGGACACATTATATGGCTACAGGTGACAAAATTCATGAAGACAGGGATGGTAAAAGTGTAGATGTTACTATGTATAGAGTGATGCTGACTTTGTAGGTGACTTAGTTGGTAGGAAAATCACTTTTGGGATGACACAATTTCTTGATTCATGGTTAGTGTCATGGGGATCTAAAAAGCAGAACTTAGTGGCTTTATCCACAACTGAAGTAGAGTATGTAGCAGTAGCTTTGTATTGCACACAACTATTATGGGTCAGGCAACAACTTTCTGACTTTGGCATTAGTATAGGTTGTATGCCTATTTTCTGTGATAATACTAATGCCATTTGCATTTCTAAAGATCCTATGTTGCATTCTAGGACCAAGCATATTCATATCAGACATCATTTTCTTAGAGATTGTGCAGAAACTAGTTTAATCAAACTTAAGTTCTGTGATACTGAATATCAGGTTATTGATATTTTCACTAAACCCCTAAGCCGTGAGAGATTTGAAAAATTAAGACTGAAACTAGGGTTGATAAATCACAACTAATATGTTCAAATTTATTTTCCCCAATGATTGACTAGTTTAGAAAAAAATGGACATTCATGATATTTGAACTGTCTTGTTTCTCTCACTTCCATATTCACCTATTTCTATTACATCGTTCACTTCATATACCTGCTTGTGTTATTAATTCTGAAGTGCATGCCTTGATATTGTAGTAAATTTGCTATGTTGTGAGGAATAATGTGTATGTGTGTTTTCTCTATGAGGCAAACAATCTAGAACTTGTATTATTGAAGCTTAAGACTCATTGTTTGAGATGTTTCATAAGTTTACTGAAAATGATATAGGTCATCTTTGGTTGTTTGAGCCTTTCAAGCTAACCCTTTCAGTATTTTATATCCCTAGTCACCCTATTTGAGCCTTAACTTTGATTTTTATTGATAAATTACAATATGCAACCCTTTGTGTTTTGATTAAAAAATCCTTTTTAGATGTGAGTATGCATAGTTTCTAAAGCAAGTGTCATGAGGTGTCTGGTTGAAAAAGAAAAAGAAAAATGGGGAATGATAGTGAAAAAAAAAGAAAAAAAAAGAAAGTTGAAGCAATCATCTTGATTTAAAAAAAAACATGTTGAAAGTATTAAGTGGAGAGGAAAGTAAGAAACTATGCATATCAGTACTATACTTATTTGTTTCCTATCTCACCTTATTCTTTGTTTGTTTCTTATCCACCTTGTACATTACAAGCTTATAAAGACCTATTGATTTGGTGACTTATGAAATATTTCCACACTAAGAGTGGAGAGCAGTCATGATGTACAAACTTATGGAAAGCTTGACGAATAAGAACATAGAGTGATCCTAAATATGAGCGAAAAGGCAATTTATTGCAATATTAAGGCATGTGCTTTAGAATGTTAATTTCTTTGCAACCTTTCATCTTTATCACTTTCTTGTTCTTTATTGTTAGCTATATTCATGTTGTTCTCCCCATGTATCCTTATTCCTGCTAAGGTTCATAACCATTTTCTCTATCATGATTGTTTGTTTTAATCTTTTCGATGATGCCAAAAGGGGAAAGAGGTTTGAATGCCATGTTATGGTAGATTATTGAGTTATTGATTCTAGTCATAGCTTAGTAAGGCTAGGAAATAGTTGAAAATCATTAGTAGATAAAGTTGAATATCATTCATTCATAGTGCATTCATAGTATTTCTGTTCATTTAATTAGTATATGACATTAATTATTTGTCATCATCAAAAAGGGGGAATTGTTGGATATTTGTTGAACCCCTAATGCATAAAAGATTTATAAAGTTTTGGTGAGAATAAACAATGAATGCTACATTATTAGATTTATTGCACTGATGATAATTATTTGATTATTTGATATTTTGAAGTTACTGATATTTTGGATTTATGAAAATCAACATAATTGAGAAGATTATTTGAAGAATTTTGAAGATTGATATCATTCAAGATGACGTGGAATTAACAAGATTTATTTCTATTTATTTTTATTAAATTTTATGTAAGGAGATTAGAAGATTGATCTTGCCAAGATATTTGCCTTAAGATTACATTGCATAATAAGATAAAATATTTTGTAAGATTGCATTCAAAAATAAGATAAATTTTTTTTTAATATTGCATTAAAAAATAGGATAGAATATTTTTATGATTGCATTGCATAATATAATAGAATATATTTAAGATTGCATTGCATAATAAGATAAAATATTTTTTAAGATTGTATTAAAAAATATGATAGAATATTTTTAAGATTACATTGCATAATATAATAGAATATCTTTAAGATTGCATTGAATAATATGATAGAATATTTTTTAGGATTGCATTCAAAAATTGGTTAAAATCATATGCTTAAATTAGCATAAATAGAAACATATTTTTGTGTTTAGAGTATGCATTCCATTCCAAATGATATTAGAGCTTTAAAGAGTTTATGTTTGCATCATGGAGAGAATTGTTGTGAGATCATATAGAAGTGTTTGACAAGTCTGATTCTTCAACTCTCCATCAATATTTGAAGGTACCTATTTGTTTAAGGAACAGAAACATAAAGGTAACCATTTTATTGTATTCTTCTTCTTGACTTTGGAAGAGGTCGCAGCTGGGAAAGGAAACTAGAATACCAATTCTGTCTCTGTTCTTGGTGAATTGAGACGTGCGATTTCTGGCTGGGAAACAAGGATACCAGTCTATCTTTATTCTTAGTGAATTGAGACGAGAACTTTTTGCTGGGAAACAAGGATATCAATTGGGGTAATTGTTGTGTAAGGGTAGACTAGGAAACTAGGATACTAGGAACTCTTGTACACAAAATTATCATAGTGGAGTTGTCCATTGGATTGATTATCCAATTTGGACGCCGTGGTTTTTTACCCAATTGGATTTTTCATGTTAAAATTATTTGTGTCTTCTTTATCTCTTATCTCCATATTATTGCTTTGAGTTTGATTTTAAATTGTGAATTATTTTATAAAACTTAATTCACCCCCCTTCTTGAGTTCATCTGGGACCAACATGGGTGATGCCTCCTATTGTCACCTTGGGGAACATGCACTCAAACCTGCAACAAACATCATGTCACATTGAAAATTAGCAAGCAAGGGTGATAACCTTTTGCATGGTACCTCCTGTAGGCTAGGCACTAGGTGGCGCCTCCTTTATTGGAACCACACTTGAAGTGGTGTCAAAGTCCAAGCAAGCACCTCTTACAAATGACAAAAGCATCAAAGGCTAGGTGCCACTCAGACACTACAAGAAAAATGCCATTTGCAGGGACATTTTTTGATGGCAAATATTCAATATTGCTGCAAAAATTACTTTTGCCAGCAAAAAACTTGTTGTTGCAGTCCGCTGCAATAACATCTGTTGAGAAAAGTTTTGCAACGATATTTGATGTCGCTACCACTCCTAACGCTTTCGCAACAAAAATTTATGTTGTAACTACTAACACTTTTGAAACAGATATTTTTGTTGCTATTATGAACACTTTCGCAACGAAAATTATCACTGCCACTACTTATGTTTTCACAACGCAAATTTTCATTGCCAATACATGTTTTTATAACAAAAAAATTTGTTGCCACTACTTTTGTTTACGCAACAAATATTATTACTCTCACTACTTTTACTTTCACAACGAATATTACCGCTGTCACTCAATGTTTTCACAATACAAATTCTCGCTGCCACTACCTAAGGTTTCACAACAAAAACTTTTGCTGCCACAACTTTTACTTTCACAACAAACATTATCATTGTCACTACTTATGTTATCACAATGAACATTATCACTGTCACTTTATGTTTTCACAATGACAATTTTCATTGTCACAACTTTACTTTCACAACAAATATTATCACTACCACTACGTAGTCTTTCACAATAAAAATTGTCATTGTCACTTTAACACAATCATTGTTGCCATAATTGATTTGTGGTAACTACTAAAGTCATCATATTTTACGTATGATAACAACTATTCTAGCTACATAAAGATAACTTCTGTTAATAATTATTGTCATTGTAATAAAATACATTTTCTCAACAAATAAAATTGTTGAAATATTTTTTTTCCAGCCACATTAATTGTTGTATATCTTTTATTTAATAACAAAAGTCACAATCATAAATTACCAATTCTAATCAACGTATATATCATTAAATTTATTTTATTAACAACTTTATTCAATTTTTTAAATTTTATAATAATAAAATAATTTAATTATCATAAATAATTAAAACAACATCAACGTAAAAGTAATAAAAAAATAGACAAATGATATCAATAAAAGATAAAGACAACGTATGTAAACTTGTTTGAATATCATGAAACGTCATTCTACATAATTTAATGATTAAAAAAACAATCTCACTATTAAGAAATAACTAAATTAAAAAATAAATAACTAAAATTTCAAAAAAAAAGAAAAATAATTTGTATAAGTAGTGCAACGATTATTCTCCTTTTAAGCTTTTACTACTAAAAAAAGAGTATTTTACGACGTCTAATCAAAGACGATTATTTTGAAACCGTCTTAATATATATCGCAGTGGCAAAATTGTAAATAAAAGAAAATAAACAAAGCCGATTTTGTGAAAATTGTCTTTGAAATTCATACGCTTTTACGCTTAATTATTCGCGTTTGCTCTCATTCCTTTGCCCGTTCACATTCACTTCGCCCTTTTACTCTCTCTCTCCTCAAACCTTTCAAATCCAATGTTTGTCCCTCGCTCTCCTCGAAGCTCTCACTCTCCTCCGCGTTCTCCATCTCGCTATAAATGTGCCACCATGGCTCCCGCCCTCTCATGCTGGTCATCTCCAGGCCACTGCTGCTGCTCTGGTCGTCATTGACGACTCTACGGTAATTAAACACCACCGATCCATCAGGAGTCTTGAATCTTGAATCTGAGTTAAACGAATCGAAATGAAACAAATGCCTTCTCACGCGGATCTGGATGAATACTGTTTCCATATGTTTTGTTGTGAGCTTTTACTTACTCACTAATCACTATTACGTTTTTGTTTTTTGCCTTTCTATTCTTTCAGGTTGTAGAAAAGCCAAGCATCGCTCTTTCTATTGCTTATGTTCTCTCTCACGCCTAGGTTCACATTTCATATCTAAAACATAACTTTTTTCACTTTTTTAATAATTACTTTTAAACTCCTAACTGTCATGATTTTTTATTGTTTCATACTGTGAAAAACAATGTATACAAATTACACTAAATTCTTCTTCTTAATCATTTACAATTTTACTACATTTTTTGCATATTATTTTTGGCAATACAACTTCTTGAAGTAGATGTTTACGAGAAGGGGAAGCACAAAAGTTCATGAATTTGATGGCAAGTTTCTTGGATTGCCTGTACATTTTAGAGTAACATAAGTTATTAGGCATGTATTTAGGCATTTGTCTTACCTTTTTTCTAGGAGAATATCACTTATTAAGATTTCCCTTTCAACTTTTATTTGTTTGTTTGTTTATCTTTTGAAATATTATATGATTGATTCATTTGCACTCCTTTTGTCATGTCTTTCCTTCAAGTTGAACTTTTATTAGATTAAATGTTAATATATACTGTAGAAACTCACAAAGAGTGGCATGCAAAGCAAGAAATTCTATCTTGTTTCCTACTAGTTTTTTTTCAAGGTTGGAATAGTTTATGGTGCAAACCATGCTATTTGGTCTTGTTGCACGTTACTTGTTACACATGTATAATCCTGAGTGTTTTGAGCATTCACTGTGGTTTTTCTATCTTTTGTTGATAGTCTAGTGTAGATTTTCTTGGTAAATATCAAGATTGGGAAGACACAAATCCGTTGGATCTTTTTCAAGATCAGGTTATAAAGAATGAATCAACCCCAAAGGTATTTCTTTACAAATATTTCCTTTCGGTATTAGATCCTGTTTTTCTATGAGATCCGCTATTTGAAAAGTGTTAGTTCGACTAATTCTTACTAATTGCTTAAGAATTGAGTTATACTGCCTATGGAGATGCGTCATGTACAATTGATTTTGTTGTCCTGATTTCCTGCAGTTATTAACACATTTGTTTCATTTAGGCACATATTTGTATACATTTAAGTCAAGAAGCCCGTGAATGTCGTTATTTGGTATTGTGGTTAGATTGTGATCGTGAAGGAGAAAATATATGTTTTGAGGGTAACGCTTGTTTTTCCTTTTAACATATATCTCACTACCATTGATATTCTTCTTAATTTTTTGATACTTTATTGAGTATAGCTAGTCTATGCTTTGTTATTGGTATGCAAAATTATGATTTTAATGATGTGAGTTTTGATTTGGTTTTTGAAAAGACAAACCCTAGTCCTTTGAACAAATATATTTCTAGTGTCTAAGTTAATCTGCACAAATATAAATTAATAGAACATTAAAATATAAATAATCCTGCCATAGTACCCATGTTATGTATGAACAGAAGTCTTTAGTCCAATCTCTATCCTTTAAAAAGACTCTTAGTCAATAATCATTAGATTTGTTTAAACTGGCACCTTAGTATTTGCATCTAAAACTTTATCCTTTCTTTGTTTTAGATACTCCTTTTGGTAGTATGAAGGAATTACCAGGTAAGTGGCCTTGTGTGCCACGTTTCAACTTGTGAATGCCAAGGAATTATTTTTCTATTCTTTTTGGTGCTTCGTGTGTATTGGTTACACAGCCAGAGGTTGGCCTTCCCAACAGTTGAATTTCCCTTCCCCATTTACAGTGAATGTTAAATCTCACATTGTATTATATTGGGAAATCTTGTTTTAGGCAGAACCATGCCTTCACATTCAAAAAGAAAAAGACTAATCAACTTTTTATTCTTCTTGCAATGATACTAGTGTGTTCTAAAGATCAGCTTGGTATATATCATTGATTACCGATGTCGTATCACTTCAAAACAATTAAATTATGTTAATTCTGTAGCATAGGATTAACCTAGGTCGACTTAGAGATACAATCAATATGGTTCCAACTTCAATTCACTAGTAAATAATAGGGGGGATTTTTATCAAACAGTTTGCATGCGATAAATGAAAATTGCAGAAAAACGTAGCAAAATAGAAACTAACAGAAATGATAAAAGGTATTCTAAAACAGATTAAAAAGCATCAATCCAATTCACCGAACCAAGCAATACGAATTATCATAGTTCTCAGATGATGATTTTGTTGTGAAAGTTCATTCAATTTCATTAGAAGCAGTTCAATCAAATTAACCCCTAAATTAATTGAAATCACAAACCTAATTGAAATATCATCCAAATAATCTGTGATTAAAATACGAAATTAGGAAATGCATCCATAACCTAATTCATTTTCAATCCTAAACACATTCATAATCATGAAAATTGAATAGAGGATTGAAGAAGAAAATGAACATTCACACAGAATTTGAAATACCAAACTAGAACTCAAATTCTCCTTGCTTGGGCTTGGATCCTTGGATTGATTGATTGTTTAGCATTCCATGATCATCATCAATGAAAGCCCCATGAAATTAGTGCAAGAAAATGGAAGAACAAAAATGAAAATGAAGAATAGTTGAGAGAAAATAAGAGAAATGGTTTTTAATTCTAAAAACTTCTAAAAGTCACTACAAAATATGTTTTTGCTAAAATGAAGTGTATTCATCCAAATAAATAAAATCACTAAAATATAGTGACTGAGTCAGTAGGAAAGGATGGGCCATAATGAAGCCCAACTAATCTAACTAATTACTAATTACACCAATTTCGCAACCCAAAATTTAAGTGCAGTGGTTCTGATTTTCAAGCCTAAAATTATCCTCAAAATGACAGAATTGGCCTCAGCTTATCTCTGACAAACTTATAGATATTTTCCTTATCTTTCCAGGGACTACTCATATGCCCAATTTGGAGTTCTATAGAGCTCTCTAGGTCCTGTACAAGGAATATAGGTCAAGTAAGCAAAAACTCCGAAAATAAGAAACAATTATCAATTAAGCCCACTTGTTTGTCTAAGGCAAAAAATGAATTAGAATGAGAAAATAAAAGTCCAAGAGAAGTCAAATAAGCTAAGAAAAATAGAAAAATATTAAACTAAAAATAATCAATCAATCATGAATCCATTTTCTTTTAGTTCAAGCTTTTGGAGCAATTAGTGATGTGACATGATATACTGTATTCTCTTCTCATTTTTTAATTAACCAACTATACTAAATTTACATGGCTATATATTGATAATGAGAATGAGAAGGATAAATGTCCTTGGACCTTGGGTTGGCTCTTGACATGCCTCTACACTTTTGCCCATGGCCTCTACACATTTGTTTTTGACAGAAAGCCTCTACACTTGTTAATTGCGTATTTGAATTAGCATTGGCAAAGCTTGCAAATTTAATTTTGGTTAAAAGTGATTTGAAAGTAATGTAATTTATGTTTAAATATGTTTATTTTATCATAAAAATAAATTAGGAATAAAATTCACCATAATTTTTTTTATCAACATAAAACTATTAAAAGTTGCTCTATTTTAATTTTTTCTAGACTATTGAGCAGTTGATCAGAAAAATCTCACATTTTTTGTTCTAAATTCCATGTCAGGTTAATCCCCAATTCTATGCCTATAGGTGGATTACTCTCCTCTTGACATTTAACCTTATGTTCCACCACCTCTTAGTAATGCCAATGGTAAGAAATGGTGACGGATTTGAAATTGTGGAGTTATTTTTAGGTATTGTTTGGTTGGAGTGAATGAAAAGAGATGAAAATGTGGGGAATGAAAAGGAAAGAAAGAGAAATGAAAGTGTGAATTTTATGTAAATTTTATTCAGTTATCTTTGAATTAAGTTCATTCTATTTGTGTGTGCACCCTGTGTTTACGTATATACATTTGGTCAAGTTTAGCTTCTTCTCTATTTAAGTTTTGCTGATGAGAACTCTACCATTACTGAGTCAGACATTGAAGAGACCTTCAAGAAGCTTGTGGCTCAACTGAAGACGACACCCCAGGAAATCTGTGATGCTTTGAAGAACCAAACTGTGGATTTGGTCCTAACTGCTCATCCTAGTCAGTCTGTTTGCAGATCGTTGTTGCAAAAGCATGGAAGGTATATTTGTTACATTAACTAATACTTAGTTTTTTTTAACTAAGGTGTTGTGGTAGTTTTTTCATTTTTGCATTTATATTTTGATACACTGGAAAATGGAAATCGTTGATCTGTAATGAAAGGACATGGTATATAGTATACTATTTCTAGCATTGTGGCAATTTCTGCATTGAGGCTAATTATTTCTATTAGTGATCATTCTCTTCATGATAAGGAATTGTTTGACACAATTATATGCTAAGGAAATAACACCAGATGATAAGCAGGAGCTTGATGAGACTTTACAAAGAGAGGTGCATTCTTGATTCCATACACAATATATAATGTTGTCAGTCACAGATTTCACATCCTGATAATTCTGAGTTGATTGATACTTACCTATAGTATCTAGTTATTTATAAATATTGTGATTGACAATGATCTTTCCTGTAGACATTCACAATAGCATGAAATTTAGACAGGATGCCCAAATGATTTATTTGATAATTGATAACATAATTTTTTTTTCTTGGGCTAAAATATGCATCTAGTTGCCATTGAATAAATTTCTGTGTAATAGCATGCTCTTTTAACATAATTTGTATGGCAGGTAGAATTTATATTTTAACCTTAGAAGTTTATTTCTTAACATTAACTTTAAACACGTTAAATATTATGTTTTTTTTTTTAAAATTATCTAAACGTTAAATTTTCTCAAAATTGGTATTGTAACCATAAAATAACAAAACTCATTTTACATTATTTCATTTTTACAATAAATTGAGACAACAAAATAAATAAATAAAATTATGACTTCTATTAATTTGGGGATGTCTTAAACCTGGTGGAAACAATAGTTATTTGTATAAACTACAAAAATTGTCTTTATTTTTTCTTGCAGAATTTTGATTTTGTCTGTTATGTTTTTTTACAAAGATGAATCTTTATAGAAATGTTTATTTTTTTAAAAAAGATCTTAAACTAAGACGATTTTAAGGAAAATCGTCTTAGAATGTCTACATTTTAAGATGATTTTTCCTAAAAACCATCTTAGTTTAAGTTTGTTTATTTTTTTTTTAAAAAAAACACATTAAACTAAGACAGGTCTAAGAAAAGCCATCTTAGAATATCCACATTTTAAGTCGATTTTTTCTAAAAACCATCTTAGTTTAAATTTATTTATTATTTAAAAAACACATTAAACTAAGATGGTTATAAGGAAAACTATCTTAGAATGTCCATATTCTAAGACGGTTTTTCCTAAAAATTGTCTTAGATTAAATTTTTAAATTTTCTTAAAAAAAGTTAATCTAGGATGGTTCTATCTTAGAAACACTTTTTTAATTTTATTTTAAAAATCATGTTCTAAGACGATTCCCTTGAGGCCAAGACGGTTTCTTTGAGGAACCGCCTTAGAATCATTTATTACAAAGACCGTTTTGGAACCGTCGTCGAAAATGAAAATTTTCGATGACGTTTGCTACAAAGACGATTAAAAACTGTCTTTATATGTGTCATAAAATCGTCTTCTTGTAACAATGTTTACTTTGAATATCCCATTATGCAATAGTTGAGTGACCAGTAATTTTAAGATAAATAAATTATTAATTAAACATAAAAAATTATTGCTTTGAATAAAATTATTCACAAATGTTAACATACTTCCAAATCAAGTAGTCTTTGTTATGTGGTTGAGGTTGATCGAGCGAAATGCACCCAGCTACGTGATCGAACTTGATATGAAAATTTAAGAATATATATAGAAGAAATTCGTAATCAATAAGAAAATAGAAAAATAATTTAAAATTTGAAAGAAAATAAAACTATAAGTACCTTCTTCTTGAGTCATGGTATGATTGAAGAATTTGTAAATATTGAACTTGAAACGTAGCTTGAGTGTGCCATTACTAAAACAAAAAGGGAAAAAAAAATTAAATTTCACCTTTCATTATTCTTTATTGAGAATTCTTACACAAATAAAATTAAAATTAGTGGCGGAGCTTGGAAAGAAAAATTAGGGGGGAATATGTCATAGATGAAAAAAAGAAAAATATGTATCATGCATAAGGAAAATAAATATTGGAGTTTTTTTTATAGATTATATACTAAAATATATTGTTGATATTATCTAAAATAAAATACATATTTTGTTGATATTTGGTTTTATTTTTTAAATTTGTTTCAATCTTTTATCATATTTTAAAATTTAAATTGATATTTTTCTTGTGATTTTTTTATTTAATAAGTTAGATATACTACTATTATTACAATATATTTTAGTATATAATCTAGATAAATATGCTACTACAATCTTCTAAACCAAATAACATACACCTATAATTTATCTATATCTTTTAACATATACTAAAATTTCTATTATATAATATAAAATATGTATCATGCATAAGGAAGATAAATATGCTACTATAATCTAGCAATTTTGATTTTTGTTACTATATCTTTTAAATAATTGTAAACACATATAATTTATCACAAAAAATTACAATGAACAAAAAATATGCTACACATTATTTTATAAATAAAATAAATATCATTAACCATAAATAATCACAATTAACACAACCTGACACAAAAAAATTACACGAATATTATTTTAGATTTTGTTTCATTTTCACAATAGATTAGAATATTCTTACCGTAAATATATTTTGGGGAAGATTTTTTTTTCTTCGTTTTTCTCTCTCTGCATAGACCTTTAAATTATATAATAGATATCTTATATTGAGCATAAATGTAGAAAAATCCAAATCGAGCTAAATATGTTTTTTTACTAAACTTATATATGTTTGTTATCTTAAACTTGCAAATTGATCAAACAATTTATTTCTTATCGATAAATATAGATAAAAAGTTATATTTCAGACGACTCTTAAGTTGTTGTTACAAATGTATCTTTTCTTAATAATTTTAATGTTGTTGAGAACTAATAATTCTTTTTTCAATGACAATAAACATGTTATAAAATGTATTTTTTTTCTCAACAAATTTAATGTTGTAAAGATAAAAAAATTTACATTTTTTAGTGACTTTAGATGTCGATGCTATAAATGTAACTTTTGCTAACGATGTTGTCTGTATAGAATATTATATTTTCCAACTACTTTAAATGTAACTGTTACAAAATTAGCTTTTCTCAACTAATTTCGAAGCTACTATAAATGTAACTTTTGTCAACTATTGTGATGTTGTTGGTATAAAATATTGTCTTTTCTAGCAACCTTAATTGTTGATTTTACAAAATTAGCTTTTCCCAACTAATTTCAGAGTCCTTGTTATAAATGTAACTTTTGCCAATGACTTTCATGTTGTTGGTATAAAATATTATATCTTCCCACAACCTTAAATGTTGTTACTACAAAATTAACTTTTCCCAACTAAAAAATTACATTTTTCAACCACTTTAAATTTTGTTGGTATAAACTATATATCTAACACAACGACAAGAGTTTTGGGTACGATAAATATAACTTTCCATATGATAATGGTGTCACAAAAAAATTGAATTCACAACAACAATCAAATGTTGTAGTAAAATGTCTATCATTGACAACATCTTATTTGACCATTAATTTGTTTTGTAAAACACCCCCTCTAGTAATTTATTCTATGAAAAATCCCAATTTGGTAAAAAAAGAGTCTAGAATCATCATACGACCACTGTTGGACTTGCATCAAATCATTATACTTATTTGAGTCAAAATTAAATTTTTTTGTTGTCATTTTTCCACTTCTTTGAATGTCACAATTTGGATTTCATTTCTTTGTTCTTTTTTTATTTTGTTTCTTTTTGTGGTTTTTAATGTTCTTAGACAAAGTGAACAATTGGATTGCAAAATTTAAGTTTCGAATTGCATCGGATCTTCCCGTTGTTGTCCTAATTAAGGAATTTGCTTCCACAATTGACTTGAGATCTTACCATGTGGGTATATGTTGCATTGAGACAGAACGGTACAACTAAGAGAGATAAGCAGTTATTGATATTGTTGTCGATAATTAATACTTTAGCATTGGAATACATCCAATAGTACAAGGGTCAGAATTTGAGTAGTCAAGAGAGACAATATATTGTACTACAACTGTACAAAATGATTTAAATAGAACCATTATGATGAGTATGAAACAGAAACAGATGCAGAGAGATGAAAGGATCCGAGTCCAACAAGGTTGTCTCCTTAAGACAATTTGTTCCCTCCAATTGATGCCAAAGGTTGATGTTGTCTCCCAGGATAGAATGGATCAACGTCTGAAGATCGGTGACACTACCAATCAACAAGCCCAAACGAACAAAGCAAATGCTTGAGGAACCATACACAAAGAATGAAGAATTTATGTGATATGAAAATGCAACAGCATGTAATCGAGAAGATCAGAAAAAACTTCTATCTTTTTTCTATCTATTTTTATGATTGTCTCTGTATCTATATATAGACAACAAACAACCATGTTGAAGAGTTGCCAGCGAACCATTGCGACTGTTAGCGGTGAACTATCGCAACCGTTCGTTATCAAAATAGTTGAGAGTAGTTATTATTTTTTAAATCATCATGACTGTTCGTTATTGGAGCGGTTGGGAGTAGTTATTATTTTTTCTAACCTTTTCCAACCACCTCTTATTCATAACCCATGGAGTTTTTTTTAAACATAAACTCCAACAATCCCCTACATGAATAGGAGATCAACTCAACATGACTAAATGTATATGAATATGTATGCAAGTGTGATTCCTCGGCAAGAAACAATTGCATCAAGATAGGTAAGGCTTACCTTTGAAGCTTCTCTAGTGTAAACCTATCAGGTATACTAGGTCAATTGGTGGTCATGATGCCTTGAACCATCGACCTTTATTGTGTATACCAAGACAATAGGAGACACACAATTGCTTCTGTAATATCACTAAATTTAATTAAGGTAAATTTGGGTGATATTTGAGTAATTAAGCGAATTTACGAAAGTAAGGGTATTTTGGTCTTTATCAGAGGTAAGGTGTAGTAAGTAATTGCTGAACGCACCCTCGGTTCATTTTAAAACCAACAGATCACGTTTTCTGCCTGGTTCTTCTTCTCTTTTGCTTCTTTTCTAGTTTCTTCTTCTTTCTCAAGCTCTCTTCTACCCATTTCCACTTGTTTAGTGGCTGGAATCACAAAGCAAGCAAGGAAGAAAGTTTTTTTCTTTGTTCTTTGTTGCTTTGAGCCTTGGTGTGGTGATTTGACGAAAAGAGTGGGTTGTGAATCTGCCCATTTTCGTTCGGCGCCGCTAAACCACGATTGGAAGCCATAGAGTGCTGGTCTACCCTCTAATTTGGTCAATTGAACACTAAGGTTGGTAATCTCCTCCTATTTCTCCTTGATTCTTGAGGTTAGGGTTAGGGTTTGGAGTGAGATTGATGAATGTTAAGTTTTAAGAGGGTGAGACAGTTTTGATGTATGATTTGGAGTGTGTAGAAGTTGATTTTAAGTTGAAATGGTGTTCTTGGCTGTCATGAACATACATGCATGATTTATGCATAGAACACCATTTCAACTTAAAATCAAC
>CM023959.1:18423539-18434644 GCA_013407115.1 Glycine latifolia | reverse complement strand
TTATGTTTTGTACATGGACTGTATATGACTGTATACCCTCGTGTGAGGAAGTGATCTTTGAGATCAGAGCACTTGCTGCTTATTCTTTTGTACTAGATACTGTGAGTATCATGATGGTGTATATATGTATATATATACTTGTGGCTTTCTCCTGATATATCTGTAGAGATATTAATTATTCATCTGTCGTCGTTTATGTTGTTTGGATCGATGAGGCTGGCTTGTGTTGATGTTCAGTGTTTTAAGTTTGATGCGTACCATACATAATGAATCAAGAAACATGGTTTCGAAAATGCTTCCGTGGTTGTAATTAATTGGTTTTATATTAATTATTGTGCTTAGCTGATTAAGTAATATGTTAATACATTGGATGCATACGGGGTGTTACAGAATACATCTAATTGCACAAGGGTCAGAATCTGAGTAGTCAAGAGACAATATACTGTACTACAACTGTACAAAATGATTTAAATAGAACCTGTATGATGAGTATGAAACAGAAACAGATGCAGAGAGATGAAAGGATCCGAGCCCAACAAGGTTGTCTCCTTAAGACAATTTGTTCCCTCCAATTGATGCCAAAGGTTGATGAACAATTGCCTCCCAGGATAGAATGGATCAACGTCTGAAGATCGGTGACACTACCAATCAACAAGCCCAAACGAACAAAGCAAATGCTTGAGGAACCACACACAAAGAATGAAGAATTTATGTAATATGAAAATGCAACAACATGTAATCAAGAAGATCAGAAAAAACTTCTATCTTTTTTCTATCTATTTTTCTAATTGTCTCTGTGTCTATATATAGACAACAAACAACCATGTTGAAGAGTTGCCGGCGAACCATCGCGACTGTTGGCGGTGAACTATCGCAACCGTTCGTTATCGGAGCAGTTGAGAATAATTATTATTTTTCGAATCATCGCGACTATTCGGTATTGGAGCAGTTGGATGTAATTATTATTTTTTCTAACCTTTTTCCAACCACCTCTTATTCATAAACCATGGAGTTTTTTAAACACAAACTCCAACATATATAACTTTTGAATACAATATTTTCTATCCTGCTGAGCATTACCCCAAAAAATTGGGTGTTATTTCAAGGTGAATTGATAGAGGGATATTGTAGAGGCTAAGCTTAACCAGGATGCTTGGGATCTCGGAACCAATCTCTAATGCAAAATAAACCACCTTGAGGCTTTTGCTATATACTACATTATTCTCTAATATTATATATATATATATATATATATATATATTTTTTTTTTTCCTCTGAAAAACACGTTGATATGTTTTTTGAGTAACATATATTTATTTTACATTATGAATTAATTATTTTGAGGTAATTTCAATTATTGAGAGAGGACGAGGTAATGGAAATTGAAAAACACGATGATATTTTTTTGAATAAATTACATAAGCCTTTATTGTGGTTTGACAAAATTACACAAACCTCCTATGTTTTAACTAAAAAAACCCCTAAATGTTCACCAAATATTACACTATGCTCCCCTAACTAATTAAATTTGTTTATTGTTACACTAGCCAAACCATAAATTTGGACCCCTTTATCGCAAATAACCAATTACTCACTTAACTATTGCTACCGCGAACACGTTGCAATACATTGTGTGAAATCAATGTGCATGAGATTTGTGGGAACTAACGATAGGGAGTGCTGTTCGAAGATGGTTCCAACCAACTAAGCGTGTGTTGTGGGAGTTACAACCATAATGCTAACTTTAGCGAGTCAAAGAATTGCAACACCTTCTCCGCATGCATGCCGTTTCAACTTTGAGTTCCACTCCAGTAACGTTAACCTATCCTTGCCCCCTGGCCTGTCTCCACTCACTTTAATTTCCCGCTGCCGGTGCAGGTAATGCTTCCCATCATTGGCGGGAAAGACTTCGTCATTTTGTGATCACAAGTGTCACCTCGATTTGTTAGATACTTTTTTTTATTTATTTTTAATGTTGATATATTAACAAAGTTGTGAAAATTGGTTTAGTTATTGACTCTGATTGAGGTAATGGGTCAATGGTTTAATCACTGAGTTAGTAATTGGACTGATTTGACTTGATATAAATTAAAAATTTAAATTTATATATGTATCTATTATATATAAGTATATAACTAACATTATTTGATTAAGAAAAACTCATTCATACTCCAAAATCTAAAATAATTATTGATAATAATCTAAAATTTAAAAAAAAAACAAATTCAAAAGAAAAAAGAACTTGGATAGGTCCGATCGATCAGTTTTGGCCAATTTTGATCAGGTTTGAGCGTGAGTGTGTCGGATCTGAATAGCATTTGCATTTTGCAGAACTGGGAATGATGAAGGAGGGATTCACTAAGCTAAGCTGCTTCTTGGAGAAGACATGTCTGGTGGTCGAAAGGGGTGTGTACAACGCCTGCAAGGAAATTAAAGAGTGAAGGTGTTAAATGAGAGGGCATAATGGGAATAACACATAGACAAATGGCTTTAAAAGTTCTATCAATTTGGTTCATTTTTCTTTGCTTAATGGTGTAGGTCGATGGATAAAAGTAATGTGTAAAAATAAAGAAAAAATTATTATAATTTTATTAAACTTGATAAAGGGTTTGTTTAATTATTTACTCTATTTTATATTTCTATTCAATGTGCCTTTAAAATCAAAATTTATATATTTAATAATATTTATTACAAAATAATATTTAATTTTGTGTTTAATAATTTCATATACAAAAATTAGTTGATTAAAATTTATATAATGATTTAATTTTTTATATAAATATATACTAAGATATATTTAAAAATATTTATGAAATATATTTCCATCACATAATATTTTTAAATTGATTCATTAATAATAATATAACTTAAATTAGTTTTTTATGAGACCCAAAATTTCATTCATTGTAGAAAATTTTCGTTTGAGTTAAAGTAAATATAGGCAACAAAACTCTTTTTTTGAGTATATATTTAAACCTAATTAGTTAATATATTTAATACAAAAAATATTTTTAACTATATGATTAATAAAATATAAATTAAATTTGTGTTGATTAATGTTTATATAATTATTTATATATTTGTTACAAAAATATACAACAAATTAATTTATTAAATATATTTTAGTTACAAAATAATTTTAAATTATTTAATCAAAGATTGAATTAATTTCAATATTTTAGTAATTGTAGAAACCACTACAATCATTCCCAAGGAGACAACAATGTTTTAGTAATAACTTTTAAATCCTATAAAATTATCTTTAATTTACTTAGAAATTATATAAAATATTTTTAGAAAAGTTATTGATAAGAATTTTGTTATATAATTATATATAACGAGATTGAAATTTTTATATAAAATATAATTTAAACCCAATTAGTTAGTATATTGATTACAAAATAATATTTTAATTGTATGATAATAACATCACATGAAATTTATATTGATTAGTAATTAAATATTAACGTTAAGTATTTATTACATAAATATATGAAAAATGAATTTATCAAATATATTTTATTTATAAAATAGTTTTAAATTAATTTTTCAATAATATCATAAATTAAATTAATTATATTTTTTATTGTAAAAACTATAAGTATCATTAATGAGAGACAATCAGAGACATGTAATACTGAATATTTTCTTAATTGCACAATATTTGTTACAAACAATTTGATTGCGTTATCATTTTGGGTCCTTTTCTTACAAAATACTAATTTCACTTCAAGAATAACGCTATGATGGACATATTTTGCTGCTTGGCAAAGTAGGTGGGTAAGATAAACGTTGTCATATTCACCTAATCGTAACAGGATCAAAATCTATAATAATAAGCGAATTTATTTAAACTTAAAAAATGACTTTTAAATATATTTTTTTATATAAAAAGATTGTTTAATTTATTTTAAGTAAAAACGGTTTAGATAAACACATAAAAAAAACTATAAAACTACTTATTTTATTAAAAAAATACTTTTTCAAAAAATTAACTTTAACAAACTAGCCCAATATATATACATAAGTTTCCACATATAAAACATAAAAGATTGAGAATCCATCCAAGTTTGGGTAAATTAAAATAGTTTGTGACAAATGATTTTAGTAATTCATTAGTAAATAAATATTTAATTATTTCATGTAATAAGTAAGTATTTTTTTTATTATTACTGAATATACTCCTTTGTAAATGATTCATAACAAATGCATAATTATGTTATCAAAATTTATATTGTAAATATTAATCATTACTTTTATATCTTAACAATTAAATTAAGCAATTATTTACTTGAGAAATTATATTTTTCTTATATAATAATAACTATGTTTGATTCTAAGTAAATTTAATGTTAAATAGAGTGCTTCAAACATGCATAAAACAAAATAATTATGTACAACTTTAATGAAACAATAATTTTATTATTTGAACACATTTTATATAATATATCTTATTGTTCTATGATTTCTTATCTAGTGTGTATCAAACATTGAACATGATTAAAGTTTATCATGTTTTTTCCTATTTTGTTCTTATCTTGCTCTCACATCTTATTATTTTACAAGTGAAAAGTAAATCAAATCTAAAAATTCCGTAACGAAAAATTGAAAAAATTAAAGAAGTTCAACAGCTAAAATATTATATAAAAGAGTGTTTTAAAAGATATAAATATATTTACTCTTTTCAAATTTATTTAATCTTTTCACATAAATTTTGTATGTTTCAAAAATAAAAGATAAAAAACCCTAATCATTTCATTAGTTTATATTTTGTTTTAAAACAAATAGATTACAAAAAAACACTTATTGTGACATAAGATTTTTGTCATTACTCTATATTTTATTTTAAAATAAAATTTAAGAAATAATTTTAAATTATGTCTAAAGGTTAAATTTATTTAATCTTTTTACATAAATTTGTATGTTTCAAAAATAAAAGAAACCCTAATCATTTCATTAGTTTATATTTTATTTTAAAACAAGTAGATTACAAAAAAACACTTATTGTGACATAAGATTTTTTTCATTACTCTATATTTTATTTTAAAATAAAATATAAGAAATAATTTTAAATTATGTGTAAAGGTTATGGTGTTTATAATCGAATTAAACCGTTCCTAAACAATTAAATTGATCAAAAAATTTGAAAAACCTTTTAAATCGAAAATCACAAAAATAAAAAATCTAAAAAATTAAATATTTTTTGCAGGTTGGTTTGATTTTTGAATTTTGTTATAATAAATCAAATCAATCTGCACATTATAATTATATTAATTTTTATTATAATAATTAATAATAAGTATTAAATAATTTATTATTTATTTTTTCTTAACTTTATAACCAAAATGCATATTTTACGTTCATATGTTAAAAAATAATGTATTAATATTGTTAAAAAATAATATTAAATAACAAGTAATGTACAAATTACTATTGTGTTAGAAAAACAATTGATAATATCATTTTATATTAATGTTAAATAAAAGTGAAAATAATAATAATAAACTAAAGTATGTTAAAAAACTAATAAAAATAAAATTCATTTTAAAAATAATATAAATGATTATGTAAGTTAGTTTATAGATTTTAAATTATAGTAATAGATAAAAAATAAAAAACCATCTAACCAAATCAAGAAAAAAATTGAATTGATTTAAATTTAATAATATATTTAAATCAAAATAAATTAAATCACATATTTATTTTATATTTAATTCAATAAATTTTTATATTTAAAAATCAAACAAAATCACACGCATACACCCTTAATAAAATATGTGCTAATTCACACCAACTGGATGTAAAATTGAAATTGAAAGGTTGTTTTAGCCGCGAAAACAGAAGAGAAGAATGGAGAGCGAGGGAATGAAGTAGCAGAAGTTTACATAGTTCACATGATCAGATCATTGGGTGATAGCACAAAGCTATTGAGGCTAGTTCTAATAGCGTCACACGGCAAGACTCGTTGTTCCAACAACTTCACGCCATGCTTCTATTCTACTCACCAAGCTGCGTTGGATATGGATTCCCATTCCTACGCCAGCATGCTCCAACAAGCCATCCGAAACCGCGACCCCAACGCAGGGAAGAGTCTCCACTGCCACATTATCAAGCGCGGCGCGTCTTTGGACCTGTTCGCCCAGAACATTCTTCTCAACACCTATGTTCATTTCGGCTTTTTTGAGGACGCTTCCAAACTGTTCGACGAAATGCCCCTTACTAACACCGTTTCTTTCGTCACCTTGGCCCAGGGTTTCTCCCGTTCCCACCAATTCCAGCGCGCCCTTTGCTTGCTTCTAAGGTATGCGTCTTTCACAATTCCAGCTGTTAGTTAGTTACCAGTTTATTACTTGCTTGTAGGGACGATCATAAACCAATCCAACAAAGAAAAAGAATTGAGCTTCTCTCATAATTCAATGCCCTGTTTAGATAAAACTTCTCAACGGATACGTATAGAGATAAGACAAGAAAATGAATCAAGTTTCTCTCATAAGTTAAAATTAGCTTATGCATCATAAGTTATAATAAACTTTTGTAGAAATCAAATAAGAGATTTTTTTTTAATAAATTATCTTATTTATAAGTTTTTTTTTTGGTCGGATATCTTATGCCTAAGTTGGGAAAAACTTAATTCATTTTACCTTTTTTTCTTTTCTTATACTACGTACTTGTTGAGAAGTTTATTCAAATAGGACTGTAAAATCAATGTATGCACTTCAGCTTTTGAATAAATTAGATGGGGGAATTTCTATAAAAGTTAAGTACATAAGTTGATTTTAGTTTGTAGGAGAAACTCAAATCATACTACCTTTATATTTTCTTCTCTTATAAATGCTTATGAAGAAATTCATCCAAATAGAGTCTCAGTTACTAGTTAGTTAGATTCAACTTTAATTTCTGTGAGTGTGACCTTTACCCCTAGCACAGGTTGTTCAGAGAAGGATATGAGGTGAACCAGTTTGTTTTCACGACTCTTCTCAAGTTGCTGGTGAGCATGAATTTGGCTGATACATGTTTGAGTGTGCATGCATATGTTTATAAGCTTGGTCATCAGGCTGACGCATTTGTTGGGACTGCGTTTATTGATGCTTATTCTGTCTGTGGAAATGTTGATGCTGCACGTCAAGTTTTTGATGGAATTTATTTTAAGGACATGGTATCTTGGACTGGGATGGTGGCTTGCTATGCTGAGAATTACTGCCATAAGGATTCGTTGCTACTTTTCTGCCAGATGAGGGTTATGGGGTATAGGCCAAACAATTTTACCATTTCTGCTGCACTTAAGTCCTGTCATGGTCTAGAAGCATTTGAGGTTGGGAAAAGTGTTCATGGATGTGCTTTGAAAGTGTGTTATGATAGGGATCTTTATGTTGGCATTGCACTGCTTGAATTGTACACTAAGTCAGGAGAGATTGCTGAGGCACAGCAGTTTTTTGAAGAAATGCCGAAAGATGATCTTATTCTTTGGAGTCTCATGATATCACGGTATGCTCAGAGTGATAAAAGTAAAGAGGCTTTGGAGTTGTTTTTTCGAATGAGGCAATCATCTGTTGTTGTCCCCAATAATTTTACATTTGCCAGTGTACTGCAAGCTTGTGCATCTTTGGCTTCGCTGAATTTGGGAAACCAAATTCATTCTTGTGTACTGAAAGTTGGTCTTGACTCAAATGTGTTTGTTTCAAATGCCCTCATGGATGTTTATGCCAAGTGTGGTGAAATTGAGAACTCCGTGAAATTATTCACGGGATCCATAGAGAAAAATGAGGTAACTTGGAACACTATAATTGTTGGTTATGTTCAGTTAGGGGATGGGGAGAAAGCATTAAATTTATTTTCAAATATGCTTGGACTTGACATACAGCCAACTGAAGTGACATACTCAAGTGTTCTGCGTGCCTCTGCCAGTTTAGTGGCACTAGAGCCAGGGCGTCAAATTCATTCCTTAACTATCAAAACCATGTATAACAAGGATAGTGTAGTTGCAAATTCTTTGATAGATATGTATGCTAAATGTGGTAGAATTGATGATGCTCGACTAACCTTCGATAAGATGGATAAACAAGATGAAGTTTCATGGAATGCTATAATTTGTGGATATTCTATACATGGCCTGGGTATGGAGGCTCTAAATTTATTCAATATGATGCAACAGAGTAATAGTGAACCTAATAAACTTACTTTTGTTGGTGTCCTGTCTGCATGTAGCAATGCAGGGTTGTTAGACAAAGGACGAGCTCACTTTAAGTCAATGTTACAGGACTATGGCATTGAACCATGTATAGAACATTATACTTGCATGGTTTGGCTTCTTGGAAGATCAGGCCAATTTGATGAAGCAGTTAAGCTCGTTGGAGAAATTCCATTTCAGCCTAGTGTTATGGTGTGGCGTGCATTACTTGGTGCTTGTGTTATCCATAAGAATCTTGATCTGGGCAAAGTTTGCGCACAGCGTGTTCTTGAGATGGAGCCCCAAGATGATGCAACCCACGTACTTCTGTCAAACATGTATGCCACTGCAAAGAGATGGGACAACGTTGCTTCTGTTAGGAAAAATATGAAAAAGAAAAAAGTGAAAAAGGAACCGGGCTTGAGCTGGGTTGAGAACCAAGGTGTGGTTCACTATTTCACTGTGGGAGACACGTCTCATCCTGACATTAAACTAATCTTTGCAATGCTTGAATGGTTATACAAGAAAACCAGGGATGCAGGGTATGTTCCTGATTGCAGTGTTGTTTTGCTTGATGTGGAGGATGATGAAAAGGAACGTCTCTTGTGGATGCATAGTGAAAGACTAGCCCTGGCTTTTGGACTGATTCAAATTCCAGCTGGGTGCTCTATTCGTATCATTAAAAATCTTCGAATTTGTGTAGATTGTCATGCTATTATAAAGTTGATATCAAAAATTGTGCAGAGAGAAATTGTTATCAGAGATATAAATCGGTTCCATCATTTTCGGCACGGTGTTTGCTCCTGTGGTGACTACTGGTAACTGGTGATTTATTTCTTTCTTGGGGTATCTCATTGTGAAGCTAGTGCAAGTTCAGAATCTTTAAGGTAATTCAATATATGCAACTTTGCCTGAATGTTTTAAATGGTGATTTATATATTTTTATTACTTCACCAACCCGACCACACTCATTTCACTCGTGTGGCATACAAAGCCAACGTCTACGGTCTACCTGTGCCATGCCACCTCCTGTGATGAGTTTTTGAACCTAGTCACAGGCTTGCAAACACTTGTAATGAATTTCTTCTCACAATACATGTAAAATTTATCTAACTAATGACTTTTAAGTATCTAAAAATAAAAAAGTTCTAAATGTTTTTTAATTAATGTTTTGATGTAGTAGATAATATTATTATTATTTGATTTAGAGTGCCTTTTACAGTTTTACTTTAGAAAAACCAGATGTATTAACTTTCATGTATAAAACACTCAAGTATATAATTAAATTCAATATATATTATATATAAAATGTTTACTTTCTATACCTTATCACGGTATAAGTTTTTTATTAGAAATAATCGTAAATATGATTTTTAAGATAAAAATTATAAAAATACATTGTATCATATATATATATATATATATATATATATATGATTATTTGTTATTATTTAATAGAACATTTCTTTATACTATTCGTTTATATGTTATTTACCCATACATAAAAATTGACTCACTTTTAAAAATAAATAAAAATATGATTTTGGACCAATTACCAATGACTAAGACAGATTTTGGACTTATTTGGACTCTAATACACAAATATTTTCAAATTAATGACGTATTTGTATAGTAATTATTTGGGACATTGATATGCTTATCTCTATCAGAATTTTGATGCTCATTTTAAACCTTTTTATATATTTTTATTTGATAGAAATAAATGTATACTGGATAAGATACTCGATCGGGCCGAGGGGACAACTGATACACCCAAATCAGATACTCCCTTCGACCACGTATGCATCCCAACCGAACACCTTTGATCACGTATTCGTATATGTCGTACAATACATCTTGATACTTAATCATTGCAAATGATGGGTACCATATGATTGCGATTATCAACCATAAACTCATTTAAGGGTAATTACTTGATTAGAAGAGCCTAAGCATGATTAGTAGTTGTACTACACAATTGATAATTTTCCACTCTAAAATATTCACTACATGCGATTAATAGCTTTGAGTCGAGCCCTCACTTGAGCATTGATGTGTCTTTTGTAAGTACCCCGTAACACCCTGAAATCTCGAGTTTTCGAGATAGGTGTTTGATGTGTGTTATGATGCTTGATTGTTTGATTTATTTTATATTTGCTATTTTGTTATGCTTTGGTCTTGGTTTGAGTGTTTGGTGAATGTTAGGGTAAGTCAATTCTGTCTAGTTTGTAGTTGTTGTTCCTACATGCAAGATGGACATGTCTTGTCAGTGATGTATATAAGCATTAGAGTGGCGCAGCGGAAGCGTGTTTCTATTTTTCTTCTTTGCGTTTTTCTCTCATTTTCTCTCTAAACTTACCCACACCCTGAAACTACTCCTTTCGACCCTTCTGAAATACCTTCAACCACCTAGGACCATCGTAGTTGCCATGGAACCCTTATGTCAAGAGGAACCTCGTGATTGGAGCGGAAGTCTTAGACAACCCCTCTTGAAGATTCGAACGAGAACGGAGATCCAACCTTTCTTTTCTGGGTTTCCTTGAGAGCTCGGTGTCAGACAAGCTTACGCTTCAAAGGATAGTGTTACTGCACCACTAGACTGTAAGAGAAGAACTCCTAGTCAAGTAAGGGGAGTTTACTGTGTTGATAACAGTTTTAGATACCATAGTTGGGGGTCAGGGAGTCCAACTATGAAGATAACTGCATGTCCCTATTGTGTGCTATTTTTCCAGAAAAACTATGTCTTCTAACGAATGGGATGCAGAATGTTGATCTTTGATTGTGTTCTTGTGTGAAGAGTTTGATGTTGTAAGAACTACCTGTTTGTGAAGTTGGTGTTGTCGATGTAAACTCCCAGAACACCCTTTTAGCAGTGTTTTTGGGGGTGCCGGCTACCGGGTTAGGCAGGTCGGGCTGAGCTTATTTTGTGTATATATAT
>CM023959.1:18402395-18423529 GCA_013407115.1 Glycine latifolia | reverse complement strand
ACACACACACACACACACACACACACACACACACACACACACACACACACACACACACACACACACACATGCGGGATGTAACTCTTAGTAGCCCTTTGTTGGCGGACGCCAATATCCCGAGTTCAGGGATTCATTTTGACAACCAAGGGATGGGTTTGCCGAGTCGTAGAGTCTAGTGAGGCTCATCGTCTCCCTTTTTCGTCGGAACATAGAGAAGTGGTCTATTTAAATGGCCCTGGTGCGTGTGTCACGCACCAATAGTGCTAGATGTCAAAATTAGCTTAGTCATCATACACACTCGCTGTCGGGTTTAGATTATCCACCAAAGTCTACCTTGTACAACTCGACATTTGTAACCTGGACAATCTTGTGCAGGTTCATGGTATTAATACAATCAAAAGTCTTACCTGTTGTATCAAGTAAGTGCTGTCTATTTTAATCGATTACAAACGCTTACGTAATCGATTGCATAGTGTTGGGTTTGTCCTCGGCATTTTATAAAATCCAAGGTTCCACCCTTATCCGTCATGCACGTCAGCATTGACCCATAAAGGCTCTATTTACTCTTCGAAGTGTCCACCCGGTCACACTAATCCTGAGCTCGTGTCCTTTTCTTTAAGAAGAGCCACGGAGTTTTCTTACTCGATTGAGCTCGTGTCCTTTTCTTTAAGAAGAGCAGCCAAGTTTTCCTACTGGGTTGAACTCGTGTCCTTTTCTTTAAAAGCCACCGGGTTTTCCTACTCGGTTGAGCTCGTGTCCTTTTCTTTAGGAGAGCCATCAGGTTTCCTTACTCGGTTGAGCTCGTGTTCTTTTCTTTAAGAGAGCTACTGGGTCTCTTACTCGATTAAGCTCGTGTTCTTTTCTTTAAGAGAGATATCGGGTCTCCTACTCGGTTGAGCTCGTGTCCTTTTTTTCAGGAGAGCTACCGGGTTTTCCTACTCGGTTGAACTCGTGTCCTTTCTTTAGAGCGATTGGGTTCCCTTCCCGGGCCCGTTCCTTCTCTTGAGAGCTGTTGAGCTCGTTCCTTTTCTTTCTTTAAGAGCCGTCGGGTTAGTGACCCGAGCTTAGTCTATTTTCTCTAGTGCTACCTGGTTGGTGAGCCATCCCGGCTCACTAGTTTATGCTCTGTTTATGCTTGGTATGTAGGTTATAAACGTATGTAATTATGTTGTAAACAGTTGAGGTCAATATATATGATTATTTTGAGATGATGATATTTGCATTAATACCATGGGGGTGTATGACTAGTCACCCTTGTGAGGAAGGATTTGTTCCTGGCCGGGTCATACATTGATGATACCCATGGTTATCGAATGCTGGTGGATATACACAGATACCCACGGGGGTGTATGACGGGTCACCCTTGCGAGGAAGGATTTGTTCCTGGCCGGGTCATACATTGATGATGTCGTGGTGGTAGGTTATGTATAAACACGTAGGATGCCGGGACCGGGTGGCTAGCCTTGCAAGGAAGGATTTGTTCCTGGCCACGGTTAGTGCATCGGTGAGCCCGTGATTGGGGCGGTATGTATATACATGGGGGTACATGGCGGGTCACCCTTGCGAGGAAGGATTTGTTCCTGGCCGGGTCATACATTGATGATGTCCATGTGACATACTACATTTGCACGACGGAAATATGATGATTGGCTTCAGAGTACAGAAGTACTGGGGGACACGTCTGTTTGGAACTCTTTTACTGAGACCCATGGCTGATCACCAGTGGGGGGAGCGGCCTATGCACGACAGAGTGACCCTGACATCCTGCTGCATCATTTGCCTGTAATGGTCTATTTCCGGGATGGTACCACATTGCATGCTGAGAGATAAGTTAGAAGCATGCATCATTCTAAGCATTATAGGTTGACTTGTGAAATGTGTTTGGATGGTTTGTCCATGTTGGTTGCATGATGAAATACTTGGGTGTTGTGATGACGTCGTGATAATTGGATTGTCTTCCCTGACTATTGTTATCTATTATTGTTGTTTTACATGATAAACTCACATTTGCTTTGTTTGTACCGTGTGGATTGGTACCTGCGATGATCACGAACTATTGTTCATGTGAGCAGACAGACAGAATTAGGTGACTTGGAGGGAGATCTCTTTTTGGTCGGAGCCGCCGAGCTGTCGAGATGATGAACTACTGGCAGTATTAGCGACGAGGCGAGTCGTTACATACCCCACCTCTTTGCTCTTTCGGACACTCAAACCTAAGCCTCTGATGAGGAACTACTGGCAGAAGACCCTTTGGCACAGTAGAAGACCCTTCGACAGAAGGATAGGTATTTGGTCCATTTGTGACAGGAACATTTTGTCCCCATCATGGGGTCGTGTAAGACATATCCCGACCCCAAGAGTTCATGACAATAACAAGAACTAGTACAAACATAACAACGATGGAGCAATCGGCTAATCATCGCAACGAAGACATTCACGTAGAAGATCAGACTAACCTGTCTTTGATGGTTAAGAGACTGTAGGCTTAGGTCTCCAAGATGCAAACACACCATACTGAGGAAATCATCACCCTTCAATGTGAGAATGCTCATTTCCGGGAGCCGCACAGGTCATGGAAACCTGAGGCTAACCCTTTGAAAGGAGGAAAGGCCAAATCAACCGCAGTCGGCTTACCTAGTGCCACTAATCTGAGCATGCGTTCAAACGCTATTCCCTTGTCCTTCAACACTTTGGGAAGACAATTGTTGTAGTTCAAGAACTCTTCCGTTCCTGGCATCATGGAGGCGACTCTTCCTTCCAACTGAAAGAACCTGACCATTGAGAATTTCGAAGGAACCATAGACCTGGACAAGCACCTGAATGTGTACATTACCTAAGTGAGCCTGTACACCACATATGATGCAATCCTTCGCTAGGTATTCTCGAAAGCACTGAAGGTGCAAGCCTTTCATTGGTTCACACGACTACTCTATAACTCTGTGGACTCGTTCGACACCCTGGCTGGCCACTTTGGAACATAGTTCGCCACTAGTCGACTTCACCACCTAATGTCTGTGGCCCTCGTCCACATACGGCAGGAGAAGAAGGAGCCGTTGTGGACCTTCATGGAACGTTTTGGAAAGGTCGCATTGAATATCCGAAACTTAGATGCAACAGTGGCTATGTGTAACGTCCCGTATGCATCCGGTTCATTAACATTGATTTATGGTCGTTAAGCGCAACAATTATTACAGATAATCAATTTGGAAGCGATAAACAGAATGATGTCATCAAACATCATTAGCAACACTCACTGTACATCATATATGGTGAATTCTCATAATATACAATGTATATATCAAAACTATACAAATCCCTCTCAGGGTACAAAATAATAGGCATAAATCAAAAGATAGAGCCAACATGCTCTCAAACTCTATGCCTAAGGTTCTCACAGAACCATATCCCTCTACTCAGGACTCTTGCCCTGGGATCTATCAGCCGCTCCCTGGGTATCACCTGCAAAACATAATCCCCAACAGGGGTGAAATAACAATCTCAGTAAACTCAGGGTCCTTGGAGGTCTCTCCTCCCTTTGGTTCACTTCCATGATATATGGTATTAAAATTATCATCACCCTAACTAGCCATCATGGCTTTCATAAACAGATCACAAATATATCATCACACCGGTGTCATTCCGCTAGACACTACCAACATCAGGAATGCAATACAAAACAACATATAAATATGGCTCTTTTAAGAGAATTTCATCCACTTGTGGCACATTCTCTTAGAGATACAATACATATAACCTGACCTACACACTGCCTGAGGAAGATCATCCACTGGAGGGCACTCATTCACTCAGGACTTCCACATACTGTCTGAGGAAGATCATCCACTGAAGGGCTCTCATTCACTCAGGACTCTTATCACATACTACCTGAGGAAGATCATCCACTGAAGGGCTCTCATTCACTTAGGACTCTCAACCACTGCCTGAGGAAGATCATCCACTGAAGGGCTCTCATTCACTCAGGATTCTCAAACACTACCTGAGGAAGATCATCCACTAAAGGGCTCTCATTCACTCAGTATTCTCAAACACTACCTGAGGAAGATCATCCACTAAAGGGCTCTCATTTACCCAGGATTTACGTCATATCTAATCAATTCTACTGGCCAGAGAATCTCAACAAACACAGAACACTATCATAGTATACATCATACATGTTCTCAATAAACAGTAACTCACAATTTCAATACATATGCATCATGATATACAATAACCATTACTCCCTCGGAGTATGGTGGAACACAGTCAGTGGGAAACACTCCCAAGAACAAAGAGCTTACCTGGCAACGTAATGCTCTGTTGTCCAATGCCTAGACCGTGGTCTCCACCACTGACACCCTTGGTGTCACGCCCTATACAAAGGCACACAAGCAAGAATCAACAACGGTTCTCAATTGTTCAGAAGAAAAGAAAAGCAATTCCTTTCCATTTAAACCTCTTTATCTTCTATCTTAAAGTTATCAGAACTAACCACCTTATAGGCGACTCACAGACCTTCAGCAGGATCTATCTCAGCCTAACCAAGGCACTAGAGTCTCTCCAAGACTCTGCATGAACCAATTCCATGCCCTAACTAGACTATATTTCAATGATTATCAAGTTTATCAAAATGATTACTTCAACGCTCTTTCACCGTTTATATGGTCTCCTGAACATATTTTGTAAAAGAACCTAGGCTCATACATATCATAATACCCTTCATTTAACCAACATTCTTCCTACTCATACATATCTCAGAGTCAAAACCAAACTTCATCAATAGTCATGATTCAAAGTTCAATATTCATCAGAACAATCTCCTGAGCATACTTTTCTAAAGGACCCAAGCCTAATTCCATCCCTAACACAAATGGGTCACTATTCATCCCAAGAATAGTTTCACAAATCAATCGGTAAAACTTGAGTTTCTTACCTCTAAACTGTCGAGGAAGGTCGGAGGAGCACTTCTCCAAGCTTTAGCGTCCTTGAATCGCCTTCTTTCCCTTCCAAGACTAAGTTTTGCAAAGTTCCCTAGAGAATGAGATTTCTCCGATTGATGGTTCTCTCGAGAAACTGAAGCTGGAATCTAGCTCATGGAGGAGTTCTAATCAACTTTCTAGTTGGGTAGGAAGTGTTTAGATGAGGAATGGAGAAGATATGAAGCTTCCTCGGTCCGTCAATGGCAGAAGCGGTGAGAGGAAGAAGGAAATGCGGTTTTTGGGCCAGAATTCGTTCAAATGACCTATATGCGTTCCCATGCTACTGGCACCACACCCCACGCTAATCGCGCCAAGAATTCGAAAGAAAGAGCCTCCTAGAGCATTTTGGCGCTAATCGCGCCAGATATTCGAATCAGGGGGTCTCCAGGGCCATTCTGGCGCTAATCGCACCACATGGTCGAGTCATGGCGCTAACGGCGCCGCTCCTGGCCCTAATCGCGCCAAATAAAATATTAACAATTTTTTTTTTTACAAATCATGGTTATTATTCTATGCACCAGTTTATAACGGCTACGACTTGGACCTTTTGTTAACAGCCTATGCAAGAAATCGACATCTAATCTCGACAAATTGTGAATGAGAACGACCAAGTATATGCAGATGGAGGAGTTGTCGAGTACCGAAACCAGGTGCGGGTTGATGCCGTGTCGGCCAAGAAAGATAATGACAAGCCCAACTCTAACAAGGCTTGCGTCGACGGGAGGAGGGATCAGCCTCCACGAGAGCTACATTATACCTAGTTACCTAATACAATCCTTTTACTGCCAGCAAATCTCATATCATGGATCAATCCTTAGCTGTCAACATTTTGACCATGCCCAAAAGAGCCAACACCCCACCAAAGGCTGGCTACCCAAAACATTGTTGGTATCACCGCAATCGTGGCCACTCGACGGAGGAATGCAGTTCCTTGAAGGACAAGATAGAGAAGCTCATCAAGCTTGGCCACCTAAAAGAGTTTGTCCACAAGCCACAATGGTACATGCCTGAAGGAAGGAACATATTCAAGTTTAGTAGGGGGATAGACCATGAACATGCAGGTCGGTCAGAAGGCATAGGAGCTGGATCCGCTTGTGGGAGAAGGAAGAGAGAACCCTCAAACAATAGAGGTGGGTTATAAACACCATAGCTAGAGGTTTTATTGGGGGTGGGGCCACTGCTTCTGCACGAAAAAGAAACCTTCGGCAAGTTCGGTTCGTCAACATAATCTCCTGGCACCGAGTACCTAACATGCCGCCCATAACCCTCACAATAGACGACTTCAAGGCAATCAACTTGATGTAGGACAACCCAATGGTTATCATTGTTGAGATAACCAACTACAACGTCAAGAAGACTGATAACCGATGTCGTATCGCTTCAAAACAATTAAACTACGCTAATTCTGTAGCACATGATTAATCTAGGTTGACTCAGAGACACAATCAATATGGTTCCAACTTCAATTCACTAGTAAATAATAGGAGGATTTTTATCAAACAGTTTGCATGCGATAAATGAAAATTGCAGAAAAACGTAGCAAAATAGAAACTAACTGAAATGATAAAAGGTATTCTAAAACAGATTAAAAAGCATCAATCCAATTCACCAAACCAATAAATACGAATTATCATAGTTTTCAGATAATGATTTTGTTGTGAAAGTTCATTCAATTTCATTAGAAGCAGTTCAATCGAATTAACCCCTAAATTAATTGAAACCACAAACCTAATTGAAATATCATCCAAATAATCTGTGATTAAAATTAGAAATTAGGAAATGAATCCATAACTTAATCCATTTTCAATCCTAAACACATTCATAATCATGAAAATTGAATAGAGGATTAAAGAAGAAAGTGAACATTCACACAGAATTTGAAATACCAAACCAGAACTCAAATTCTCCTTGCTTGGGCTTGGATCCTTGGATTGATTGATTGTTTAGCATTCCATGATCATCATCAATGAAATCCCCACAAAATTAGTGCAAGAAAATGAAAGAACAAAAATGAAAATGAAGAACAATGAAGAATAATGAAGAACAGTTGAGAGAAAATAAGAGAAAGTTTTAATTCTAAAAACTTCTAAAAGTCACTACAAAATGTGTTTGTGCTAAAATGAAGTGTATCCACCCAAATAACTAAATATAGTGACTGAGTCAGTAGGAAATGATGGACCATAATGAAGCCCAACTAATTTAACTAATTACTAATTACACCAATTTTGCAGCCCAAAATTCAAATGCAGTGGTTCTGACTTCCAAGCCTAAAATGACCCCCAAAATGACAGAATTGGCCTCAGCTTATGTCTGACAAACTTGTAGATCTTTTCCTTATCTTTTCAGGGACTACTCATATGCACCATTTGGAGTTCTGTAGAGCTCTCTAGGTCCTGCATAAGGAAGATAGGTCAAGTAAGCAAAAACTCCGAAAATAAACAACAATTATCAATTAAGCCCACTTGTTTACCTAAGGCAAAAAATGAATTAGAATGGGAAAATAAAAATCCAAGAGAAGTCAAATAAGCTAAGAAGAATAGAAAAATATTAAACTAAAAATAATCAATCAAAGACCCTTGTAGATTAAGGAAGCTCGATCGACATCTTATTTTGGAACACCTTCAAACAGATGGATATACTCGAGTTCAAGATTCTCCCACACGATGACCCCTTGTTCGGCTTTGTTGGGGAACAGGTAGGGACGAAGGGCTGCTTTTGGCTCTACACCAAGTTCGGGCATGGGGGGCCACTACAGAAAAGGATAAAGATACGATACATGATAGTGGATGCTCGCACGTTGTACAATATACTTGTTTGTTGTCCCTCACTCAATGCCTTCGATGCAGTTGTTTCAACCCCTCACCTCACGATGAAGTTCCTATCGGATGCCAAGACCATTATAAATCTGCACGTCGACCTAAGAATGACCAGAGAATGCTACATGGTCGGCCTGAGGTTACACCATCACACAAGAGAGGAAGCCCTATAAGTTGTTCATTGTGTGGAGGCTGGAGTGGAAGCTAAGGAGGTAGAAGGACTAGAATTTGACCCCAAAAACAATGATGACAACCAAGTGACCTTTGTTGAAGAGATGACCACTTTCCAACTCGAGCCTAGAGAAGGATATGTCATTTAGTTGGGAAGCTAACTACCTAAGAACGACAACAACCAACTATAATGAGTCATCCGAGAACTCATCGACTTATTTGCATGGTTCGCGATGTTCATGCTCGACATCAATCCGAGCTTCGATTGTCATAAGTTAGCTATATGAAAAGATGCCAAACCAATTTCCCAAAGGAAAATAAAAATAGAGGAAGAAAGGTGCCGAGCAGTGCGACAAGAGGTGGCCAAGTTAACGATCGCCTGTTTCATAAGAGAAATCGACTACTCCCCTTGGCTCTCCAATGTGGTCATGGTCAAGAAGTCAAACGGGAAGTGGAGAATGTACTCAAAATACATATATGAATCGAGCATGGACAAAGGATGCATACCCACTCCCAAACATCGATCGTCTAGTCGGTGGAGTTGCCGGACACAATATGTTGAGTTTTCTGGATGCATACTCCGGCTACAATCAGATGAGGATCGATCCTCTAGACAAGGAAAAGATGTCATGCATCACCAAATCCACAATCTTTTGTTACAAAGTAATGCCATTTGAACTGAAAATTGTTGGAGTAACGTATCATCGCTTAATGGACAAAGTCTTCCAGGGTTAGCTTATACGGAACCTGGAAGTTTACGTGGACGACATGGTGGTCAAATCTTACGACTTGACAACCCACATGGCGAATCTAGAAGAAGTCTTCGACTAGCTCAAAAAGTACATCATGAGGTTGAACCTTGAGAGGAGAAAGTTTTTGTGTTTCATGCTCACCCACTGGGGAATACATGCCAACCTGGATAAATGCCAAGCCAATTGTAGATGAAGACTGTGAAGAAGCCTTTTGGCAGGTGAAGGTAACATTAACAACACCGCCCATTTTCTCAAAATCGGACCCCACCAAGAAGTTGATTGTTTATCTTTCGATCTTGGTTGAGGGCCATAAGTGCTGTTCTGGTTCAAAGGAGAGGAGTGAGTTAAGGCAGTATAATTTTTGAACTGTGTACTACAAGATCTAGAGACAAGGTAACAAGTGATGGAAAATGTAGCCTCACATTTGTTAATGCTGCTCGTCGTCTCTGCCAATACTTTCTGGGCCATCGAATCACTGTTCAGATTGATTGCCCCATAGCAAAAATACTGCATAAGTCAGACAAATGATGACGTGGTCAATTGAACTTTCAAAATATGATATTGCCTACGAACTGAGAGGTACTATTCGAGTACAAGTGCTGGCGGACTTCATCAACGAGTTCCATCCCTTACCACGATAATTTGAGCAGGAATGGTGGACGATGCATATGGACGACTCCTCTAATCGGCATGGAGGTGGAGCTGGGGTTATCCTGAAAGGACCCAACAACCTGTAAATGGCACAATCATTACGCTTTGGCTTCAAAGCTACTTGTAATCAGGCCGAGTATGAGGCCTTCCTCTTAGAATAAGACTCACCAAAGAGGTTGGCACTCAAAGAGTCTGATGCCGAAGTGAAATCCAAGATCGCCGCTGAGCATATCAATAAGGTGTTTCAGATCTGAGACCCCCAACTTTTGAAGTACTACCATGCGTATGAAAAACTTAGGGGAGATTTTGAGGAAGTGCAAGTGACTCATATAAGCCGTCAACGACAAGGCCGACGAGTTGGCTCAGCTAGCTACCTCTTATAAACTTGGACAACTTATAATTTAATTCTCCATTCAGTGCCCAAACCCAGTGTCTTTGAAAAAAAATGCTTCCAAGTGTAGGAAGCCCCCTCGGGTTGGAAAAATGAGATTCTCGAATAGTTTGAGAATGAGATACTCCCAGTGGACAAGGCAAAAGCTAGAAAGATAAGAATGCAAATCGTCAAGTACACCTTAGTGGCCGACGAACTATATAGGAGGTGGTTCTTTCCTCACCTTTCCTCAAATGTCTTGACCTAGACTAGGATGACTATGTCTTTCGAGAACTACATGAGGGTGTTTTCGGTTTGCATTCCCAAGAAAGGACCATGGCCACCAAGGTTTTGAGGGCGGACGAACTGCTCGAGTTTTGTGAGGAAATGCCTCCAATGCCAGAGACATGGGAATCTGATACATCGACAGGCTGAAGAATTGAACCCAATGGTCTCCCCTTGGTCGTTCGTTATCTAAAGAATGGGCATTCTTGGCCCCGTTCCTACAACTTTGGGGCAAAGAAATTCCTGTTAATATAAGTAGATTATTACAGTGGGTAGAGGTCGAACCACTAGCAAATATCACGACACAGGAATCCAAAAGTTCTTTTGGAAAACTATCATCACAGGCTTCGAAATTCCAAACACACTAGTCATAAACAATGACATGTAATTCACCAATCAAAAGTTCAATGAGTTCTTGAGTGGCCTTGGTATCAAGCATAGGGTGACGTCGGTAGAGCACCATCAAACCAACAAGCAGGCTGAGGCAACTAACAAAGTGATTCTGGGCGAGCTAAAAAAACGGCTAGATGGAGGCAAGGGACAATGGGCCAAAGATCTCTTGGAGGTCCTATGGGCATATAGATGCACCCCTCAATCTACAACCCACAAGACTTCTTTTTGGCTTACATATGACACAAATGCAATGCTACCAATTGAAGTAGGATAGGTCTCTCTTCGAAGACACTACTTTGCTAAGGTTGAAAATAACGAAGCATTATAGGTAGACTTGGACTTGATCGACCAAGTACGTGAAGATGCGATTATCATGACCGAAGCCTGCAAACGACATATGACCCAACACTCCAACTCTAAGCTAGTCCCTCAGTAGTTTGAAGAAGGGGACCTAGTATGAAGAGCATGCAGTAAAGCTCAGAAACCCCGTCAGATGGGAAGTTAACAGCCAACTAGGAAGGGCTCTTCAGGATCCAGGATAATATGAAGAATGAAGCATACAAGTTAGAAGAACTATTTGGGAAGGTCATCCCGAGGACTTGGAACTCCACACATATGAACGTTTATTATGGTTAGTCATATCTTTGTAATGGGTGTCATACTTTTTTTCCTACCTTGATTTTTTAGCCCTTTAAAAATGTGAAAGGGTTTTTACCAAAAAGGTTTTAACGAGGCACACCCCGACAACCACCTATTGAAAAAATATTTCCTAATTTGTCTTTGATTGCCTACTTTGATTACAAATTAGCAGGTCTAGACTCACAAGTAAGTTCCCTCCCGAGCAATCTCCTCGGCCAAGGTTAAATTTAACAAAGTTATTCATAGTTCCCTCTCGAATACCCTCATTGACTAAAGTTGAACTCGAAGACTCTCAAACAGTTTCCTCCTGAGCACTCTCCTCGACCAAGGTTTAACTTAACAAAGTTATTCACAGTTCCCTCTCGAATACCCTCATTGGCTTAGGTTGAACTCAAAGACTCATGAATAGTTCACTCCCGAGTACCCTCCTCAACTAAGGTTGAACTTGAAGACTCACGAATAGTTCCTTCCCGAGTACCCTCCTCGGCTAAGGTTGAACTTGAAGACTCATGAGCAATACCCTCCTCGACTAAGGTTGAACTCGAAGAATCGTAAGTAGTTCCCTCCTGAGTACACTCTTCGGCTAAGTTTGAACTTCATCAAAACTACTTGCAGTTCCTTCCTGAGTACTATCTTCAGTCAAGGTTGAACTTAATCAAAACTATTTGCGATTCTCTTCTGAGGAGTCCTCGGATGAGGACAAACTTTGAAAACTCATTAATAAGTTACAATTACAATTCGGTTGAGCTTATTTAGGGTATATGACTTACGTTAACATTCCTTAGAGCACCTTTAGTGCTGGGTCTTGGGGATGGATCTTTAGCTGAAGATCTCTCCTTCCCTAGATCTAGCAACAAAGTTATTGTTACACAGTAATGGTAACTTAAAAGTAGCCGATAGATTCAATTTTTTTTTCTATAATTGGTTCATTACAAGCATAATTTGTACATACAATTTTCATTCTCATTTTTCATTTGTCAATCTTTTTTCTTCAATCTTTGAGTTAAATTTTATTTGTGTGAAATGGATCTAATCAATTTGATTGGCAAACATATATAATTTTTTTACATAATTAGCACATGCCTCATTCAACTCAAAATTCAGAAAATTGCCCTTCTTTTTTCCCCTCAATTTTTACCACCAACACCACCAAATTATTTTATGTCAAGCACTCAAATCCCTTACACTGAAAATTCTCAAAGTTCTCAAACATTTCCTTCAATGCCACCAAACAATCCTACCATGGTTTCAAATGATGAAGACAATTTTCTACCCAAGTTGGGCTAGAAGAGATCGTCATTGAAGAAATATGAGGATCTTCTACAAAAAGGAAGCCTTGAGTCGCTTTTGCAATTAAAGAAGATACGCACCTCATTAGTTCATGTATCAACATCTCAACCAATCCAATTATTCGTGTTGGTCAAGGAAAAGAAACATTTTGGTTAAGAGTCATGAAAAATTACAACAAATTTGGAGGTGAATTCCATGAAAGATCATTGAATCAATTGAAATCACAATGGCAAAAAATTAATTTGGGCGTGCAAAAATTCAAGGGTAATTACAAGCAAGCGATATCATTGAAGAAAAGTGATTGCACGAATAACGATTTTGGTTTGGAACACGCTTGGCGACTTCTAAAAGATCAACCATTAGGCCAGTTTCCTGAAAGTTGCTCTAAAAGGACAACGATTTTCACAACTGGAGCATATTCATCGTCATCTAATCCAGAAATATAAGTCGAAGATGCTGAAGCTGACACGCCGTCTCCAATTGCCCATCCAATGGGGCAAAAGGCAGCCGAAAGGAAGAGTAAGGGGAAAGGAGCAGGAACATCTACCAATGTTGTGGACTTGATTGGTGTAGAGGAAGCAATGAGGGAAAGAAATGTTATGAACGCCAAACTAGCAGCCTTACGGGAGAAAGAACTCGAAAAAAAGTATTACGACATTCTAATGAAGGACACATCTAAAATGTATGAAACTCAACTCGAAGACCATAAAGCCTTTTGTAAAATGATTAGGCGTAAACTAGGAATGTCATATTAATTTTTTAGGTAGTTTTAATTTGTTGCAATTGTCTTTTAATTTGTTGTAACCGTGTTTTAATTTGATTTAATTTATAAAATTATTAGTTATGAAACTAGCTGTTATAAAATTAACCGTTATAAACTAGTCATTGCCTAATTTTCTATTTAATTGTTCAATTTTCATTCATTGTTGTACATCTCCTACAATCTTTCATACAATGGATCGAAATAATGAATTCAATAGAGTTTGGAAACAAACCGTTTATGAAACACTTGACGACAATAGTGATGAACAAATAATAAGCTACATACGTGAGATGCAACATCAAGGAGGCAATAACAATCAACACAAAAGGCCTAGAAGAGTCATTAATCGCAATTGTGAAGATGGACATCTACGATTGATGAATGACTACTTCTCAGAAAATTTGGTTTACACAGAGACTCAATTCCGATGTAGGTTCCGAATGCAGTGACAATTGTTCAATCGAATTGTCAATGCTTTTAGTAACCACAATGAGTATTTCCAAATGAGGCCTGATGCTGTTGGTAGAATGGGTCTATTATCGTTGCAGAAATGCACTGCAGCTATTCGTATATTGGCATACAGATCACCTGTTGATTATGTGGATGAGTACATTAGAATTGGCGAATGCACTGCAACTCAATGCTTACAAAAATTTATAAGGGGATCCAATGAGATATTTGGAGAATAGTACTTGAGAAGACCCAACAACAATGACATAAACCATCTACTACAAATTGGAGATGCACAAGGGTTTCTATGTATGTTAGGTTCTGTTGATGTATGCATTGAGAGTGGAAAAATTGTCCAGTTGCATGGCAGGGTCAATTTCTTAGAGGTGATCTTCGCAAACCCACAATAATACTTGAAGCAGTTGCTCCATAAAACTTGTAGATTTGGCATGCATATTTTGGAGTTGCGGGTTCAAACAATGACATGAATGTGTTAAATCAATCACCTGTGTTTGATGAGGTTTTGCAAGGTCGAGCTCCTCCAGTACAATCTACAATTAATGGAATTCTATATAATATGAGGTACTATCTTGCAGATGGTATTTATCATAATTGAGCCACATTTGTGAAGACCATACCAATGCCATAAGGTCCCAAAAGAAAATTATTTTCAAAATGTCAAGAAGCAGTGAGAAAGGATGTTGAATGAGCATTTGGTGTGCTCAAATCACGATTCGCAATAATATGTGGTCCAACGCATGCCTAGAACATGGATACAATGAAGGATATAATGTTGGCATGCATTATATTGCATAACATGATTTTCGAAGATGAACGTGATACATTGGTGGTAATGTCGATGTTGATTATGATCACGTAGATAATGACATTTCAAATGTTGAAGTATCTCATGGTGCTCCTTCTGACTTTGCTACATACTTGCAAACAAGACGCGTTATGCGTACAAGAGGAATTCATCAACAATTTCAAGCAGACTTGGTGGAACATATTTGGAAACGTTACAATAATGAAAATAATGAAATTTGATTTTTCTTTAATATTAATGTCTTGTAATTTTTTATTATCAAATTTATGTATTTTTCATTTATTTAACATTTAGTTATAAATAAAAATTATTTAAATTTTCTCATTTCTTAATATTCATATATTTTTTTTCTTCCATGCTTTATTAATCAAAATTAATTATTTAAATAATTAAATTTAATTTAATAAAAATTTAAATATATAAAAGTGGGGTCCATGTGGGACCCTTTAAAAGTTATTTAAGATATCAAAATGAGATCTATCACCAAAGAAAAAATGAATAAATCTTCAGAGATCTTCAATCTTACGTTGCATTGTGGGTCCACCAAAAAGTGGTATAAGATCCCAATTTAGGATTTACCATTAAAGATGCTCTTACCCTCCGGTTAAAAATAAAACTTGTGTAGTTTCTCTTTATCATTTTTCTGACGAGTACATCATTTGGCCGAACATAGGAATAAACAAACTAGTCTCAATAAACCAACACTTTGTAGAGAAATTTCATTAATGATAAGCCGAGAACTTGTGATTATGAAAGGCAGCCAGAGAATGGCATATACACAGTGCCGAGGACCGACAAATACAAAAAAGCAAAAAGAAAAGCTGCAAAAATATAATATATGAAAGCCTAAGAAACTTAACCCCTAGGCCCTGCCTACTCTTCCTCCTTGGATCCTCGGCTCCCTCGACCTGTCTCTCCTCTGCTGGGGTCATCGACCTTGGTGGTGAAGGGGAAGCATCCTCTTTTGGGATGTCATCAATTAAAATGAGCTTCCCTTCATAGACATGCTTGTTAATGTCAAAGACCCGAGGTCAGAGACATAGCACGATTGTAGCACTTGTCGAATGTAATGGTTATAACATTAATTTATTTGTATGATCATTAATGAAACAATTAAATTTTTACAGTTATCCCAAACATGAAATAAATAGTCAATAGAATGCAAAATAAATCTTAAAAACATAAACAAAATGAAACTTGTTAAATATAATATAAGTCAAAGGAGAATTATAAAGAGAAAGTAGAGAAGAAAAGATTTTAGAGAAAATGATAATGGGACATAACACTTCTCCCTAGATGTCCATTATTCAAGGATTTGCATCATTAAAACCTTATTAGGAAAAATCCTGTGGAATAAAAATCTAGTGAAGGAAAAAAAATACATTATTCTTTAATACGTTATCACTTGCCTTATTAAAAAACCTTGTCAGAAAAACCCAATGGGACAAAACCAATGGGAAGGGAAAAAAAGTGCAAAGAGTATTTATTTCTTCCCCTCATGCAGACAATAATCTTTAAGACGAGGAAGTTTAATCTTACGAACCAGTTGCTCAAAAGTCTTGGCAATGAATATGTAAAGAGATTTGATAGATTTTCAACAAATGGACTTGTTGAACATTTATATCACCATTCTTTGGGAGATCATGAACGAAGAATAATTTTGGTAGAATATGCTTTGTTTTATCTCCTTTAATGTATCCTTCCTTTAATTGAGTGATACATGTTGAACATTTATATCAACATATTTATTTTTCCCTTAACACGGAATCGTGACGATGTTGAGCAACAATGAAAAAGACAAGCTCTTCTAGAGCGGCAACGAGATGTCAACTCCAACAGTGAAGGCAAAGTCATGAAAATGAGATGTCAACTAGGGCTAAGAGCATGGAGCCCAAGATAATGAGGGTATCATCATCGGGGAATTTGTAGGAGCTCAGAAGATCACAGACTTTGAGCTTGGTGAGTTAAAGAAGCTCTTCGTCGTCGACTTGGTCTTGTTTATTTAAGGACACGACCATGTTGGGGACACCTACTTGTTTGGCTAAGAGGATGTGTTCTTTGGTTTGGGGCATGGGGCGTCGACGCCAGAGATGACTAAAATGGTGTCATTCATCTGGGCGGCGCCATTGATCATGTTTTTAACGTAGTCAGCTTGGTTGGGGCAATCCACGTGGGCGTAGTGGTGATTCTCGGTCTTGTACTCCACGGTGGCAGTGTTGACAGTGATGTCGCGGGTGTGCTTCTTTGTGGTTTCAATTAATTTAGGAGTTAATTTGATTGAACTGCCTCTAATGACATTGAATGAACTTTCATAACAAGATTATTATCTGAGAACTATGATAATTCACATTGCTTGGTTTGGTTAATTGGATTGATATTCTTTAATCTATTTTATAACCTTTTATCATTTCTGTTAGTTTCTACATTTTTCTTCAATTTTAGTTTGTCTTTTTGCAATTTTTGTTCATTGCCTGCAAACTATTCAATAAAAATTCTCCTGTTGTTTATCAGTGAATTGAAGTTGGAACCAAATTGATTGTATCTCTGAGTCGACCTAGGTTAATCTTGTGCTACAGAAGAAGCGTAGTTTTATTTGTTTTGAAGCAATATGACATTAGTTATCAAAATTGGCGTCGTTGCCAGGGATACAATTCATTGTGTGCTAACTTTAATTCACTCATAATTAGATAATAGTTATGTATAAAAGCAAATTTGCATTCTACTGCATAATAGCATTTTGCTACATATTTGCATTGTCGTTGTTGTTTGTTTTGTAGTGTGTGTGAAGTAGTGGTGCAAAAACAGGAAAAAAAATAGAGAAAAACAGAGTAGTAGTAGAGAGAGGAGTGGTGTAGTGTAGTTGTGTTGTGTGTTTCAGAAGTGATTTGTCCTGTGGAGTTTGGCTGCACAACTTGGTGTCGAAAGTTTATCCCCCATTATGAGCAAAAATAACTCCTTTGGGGTTTGGTTTGGGTCAAAATTTGCAAATTCGGCCTCTAAGTAAGAGTTTTGGCATAGGGGCATTTTGGTCATTTCATAGTCAACTAGCTCAAAATGGCCTGAAAATTTACCAAAATGTAGAAAAAATTAATACATCATGGTGACCTTGCGAGAGACAAACATGGTCATTGGGGTCCAAATTTCCAAATTCGACGATCTAGGCCACTTTTGAATTTATTTTGTGTTTTCATGATTTTTAAAAAATCACCAAAAAGATTACAAAAATCAAACATGATTTAAAGACATTTATTCTGGTTTTTTGATTTTTTTAAAAAAAATTTGGGGCATTTTTCCATTTTCTGTTTCATTTCAGCAGATATTGTGAATAGTGTCCTGGTAGAGTAATTGTCTATTATTTCTGTTATTTCTGTGATTTTTGTCACTGATGAGTTGAATTGTGCATGGCTAGGTCCAAATCAAGTGACTTGCATTCATATGATCCTGAGATAGATAGGACATTTCACAGGTTGAGCATAAATAACAGAAGTGTAGTGCATGATAGTGTAGTTCTAGATAGTAGTATAATGTATTCTGAGCCTTTTGTTTCAGAGTGTAGTTCTAATTTTGAACATATTGATTCTGAAATTTTTGTTGATACAATGGCTGATAACAACATAACTCTTAAGTAATTGGCTACACCTGATGTTATTTATCAATCTTGGTGTATTCAATATCCTGTTACTGAGGTGAGTTATGAGCTAAAATCTGTACTGATCTATTTGCTTCCAAAGTTTCATGGTCTTGTAGGTGAAGATCCACACAAGCATCTTAAGGAGTTTCATGTAGTGTGTTCCACCATGCGACCACATGACATTTATGAGGACTATGTGAAGATGAAGGCATTTCCATTCTCTCTGGATGGTGTGGCTAAGGACTAGTTGTATCTTTAACCAGATCCTATCAACACTTGGACAAATATGAAGAGAAGATTTTTGGAGAAATTCTTCCCTGCAACCAAAACAACATCCATCCGAAAAGAAGTTTGTAGTATAAGGCAGCAACCTAAAGAGACATCATATGAGTACTAGGAGAGATTCAACAAGTTGTGTGCTACTTGTCCTCACCATCAAATTAGTGACCAATTATTGATCTAGTATTTTTATGAATGATTGATGTTAATGGACAAGACTCCTCTTGCTGCAAGGCAGTTGATTTCTAACATGGTAGCCAATTATCAGCAATTTGGTACTAGAGGTGCTGCAATACCCAAGGCTACTGCAAATGAAGTTTCTGTTTCTATGGTGGTTGATAACCAGAGGTTGGAGAATAAACTGACAGAATTAACATCCATTGTGAGACAACTTGCCATTGGTCAACAACAAAATGTGATGGCAGCCAATCAACCAAGGCTATGTGGTATTTGCTATGCACTTGATCATCCAACAGATACATGTCCTACTCTCCAAGAAACAGAACAAGCTGGTGAAGTTTCTAGCATGCAACCTGGACAACCATTCAGACCTCAACAACAATATAATCTGTACTTTACCCCTTATAATCCTGGTTGAAGAGATCACTTGAATTTGAGGTATGGTTCTGGTCCACAATAACAACAACAGACATAACAACAATAGCCATTCAAACCTTCACCAGCAAATACCAAGTTCCTCCATTCAAACAACAACCACAATTCCAGTAGCCTGCACCTATACCTGCACAACCTGTGCAGAGCAGTTCTGAACCTTCCTTGGAGGGCCTGATGAAGCAAATGACAACCAACAACATTCAGTTTCAACAAAATATCAGTGCCACCATCCAAGACCTGCAGACTAAGATTGGATAGTCAGCTACAACTGTCAACCAGATGCAACAACAAGGTTCTGGAATATTCTAGCACAACTAGTTATTAATCCAAATAATGTGAGTGTTATTGCCTTGAGGAATGACACAGAGCTTCCAAATTCAACAAATACTGGTGCCAAAATTGATAATGGTGCCAAAACAAATTCTACACCAAAACAGATTCTTCTACCTTTTCCTTCAAGATCCATTTTTGCAAAGAAAGTGGAGCTTGATTATGATCTTCTTGAGATTTCAGGAGGGTGGAAGCCAACATTTCCTTCTTAGATGCCATCAAACAGATTTCAAAATATGCAAAGTTATTGAAGGACTTGTGCACCCACAAGAGGAAGTTGAAGGGAAATGAGTAAGTGAAGATGGACAAAAATGTTTCTGCACTTATAACGGGTAAAACTGTTGCTGGCATTCCACCATCCACCTTGCCACAAAAGTGCAAAGATCCTGTCACTCTCATTGTCCCTTGCACCATTGGAGATTGTACTTTTACAAATGTCATGCTTTACCTTGGAGCTTTAATTAATGTCATCCCTATATCAGTTTACAGATCATTACATCTTGGTGATTTGAAACCCACTGGTGTTGTCATTCACTTAGCCAACAAAAGTGTTGCGCTTGCACATGGAGTTATTGAAGATGTGCTAGTCCGAGTTAATGATTTGATTTTTCCAGCAAATTTTTACATTTTGGATATGGAGAATGAGTCTTCCATCCATGGTTCTACATTGATCCTAGGGAGACAATTCTTGATGACAGCCATGACCAAAATTGATGTGCATGCAGGAACTCTTTCCATGGAGTTTGGTGATGACATTGTCCATTTCAACATTTTTGAGGCCATGAGACATCCCGTGGAGGAGAATTATGTCTTTCTTGTCGATATCATTGATGTTGCAGTAGAAAGTGTAGATATTTGTACATATTTACTTTTTGATTTTTATTTTATTTTCCGACTTTTCTGATTTTGATATTGGTTATTGTAATTATACTTGTGATGATTCTCCTGTTGTGTATAGTATTTGTGCAGAGATTTCCTTCGCACTTTACTTTGATTGTGTTGTAGGTACAGGTGCAGTTGCTGATTCTTCTATCTCCCTTTCATTAGCCACCAACCTTTCATTGCCTTCCACCATTCAGTCACCTTCCTTGGTGTAACATTCCAAAATTTTAAATGTTACTTAGAGATAAAAAGAGAAATTACAAAAATGCTTAAAGGAAAATGACCGTATTTTCCTTTTCCTTAATATAAGAATTACCATTCTACCCTTGAAGTAGATATTACCAAAATACCCCTGAGGTAAAAATTACAATATTACCCTTAGATATTTTGAAGTGAAAATTATAATAATACCCCTGGAGTGAGTGACAAATTGCCAAACTACCCTTGAGGTGAAAATTACAATAATACCCTTATATATTTTGGAGAAACTTGATAAAATTACAAAAATACCCTGAAATGGAAAATTACCATATTACCCTTAGTAACAGATAAAAATCACAAGAAAACTAGAAGTACCTAGACTTACCAAAAGTTTATGATTAGTATCTAAAGCTATCATAAGTTAGAATTTTAGACCATGTGATGAACACATTAAGTACAAAGATCTTAGGTATCTATTAAAATATTAGAATATCTAAATAATATCTATGGTGTTGTGAGGAAAATTATCATATGAGGAACTCATGTGTGTGATGCAAGAAGGATATGATAGAAGCTAAGGGATCCAAGTGGCAGGCTTAGAAGTGCTTAGAATAAATTTAGCCATGATTAGTTAAGTTAAGAAAAGAAACAAATTTTAGTATAAAGAGACTAAGCAAAGCCAATAGAAATGGAAGTATGGTCGTGAATGTGAGTGTGCATATGTTAATCAAGAGCAAATTCCTTATGTGAAGAAAACAAACAAAACCAAACATTTTCAAGAAGCATTCCACGTGCACTTAGTCATTTATGGAAT
>CM023959.1:18367963-18402385 GCA_013407115.1 Glycine latifolia | reverse complement strand
GAATCTTTGCTTTTTGCTTAGTAAGCATTGCATTTAATGCATAAGATCAAAATATCTTTAGGTCATGATTACTTAGTTACATTAGAACCAAACCAAAGACTAACTAAGTTACATCCTAACTAGTTTCTTTACATCCTAACTAAGTTCAATACTATAAATACCTCCTTGATTGAAAAGAAATCTGCACCTTATTCTCTCACTCTCAAACCTCTCGTTCACTTTCTTCTTATGTCTCTTTACTTTGCTTCATTATTCTCACTTCTTTTTGAACTTCCAACCATAGCCTATCACTTCTATTGCCTCTTTTACCTTACCACAATAAATGTGTTTTAAAAATATTATATCTAGAGTTTTAGAACTCCAATTGAGGCACGTTATACCTTGTTGGAAAGCTTAGGAAGTCTAGTTTAACATACTAAAAGATGAGAATTTAATGGTTTGTATATTAGCATAGATTATAGGAAGAACCGAATCTTATGTGGTGAGAAATCTTGTTGTTATGACATTCTTGAAAAGTGTTTTTGTATGATGATGAAATCTTGATGTTTTGTGGCATAATTGCATGACATGAGTTATGTAGCTTTGCATGTCATTGTGCATGTCATATGTATTAAGAAAGATAAAAAGATAAGATCTGAAGGGTGATACAGTTAAGGTGAGCATGACCCTGATGGTGCCCAAAGGGTGATACGGATAAGCCGAGCACGACCTTGAGGGAAAGACTAAAGAAAGATAATACCTAAAGGGTGATATAGTTAAGCTGAACATGACCCTGATGATACCCAATGGGTGATACGGTTAAGCCGTGCACGACCCTACGGGAAGGACATATTGACCCAAGGGTGATACAGTTAAGTTGAGCACGACCCTATGGGATCCCAAAGGATGATACAATTAAGCTGAACACGACCCTGTGGGAGCAATCTAAGTCTAGTAATAAGCTCATTGTGTAGTTTAGGGTATTAAAGAAGAGATTAATAAAGAAAAACTATGCATTTCCATGATTGAAAATTATGTTTACACTAATGATGAAGTATGAGAATATTTTTAAGTGTTTATGAATGAAATGAAACTACTTCGGGTTATATGTTTATGAAATTAAAATCAATTGTGATTGATCACATGTTTTTCTTAATAAACCGAAGTAGCTGGAATGATGACGATGACATTGCATGATAAGTTAATTTTCACCTACTGCGAATTATTTGGATTTCTCACTGTTTTAGTGTGTTCCCATGTCATTCCAGACAGGTAAATCGGGAGGAGCAACTACAAATTGGGGACAAACTGGAATAATTTTTTTAATGTTGCAGATCTGTAATATTTTCCTATATGCTTTGTAGAATATGCACATTAATATTATTGTATGAAATATTATTTACAAATTATTACTAAGTTTGTAATTTATTAAAGAGACCAAAAAGTCTTAACAGGCTCTATATAAGCGTAATTTTAATAATACAGTTAAATTTTACATATTGAGACAAGTTTTTCTTAGTCGGATTTGGGTAAAAATTTTACGTTAGAAAAGTTAACACTTCTAGTTACGTATTATGACCTAGGCATAATTTAGTAATTGAAAGGGTGTTACAATTTTGGTATCAGAGCAGTTCATCCTAGTGAGCCTGGGGAATGGACTGATTATTCTTCTGAGTATACTCTGAATCAGTTAGAATGTCATGCAGTAGGAACTTATCTAAAACGATAAGTTATAGAAAAGGAGTATGAGCATGACAAGCCTTGTTATGGATGTTGTTAATTTCTGCCACACTTAGCTTAGTATTGAGCCTGATCACCTCAATATTTTGTTTTGTGTAAGCAGGAACTAATGGCTTCTAACAGGCGAAGTAGGTCACGAGCTGAAGCTACTAATGAATTAGCTGATATGATGATAACTTTTAATGTGATGGCATCTACCATGAGAAATCAACCAGCTGCAGCTAATAGGATGATGGATAGTTTATTAAGAAATATAGGTAATTAGTTTGGTGAAAATGCAAATAACCAAGGTGGAGTAGAGGTTGATCATGGATACAAAAAGTTTGGCGAATTCATGAAGTCCTCCCAAATTTAGAGGAGTGTATGATCCTGTTAAGGTTGAAGAATGGATAAGGCCTTAGAAAAAAATTTCTCTGTTGTTCATTGTATTGAGGAACAAAAAGTGGCCTTTGCCACATATATGTTGGTAGCAGACGCAAAATATTGGTGGAATAGCACTAAGCAGATATTAGAATCCTCTGAAGTTCCTCTTAACTAGAATACTTTTAAGGCCTCATTTTATGAGAAGTATTTTCCAATTACTGTTAAGAATGCAAAGGAACTAGAATTCCTAAGGCTCCAACACGGAGATATGACTATTTCTAAGTATAGAGCAAAGTTTGAAGAGCTCTCTAAGTTCTCCATTTACTTTCAAAGGCATCTCGATGAGGAGTGGAAGTGCGTAAAATTTGAAGCTAGACTTAATGAAAGAATCTAGAGAGCAGTCGGACCATTTGAAATTAGAAACTTTGCTACTTTAGTAAATAAGGCTAGATTGGTGGAATCATATGATGAAAAATTTACTCTTATAGAGAAAGTTTTGGTGGATCAGAAGAGGAAGGCCCCTGAGCATGCCAATAGAGTTAGAAATACAGGTAGAGTTAGGGAGTATCCTAAGCAACAAAACCAGATAGCACGGTTCACTCCTCGAGGTGGAGAATTGTAAGTACCATGGGGATAGACCCTGTCTCAAAGGTCAACTAGTATATTATGCATGTGGGAAACCAGGCCATATGCTTAAGGATTGTAGACACACTAATCAACAAAATGTTGTTGGATCCCAACAATCTGGAAGACCTCAACAATTCGGTCGAGTGTTCATTATGAATATTGAAGAAGCAGAAGATATAAGGTACATATAGAAATTATAATATATTTTAATTGATTGGATGAAATGTATGATATAAAATTGTTAGTAATGGACTATTTAGAATAATATAGAATAGGTGAGCTAGGTATTTTAATTTAAGTTTCTATTGGATGGTTGAATATAAGGTTGGCTGAATTGGTTGGTACAAAATATGGTATTAAACTGTTAGTTTAGAATTGTCAGAGATTTAGAATAATCTAGTAAATTTTGAAGGCACAATTTTTTTTTAAGGAGGGGTGAATTGTAACATCCCAAAAATGTAAATATGTTAGTTAGAGATAAAAAGAGAAATTACAAAAATGCTTAAAGGAGAATGACCATATTTCCCTTTCCCTTGATATAAGAATTATCATTCTACTCTTGAAGTAGATATTGCCAAAATACCCCTGAGGTAAAAATTACAATAATACCCTTAGATATTTTGAAGTAGAAATTACAATAATACCCTTAGAGTGAGCGACAAATTGCCAAACTATCCTTGAGGTGAAAATTACAATAATACCCATATATATTTTGGAGAAACTTGATAAAATTATAGAAATACCCCTGGAATGGAAAATTACCATATTACCCTTAGTAACAGATAAAAATCACAAGAAAACTAGAAGTACCTAGACTAACCAAAAATTTATGATTAGTATCTAAAGCTATCATAAATTTGAATTTTAGACCATGTGATGAACACATTAAGTACAAAGATCTTAGGTATCTATTAAAATCTTAGAATATCTAAATAATATCTATGGTGTTGTGAGGAAAATTATCACATGAGGAGCACATGTGTATGATACAAGAAGGATACGATAGAAGCTAAGGGATCCAAGTGGCAAGCTTAGAAGTGCTTAGAATAAATTTAGTCATGATTAGTTAAGCTAAGAAAAGAAACAAATTTTAGTATAAAGAGACTAAGCAAAGCCAATAGAAATGGAAGTATGGTCATGAATGTGAGTGTGCATACGTGAATCAAGAGCAAATGCCTTATGTGAAGAAAACAAACAAAACCAAACATTTTCAAGAAGCATTCCATGTGCACTTAGTCATTTAATGAAGGAATCTTTGCTTTTTGCTTAGTAAGCATTGCATTTAATGCATAAGATCAAAATATCTTTAGGTCATGATTACTTAGTTACATTAGAACCAAACCAAAGACTAACTAAGTTACATCCTAACTAGTTTCTTTACATCCTAACTAAGTTTAATACTATAAATACCTCCTTGATTGAAAAGAAATCTGCACCTTATTCTCTCACTCTCAAACCTCACGTTCACTTTCTCCTTATGTCTCTTTACTTTGCTTCATTCTTCTCACTTCTTTCTTAACTTCCAACCATAGCCTATCGCTTCTATTGCCTCCTTCACCTTGCCAAAACATCAAATACTAGACAAAACTTTCATTCTTTCAAGACCTTGATGTGCAGAAAAATACTTGAAGGAGATTGGAAGAAAAATTGCTTAAGGTAGGTGAAAGTTAGGTTTATTTATCATTTGATTCTTGAGATTATTCGTATGGCTATAAGCTGAATTTTGGGCTGTTTTTACATTTCTATATCTGCCTTTGTACTTAACTAAACGAGGTGTTTGACCACTCGTTTTAAAGCTTAGGATGCCCTCTAGGTTGTCCTAAAATATTGGACCAAAATGAGCAGTAAATCGTGCCCAAAATTTATTTGAACAAAAGTTGTTTGAAACTGTCCACACCCAAACAACTATTACCACCCGTTTTAAAAAATTGATATCTCTCTCATTTTTTACTCAAATTAGAATTATGATATATGAAATTAAAGACCTAGATGTAAACTGTAACATATAAAAAATTTAGCCAAATATGGATTGTTTACTACTCACAGTCGCGAAGACAATAAGATATGTTACTGTCTCATTTTGAGCCTGCTAGCAGATTTAGAGTTGTGTTTTAAACATATTATATCTAGAGTTTTAGAACTCCAATTGAAGCATGTGATACCTTGTTTGAAAGCTTAGGAAGTCTAGTTTAACATACTAAAAGATGAGAATTTAATGGCTTGTATATTAGGATAGATTATAGGAAGAACCTAATCTTATGTGGTGAGAAATCTTGTTGTTATGATGTTCTTGAAAAGTGTTTTTGTATGATGATGAAATCTTGATGTTTTGTGGCATAATTGCATGACATGAGTTATGTAGCTTTGTATGTCATTGTGCATGTCATATGCATGTCATTGTGGGGTATTTTGATTGAGCGCTTTTTGTAACATCCTCAAAATTATATCTTGAGTTTATATTTATGATTGAATTATGGAAGTGTGATAGTAGTTGGAGAAGAATAAGATAAAATTTATTTGAATATAAGCTGCCCAAAACTGTTCATTTCTGCCACCCGAATTAAGAAATTTATTTCTCTCTCATTTCTTATTCAAAATAGGTATATGATGTATGGAATTAAATATCTAGATGTCAAATATAACATATAAAAATTTCAGATAAATCTAGAGTGTGTACCACAAGCAATAACAAAAATACTAAGAGATGTCATTATCCTAAGTTGAATTCCTTGGCAGCTTTGGAAGTCTAGATTAAAAGTGCTATATCTTGAGTTTTATAACTCTAAATAAGGAATATGATACCTTGTTAGAAAGCTTAGGAAGTCTAGTTTAACATACTAAAAGATGAGAACTTTTGGACTAGTAGATTGGTATAGAGTAAACAATGAGCGAACCCCATCTGGTTAAGTGTTTCTAGCCTTTTGGACCTTTTGGATTGGGAACAACTTGTAACTCTTGGAATTTTGGCCCAAGGAATCAAATTTTCAGCTCAAATTTGGACTATCCAGAAGTGGATTCACGTAAAATAGCCGTAGAATAGGCATAGCTAAGTGAACTAATAGAAATAAAATTTGGTAAACCAAAGTCAAGGCAAAGTCAATAAAGGTAATGAGACAAAGTTGAAACCAAGATTCTTGAACCATCTTATGAGATCATCCACATGGAAGCTTAGGGAATTAAGTGCAAGGAATTATCTCAGCCAAATATTTTAGAACCAATCAAAATTGGTCATTTATACAAAACTTTCCACATAACCACATGGTCATTAATGAATGGAATCTTTCCTTAAAACATAAAAAATTGGTGCTGCAATGATATTTGCCTATTGTTGTGTATTTAACCGTGTGTGTAGCTGGAGAAGATTGAGCAAAGGATATGAAGATTTCTAGCCAAGTTCCACGTAGCATATCCAACTGCCTAAGTCAATAAATTAGAAGAATCTTGACCAAAGAATCAAAGTCAAGATAAGGCTTAAGGTTAAATATCTCCTAATGAAATAATTACCTAGTTAAAACCTAACTAAACTACTAAAATCAGTTTTAATCCAACTAAAGCCCTTAAATCTAAACCAATTAAAATAGTATAAATAGCTTGGCTGCCCAAAATTTTTGCACGTATGCTAGCTTCTTGCAAAGTCCACACTTGCTAGTTGCACCTAGCTTTTCCTTCCTACCTCCTTTGCTTGCTTTTGACCGTGCCTTCTTTCTACCACTTATCTTAGAGGATTTTCCAAGGAAGACAGCCCTTACTCCATTCCATTTCAAAAATCAAACTCACTTGAGGTAGGCTAGACTTCAATCTCTAGTTAAGAATTTATTTGGACTAATCTATATGATTAAATGTGCAGATTTATGGTGTATTATTTAGGATGGAATTTCATGTCATTAAAGGTTATTTTATGATATGAATGTTGATTTTAACCATAGGATAGGTGATGATTTATAGGCTGAAATATTAGTGATGTTTGGAATCAAATTTGATGATCATTGGAAGTGATTTTGATGACATTTGTGCTGGTTATTCATATTTTTATTATGGGACTGTTTTGAATTAAATTTTTAGAAGTAGAGGTTGAATGGTGTGTAGTTAAATGGTTCAAATACTAGAGTGATTCAATTTGGAGGCTGAAGTAGTAAGGTGGTAGGTGAAAGGAGATTAAGATGTATGCTGGGTTTTAATCTTTTTCTTGTGAAGGTTTAAAGGAATTAGTAATTATTTAAAAGATATATTGTGGTTTATTAGTTAGACTACTAACATGATTTTTTGTGTAGCTTGAGGATATTCAATTGTCATGCCTAAGTTAGTATAATTTTGCTTGAATAAGGTATGATAGTTTAACCCTACTTGTGGTACATATGATGTTATGATGAAAATATTTTCCATGAGGTTGTATGTATTTGTTCATGGATTGTATTATGGATGGATTTTTATGTGATGATATTTTGATTCATGTTTCTGAGTCCAGTACAAGATTTGTGAAACAAAATCTAATACTACATACAGTACGACATGTAGTAGCCAGGTGCAAATACATGGAATAAATCATGCATGTTTGCGTAAGACGACCACAACATCTACATCCAGTACGAGGTGTAGCTACATACAGTACGATATGTAGAGGCCATGTCACCCTGGGAAAAATTCATTTCATGCATACATGTAGCTTGCATAATTATTTATTGTATGGATTCATTTATATTGATAAGTTACTAATGTACTAACGTGTTTGGTGGTTTAGTTTTGCCTACTGAGAAATTTTATTTCTCACTAGATTTGTTTCATTTTTTTAGATGGCAACAGTGGTCAGTTTCCTTGATTCCCTGGATTGGTGATGGTGTAGGAATGAAGATATGAACTAGCCTGGTGTATGTAAAATCCTGTACTTGTTTAATAACGACTTTTGTAACAAGGACTGTGGCTACGTATAATGTATATTAGTTTAACAACTTCTATAATTTATACGTTTTAGAATTTTTACTAATATACGCTTCTTAAACTTAAAACCCTAATAAAAATATAACATCTAGAAAAATTTTAGGTTGTTACACTTTTAGTTTAACATTTTTCTATTCTTCTTAGCTTATTTGACTTCTCTTGGACTTTTATTTTCTCACTCTAACTTAGTTTTTGTCTTAGGCAAACAATTGGGCTTAATTGATAATTGTTGCTTATTTTCAAAATTTTTGCTTACTTGACCTATCTTCCTTATGCAGGACCTATAGGATTCTACAGAACTCCAAATGGAGCATATAAGTAGTCCCGACAAAGATAAGGAAAAGAGCTACAATTTTGTCACAAATTAGCCGAGGCCAATTCTATCATTTTGAGGGTCATTTTAGGCTTGAAAGTTAGAATCTCTGCACTTGAGTTTTGGGCTGTGAGTTGGGCTTTGATTGGTATAATTAGCATAATTAGTTAGATTAGATGGGCCTAATCAGGGCCCATCCTTTCCTACTGACTCAGTCACTTTATATTAGTACAATTAGTTAGTTAGAAAGAAGAATTTCATTTGGTACAAATAGAATTTTTAATCTTTTTACAAGTTTTTAGAATTAAAATCTTTTCTCTTTTTTTCTCTCAACTGTTATTCATTGTTCTTTACTTTTCTTCTTGATTTCATTTTTGTTCTTCTATTTTATTGCATAAATCTCATGGCTCTTCCACTTCTGATGATCATGGAAGGCTAAACAATCAATCAATCCACGAATCCAGTCTTAGCAAGGAGAATTTAAGTTTTTGTTTGATATTTCAATTTTTGTGTGAATGCTCATTATCTTCTTCAATCCTCTATTCAACTTTCATGATTATGAATGTGTTTTGGATTGAAAATGGATTAGGTTATGGATTAATTTCCTAAATTTGAATTTTAATCACAGATTATTTGGGTGATATTTCAATTAGGTTTGTTGTTTCAATTAATTTAGGAGTTAATTCGATTGAACTGCTTCTAATGACATTGAATGAACTCTCATAACAAGATCATTATCTAAGAATTATGATAATTTGCATTGCTTGGTTTGGTGAATTGGATTGATATTCTTTAATCTATTTTACAATACCTTTTATCAATTCTGTCAGTTTCTACATTCTTCTTCGATTTTAGTTTGTGTTTTCGCAATTTTGTTCGTTGCTTGCAAATTGTTCGATAAAAATCCCCCTGTTGTTTATCAGTGAATTGAAGTTGGAACCAAATTAATCATATCTCTGAGTTGACCTAGGTTAATCCCGTGCTACAGAACTAGCATAGTTTTATTTTTTTTGAAGTGATGCGACATTAGTTTTCAGTTCACATGGCCAATGGTGCCGATGTTCACGTGGGGCTTCTTGTGCTCGAATTTGCCACTGAAGGTGAAGGTGCAGCACGAGGTGGTGGTGGAAGAAGGGGTGCGGCGGAGGACGATTTTGGGATGGAGGAAGGAGGAGGAGAGAGGGGTTAGCTTGTGGGTGTTGGTGGTGGAGGAGTAGAAGGGTGTGGTATTAAGGGAAGAGGATGATGATGAGGAAGAAGATGATGCATGGGGAAATAGTATGAGTTTGAAGTAAGTTGTTGCTGAAGAAACTACCATGGCTGGTGGAGTATTTGGATAGAAAGATGAGAGTGAAGAGTGAGGAATGAAGAGTGAAGAAAGAAGGAGAGGATTGTGTTAGTGTAGTGTTTTGAGTAATGTAAATTGTATGTTGTTGTGTTATCTATTGGTGATGTTGGTGAGTGTGTGGACAGATAAATGAGGCATGAAATTGGGATATACTGCAGATGATGTGTTTAGATTGCCACTGAAATCAAATATATCACACCATCATTTGTAATCACCATTTGAATTTGATGATGATTTATAGAAAACTAATTTCCTTAAGTTTTGGATGTTAAGTAGACTTTGTTATTGCCACTTTTAGTCCTAGTATTTTTTACTTATAAACTTAGGCAAAAAGGTTGATATGTGTTATTATCTATTGAACTATGTTGCTCAATATTGTAAATATTTATGTATTCTTTTCTTATTTAAAAAAGCACAGCATTGATTGACTGTTGTGGACTTAAATATTATTTTTTTGCTAATTTATGGTAGTTCTTATTTGACTGTCATGCTTAATGAAATAGGTTGATAGGAAGTACTGATGTATATGCCCTTGTTTGTGTTGTACATAATACAAGTGGATTCTGAAAGATGTTGCATAAGGGTGTCATCTGGTGGAAGGAACACCTCACACTTTGATGAGGATCTGTTTAGTATTAGATTGGAAAGATATTCCTCAGAAGCAATGCTAAAACTTAAAACTTGAGAGATTACACTTTTACAAGGGAGTAAATATCAGTTTGATATTGTAATAGGTGACAAAATTTTCAAAGAAAGTGCCTACCCTATTATTTGAAGTCTTTTAAATGTCTTCTACATTATCGTGAGTGGATAACAAGCCTAGATGATAGCCGAATATGTGCTCCCTTTATTTATCTCAATAAAGAAAATGAAAATTCCATCCAACCATTTTTATGTTTGACGGCTTTTTTCATCCTTATATCTAATAGTTAAATTTTATCATAACATTTTTTATTTCATTTTCTTCGATTTTGATTAAATTATTTTCATATGCATAAAATGGTCTGTAACCATATAATAGTTTTTTTGACCCCACCATTTCATACATTTTCCTTTTGTTTTATTTTGTCTATATTTGATCTTTCTTGGTTGAATAAGACATTATTTAACATTTTAACTATGAGTTATGTTGTCATGTTGCCTTCTAATTACAAACTCATCTTTGTAGACTTTTCAACCTTTCCCTGAATCCTTTGCAACTTGAGCAAGAATATTATTTATGGCTAGTTGAGCCTGATAGATCTAGAAATGCCTCATCATTGTGTTCAATTGACTTTTCTTTTGGGGGAGACCAATTATGGGACTAGTTCAGTGTAAGTTCTACTATTTTTTTTGTTTAACTATTTTTGGATATTCTTATTTGTCCATTTTTCAATCTCTATTGACATTACTTATTAGTTTTAAACATTTTATGTATTGTATTGTTCAACAGGTTTTTATTTTGTTTAGTAATGGGGTTTTTATGTACTTTGCCCAGTTGTTCCATTTGGCAGGTATTTTAATGCTTTTTTTTTTGTCTCCCTTTATTGCTAAAATATCACCAATATGTCCTCAATTATATTTGATGAAGATTTCTTTACTACATTGATGTCTTGGCCATTTGTAATGGTGATTGGTTTTGTAACACCCCGTATGCATCCGGTGTATTAACATATTACTTAATCAGATAAGCGCAGTAATTAATATAAAAACAATTAATTACAACCACGGAAGCGTTTTTTTCAAAACCGTATCTCTTGATTCATTATGTATGGTACGCATAAAAGTAACAGAAACGAATGCCAAAACATCACAAAAGTCTTAGGGATCCAGATAACTCAAAAAACAACGGCAGATGAGGCTATAATATCTATACAGATATACCAGGAGAGTTAATCATATGTACATAATACAATATACTCCGTACATACACTATACAGGCCCAAAAATATATGCACATGCATATCTTCCCTCTCAGGGGTACAAAACAATAACATAACTAACAAAAACTGAGCCACAATGCTCTCAAAAAGCTGTCCCAACAGCTATACAGAGTCTGTCCCTACTGGGGCCTCCCGTCCTGGGACCTGTCATCTCTGCCAGCAGCATCACCTGAAAATAACATCCCCAAACAGGGGTGAGATAAAAATCTCAGTAAGCTCAGGGCTCTTGGAGGCTTTTCCCTCCCCCTGGCTCACTTTCAAGGCACACAGCATCATAAGTATCACAATAACTAGGCCTCCCGGCCCTCACAACAATACATATACACATAGCACATCCAAGAATAGGCTTCAACCGCAACGGGACCACCTATTTCTTGGTATTAAGGGATCATCATCACCCTTATCAAAAAGATGCATCATCATCAGCATCTAGTGTGAGACCGAAACTCACACCCCGTGTCATCCAACGGGAGCTACCCCTACACAAGGATGCATGACATATGGTACCTCCGAGAATAGGTCTCATCCGCAACGGGTCCACCTATCTCTTGGTCTTAAGGAATCTCTCCTATGGAGCAAACCAAACTAGGAGGTGCGCTCAACTCCTAGGGAGGTCCATATCTATCTACTGGCCAGAAGATCTATTCAGAACACAATCATACATACAGAGCATAGCATAATGCATATATATCATCATGAGAATATTGTAATCACCAATGCAATGCACATGCATCATGAATGTAACCATCACTCCCTCGGAGTATGGTGGAACACAACAGTGGGAACAGTCCCAAGAACAAAGAGCTTACCTGTCAAGGCAGTGCTCTGTTCTACGCCACCAACACCCTCGGTGTCACGCCCTATATCAAGGCAACAAGCATATATCAATAACCTAACAAGGCATTCAAACACTATATAACAGTTCTCGACCGTTAGAATGAAAAGAAACACGATTTCTTTTCATTTCAACCTATCTGTTTTCTATCTTACGGTTATCAAAGCTAACCACCTTATTGGCGGTTCACAAACCCTCAACAGGATTCATCTTTGCCTAATTAAGGCATTAGAGTCCCTACAAGACTCGGTATGAGCCAATTCAAAGGATTCACTGGCCTTAACCAGGCCAATTATCTATACTTTACAAGTTTATCAGAACGGCTATTTCAACACATTTTCACCGTTTATTTAGCTTCCTGAACATCTTTTGTAAAGGTACTTAGGCTCACACTCATCATTATATCAACATTCTTCCTACTCATATAGAGGTCAGAGTCAAAACTAAACTTCATCAATACTCAAGATTCAAGGCTCAAACTTCCTCAAAACAACCTCCTGAGCATATATCTCTAAAGAATCCAAGCCTAGTTTCGACCCTAACTCACTCATTTATCCAAAAGTTCATCAAACTCATCCAGAATCATTTCAACAATTCAATCGGTTAAAGATCGAGTTTCTCACCTCAAAACTGTCGAGGAAGGCTGGAGGATCACTTCTCCAAGCTCTGGCGTCCTTGAATCGCCTTCTTTCTCTCCCAAACTCAGTTTTCCCAAGTTCCCTAGAGAACGGGATCTCTCCGATTGACGGTTTTCTCAAGAAATTGAAGCTGGAATCTAGCTTATCAAGAGGTTCTAATCACTTTCCTAGTTGGTTATCAAGTGTTTAGGTGAAGTATGGAGGAGATATGAAGCTTCCCAAGCTTATCAATGGCAGAAAAGGCTTAAGGAAGAAGAAAATCAAGGTTTTGGCCCAAAAATCCGTCAAAATGGCCTTTTATAGGCCCCCAGCGCGAGTCCCACGCTACCAGCGTGGCCCCCCCACGCTACCGGCGCGGCATTCCAGTGGAAAATGACTTTCTGGAGCACTTCCCACGCTACCGGCGTGGCTCCCACGCTACCGGCGTGGCACTATTCACAGGCAAAAATTCCGTCGCTAATTCCGTCGCAAAATCCGTCGCTAACGCTTTTTCTGACGGAATTTAGCAAATTTTAAAACTTTCTTTCTTTTTCTCTTATTTATTAAACCTAGGTTATTATAGGTTTCATACCATTTTCAATGTCTTAGTCATTTGTAATACTTTTTTTGTCTCCCTTTAAAGTGTTTGTATCCTACTCATAGATAATTCTAAATTTGTGACTATTTTCTTTGCTTATCCACAGTCTCTTCAAATGTGAGTCTTTGGTAGAAATATTCAATGAGCTCACACATTTGGAATAATATCATCCAACTCTGTTGCAACGAGTAATTCAAAGTTGGCCATCTCTTGGTTAGAAGCAGCTTTTCTTAAGTTACAGAACCAATAAATTGAAAGAGACAACCTATTTTTGCTCAAAGCTCATGCTCATGCTTTATTTAATGCATCTCCATTCTTGGAGGTATACATATATTTTAAACTAGACTTTTTTCAGTTGTATTATCAAAAGATGGAAAAGTGTTTTTAATAGATTGTTCCATTAGTTGCAGTGTTACATATTATGACTTTATGTGATAAAGTTAAATGTGAATAATTGTCAATGAAATGATTCAAAACTCAATAACTTCATTTTTTTAATTTATTGATCATTCCTTGATTATTTTCCAGGCTACACAGTGTTTGCAATGAGAATCCCTTGGAACCATTGTTCACAACACATCCAATGCGTACATGTTTCGACAGTTTGATAACAAGACTAATACAAAGGTTAAGTCTTAATTTTCCACTAGTATCTCTTAAAGATGGTTATAAAAATTTTAAGGTAAAGAATAATAAACTCTGTTAATTAATTGCATGAGCACTACACACTTCTCTTGTCGTAAAACAAGTGCATATTGAAATTTGCTATTCTTATATCCCTTGCAGGATATCCTTAGTTCCATTGACTGATAATTATTTTTATTCTTACTTGTTATCGATTTTGTATCATTTTGTGGTCTATCATGTGTTGTTCATGTCAAAAGTAAGGCAAAAGTAATTGATTTAAAAGGGAAGTAGAAATGTTAATTGCATTTTCTTAATCATTCACCTTGAGGGATTCATCATTCATGTCATGTGCACATTCATCTTGACCATTCTTAAGTTCTTGTCAATTGTCATACTTAAAATGATTTATGTTTTGACTTGGAAATAGTGGTTAAGGTTACAAATTTTTTGATATAATTTGGAAAGCAAGTTGGTGGTTAAAATCCTACTATACCTAGAAGGCTAGAAGAGTGTAGTTTGTTTCCTAAATGGTTTATGTTAATATTGAGTTCACCCTATATGTTCATTGCTTTATATTCCTTTTTGAGTAAATTACAGTCGCATCCCTTGTGTTTTTCTCAAATTGCACTTGATACCCATCCCTTTTTATAAATTACTTTTACCCCTTTTTATTAATGTGGTTAACAAACGTCAATTGAAATATCTGGGCAAACAAAATTTCCTATTAGAGTAAATTAAACTTGCACCCCCTATGTTTTTCTCAAATTTCTCCTTATATCCCTCCCTTGAATTTGACTATGACGAACATGCCAAGGTTGTTGATGTCACTGGCCTGGATGACGCCAGTGTCCAAAGAACCAGACGCAACACAGATGGTGACCAAAGCTATGACGGGAGACGAGGAGGCGATAGAGGTGGATATGGCGATGGCAGCGGCTATGGTGGTGGTGGTTGCTCCGACAGGAGTGGATGTGCCCGGACGTGGTGTTGGTGGGCGAGGAGGACTATGAGGAGGAAGAGATGATACTACCATGGGAGAGGGATGAGGAGGAGGAGGAGAATGAGGTGATTATGGTAAGTGAAGAGGGATTGTTGAAGAAGAAGAGGGTTTGTAAAACCCAAAATGTGATTTTGAGGAAGAAGATGAGGATATTTTTGACATAAATTTTCATTAAAAGTCACATGACTAGCATGTACCAACTTTCTGTTAAATTATTAAATGGTGTTTAGGAGGGAGGGGTCTGAGTGTAATATGAGCTAAACAATGAAGGGGTTTTTTGTAAGGGAAAAAAGGGTGGGGTATCGGGTGAAATTTGAAAAAAACATAGGGATGTGAGTGTAATTTACTTTTCCTTTTTTTCTCCTTCAAGTATTTGGTTGCAATATGAGATCTTATTATAATGATCTTGTACTTTCCAACTATCCAAATATTATGGATTTGGTTCTTTATATGTTAATTTTTAATGTTTTTGTTTTTGTATGAAGTTCTATTAAGCTTTGTTTATTGTGATTGCACCTGATAGAGATGGCAAGGAACTTCAAATTCACAATGGACCAAAAAACATATTATAAAGATTGCATGAATTTTGATTCCACTTCAAATTTACTTCTGGCTGTTGCTTTGGACGTTGTAATTGATAATATATTTTATTTTAATTGGTTGATTTTTCCACCAGGATATGCAAGAAAACTTGAAGAAACTAAAAGAGGTCAATAGGAATCTTTGTAAGGAGATTAAGTATATATCTCTTTCATCACTTTGTTCGATCTCTTTGGTAATGTTTTTTTCTTGATCTATATATGTGCACATGCACATGTTTTATTTGTTTACTACTACTGTTTGTTCATAGCTTAGGCAGAGAATGGGAGATTGTCTGAATGATCTAGGCATGGAAGATCTCAAGCTCCTTGAGGAAGAAATGGACAATGCCTCCAAGTTTGTTCATGAGTGTAAGGTTAGATTAATTATATGTTCTTATTTATACACTAGTTTTTGCTTTTCTCTCACAAATTAATATATATATATATATATATATATATATATATATATATGTTTGTGTGCGTGCGCACACATTAAGAACTTGATAATGTTTGAGAGATATCTATTTATATATAGAGACATATCATGATGAAACAGATTAACATTCATCACATCATTACTGATTGGTTAAACAACTAGCAAATATGGAATTTTTTTACAGAAACATAATTTTTAAAAATTTTCATAGTATCAGGAATAACTAGCACATTAATTCCTATCATATACTTCTCTCTCTTGTGATGCTATGCTAAAGAGTCTTACTTGAAAATCATCGTGCAACCTATCAAAGAGGCTTTTAATTTTCAGGAAGATATTAGTATCAGGAAAATTCACACATTCTTTTTTATACAAGCATTTAACTCATACAAGTTTGATAAAGAAGTAGTACCATTATTATTACAAATAAATTTTATTGCCCATGGAAACTAAGTTCTAATGCTTCATTTTCAAATTCTATAAAGGTTTGAAACTAATCTAGTATAACTTGAACTAATCATGGGAATCTATGTTTTGGAAAATTGTTTTCATATTAAGTGCTAATTGCTTGTAATAATAATGATGAAAGTGAAGTTGAATTTCTTAAGTCTTCTAGGAAGGTTTCCAGGTGTAAAGAATTTCAGATATCAAAAGATTCAAAACAAGAATTTTCCCCTCAGGCTACCAAGGTTTCGAATATGTCTCTACAATGTTGTTATGCTCATCATCCTCTTGATGGTGGTTCAAGTTTTAAAAGGCAGAGAAAGAACTAGAAAAAGGCTAATAAGAAGTCATAACTAGAATCATTGTAATTTCTATAATATCTCATTTATGATGTTTTTATGCAGTGATTCTTTTGTTTCCTTTACTATATTTTTCTTCAGATTTTTTATGGTTTGTCCCCATATGCTCAACTTTTTTCCTGCATACAAAATAAATTATTTACTATTTAGTCCACATGTTTCCCTTGTCTACCTAGAACTTTTGAATTCATATTGTCCATGAGAATAGATATGTAGTTAATTTATTCCTAATGCTTTTTGTCTTTAGCCGATTCCTTGCCACTGTGAGATCATCATGCAATAGTGTTAAGTAGATCAGAGTAGATATGTGGTTAGTATTTTGGATTTATAAAATGTTGTGAGGGATGAAATGTAGTGCATGTTTTAGTAGAGCTATATGGGATGTGATTTAAGCCAACCATGTTTGTATTATTTGTTTGGGAGGCAAATCTTAGTATCTTTTTTAACAAGCGATTGTGATATGTGAAAGTGTCTTATGATTAATTGGATGTTCTGTTGTGAGAATTTGTAGGTTATCAATTGTTGTGTTTCCTGTGAACCAAATTTTTCATTAACTAGACCTAAATGAATTTGATCAAACTCAAGTTCAATAAAGACACACCAAGGTTGAATTGAGTTTATCAAGAATTTTTAACTAGCCCAACTCATGGGGCCAACTCAAGGAACCAAAGCCCTTACTTTAAGCCTATAAATATTCTCTAAATAAATAATTTGAAAGAAAGTTACTAATTAACCAATCTATAATGTTATGGATAAAAATTAATATATATTTTTAAGAATATCCAAGCTTTAATCTCTAAAACTAACATTTTTCCCTTGAAAAATAACTAACATTTTTATGGTATGTTGTGGACAGGTTCCATTTCAACGCTAGGGTATGTATTATGGTCCTTACATAATTATTGTTATTTCTTTCATTAACTGTCTAGATATTTTTATAATTACTATATGAGTATATTATTTAATAGTGTTAATTTATAATAATTATTTGAGTTAATAACCCAAATGAAATGGTAATAGCCATTTTTGGTTGGTTATGATTTGAGTTCATTGATTGCACTTTTAATGTGGCTCCATACTTTCTTCAATGGTCACTGCCACATGGATTTACACCTATGTTATTGTTAGGTTATGTCAATCTATCTATCTATTTATGATATATGTTGTGGGGGAGGCTATTGACACTCCAACATGTCTATTCACATAACTCAATTTTTAATTTATGATGTTGCTATTAAATAAGAGGGGTTGAGAGGGAGTGGTGTGGTAGAGAAAAACACACATTCTAAGGAGGTTATGTTCAAAACCATCTTAGAAAGTTTCTACTTTCTAAGACGGTTGTAAAAAAAACCGTCTTAGAAAGTAGATTTTCTAAAAAGGTAGTGGATTTCTAAAACAGTTTTTTTGGAACAACCATCTTAGAAACATCAATTTTTTTATATAAAAAAAACACATTCTAACATGATTTTGAAGGGAACCGATGTAGAAATCAAAATTCTAAGAAGGTTTAAAAATTGTTGTGAAAAGTGTTGACTTTTCACTACAATGACTTCAAAGACAATTTTTGAACTCTAGTTGAATGTGCTACAAAATTGACTTAGAAACCCAATTTTCTAGTAGTGATGTATGATTGAACTTATCATTAAAATTATTATTATTATTGAAAATACTCTTTTATTGAAACTATTATAAATTAAACTAACTATAAGAATTGTTACAATGGATATTACTATAGAAATTATTATCACTATTTTCATCAATATTTAGGAAATTCTCTTAAGTTGAAAACTATAGTTGCTTGTTCGACGAATCATAACTTGAAATCGAAAATGGATTCTATGTCTCATACTTAAACATTTATTTGTTAATAGAATTATTAGTAAAAATTATTACTTGATAGATATAAAACTCTTTTTGAAAACTATATATTTCCAATTTTAATGGTTAACAACTTATAAGGAAACACAAAAACATAACTCAAACTATGTATGAAAAATGAGTTATTATTATTATTTAAACATAACCTTATTGGTATATTCTCCACATAATATCATTTGATAAGTAATTCTAAATGTCATAGAATTATACTTATCATTTTAATTATAATGAACTAACGTGTGAATCACAATGAACAATGATAAAAAAAATTATAAATGACTCGAAATGTTATGCAATTGAAATAAACTCTAATCAAAACGTATAATTTTCAATTGCTTAAAGGCATAATCTATTTGAAGTGTTGTAATCAACTAAATTATTATATATAGTATTCAAGATTTTCAATCAAGTAGTGTTTTTTTCTTCTTTGCCTTCAATACAAAACTTGCAAAGCTAATAACTTTTCATGCACAAACTGAAAACACTTTTCAAGTTTCTTTTCATGCATAATGGTTTTAAAGTTTTAATATCAATTTTTCAATTGTATATCATAACCCTACCAGTTTCAATTATTGAAACATAAAATAATAAATGATATCATGCAAGCAATCCATAATAAGAAATCATCATAATAGATTCATTTAAACTATTGCAATTGAAATAAAATTCAATAGTATGTATCTAATTTGAAAAAAATATTCAAATTTATTGAAAATAAAATATTAGATCAAGGCTAAGAGCATAACATACCAATGCATCAATTCCATAATTGTAATAATTGTAACAATATAATAATTGAAAACTTTATGTCATTAGTGAATCATAGATTCATTACCATTGTCTTATTACAAAGTATATGATACAACTATCTCCTTTAACATATGCAAAGAAATCAATCAATGAAAATATGGAAAAACTAACCCTTGATCCAATCCATGAATTTAACCATGTTTATACTAATATAAAAGAATTCAACAATGGTGCACAATGTTAGTAAATCCAAAAGCACTAAAAAATTAACATAGACCACCATGCATTTCAAGCCAAATATATTGCCATTTAGAAATTAATCACACAAAAAACATTAAACCATTGCAAATTGCTAGAATCAATTGTTTTCAAAATAAAATCGAAAGTCTTGTAATGTATATGTATGCAAAACTCAACCAGTCATCATTTTTAATTATAATGACATTAATTGCAACAGATAAATGAAACCTGAATAGAAAAACAAGATAATCATATATACATGATTGAATTATAATAAAAATCATACGGCCTTAACTAGTACACACTATTAAAAATATAGTTTTTTACAATGTATTTTTCATGATAATTCCCAAAAATCATCTTAATATATAAGATGGTGATAATTTTCAACAAAAACGATTTTACAAAAATCATCTTAAATCTTAAAAGGATATCATTTTAGGATGGTTTCCTAGAAACATCTTAAAAGGATATCATTTTAAAACGGTTTTGTAACCCGTAATAGAAGTGAGTTTGTTATTAAGGACATGTCTCTCCCTCTACTCTTCCACGCTAAGTTTCTCACTCTCCGTCCGACTCTTCCACTCCCCCTCTACTTTGTTGCTTTGGTTCTTTCTTCCCCATCTTCCTTCGGGACAAAAGGTCATCATCGTGGGACCCAGTGCCATTCAGCAACTCCAGCTTGCGATTCTTGATGATGTGGGAGAGGTACTGGTCGATATGTTTGAGGCTCCGACTTGGGCTCACTTCCATTCCGAGCCTAAGCCATCGCTTCAGCTTCCACAAGATCTCCGACAAAATAAAGCATTGAAGAGTGGCTTCAGTGGCTCAGTCGAAGGAGAGAGCGAAAGCGTTATTTGGAAGCCCCACAAAGCAAGAAGTCTTAAAGATCCACTGATTTGTTTTCTTCCTAAGTCGTGGCTAGGATGGGGCAGAACCTATGCTTTATGGCTCGGTTCACCCAGCGTGCCATGGCTTGGCGCAACGTGCAAGTGGTGAATTCTAGTGAGGCAGTCTTACGCTGGAAGAGCCACGTGTCACTGTCAGAGTTGAATATGCCTTCGCCGAGCAAATCGTGGAATGCGGATTGCAACGTGGGGCATTTTAGGTAGTTGTCGAAGTGGAGCTTGAAAATGTGCTCGAGGATTTTGGGGTCGCACGTCACAGTCACCCAGACACTGTTTCTTTGACCTATGAAGGGGAGGGCGCAGATCCAGGTCCGGTACGTGCCGCCGCCGTTTGCGCGAAGATTGTAAGGCTTGTTTGTTTGCCATTTCTGTTGATGGTATCGTAAAGGACATTTATTTCTATTTTGTATTATTGGCTGAAGATGTTCTTTTCCCTCTATTATATTGTGTTCTTTTAAATGCTAATGTTGGTATTTTTGCTCAAAAATAATGTAGACAACCAAATCTGTTCATTTATATTTTATCCTGGTATTTACTATTTAGTGTTTAAAACCATTGGTGATGTGTTTATGAGGTTCCATCTTGATTTTGAAATACAAATGAAACTAATGAGTTCTCAGAATAATTGTGTTTAATTTGATGGAATTTGGTTTATTTATATACTAGGGGGCTAATATATTCTGAATTGTATATTAGTGGTGTTTGTTTATGTGAATTTCCATGTACTAAGAAATGTTCAAGCAAGTATAGTTGTTCATTTTTCATGTTTTTCTGTTAATGTGAATTAATAGTTGGAAGCAAGGTTGTCAGAATCGCGATTCTATGTAGAATCGTGGAGGTCTCGTAGAATCGAATCGTAGAATCGTAAGAGTCTACTTCAGACAAAAAAAAAAGTAAATTACCTAAATACAAAAAAAATGCATCAAAGGGGGTATAGTAAGTAAAAAAAGGGATGTCTGAAGCAAATCCTTATGGACCTGGCCCAATATGAAAAAAAACCCTAAATAATCCCATATAAAAGCTGCACTTCTCTTCTTCCGCTTGGCTTTCTTCTTCACTGTCTTCTTCACAGCGGTGCCGCATCCACTTCTTCTTCTTCTTCCACTTCCCATCTCCAAATTCGCCTCCGGCATGGTACCATGTCACGCCTCACCGGAATATATCTCTTTCATTTTCCACTCCATCTTCTCTTCCGTCCATGGCTTCTTCTTCTGTGATTTTTCACTCTCTCACTACCTTGGGGATTCGCTTCTTCTTCCGTCCATGGCATCCGTTTCGCATAATCCAAGAATCGCCATATCGCAATCAGACTCGTGATTCTACGCCGAGTCCATCGATTCAACGCCGAAAACGATTCTACATGCGATTTAACTCGCAGAGCCTTCGTAGAATCGTAAAATCGGACGATTCTACGATTTAAATCGCGATTTTGATAACCATGGTTGGAAGAGGTTTTTTCATCACAATAATATATGGTGTTATGCTACAAAGGACATGCTTGGATTGATGGAAGAGATGAAACGAGTTGGATGAAATGGAATGAAACCTGATGGGTGCATTCCATTCCATTTCATCTCTCTCTTCCCCTTCAATTTCGAAGGATATGTAGGATTCATAGAATCGTTGAGGGTGTTTAAATATATAGGAAAAAAACTCAAGTTCCACGTCGACCAAAGATTAAATCAAAATAGAGTATATAAATAAGAGGTAACCCCCACCCCTTGAGCTAATTTTTTAGGTTGAGTTAGACTCAAATTCACATTCTAAAAAATCTAAAATGGTATCAAAGCATATCCAAAATTCATTCAAAGGCTCACCCGCCATATTCTCCATCGGTGAGTATCTTGTACATAGAACTGATGTAATGAAAATCTCTGGTGAGGCAGTTTTCCCATCTGTTTTGAAAATCTCACCAGATTCCTTTATCAACGTGAAGAACCCAATTGTTTTGGGAGTTGATACCCTTGAAGGCAATGCGAAGGTATTATCTTTTATTCAGGATTTTTTATTTTTAAATATGGTTGTAATGTCAATGGTGAGTAACAATTTTCTTGATACAAGGTGCTTCTTGCTTGGAGTAAATTTAACAGTTCTATTTTTGTTTTGAATGGATTTTTTACCAATGAATTAGCAATTATCTTTCTTTGACCGTTGGATAAAGTTTAGGCTGTGGTTGTTTGACTAGTTTAAAAATGGGAGGTGAAAATTTTCGAGAGAAAATTGTTTCACATTTGCTTGGTAGTTAGTACAATTTTGGAAGAGTTAAAGTGGACTGCTAAGTATTTATACTCGACCCTACAAATTTTGGCCACTTTTTAATATGAAAGTGAGATAAAATTGAAAGTGAATTTTGACTATTTACCAAGTAATTTAGTGAAATTAAAGTTTTTGAATCCTTATTTTCCCACTCAAATAGTAAGCCTTTGTTTGTTTATCACACTTGGAAGACTTTAAACACTGAGAACGAGTCTTGCTATAGCAGTAAAATTTTGACTTGATGACTTCTTGATCATGAGTTCGAATATAGAAATAGTCATTTTACATATGCAAGCGTAAGACTTTAAATACTCAAAATTGAAACTTGAGCTTGGTTTTGTTTCCATTTTAAACAATTGATTTCAATATGGAGTATAAACTAAATGTAGCATAATCTAAATCCCTCCTTATCAAGCTACATAATTTATCAACATATTTTTTTATATCCATTATGTATGAAAAAGACTGTTGAGCTAGAATTCTTTTGTCCTAATGGTTGCATGCTTCCTTTTTCAATTAACTAAAATTAGCCAATTAAGTCAGGTACATCAGATGCTCTATTTTGTATATTTACTAGTGATAATGCAACTGAATTTAAGCTCGTGGATGTAATGGAAGCTTAGCAGAGATTGAAAAAGTATTTGAATTTGCAATCAAAGGCTCGGATGAAGAAAAGATATCTGCTGCTACCATTCTTTGTGGGACATCTTTAGTACGTGGTTGGAATGTGCAGGTGATCCCAACACCATTTTAATTTGATTTTCTCCATAATTAGAAAATCATACTAGACTACACTTTTTTTCTTAAAAATAATTTATTTTGTTTGCTTCCCCTTCTTATTATGTTGTTATATCGATGATTTACTTGATAAGATTTTGTAATGTCAAAATTTTCATTGAAGTGTAATTTGTTACAGATCATCAATTAGCACTCTTTATGTTCCTATTTAGGGTTGCATCTGGTATATATTTTCCCATAAATCCCATCCTTTAATTTTTTGTGTGCCTTGGTTAAAAATGCATAGGTTATTTTCAAAATTTTAAGAAACCAATATATATAGGTGTTTAATATAAAAAATGGTATTATATTTTAATTTGTCTGCTTATTTTCCATAAAATCAAACATATTTTGTACCACAATTCATATACATAGTAATGTGCTTCAAAAGGTTTGGGCGACAAATATATGGTTGACCGCTAAATATATGTATTGTTTGAAATGGTGGTAAGACTTTACGTTTGATTATTTTATATATATATATATATGAGATGAGATCTGTTTACACCGATGTAAGAATTGATAGCTTTACACCATTTAATAACTTTTTATTGGATAAGTATTTTACAAAATTCACCATTAAATTGAAAGTTTATATCATGTAAATCACATGTCTCAAATTTCACAAAATTTAAACATCAATAGGAATGTAATCAAATAGTCTAATTTTCACATATTTTAGAAATACATATTATATATATATATATATATATATATATATATATATATATATATATATATATATATATATATATATATATATATCAATTAGGTATCAAATGATTTCGGATTAATGTGAAATTTGAGACATGTGATCTACATGATATAAGCTTTCAGTCTAACGGTGAATTTTGTAAAATACTTATTAAATAAAAAGTTATTAAATGATGTAAGACTATCACTGGTGTAAACGGATCTCATATATATATATATATATATATATATATATATATATATATATATATATATATATATATATATCTTGATTTATATTTTGGAAAGAGCATTTCACTTAATTACTGGTTCTTTTTGTTTTGGGGTCTTTTTTATTATTTTACTTTTAGATTTAATTAACTCAACAAGCTAGTGCAAGAGGCGATCAATGCAAAACCAACAAAGACTGTGTTCCATATTGTGCTCATCGCCCACATTGTCCTGTATTGTGTCTTGGTGGATATTGCCTTAGCAATTGCGGTTCGGCAAAAGTGCATACATACAGCCATATACACCATAGCAAATTGTAGTAAGGAATGGTTTTGTTTTTTTTAGAGTGGTTTGGGTTAAAATGGAAATAATGTTAAATAAAGTATAGTGCAAAATAATTTTTAAAATAATAACAATTTTGCATGTTGTACTTGCTCACGCTATCTCATATATAGTTTTTCTAATGTCATGTTTCAATCATATTTGTTCATTTGTATATACAAAAAGAAGGGGGAAATATGCAAATATGAACAATAAGCATTCATAGCATAAAATTTAATTATGTTATCCATTAAATATCATTTTTAAATTTTAATATTACTAGAGAAAATATTTTTCAAGCCAATTCTAAAACATATTTCACGATGACTTGAAAATCGACTTTGAAGTCATTGTTGGAAAAAGTCAACACTTTCACAACATTCTTTAAACCATATCAAAATCTTAATTTTTATATTGATTCTCTTTTAAACCATCTTAAAATATTTTTTAAAATATAAAAAGGAATTGACATTTTTTAGACAATTTTTAAATGAACTATCGTAGAAAGTAATTTTTGTAGTATCAGCATGCTAAGTTGTTTAATAAATATTTAACTCTATTTTTATTATAATGACATTACTATTTTCTAGCTTTTGGTGAGAAAGAATTAATCTTCTATATTCTCATTCTTCAAGAATAAAAATTGTTTATTTTTCATTTTGTATTATTTTTCTCACTTCTGTTGAGAAAAAGTCTTCTAGACCTTTGTACAAAATCTTTTTAGAAACAAAGAATACACATCATTATTCTCACTTCTTGTATGCATTTTATTCTTTTCTTTTAAATTCTCTTTTCATTTTTTTATGAGAAAATTATTCTTTTCTCATCTATTTATGAAATATTCATACTTTGTTATTTTATTTTCACTTTTCACATAGTTCTCTCATTGGAAGTGAGAAAATAATTCCTTTCTTCTCACTTTTACATTATTTTGCTCACTTCTAGTGAGAAATTTGTATTTTTTTTACTTCTAATGAGAGAAAAATCTTTTAAAAAATTTATTTGATAATATTTTTGGAATATTTTACAAAAATATTTTTAAATTTCTCATTTCTGGTGAGAAAAATTAAATTTTCAAATTTCTTTTTTTGACAGTATATTCGGAACACATTTTCACATATATGTGAATAATATAACAATAGACATATATGAACCAAATTAAATGATCGTGCTGGAGAGAAAGAGAATTTAGAGAGTAACATATTTATAGATTTAAAAGATAATTGGAGAATTATAAAAGATAAATACAAATAAAGATAAATAATAAAAAATAAAGAAAAATATCAACATCACAGGAGGTTACTCATAAAAAATCTGACAAATGTGACATTTATTAATATTTATATATGAAATTTTACAGTTTACACACATAACAAGCACTTCAATTTACATAAAAAACATAAATAATATGAAACACTACCCTAGCCACCGTTTACAACTCCCCTCCTCAAACCAACAACAAATATACAACAGAATCAAACAATATAAAATAGTTGCATTAATCAATGATATACAATTCTTTTTTTCTATAGGGAAACTATATGGCTACGTTGAATGGACCTAGCGACACCAGGGATTCAGCACACAAGAGTCGTTCCCGCAGAGGGAGTTAAGAATCGATCCTCTCGTTTCCCTCTTGCATTTGGGAGAGAAAAACATTGTAGAAAACAAATATAGTAAACCTTACATAGATATTTGTCTTTGTATCTTTCCCAAACGTGCGAGAGGAAACATGAAAAACAATATTCATCCCTGAAACAATATGTAAATATGAGAAATGTTAGCATATGCATCTTCTATAATATATAGTTTTTTGACGTACTTTATCTTAGATGATGTTTATATATGTTTTACCAAATATGAGATTGATGTTTTTTAAAGGATTAATGTTATTTTTTGTCCTTATAAATTTGACAATTTTTTTTTTCAAATTATAAAACTCACTTTTTGAACAAACTATTTATTATTGACAGATATTTATTGAAAATAGATCGTATTTGTAATTTAATTAATTTTAACTAATAATAAAATATTTATTTTAGAAAAATGTATTAAAAGATATACAGTGAGCAATCCTCATAAAGAGTGTATTAATAAAAAGAAAATATCACTTGCGTCCTTAAAAGGATAAAGTGATAACAATTTAGTCATTGAAAAAACAAAAAAATTAATTTTATTTCTAAATGTTATAAAAAATATAACAATTACATTCAATCATTAAATTTTGTAAGATTATTTTATCATTAATAATAATATTAAATAAATAATTTGAAATTAAGATATATTTTTAGAGAACTAATTTAATATTAAATTATAAATTTCACAAACCAATTTTATATTAAGTTGTATGATAGAACATACTAAATCAGAATTTCGTTCTGAGGTACTAAAATATCATCTTACACTTTAGGAACCAAAAAGTGACCATTTACCTATGAAAGAAGGTTAGCGAATACGGTACTAACCTCTTGGTGACGATAATGATCATTTGTATCGTGGTTTTGGACCAGCATTAGCAGGACCATTGTTTCCCTTAGCAATGTTCTGCACAAGCACATCTCCCACACTCTCTCCAATGCCCTCAACGAGTCCTCCAATGAACTCAATGACCACTTGAGAAGCCACACGTGCTGCAGCAGCGAGCACGCTGGGCTTCTCAGGTGTCCTGATGCCATTGGCTTGCAGTCCGTTGATCTTGGTCTTGGCGCATACCGCGTGGAGATGGTACTCACACACGGTGCAGCGGTAGACCTTCCCGGACCTCCGCTTCTTGCACTCACCACAGACGAAGGAGGCAGGGTCCGGGGCAGTCGATGAGGTTGTTGGGAGCATTTTGAGAGTGTGGGGGTGGGGTGGGTACTCGATTTCTGTGTTGAGCATGGCACAGCATGGGTGCATTTGAAAGGCACATGCAGTGCATAGGAAAGCAAAGCCCTTTGTTGGTTTGCCACACACGTCACATTTTGATTTTGCCATCCCAGTCTTGGCTGAAGCATAAACACGCAATATTAATTAAAGAAAATGTTAATCGTACACCTCATGTCTCATGGTGTAGAATTTTTTATCCACAATAATCAAATACATTTATAAAGAATTTATAATAATTTATGTACATATTTCAATCAACATAAAAAGATAAGAAAAAATGATAAATTTAATAAGTGATGTGATATAAAATAAAGAAAGAGATAAAGACATAAAATAAAAGTGAGATGGAGAAAAAAGATAATGTGTGATAATAATATCTCGTTAGTTAATTAATGAATACGAAAAAAAAGTTGGGATTTTGAGTAGGAATATTTTTCTTACAAAATGTAATGAAAGACGAAATGACTAATTTAAAGTAAGATAATGGAGAGAGAAAATTGAATAGTTAAAACTCATAAACATGTGATGCTAATCAATTTTGTGCTAATTTATACAAAAAAGATTCGTTACAAAAAAAAGTAATTTTTTTTTATCTCAAACACACAAATAGACTCGTTAAGTAGTTTTAAAAGTTGTTTTATTTTAAAGAAGTTTTAGAATTTGTTAAGTTTGATTGTGTAAACTTTAAAATCAATCGTTCGATTGATAGGATTCCTTATTTATAAAAAGTTATTGAATGAATTAATTTGATCAAATTTATTTTTAATGTAAGTGGATATTAATTTATCAGCATCTATATACTTGACTTTTTAGAAAAGTATCATATTTATATTTGACAAGACCTTATATTTCAAATCAGAAAAAAACAGACCTTATATTTCATTCTATACTATCTATACGTTATTTTACAGATTTTTTTTTTTACAGAACGTTAATTTATAGATAATGTTATGAATGTTTGTAATTTTTTTAATATAATTAAATGAAAGATTAACAATAGATAGCCTAATTTTTAACTGAGAGAGTTAGGCTGGTCTATGTTGTTTAACAATTTTCATAAAGGCAGCAAGAAAAAACAATTTTCACAAACATTGAGTTAATTTTATTGTTGAATTAAAATATTTTATGAAATATATTAAAATTTCATAAATTTTAGACATGAATATGTCTAAATTTCATTTACTATTAATATAATATTTCAATGAAAATTTACATTTGTACAATTGTACTCATGAATATATATATATATATATATATATATATATGTATGTGGTATACCTGGTTTGGGATGGAACAAGACAGAGTGTTGTGAGTGAAAGGGGTGTGCCTTGAGAGCAGGAGGAGCCAAGGCACAGAAGTCATGCAGCTGAAAATCACATTGCTGGCAAACAAACCTCTTTCCAGAGCCATACTCTTTGCACCCCACACAATTGAACAGGTCAGGGAGATCCACCATTGAGAGAGGGTGCTGAGGGTGGCTGAAGTGAAGAATCTCCTCCCCAAATATGAGTTGTGGTGAGGTAGGAAACTCCACAGGTGGAGGAGGGGACTTTTTTGTCACATAGCCTGTGGAATATTGGTGGTCACTAGGGGATGTGATTTGGTATTCCATTGTTGAAGAAGATCTCTCAAGCTTGTAGGTTCTTGTTTTCCTCACTTGTTTTAGGCTCTTCATCATGGTGGTGGATTTATAATTGAATTGGTGGTGTTAAGTATATAATTAAATTCTCTTCTCTCCCTAGCTAGCAACCTATTGCAACTCAGATTTAGTGGTGTAGAACAAATGGCAACACCTTGTGGAGAATATATATTAATTGGGGCTGCCAAAAGTAAATTTCACTATTCATGTCTTTGGAAATTAAACACCTAGCTAGGTTGTTGAAATTAAGAAGATGCCATGCATCAAAGCATCTTGCATGGAAGTACTATTTGCCTTTTGGGGCATTTTGTTAATTTATGATGCTTCGTGCTTAATTGTGCCACCTCGTGCTACCCTGTAACATGTCCTCTCCCTTCTGTCTATGGACCCGTCCAACATACTTATCTATTAAAATATTATGTCTGGTCTTTTTCAGGTTTTTATTTTACTATTTTCTTCATTTTGTCATATGGTAAAATGAAATAACTATTTTTTATTTGGTAGTTGAAAGTAACATTTTTTTGTGTGTGTTATATTTTGATCTCTGAAAGTTTTCTTTTAATTACAAACTCTTCAAGCTTCTCGGGAATATATATATAAATGAAATTGTATACATGTTGGGTAACTTGATAGGGTAAACCTGTTCGTAAGCTGACACTCTGGGGATTAATTTGTATAAACATACAATTTTAAGACCAAAATAGCATAAATTATTTCTTTCCCGGATTAAATTGTATATTAATTCCTAGCTAATTGATAACAACAACAAAAATTTCAGTTGAGATATTATATTTTTATTTTTTTTTAGCTAAGGTTTTATTATTAACTTGTCTTTCCTACATCTTTAATATTTTATTAAAAAAACAGGACATTAAACTAAAGGTTTTAGTTCCAATATTAAAAAACAGGACCATAAATAAATAAATAAATAAATATAATGAAAATAAGTTCTAATATATATATTAGTTCTCTTCCAGAAAAAGTTATAATATTTCCCCGTTAGCTTACTATAAGTTTAAATAAACAAGCTTCGTTAATATAAGTATCTAAATTATATATACTAATCTAAGATTCTAATTTACACCTGGATGAATAATTTATTTAATAAAATAATTTATGTTTAATTCTTTTCATATGTAAATTTTTTTATGCCAGTGACTATTATATACCATAAATCAAAATTAGTCTTTAATTCAATAGGTTAAAGATCATAAATAATGACTTCTAGAAAAATCATGTATAGGATCCACTAAAAACTCACTTAAACAACTTGGCAAGTAACTCACCTTTAACCTCACTATAGTGCGTTAATTCAAGTCTACAAGTAATAAAGGTCTACTAAAACGTCACAATATTGGTTATTACGTGTTTATTGAAGGCATAAAGACTCTTTACAATATTGCTAATTAACAAATGTATGAAACTTTTAAAAGAGGGGGGGCATGGCCCATGCATACCTCTGTCTAGATCCGTCCCTAATTAGTAAGTTTTATATTGTGTAATGTACATAAGGACGAGTGGCTCAAGAAGTATGTGGACTTAAAAGTTTAACTATTAAAAAGTTTTTTGTTTGCAAATTAAGTTAGCTTAACCTCCGCAAAAATATTCGAATAAAAATTCGGAATTTTCATAATGTTGAGATATCACGTTGATAAGTGATGAGACCTAATTTGTATATATAAATATATGTAATCCTCATCTTATAAATTTATTTTGTAAGATTGAGTTAGAATCATAATTTATTTTTTAAAATAATATTAGATTCTATCCTAGTGATTTATTGTTGGACTTATTGCACCACAGTCTATCGAGCTGGTATTGAATCACTTATAAATGCCAAGTCCTATAAACTTTGATTCTCTCTGTTAACACAAAAATCTTGTAAACTGCACAATCAACCTATCCAATCTTCAATGCAAGGAAAGTGTTAGAGATTTTACATTGACTAATAATGAGACCTAATTAATGTATATAAGTGGGGAGACAATCCTCATCTTACAAGCAAGTGTTTTAGGATTGAGTAAGATGTATAACTCACTTTCTAGAACATACATTACACTTTGTCACTAATATTTTTAAAATTAAGTAAAATTTAAAATAAAATTGATATAAGAAATAAACTTATCATAATTGTTAACCAATAGTGAATGGGCACCTTTTTTAATTAATAAAAATATATTAGGAGATATGTTCATGATTGTCAATAATAAGGATTCTATTTTATTCAAAAGGATTAAATTAAAGAAAAAAGATTTTTTTATAATGAACGAAAAAAGATTTTTAAATTAGAACTAAAATTACATAATTAATAAACTAATTTATCTGAGGCATATCATCTTCATATTTACTAATTAATATCAAAATTTAAACTTAAAATTATTAAATTTAAAATACAGTATAAGAAAAATAAATATAAAAATCTCGTTCAAATGTAAATAATTAGATTTATAACATTTTATAACATAAGAATAGATTATTCTCAATTTCTCATGCTTTTTTGATTAAGATAAATATGTGTGAATATCACGTAAGAAACTTTATTTAATACATATACATTAGGTTTCCTTTCCAATTAATCTAAAACGCTTATTTTTCCTGTGTTGAACACACACTTTTTTGATATTGGATGTACCAATCATCTCAATCATCATAATCATACATTCGACAAAAATAAAGTAATTTATGTTTTTTCCCTACATTTTAATTTTTTTTTTTTGAGAAATAATAACATTTTAGTTTAGTGTTGATTTTATTTACGCTTTTTGTTATTGAAAAATTACACTGACCTCTATTTTTTTAAGAGCCTATCTCTATTATTTATTACCTTATCCGCACACGACAACATCAATGATGTTTAAAAAATTAAAAAAAACTTTTTCGATTCTCATGTATGCATGCATCATACATATAATACTTCTTAAAATAAATAAAAAATAATAATTGTTTGGAGGAATAGATAAGATTTTAAATTTAAATTTTTTGAATGGAAAAACATAACTTGAAGAAGAAACTCCACACCATTGCATCCTAACCCAAAATTTTCTCTCAAATCTCGAAATATAAACACAATTTGAACTAATATATTATTAATTAGGTTCATTTGTTCAAAATTATTGATTTTTTAAAAAAATTAATTAATCAAATCAATTAGTTTAATTTCTTTTACTATGTACTTTAATCAAAGTGTAGCCCTAAAAAAGAAGGGATGCACAATGTGAGGGCAATTATTTATCTATGTTCATATATACAAGGAAGCGAAGATACGTAATAGAACTATATATATATATATATATATATATATATATATATATATATATATATATATGTTTCTTGGAAAGCCAGCATTGGAATAATTTAGGGCCCAAGATATGGTTTTGATTCCAAATGGGGCTAATAAATTGAGATTTCTGCGAAATTGAAGTTAGATGAAATAAAATGCGATACCTGCCACCAAAGTCAAGATTTTCTTTGGAGAAATTGCATGGGTTATTTGCTTTCGAGATAAAATTAGGTATTTTGGTAAAATAAAATTATCTGATTCATTTAAGCTATGTGGATTTGCACTCCTGTATGATTTTATATTTTTTTCTGAGTTGTAAACCATATATTTGAAGAATTATTAGATGCCTCTTTCAATCACTTGACTAAGTGTCATTGAAAGTGATTCCCAATTATTATTTGTTTGAGTGTAGCAAGGGATTCCCATTATATTATTCGTACATATATATTTGCTTTATCCCATTTTGGCTTCAAGAAATCCACAAGCTTCACAGCAAAAAGGAAAAATCAAGATACGTATTCTGTATTCCTATCTTTAATCTTTAAGACTTTTAGCACCACAGAAGATTTCCACCATATATAGTTTCATTTTGTTATGTTGTCACTTTTTTTTATGTATAAGACTTACCGGAAGAATAAACTATTAATTAGAGGGAAAGAAAATTCGATACCTAACGCAGCCTCTATGTTTCTTCCAGTTAAATTAATCTTTAAGCTAGGATATTTTAAACGTTTGTATTGTGGCAACAAAATGCCTACTACTGCTAATGAAATTCAAAGCTGAACAATACATTGTTTAATAAAGACAAGAAGATGCAGGTTGAAAGAGGAAGGAGATACCTCCTCTTCGTAGTGCAACATCGATTCGTCTACCTTATCTCACCAGTTAGTTACCAACTTGTGAAATTTCTTTTATGGTACATCTTTTTTTTTTACTGATCATATATTGAATTTATTTATATATTTTAGATTTTAAAGCATTTTTACATGAGTTATATATTTTTATACTCCACACATTGAGTTTGAGTCTTAATTATAGTTATATTATATATTTGAAAAAAAAATGTTATTCATAATAATCTTATTTGACTTTATTTGACTTAAACAATATTTTCTTCCATAAAATATAAGTGTGATCTAAACAAAATATATTATTCATACAACACTTATCACAATTTTGTTTTTATCTCTTCATCTGGTCAAATATCTTACACTTTTCTCTCGATCTCTCTCTCATTTAATTTCTTGACAAAAAAAAAATATTCAAACTAGTTATAGAAACGTTTTCTAGATCATTTAGAGTTACATTGTGTATAGATTACGAAATCGATTGTGCTATAGTAGAGTACTTTTAATTTCTGGAGGATGGAATCATAAAACACGTACGTATGGCAGAACTGAAAACCATATTAGTCAAATATATAAAAATTATATGTACCAGTAAAATAACGCCATGCACACATTTATTTTTGAGAAACATATGAAGTGGGAAAAGACCTTTTATTATGAAAAAGTTAAAGAGTAAAGAGTAAGAATAGTACAAAACTTATTTGTACAAGTGCTTGAACATTTGAATTGTTTAATTAAAGTTTGAAGTTTAATTTTCAACTTAGATATGAAATCACAATTTAATCAAATAGGGCAACGGATGGGAGAGGATAACTGGATGCCAAATAAGAGGCTCCAATACATCTGATTAAAAAAACAAGAAGAGTAAATCATTGAATTAAATCATCAATGATTAAGATTAAAAATTAAAATCATTTGAATTTTTTAAATATTCATATAATTACTAAATAAATTTTAATCTTAATTACTCAATATATATATATATATATATATATATATATATATATAT
>CM023959.1:18306332-18367863 GCA_013407115.1 Glycine latifolia | reverse complement strand
TAAAATTCTATATATATATATATATATATATATATATATATATATATTCTAGATTTATTCCTCTTATTTTCTCATAATAAATGCATATGTTCCCCTTTTTAATGTTGCTAATTTATAGCATACTAGTATTTTAACATGTATAGGATAAATACTTATTTTATAATTTTTGAATAACTAAAATATATAATAAATAAATATTTTTAATATATAAATTATCATAGATGAAATTCTTAATAAAAGATTAGTTTTAAACATATATTTGTATTTTGGATTTACAAAAAGTGAATTTATACGGTGATTTAAAAATTATTTTTAACTGTAGCTAATTTATTTTAGTAAAATATTAAAATTATGTTTAAAAATAAAAATTAAAAGATACATTGAAAGAAATAAACGATAAAGAAATAAAGATAAAGATAAAGATAAAGGAGTGTACGTAAGTAAGTGTTTGAGACAGTGGATAAAGAAAGTTTGAGCTAGTTGTTAAATCAAATTAAATTTAAATTATAATTAAGAAGTACATTTTTTGGGTACAAAATTTAAGAAATATATTTAAAAAGAATAAAAATTAAAAAAAATTAAATTAAATGCTAAATACATGATATTAGGATATGACGTGGGCCTCAATGAGAGTATATCAGTGATAATAACTCGTAAAAATACTTCCATTTTTTTAATAAAAAATCCTATAAATAATCTCTTGAAAATATAATTCTTAAAAGAATGTTCTCATTTAAGATAAGGATTTAAAGTTATAATATAAAAGTAGATAATATAATGCTTCTTTCCCATCAACATTTATTTACTACCAAAAAAAATGTCAGATTTTTTTCATTTTTATTTTTCTAGAGACAAATGATATGTTGTACACAATCAGGAGTGTACGAGGGTGAGCGTGAAGGATGTATAGCATATGTGGTAGCAAAGAATACGATACTTACTTGACTTATACGTAATTATTTTAGTAATCTAGTTTAAGAAGTATTTATTTGAGTAATCATGTGCATAAGAAAGCGTGTTGGACTGTCTCCATTCTCCTCCTTTCTCCTTCATTTTAATTTTTATTTTTTAAAATGGGTTAATCCAGTGCTTCAAATTCGAAAATAAGACATTTTTCTCTCTCTTCAATAGATTCTGTTTTGAATTAGCCATCTAAAATTTTCAAAAATTGAACCAGGATTTACAAATGAACTTTACAAAATGCGATCCTTCAGGCACAGTATAAAAGTTGTTTGCGTTGTCTTGCTATCCAATTTTAATTCCTATTTAGGTAGAAATTCTTAAGTACGCCCATATACATGTCTTATAAGTTATAACATATGGCTCCACACCTCATCGCCAATATGTAAAACATACCATATGTATTTACATCCTCTTCTATTCTTCTTTAGTATTGAGACTAAGGTAGGCCAATTGATTTGATATTGGAGATGTGTTTGATATAAATTCAATAATATTTTACAGTTCATTGATACAATTCTCTAACCAACATCTCGCACGCTATTTTTAATAATTCAAGAACAATTTGTATACTACGTCAAACACAATATAAATAGTTCTTAAATAGGAAAGTAATCAAGGTAAATGCATGCGTATGTACTAAAGTTTAATTCTTTTGTGTTACTCTGAATCTCGTTCCCCTGACACCACCAAGGTTTTTGGGACATTCAAGGCACTAAATTTTAATAAGAATGTCATTGAGATTGTAACACTCATTTTTCTGCTAAACCGTGGTTACTTGATTTACATCATTTACGAGAAAAACATAATTTAAAAATATTTAATTAAATAAGATAAATGCTAACCAATATCCTCTAATATTAGTTAAGAAACTTAAAGTGAATTTTTTTTTATTAAAATACGTAAAATTATATTGTTTGTGATTTTTTAAATCTTTTTTATTTTTTTTAATTTTCATAATAAATAGTTACTCTTAATTTTTTTAACTGATAATTTAAGAATACTTATTAACAAAATTCACTTAATAACTTTTTTGTTGCAGTTTCAATAAACTGAAACAGACCATGGTAGTAAAACATTCTATTATTTTCTATGAATAGAGAGTATATGTTCAAGGAAGAAACTATTCTTTGTAAAGTGTGTATTTGATGTTAAATTAAAAAATAATATAAAGAGTAAAATAAAATCTAAATTAGTAGTTGTTTTATTAAATATTTAATATGATTCAGATACAAGCTTGTACACTTTACAATTAAATATTTAATAAAAATATGATTATTTTTATTAAATATTTAATTGTAAAGTGTACAAGCTTGTATCTGAATCATATTAAATATTTAATAAAACAACTACTAATTTAGATTTTATTTTACTCTTTATAATATTTTTTATTTAGCATCAAATACACACTTTACAAAGAATAGTTTCTTCCTAGAACATATACACACGGAACCACACACTATAAATATTGTAAATTACAGTTTTATCCTTCATTTATCATAAGTAACCTAATGAGATAATAATACTCACTAATGTTGATTAGATGTGAGAAAACACAGACTTGGTAAAGAATCACTATAACACCACCAATATTTATGTACAAATGGTCATGAAATTAGTCTTTTAGGCCTTCCAGATGATCTTAGTGTTTGCAACCTAATAAACCATAAGTAGTCCTATATGTTAGGAAACTTAAACCTAATCTTTTATTTCTATTCTCTTCTTTGGAACGTGTGCTTCCACTTAGAGTCATCTGGGGAACCTTTGCAAGAAACACCATTGCTACTGTGAACGGAGGATTGGAGAAGCTTTCGTCAAGCCCTCTTGTTGTGAATGTCTTTTCGAGGTAAGGGAATGTAAGTTATATCGCTCATGGGCATGGTAATATTCGCAAGTCGAATATAGTTGAACTCTTACCCCAATTTGCTATGTTTGATTGAATTGCATAAAGGAAAATGATTTTCCCCAACACTTGTTATATTTTTTGCATTTAATTTAGTGTTTGGATGAATTGCAGAATTATCTTAATAATTTCTCTCTTTGCATTTGAGTTTTATGTGTTCCTTGTTGATTAGATTTCATTATGAACTTGTCTTATACCCTTTGTGTGAGTTTTAAGGTGATTGGAAACCCTCGTGCGAGAGTTTACGTAGAATAACTCTGAGCAAAATTTTTTGTCAGTCGTTATTCTATTTGCTAAGCAAAATGGGCACAAAAAATGGGATGAGTTTTTATGATCAGATTTCTCACTAAGCGAGAATGTGTATGTTGAGCGAGAGAAAATTTACTATACGAAGATCCACCTTCGCTAAGTGCATGAAAATAAGGTAGTAGGTAGGAAGAAACACCTATAGTCAATTTGTTGTGCAACAACTATATATCACCAAGTGATAAAAAAAAGTCAGAAAATGAGTGGAACTTCTGTAGCAGATTCATTGAGCATAATTTATCTCGCTAAGTGAAAATAGTATATTGCAAGGGGAAACTTCTTTTCGCTGACTCGCTGAGTGAAATGTAGACGAAAATCTAGGAAATTCCTGTAGAGGATTCGCTGAGCAAAATTGAGATATTAAATCCATTTAGGATGCATGTAGTGAGTCACTAAGCAGTTAGCCTTAGTGAGCAAAATAGTTAAGAGTCACTAAGTGAATCCAAATTTCTCTAAGCAAAAATTTGATAAAATGTTTCACAGACTGTCTTGCTAAGGTAGACAATCTTTGCCAAGAAAAATTGCTTTAGAGTAAGACATTCCACATATTTCGTAGGTGTGACACCCTTTACCCCAACATATAATTATCATTATTAGTTAACATGGCGAAATATATTTTAAATGAATTTTTCAAAAACTTTCTTAAACATAACTTACTCATAAAATAAAAGGCATCACATACTCTTACTTTCCCAAATAGCATATACAAATAGAAACTAAATAAAGCTCTTTACACTCCAAAGGCCATACAGGTCCATAAGTAAACTATAATAAGTTTGAAATATAAGTCTTAAACAAACAATTATAAAGTTCGATAAAGATGTCACAATTTACTAGAGCATTACATCCCATAATAAAACATAAACAAAAACCGCTATAAGTGAGGTCTAAGACTCTCCTCGTGCAATGTGAGCAACCTCTAGCTGAGCCTAACTTGCAAATGGCAATCAGCTCATGGCAACCTATTGTTGATTTGAAGGAACCAATTAGTCTTACTGATCAACAATCCACAACCAAAAACCAATTCCATATCCGCTAAAAGGTTACTAAACCTTTTGAGAAGTAGTTCTTAACACTCTGACATGTCATTCGAAATCACAACATCGAGGTGGTACTCGGGAACATATCCCACTAGGCAAGACCCTTGGGTCGCTTCAGTGATATTGATGTGGAACTCACACTTCCAAGTATACCTTTTTCAACAAAAAAAAAAAACTTCCCAAAGGACAGAGTTAACTCTTCCCAACACATAGGGGTGATTCCAAACAAAAATCAGATCACATCCATCACCATCTCATCAATAGTTCATATATGTCTAAAAAAAAATACATTGTCTCATCAAAACATAATTATTGTAACAACAATGAAACCACTTGACCATAATATAAACACCTCAAGAACAACATAACCATTGTATAAATAAGCATACTTTATTTGCACAAACATTTTGAATTCATTTGAATCGTAAAAAAATGGGAGTGTTCGAAGAAGATTTTTAAAATAACTAAATTCTAGCCCAATGACTAAAGGACGTTGTGACTCATTCAAAATGTTTAAGAATTAACATTTTAAAAAACACGAATTCTAGCCTAGCAAGCCAAAATCGTGGTGCCCAACAAGCTAAAGATAACATTTTTGAAAAGTTGAATTTTAGTCCAATGAGCCAAAAGTTGCACCTAAGAATTATTTAGAACAATTTTGAAGTAGTTAGTCTTCTCTTCAAATTTTTCGTAAAATCCAACATGTAATATCACCAAAGCAAATCTAAATATTGTAGATTTTCATCAAAATCCACCAAACAATCAAGATCACCATTTTAAACTCAAAAACCCAATTTACTCAAACACCTATTTTTATGCATCATAATTTATTCTCAACCTCTTTTAAACCAATCCAAATCAACCAAAACATAGAAAAGAATAAAGCTCCCATAACCTATTGAAGATTCAAGTTTTTGAGATTTGGGGAGAAAGAAAAGCACTTTGTGCCAACAAAGAAGCTTATTCTCAAACACACCAACACGTCCATCAAAACCACCAAAATCATCAATCAAAACAACACCAACTCAGATTTTGAAATCAAAACCCCAAATGGGTCACCTCATGGAAAGTAGAAAAGGGAGAGAAAGATAGCTCACCACTTCAAAAGAAGGAGTCTCAAGCTCAAGGGAAAGGAAAAACAAGTGTTCTTGAAGGGAAAATCAAGTCTCATTTTTGAGAGAAAAGAGAAAAAAGAGAGAGAGAAGACACGAAGAGAGCTGACATGAAGAGAGCTTTAGGGTTCATAAGAGGAAAGAATTAAAGTGCAGCTCAAGGGTGGCTTATAAGGAATAGAAGAAATGAGGAGTAGGCCTCTCTCACAATAGCTCACGACCCAAGCCAAAGCCCCCAATACAACTTAACTCATCTCTCACAAACAACATAAAACATCATTCATTTAATTTATATTTTTCAACAAAAAAATAAATTTATTTATTCTTTCAATTTAATTAAAATCACTAAATCATATAATTAATAAAATCATAATGTTACACATCACATACTTTTGCATTCCTAAATATCATATACAGGTAAAAACTAAATAAACATTTTCCAATCCAAAGGCCATACAAATCCATAAGTAAACCATTACAAGTTTGAAATATAAGTCCAAAAGAAATAATCATAAGTTCGACCCTAACATCACAGCTTATCAAGCACTATATATTGTAACAAGATATAATCCTAAACTACTATAAGTGAGGTCTAAGTCTCTCCTCTTGCAACATCATCAATCTTTGACTGAGCCTCACTTACAAATGGCAATCAACCTAAACACAAGCAATGCAAATAAGAAAAAGGGAGTGAGATACATCTCACCACATTTATATACGATATAAAGATAAAAGCATACATCCTTACACTTGGCAATTCAATCATTCCATAATCACTCAATCATGTACATTTTTATATATATACATGCATTATGATGCAAATATAGCTTATGACTTTATATGCATGTGGTACTAGTTAAAAACATCATGAAATATTACGAGGACATGCAATTGATAGATTTCCACACCATGAGAAACTCGACAACACACTCTCACTGAGATGAAACTGTCAAAGGTGAGTCGAGGTTATTGCCTCTTGCAAGGATACTCTAACCAAAGGGATCAACATGAGTCACATAGAGATTTCAAATTGGTTAACACCCCTAAGGATATAGTAATGCTTTAACTCAATCATGCCCTCTTCAATTAAGCTCAACCACATTGCTCAAAAAATACAATATGATATGATGCATGAGGCATACAAGATATCTATGGCATTTTCACACTATCACAACATGATGGTCCTTATTCCACATTAACTCGGGTCACATACTTGTCATTACAACACATTACAATGATATGACGTGATTCACTTCATATACACATATACATCGTCATAACATTATAATCTCAACGTAAGTATATAAGGTAACAATCAATGTCATATTTGAAGTAGGCACACATATACATGATTTTCAACCATTACATTACATAAACATTACAAAAAGAGAAGAAACTCTTATCTTAGTTCCACATAAAGTACATTTATTATGATAATTATCAACATGGTATTATGATTAGTATGAATTTCTTAATTTTTGAGTGGTATATCTACTATTTTCTAATTATGCATCTATGCCCTTCATAGGATATGATGGTAATGTCTAGAGGTTTACTCATACTATCAAGTTGATTTTTATGTTTTTAGAGACATAAGACAATTATCTACAACATATGTTGACCTCAAGATCTAGTTTGATATCCTACTATGCATAAAACTAACAAGAAAATGAAGTTCTTAGCGAATTCTGATAACTTAGCCTTTACTCCCTAAAATGATTATATTGGTAGTTCTAGAATTTTTTTTTTTTTTTGGGATAGACCAAATTCATTGGTTAGTTAATAGTTAGGGCTACAATTTTCATGAAGACCACTTTTCTAAATTCGCACTTTAAAATTGAGTTTTAGTTGTTGTAAACTTGTAATTGGTTTCACCTTATGTAATCTATTACAACATAACTAGAATCCACAAAAATACTTTGGAACTCGAAATAATTAGTTGCAATACCTTCTAATCGATTAAAACAGAACCAGGATCAATGAAGTAGCCTCTAGGACTCAAAGTAATTGATTGAAAGTCCTTGTAATAAATTATTACAAACATAGAGCAAAAAATAAAACTCCAAGAACTTGTTTTTTCTAGTCAAAATGTAACGTAATTTATTAAATTGTTAACAATGGTTAGAAATGCGACTTTGCACCCTAATTTTTTTTAACAATCCAACACCAATTTCCAACATAGGAATGTCCCAACAATAAATTATATCATCCCAACGTAAGATACTATAAAAAAAACAAAAATTAACACATTAAACAACAATTTCATGGTTCAATTTTAAGGAAAACATCATCATCAACATCAACATCAACATCAATAGCACCTTTAACCCAAGTTAATTGGGGTCGGTGGTAGATGAACTCAATAATAAATCGGAAATAAGACAAAAAGAGAGAAAGGGAGAGGGGAAGAAAAAAGGGAAAATAAGACAAAATAAAGGGAAAAAAAGAAGCTAAAACAAAGGGTGAAATGAGGAGGGGAGAAATGAAGAGAAAAAAAACTAAAAAAAAAAGGAACGACTGGAACATAGAGATACTAATGAGTTTAACTCTCCATCAAACTTATAACTTTTTCTCCACTCCATCCTAAGACACATCGTCCGCCAATCTATTTCTCACTCCAATAGGTCTTGTTTAACTATCTTTCCTGGGTAAGTTTTGATCGACCTCTACCTCTCTTTGGATGAGTCAAGTCGGTTATAAGTACTTACCAGCAGAGAAAATCACAAAAATGGAGGCTTTCTTCTTCCCCACACCTTCCCTCAACCTCCCACCATCCTCCTCCACCACCTACAGCCACCGGTGACCACCACGAGCCACTGTCGCTTGCCGTTGGACCACCACATGAAGAGGAACACTTTAATCGGAGCGAAATCTTCAAAACTCAACTCAAGGATTCAGTAGAGAACGAAGCCTCCAATCCTTCTTTCTTGGTTTCTTTGAGGTAACCTTGGTTTCCTTTGTCATCTCCTAGCTAGTTTAAGCTTTTCTTAGTGTCTCTTGCATTTTGGGTATCGTTGTGGGAGTTTTACCACTTCCTTTGAAAATCCTTTGAAAATGAGATGTTGTAAAAATCTCCTTTTTATGAAATAGATGTCATTTTTGTGATCTTTGTTGATTCCCGGTGACATTGGTGTGATCGAAATTTCAAAATGATGTCTTTTGATGTGGACTCCCAAAACACCCTTTTAGCCCCTGTTTGATTTGAGTGGGTATTTGACCCCAAATGTTAATATTGATCTTACCTTAGAAATCTATACTAAATTGTTTTCAATTTGGCATATAGAGCTCTACGTTTGGACAAAAACACACGTGTTGAAGGATCTCAAAACAACACTGCAAGGTTTTAACAAGAGAACTTCTAGTTAGGTAAGGGGAGTTTATTTCCTCGTTATAGTTTTGACACCAAAGTTGGGGGCTAAGGAGCCCAATTATGGAGATATTTGTCTGTCCCTATTGTGTGCTTGTTTTCAAGAAAAGTTATGTTTTAAACTAATGGGATGCGATATAATTATTATTGATGTGTGTTTGTTCTTATTGTGTGCTCGTTTTCAAGAAAAACTGTGTTTTTAACTAATGGGATGCGATGAATTTATTATTGTTGGATAAAACTTTGAATGATGTTGTTGTTGTAATGATTGGATTTGTGGGGAAAGTCTTAATTATAGAGGAGACTCTGCCCAAAATTTTATAATGCGTCCTCCTATTTAATTCTTTATTACATTTTTAAATGGGCATAATAAGAGTGTGTTTTTTATATTGCAGTCCTCCTCTTTAATTTAGAAATTTCCTAAAATACTAATCTCGTGGTAATATGGATTGTGAATGAATGAGATGATGTTGAAATGGGATAATGTGATTGGGTTGATGATGATGTAATGAGATAATGTTGATATAGTTGATGATGTTGAATATTGATGTTTATGATGATGATATTGAAGTAAAATGATGTTGATGTTGTTGATGATATTGAAATTGAGATGTTATTGATGTGGTTAGTGATGTTTAAATGAGATAATGATGATGTGGTTGATGATGTTCAAATGAGATAATGTTGATGTGGTTGATGATGTTGAAATGAGATGATATCGATATGCATGATGATGATATTGAGATGATATGATGTTGAGGTTGATAATGAAATTGGTGAGAGATAATGTTGATATGAACAATGTCATTGTGTGATGTGGATATACATGGATACCCATGGGGGGTGCATGACTGGTTATCCTTGAGGGGAAGGATTTGTTCCTAGCCAGGTCATACATTGATAGTGTCCATGGTTATATGTTGTGTATGTACACGTTGAGTGCAGTGACCGGTTGGTTATCCTTACGGGGAATGATTTGTTCCTAGCCACGATCAGTGCATTGGTGAACCCACAATGGTGTGCTATGTATGTACATAAGGGGTTCATGACTGGTTATCCTTGCGAGGAAGGATTTGTTCCTAGCCAGGTTATGCATTGATGGTGCCCATGTTTCATACTTCATAATTGCATGGATGGGAATAGAATGGTGGCAGTAAGTACCAGGGATACTAGGGGGCATATCACTCTGTTTGGAACTCCCTTGAGACTCAGGGCTGATCACCATAGGGGGCAGTGACCTGTGCACGACAGCGTGACCTCGACAAGCTACTGCATCATTTTCCTAGAGACGTTATTTATATGAGGATGGTACCACATTGCATTTTGAGAGATGATTCAGGTGCATGCATCATTCTGAGCATGATTGTTTTGATTTGTGAAATATAGTGGATGACTGGTTTGTTGAGTGTGTATTAAATTGATGGATTATCGAGGATGATCGTGGTTGTCATTATTGATTTCTTTCTAATCATTGTCATCTGATGCTTGTTGTATATGTATAATAAGCTCACCCTTACATTTGTTGTACCGTATAGTTGGTACCTGTGATGATCGCGAACTTTTGTTCGTGTGAGCAAATGAGCAGCATTAGGTGACTCTGGAAGGAGATTATTTTTGGTTGGAGCCGCCAAGCCAATGTGATGACGTTGGAATTCTTTTTGGAAAGAGTTGTGTTTTGTTAATCAACTCTTCCTTAGTTAGTCCCTTGATTCTTTTTGTTGGACATGTAAATTCTGGGGATAAGTGCTTGTAGTTAAAACTAAATTAAGATTGATATGTAAATGATATGTATCAGTTTAATATAGCGTATATATATATATATATATATATATATATATATATATATATATATATATATATATATATATATATATATATATTTAATTAAGCAATTGCATCGTGTGTATGATAATTGTATTATCGCAAAAATTTACTACCATTTTCATAATCAAATTAATGGAGTTTTCATTAAAAATTGAAATTGCACGATCTAGAGTTAGTGATATCGTAGCGACGAGGCGGGTCGTTACAATTTGAAATTTGGGATTTGTGGAGTGGAGTTTTTCTAATAGAGAAGTATAAAGGGCCATAGGAGGTTCAAAATTTTAAGAATCAATAAAAATAAGAAAAGAGAATTAGAGAAGAGATTGGAACATGTGAAAGTGAGGAGATAGAGAATCATGTAAATTTTTTTATAGGGAAATAGATTTTTGAATTTTTTTTTAATCGTTATGAAGATAGGGAAGGAGAAGATGAGCATGATAGGGGAAGGAAGAGAGAGTTCCATGCAAATTTTTGTTCAGAAGAAGGAAAAGGAACATGAAAGTGAAGTGAAGTGAAGTGGACTGGGGTGGGTTGGGAAGGGGAGAGAGAGAGTAGGATAATATTTTTTAAAACTTAATTTTAAAATATAGGGAGAAAGTAATTGTCTATCTCGATAACTAAAAGGATGAAGATAATTTGGTACCTAAAAAGGTGGAGATAAATGTGCAATTTTCAATGTTGTTTCTAGTAAAATGTTGCACTCTTCACTTAAACATTGGAAACAATTACATGGAAACTTACAAAATTAATAAATATCTAATGATTTTGCATGCAACTATTTTGATTATACTTTTTTATTTGTTTTTCTTTAGAATATTATATTTTAAAAATAAAAAATAAAATAGACATTCTAAATAGGGAATGTTTTAGAGGGTAATTAAGAAGGTAGTTATGCCAACTTTATTGTGGTGATGACATATGTAAAAGTTTCCAAATGGGGTTGATTATATTTATTTATAAGATATATATGAGGTGGATCAAATGATATCACATTAATGTGTTGTAATGTCAAGTATGTGGCCTGAGTTCATGTGGAATAGGGACCACCATGTTATTTGTTCTATGAAGTCGGGACCGAGTTCAAAATATAAATCAAGTGAGAAAGGCTACTCCTTATCCCTTGTATTCTCTCTTATCTCAAGAGTTGTCTCACTCTCTCATTTCTTCTCCATCCAAATCTCATAATTGAGGCTTGATTTTCCCTTCAAGACAACTAGTTCCTCCTTTCCCTTGAGTTTGAGACTCCTTTTTTGAAGTGGTGAACTCTCTTTCTCTCCTTTTTCTACATTCCATAAACTGACCCATTCAGGTTTTGATTTCAAAATCTAAGTTGGTGTTGTTTTAATTGTTTATTTGTGTGGTTTTGATGGAGGTATTAGTGTGTTTGGGAACAAGCTTCTTTGTTGGCAACAAAGGGCTTTTCTTTCTCCTCTTTCTCCCTAAGTCTCAAAAGCTTAGATCTTCAATGGGTTAGGAAAGCTTTATGCTTTTCTATGTGTTTTTGTTGATTTGGATTGGCTTATAACGGGTTGAGAATGAATTATGATGCATAAAATGGGTGTTTGAGTAAATTAGGGTTTGAGTTTAAAATGATGATTTTGATGAAAAGTTGCAATATTTAGATTTGGTTTGAGATGTTGTGTGTTGGATTTGATGGGAAATTGTTTTGGGATTGTTGTGAGATGATATGGATTTTGAAAAGCTTTAAAATGAAAATTTTGAAGAGAAGACGAACTAGTTTGAATATGTTTTACATAATTCTGGCTAGGTGCAACTTTTGACTCGTTAAGCTAAAATTCAACTCTTTTATAATGTTGTTTTTGGAACATTCTAGCCAATCGTTCTGATTTTTGCTTGCTAAGCTAGAATTTTGGACAGGCTTCGCGATTTTGACTTGCTGGGCTAGAATTCGTATTTTTTGAAATATTGCTTCTGAAACATTTTGGATATGGCGTGACTTTCTTTGCTCGTTGGGCATGAACTTAGTTATTTTGAAAATTCTCTTGAAACACGTCCTCTTTTTTATGATTCAAATGATTTAAAATGTTTATGCAAATGTATATGTTATTTATGCAATGATTATGTTGTTCTTGTGGTGTTTATATTATGGTAAGGTGGTTGCATTACTATTACAATAATTATGTTTTCATTAGGTGACTGTATTATTTTTTAAGATATTTAAGAACTATTGATGAGATGGTGACAGGTGTGATGTGATTTTGGTGTTGGATTCGTCCCTATATGTTGGAAGGAGTTGGATCTATCCTTTGGAAAGTTTTTGTTTTTTTAGTTGAAAAAGATATACATGGGATGATGAGTTCCATGCCAGAACTCTGTCTCACGAAAGCGACCCAAGGATCTCATCTAATGGAGTACATTTTCGAGTACCACCCCTATATTTTGACTTCAAATAATGTATCAAAGTTTTGAGAACTATTTCTCAAGAGGTTAGGTTGTTGCTGTAGATTGTTAATCATTAAGACTTGGTTCCTTCAGATTGACTAAAAGTGAGATGGATGGCACAGAGGTGCTATATCTCAAGCCTCAATGAAATCCAAGTATCATATGATGTACGGTTTCGATGAGATTTGGTTTCTTGAGATTAACCATAGGTGAGATGGTGGGTATAGAGGTGTCGTATCTCAAACCTCAATGGAATTCAGGTATCATATTGTGTTGAATCTATGTGGAGTACAGTTTGTCTTGGTGTTTATTATTGTTGTGCATTGTAATGCTTGATTGACAGACTCATGATGATGATGATTTTGATGGTTGAGTTGGGATGTAGATTACTTGATTGTAATTCATGATGGTTGTAAATGAAATGTCATTTTTATGTGAGTTGGATGTTGATACTAATTGATTATCAAAAGTTATGTTTAAAATATGATGAAGTCTAGATACTTAATATTTTATTAAGATTTAAATTGTTTTAAGAATGTTATTTTTTGGTAATCTTACCCTTGTGTGTGACATATGTGGTTGTGATTGTGATGATTTCGAACTTTGTGTTCATGGGAGAATATAGGAATTGGACCTTTCCTTTGGAGGTATTGTAGATGGGCATGCTTTGACGTGAAGTTGAAGTTCTTTTTGTGTTTTCTTTGTTAGTTTTATGTATAGTGTTGACTAGCTTAGGAATTTAAGATTTATCTCTTTAAGGAGTTGTATATGTATATATAGATGTGTGTTGAATTGTTTTGATGTTTTATCTTGGGATGAATGTTGATGTGCCATGAGGCATGTGGTTTATTAAGTTGATCATATATATATGAATGTTTTATCTTGAAGTTGTTGATTTTAGCTTTTGGCTTTTGAAAATGCAAAAAGTTCACAAGTATTTTCATAAATAAATTAATTGAACAATTTTGAAAGTAAAATAATGTCTTTTGCTTTGTTAGTCTTAAGTTAGTGTGTAGTGGCAATAAGTCATTACATGATGCCTTTTATCTTACGAGTAATTTATGTTTAAGTTTTTGAAAAATCCAATTAAAATATATTTCTTGATGTTTTCAATAACGATAATTGTATGTTACGGTAAAGGGTGTCACACCACTAAGGGGTGGTGATTGCCACCTTGTGGTTGTGACACTACTACAAAGTGGATCTTCTATGACGGTTGTATACGATTGTACGACCGTCTTTGTATCGAACGTCGTTGAAAGTCAATACTTATGACAACGATTATAAAATCATCTTTGAAGCACTCACTTTCTAAAACGATTTCTCAAGGAAACCGTCTTAGAAGATGATTTTGTTTTATAAAAAATTAAGAATTTAGAATGTGAAGATTCTAATATGGTTTTTCAAAAAATCATCTTAGAAAATGATATTTAAACAAAATTAAAGAATGGATTTATGAGACAGTGATCCTTATAATTGTCTTAGAAGATAAATTTTTTTAAAAAAAAATTAAAAAATTATGATTCTAAGACAATTTTCGTATTAAACCGTCTTAGAAAGTAGATATTCTAAGACAGTTTTCCAGCAAACCGACTTATAATGTCTTTTTTTTAAAAAAAAATAATAAAATTGATGATTCTAAGACGATTTTATGCAAAAACTGTCTTAGAAAGTAGATATTCTAAAACAGTTTTCTAGAGAACCATTTTAGAATGTATTTTTTAAAAAAATTAAAAAAATTGAATAATAGTGGAAAACAACCATACACCATGTAAAAGCTGCATTAAAAATCATTAAATATTGCAAAATATTCCTATGTTATGGTAATTACGTTATGTTTTGATATTTAACGGCTCTCGTATCCTATATTCCTATGCTAAATTGTAACATACTGGGATGACAAGTGTTAACTGGAGCAATAATGAAAATGAATATTATCCTGGGAATAACACATTCAAATAACAACAATTCATAATTCAGAGAAATATTTTACATTAACAGAGAAGTAGAATTCATCCTAGCAGACTAGCAGTCAAAATAGGCAAAAGAACCTAAATATTACTTTTTTATTCAATATTTACCAAAAGAGTGCTGTTTTAAACTTATTTACAGAAATGGTGTAGTCAAGCACGCCTCATTTGGGCGTGACTCAATCCGTCTCTAGTTCCGTCACTAACTTTTTGCGACAGAATATTCAGTCGCAAAAGTGTTAGCGACGGAATTCCATTTCTAATTCGGTCTCTAATTCCGTCAGAATATTTTCGTCAAAATTAAAACACAAGCCAAATTCGGACGCTAATTCCGTCACTAACACTTTTTGCGACTGAATATTCTGTCGCAAAAAGTGTTAGCGACAGAATTAGAGACGGATTGAGTCACGCCCAAATGAGGCGTGTTTGACTACACCATTTCTGTAAATAAGTTTGAAACAGCGCCAAATTGGTAAATAATTTCCAAAAAACACTATTTAGGTTCTTTTGCCGTCAAAATATTCTAGAAAAACTCATCCAACTTGTACAGGACAATCACCAAGTATCACTCTGCCACCAAACTTGATGGCTTCTTCATATGCCACACGAAACTCAGCCAGGAAAGACCTCAAGCTTACTAGCAATCTGTCAAATTTAAGGAGAGAAAAACAGGGTATATGAGAAATATAATTGAATAAGAAAGAATTAAAGACTAATAATTGAAAATCTAATATGGATGATACATATGAATGTCAAATATAGAAACCTGCCTTGGCAAGGAACCAGCCATAAAGTACTTCAAACATGTTATGTTTTTTCTTCAACATAACGTAAATTTCAATAATATTGATTTTTAAATAATACTATCGGTGCATTTTGAGAATATGGCCTTTCATGTCTAGTAATTACGTTATGTTTCCTACAAAATAAAATTGTTCCACTGCATTTCCTTATCCTTCACTAGTGAGTAAGATTTTGTTTCTTAGTAATTTGAAGTCATAATTGCACAACACAACATAGGGATAGAAAACTAATGTTAGCCTATATGTTGTTGTTAATATCAGTAATTGAATTAAAAAACTAATATTAGCCTCTATGTTGTTGTTGTCAATATCATAGCCTTGCCGTTTAGACCTGACAGTGCAATTTCTGGACAAACTTCCAAGAATTTTGTTTGATGAGGATTTAAGAACAAGAGATTCAGTGTAAGCCTTTCTTCCAGTTATTTTTTCATTATTTTATGCCTATGATTGGTCTTTTTGCTTGTATTATCTTGTAAAAGATTGTTGTGTTACCTGTGTAGCTATAGCCTATAGGTTTCTTTTCCATGTCTCTTTTTGGACTTTGCTTAATGTGCTTTAATATCTATCTATTACATAGGGTATCTGGGCCTTCATTGTTAATTTGCTATATTTTAATTTTATCTCTGCCAAATTACATTCAAATGATTGTTGTTAAGTGAAGAATGGGACTATGATAAGCTGTTAAATTTATTTGTTGCAATTTCCACTTGATTAGTTAGGATACCGATAAATTGAGAAAATTCTCAAACTTTTTTATTTTTCCTCCCCTCCCCAAGTCTGTTAATAAAAAATTTAAATATATATTTTTAGTTTCTATAATTAAGCCGGTTTTGATTTTGGTCCTTGTATTTATTTATTTTTTCTAAGACTTGAAATAACTTTTTTTAATCTTATAAAATGAGCAAATTAAAATTTTGATCCCTGTAAAAAAATATTTATTTTTATCCTTTCAAAATTAAAAATCACGATTTTTTTTCTCTAACATTAATTAATTTTAAGGCAGATAATAATACAAAGAAAAGAAAAGATGCATAATAATACAATTTGTTTTGTTTGGTTAAAAAATAGAAAGAAAATTTGATTTCTAAAAATAAAAACATAATTGGGAGAGAAATTCTATTAATGGTAGTTTTTCCAAATTTTAATAATATGAAAATTAATCATTTACCTCAACACTTTTGGCCACTACATGCATATATAATACATAAAGTTCAAATTTAAAGATGTAATAATAGTTAAGCACTGTTGATGTAACTGAATCAAATTGAATACAAGTTTGGAATCAACAATAAGCTTAATTGGAGCTTACTATAATGCTTTTAATAATATTTTTAGCACTTTTGCTTAAAAAAAACAATAACCATAATTGGAGATTGAAATTTTTCTTACAAAGATATGGAAAATTAATCAGTATAACAAGTTGGAGAACGTACTTGAAGGTGGCTAGCAATGTTATGGCGAGTGAGACAATCAATTTCCATAATCTCCAAAATCTCCAAAATCCTTGAAGGCACCGCCTTATCCACTCCTAGCTGTTCCACAGCTTGCATGAATCGTCTGTGCAATTCTGGGGTCCAATCCACCTACACACAACCCAGAAAAGAGAGAAAAAAAACATAAATAGTGATTTTTATCAATATGCATACAGCAAGTCACCTAAGTTGTCACTCCCATCCTCCTCTTCCCCCAAACAACAACAAAAACGGGAAAACTGCAGCTGAAACCAATATGCATTTTTATTACCAGATGCTAGATTATATCTGTATCAGAGATCACAAAAAGATCAGAGTAATAGCACACAAGACATGCCTTGCCAACATGAGATACAATAGGGATGCCCACAGGAAGCCATTTCAATCCTAGCATGAGGATAATTTTCAAAACAGATACCGCAAGTAAGCTGGCCATAGATAAAAAGAAAAAAAAAATTAAATACAAATAGAGCCCAAGTTACAAGAGAAAACAAACCTATGAAGCTCGGACTCTACCACAACCACTAGACACGACACACCCCAACATGACTAACGTCTAAAATATAGGACACTGAAACAACACACATGAGAGACAAAGAATAACTCAAATGAATCATCCTCTACATGTCAAATGAGCCAGTAAGAGAAGAACCATTGCAGTTGTTCAATGGAAATGCACAACAAACTTGATGATACTGGAGGTTAGTCTAACTTGTTTCCTTAATCCCCGGTTATTTTTGTTAGTATGTGTACAGTTAAGTTCATTTTTAAAAAATAAATCTGTTTGAAAGAGCTTTTAAATAACAATTATTTTCTCAAATTAATCCATACTAAACATGCATAGACAACCATTTTTTGGATAAATATTTGGATAAAAAAGATATGCCAGATGATTTTGACAGTAGCAAATGGAAGCATATCCAATAGGAATCTCTGAAGGATTGAGTAAAAGAAAGGATGATTTCTAATGATTGAATAAAGTTGGCAGAAACAAGGGTAGAAAAGTTCTCCTCCAAGTGTTTCCCCTTTCTTACAACTGAGCACTTGCTCAATTCTCTCTAAATACAAGTTCCTGAATGGTCCCCATACCCTTACTACCTCCAAATATTTAAATAATTCTCTCCAGCAAACCAATTGCCGCAACTATATAAACTAACTACCATGTTTTCCATTTATTCTTCCAAGCAACTACTCTTATGCCTTTAATAATATCACATGAAAGTATGAAGTGAATAGAAGAGAAGAAAGAAAAGTGAATATAACTAGGGTGGAAATTAGAAATACCATGACAGAGAAAAAATCATGGCAAAGAAAATATCTGACTGTGAAACAGAATATTTCAGAGAAAGGAAAGGAGCAAATTCAAGAAAAAATCTCACCTGTTTGACCATATGCAAAGCAAGTGGCCTTTGTGCGTTGAAATATTATTGGAAGTATGGGCTCCACTCTCTCACGATACACCTAAGGAAATCAAAAGATTAAAAATAAAGCTTTGTTGGCCTAAGTATTTGTCCATTTATTCTTTCAACTAAACATTTAACTGCATTATAGTTACCTCATCATTTGTAACCTCTTCGTTGAAGATGACATCAAAAACAAATTCATGCTTCTCATCATATGTTAGTGACTGTTATGATCAGCTTTGATGCTAATGAATCATCAAATTTTTTCCAGTAATTATTTTGTACTTTAAGAGTTTGGAAAGGAGGAACCCTTGCTCTTTTATCATCATACAAACAATCCAGGAAAGGAGCAAGAAGAATGTCAATTTTTTTTTTTTTTTGCTAGAGTGATTTTGTGATGAGAATCATTGTTGAGTCCTAATTCTAATATAATCTACAACTTAAAAACGTCATATTGAATATAGTAAAAAATGCTTTCTAGGTGGAATTGAAGGCACAATGATCAGTTCCTACCAGCTGCAAAGTTGTAAAAGGTACCCTTGGTCAAATAATTAGTCTTAGTAGAAAGAATTAATTGAGCACAGGGCATTAGTCATTACTCATTAGATAATACAGAGTTCAGAAACAATGAAGAGTGCTAGGAATAGGATGCATTTCATGCCTGAGACTATGAGAATGAACATGGCTTATATTCTTAAAACTGAAGACAGTAAAAGAATAACAACAAAATGTGAAGAATAGAGAGCTCAATGTTTTGAGGCACTCTTACATAATGGATGTTGGACTCTCTTTTTATTGAGCTGGTTTGTTGTACTTTGGTTCAGATTTCAGAACATAAGCAAAGATAGAATAAATGTGAAGAAGCTTATGAACTTGAAAGCTAGGATAAAACATGATGTATAAATTTGATCCATCTTTATGGCCACAGAATTTAGTTTCAGCCAAAAGATGCCTTAATGCATCATGAAGAGATGGAAAAAGAAAAACACAAGGGGGCACTAATCGATAAACAAGACAACCATGATTAGAGTACAAGTCCACAGAATACAATTTCAAAGAGGCTATACAGTGTTCCACTTATATTAGTCCTCTGGTTGCTGGAGACATCTTCTTTCTAGTAAGGCCTAACGGATTCAGGTTGAAAATCCCATTTTACAAGATATAATACATGTATTATCTTCATGTACCAATCAAAAACTAGCTTTTGTTCATTTTCTTTTTTGGTAGATCTCATTATTGATAAGTAGTATATGGATTTCATAAGATGTAATTGGATACCTTCTCAATTTGTTTGAGGATAAACAGATACAAACAGTCAACATATATGAAATTTCATTAAGTCATTCAACTTGGTATTAAATAAGAAACCAGAGTAACTTGAAAACCTTTTGTTTGAACCTCATGAACATCCTTGACTGAGATACTCAGTATACTGCACTGGAGAGAGGACAACAAAGATATAACCTACAACCAAAATCCAGTGATTCACTTCTAAACATATAAAATAATATCTTTTTGAGATAATGATTCCTATTAATATCTCACAAGAAATAAATCAAACCTTGTCTGAGCATCTGAATATGGGGTTGGATATATTGGACCAACTCCATGTAGTATTGCTTGTTGCCTTCTCAATGGCCATTCCATACTTGATTTGAGGAACATCAACTGGACTGCTGGAAATTGAAAAAGAATTGACAAAGAAAAAGTATAAAACATATTCCTCCACTTCAAAAGTCCCAAGTATTGATAAGTTGAGCATTTGTTTTTACTGGTAACAATATTGTTCCGATCCAGTGTAAGAAGATTTCACGAGAAATTTGAGTCTGTTGGGCTGGTATGTAATATTTCCCCACTATAATGTAACAAAAAAACATGAGTTGATCATAAAGAATACAAACCTTTGATAAATGGATAAATAAAGCATTCCTGTTATTATTTACTTACCTTAACACATTCACAGAGAGCAGAACTTCACTGCTGTTCCAAATGGATGATATAATCATTGTGCAGTTGTCAGATAGCCAAGGATTATTATGGATAGTAGTACAATAAAGCCCCAGGAAGCAGCCATCCTCAGCATACATGACAACAGGAATCCCCAAAATCGATGGAAAACAACAAAGTTGTGAACTGACAACAATATGTACCAATTGACTTCTGTTTAGATTCCACTAAAAAGGAGAGGAAGAGGAGGAAGAAGGGAAAAGAATCTTCTTTATAGCACCAAGTATTGTATCATGTTTTGTTTGTAAAAAAGCAAACCACAAAAAAGCCTGAAAAGCTAACCATTTATCAAGCTAGCTAAATGTGTAGCATCTATGCTCTACAAAATTTCCCATAGATAAAATTACTTAATGCTAGCATAAACAACCTCAGAATCACAAATGAAAAACTACATGGCCATATGTGCATCCAACATCGTGTACTGTAATTGAATTCGGAGTATTTAATAAATGAACTAGATGAGAATGCAAATACAAGTTCAGTCTAAGTTATTAAAGGATGCAATTAAACCAAATTAAACTTGCCATATACGAAGAGCTTACGATTTCATAATTTTTGGAAGATTGGAATAGCTTTCCATCTGCTGGCCAATCAATTCTGTGAAGTGAATTTGTAGTACTGTGCACTCCAGAGTCCACAACACTTCTTGCAGGTAAAAATACTAGAAACTTCCCATCTGGACTAGTGGAAAACTCATGAATAATGGTCAGAGTTTTGGGGACACAACTCATATACCAACATTTCACAATGACTAATATAGTTTCATGAGCCAGTATTTGATTAACTTGAGGCAAGTCACTTTGTTCATATAGGAGTATAGGACATTAGAAAATAATGACCACTTGAAAGCAAGAAGACAGAGTGTTATAATAAAGGAAAGCAAAAATGAAATTTAATGCAGAGTAAGAAAACATGGATTATTTCTGCAATAATCAGGTACATGAAGCCATGCTATAATAGAAGATTCATAACTGGAAAAATATGATGTGTGTATTGTATCTGTGAATTGTGAAATTGGGAAACTATCTAGAATAATTGTGTTAAAGAAGCTCAAATAGGTCCGATATGTGAATAAAAATATTCAAGGCAGCACAAACTGACACTGGTTTTCTGACCAATTAGACCATGCCAACCAACTCTAGGTATTTATCTCCTTCAGTGACTATTGAGACAAAAGAATTGAAGAAACAATCATGAATCATGACTAACACTACTAACTACACTAAGTTGTTGTTTCATAAAACAATATTTTGACTTTTCAAAAGGAAAATAAGTGTTGTATGGTTAAATTAGCTCACGACAAGTCATATGATGGTTTAGCACTTTGGAAACTTATCTCACTTAGATGAAACAAATAACAATAGATAGTTTTTTGCAACACAGCTTTCCTACTTCCGTCACTTACAAAACAATAATACTCTATGTTTCAACCATAAAGGCAAGCAACTTTCCAGTAATATTTTTCATATTTTCCAATGCTCTGAAAAATAATCCATGACATCTCAAAAACTTAAAAATTTTAAAAAATAAAACATCTGCAAAAGAAAAATAAATTTTGAAAGACTTTTGCTTCAACCACCATCCACCAGACCCAAGACTTTTGCAGTTGAACCAATCCATAGTCTGGTCAAAGACAAACAACAATCCGCATACATAAGTAAAAGGAGTGAATCCATAAGGAGGGAGGAAAAAATAGGGCAAAATAAAAAAATGAAACCTCAGCAGCAACGACGTCATTTTGAGTGACGATCGGCGCGGCCCAAATAGATTCGAGAGGAGCAGTGGTGGCGTAATAGTCGTCGTCATCTTCATCGTCAACATCGGCCCATGACTTGGAGGTGAGAAGCGCAGGGCCCAAAAGACGTCCTTCTTGTCCTTGGGCTTGGACGGGCCTTGGTGGTCCTTGTCGGGCTTCTTCTTCTTCTTCTTCTTGAGGCTTCCGAGCATGGCGAAGACGTTGGTGCTGTTTATGGCGAGCGCCTCGTCCTTCCTGCTCTCCATTTCCACTTCGGGTGCGAGGGGCAAGATCGAAAATTTGAATTTAGGGTTTTGCAATGGTGTGATCTGATTCTGAGTGAGAGGAATGTGAATGAAAAAACGATGGACACAATTGAACTATGGAAGAGGAAGCTCTGGGCGAGGGAGGGAGGTGTCTGGGGTTGGGGGAGGGTTTCTGAGACTTGGGGACCTTGTCCAAACAACGTACACTTCCAGATCTAGACGAGAACAAGAGACGAGTTTCAGAAAAGTGAGAGCTGAAGTAGCGCTTCACTCGATGCTTCAGTGGATATTTTAAATTTGCAATGGCAGTACCACGACGGTTTTAGATAAAACTGTATTTAAAGTTGTCCCAGACGATTTTGGTGAAAATCGTCTTAGATCCGAATATCTCTAGAATGGTTTTACCTAAAATTATCTTACATGCGTTCATTTATTTACGAAAATGTCACTCGTTTATTAAAAACGGTTTAGATAGAACCGACGTTGTTCTAATGTTGTAAAAAGCTATTTTTATAGTAGTGCGAGTTTATCTTCAATATTTCTTCCAATGTAGATTTTCATAAGGCTTATACTAAAATGGCTTATTGTCCTCCAATGTAGATTTCCAAGCCTTTAAGCCTATTACATCTTCCCATAAGCTTTTAAGTCTTCAAGGGCTTATTCTCACTACGAAAGTAACTAGTGTGAAACCTTCGAACAACCAAAAACATACAAAAGCGTGTAACAAAGTTCTAAATAAGAAAAACTCAAGAAATATGCTATAAGAATTGAAAAGATTATTATATGTGATGCATTGTTCCTTCTGTGTATGATATATGGTGTATGAGGACCTAGCCTATGAGAAATAGGATCGTCTTGTGATATGTTAAGTGAAGCTAGCCATGAACATACATGTGAGTCATGCATCATGACATGAAATATATGTGTTTCTCAAAAGTATGGGTATGAGCTTTACTGAGGAGGCTGCTAAGAGTTAATAAACTTTGGATTAAAGGTGGTGATATCAGGTGCAGAAACCTCGTAAGCTCATGTTGATCCCATGGTTTAGGATGTACTTGCAAAGCTAGGTAACCTTGACGAGCTATTTATCATCCAAGTTGAGAGTGCTAATGTTAGATGCAAAAAATGTAACAATTCTTTGACTGTATGTACTCCTAGGATACTTTCACAAAAGAGTTTTGAATTGTATTGCAAGCATATAAAGCTAAGAGCATAGAATGAACTACATTACATGAATATTTAAATGTGATTGTCCTTGACATATGTGAATCCTAAGAGATAAATGCTTTAAAGCTCTAATAAATTGTGACATTGTGACATCAAGGATCGGGGATTTTTATGTATTTGATTTTTGAACATTAATATACCAGGTTTATTTATTTGGATTTGTTTTCTTATGAACCTTATGTATGGCCTTTTGGAGAGCCAAGTATTTAATCATTCACAAGTTTTATATAACGAAAGTTCAATGTAATGTTGTTTACCATGCAAGAAAAGTTTTAAATTTATTGTGTTTCTGCAAACAAAAGTTTATTTAAAATTATTTATCTAATAATGTCCTTAAGGTAAATAAAGGATGTCACATAATACACATTTTAAGAAGTTGATTTTTTTTAATTTAGCCATCATTTTTAATATTGCAATTTTGAATTAGAAGAATAATCAATTTATTTTAATTTAAATAGTTATAAGTTGGTAAGTGGATTGACTACATTGTTATATAAAATGCTTTAATGTATGTTACCCCATCTTGAATGGGGAACGTAGGATGAAAGAAAGTTGATGAAAAATGTTCAAAGAGACTTTCCAATGTTGTATCTCAAATTTGAAAGTCTTTTTTTTTATAGAATTAGAACTTAATTGTGAGCCATGATCAATATGTTAGATGATCGATAACGACTATCGAATTGTTACAGAACAAATAAAACTAAGATAATTTTGTAACACAAGATTAACCTAGGTCGACTCAGAAATATAGTTCAATTTAGTTCCTAACTTAATTCAATTATAAACAAGTAGGGAGGTTTATCATATAGTTTGCAGACCTGAACAAAAATTGTAGAAACACAAACAAGAATTAAAGAAAAATGCAGAAACTTACATAATTGATAAAAGATGTTGTAAAACAGATTCAAGAATATCAATCTAATTCATCAAATCAAGCAATGAAAATTATCATAGTTCTTAGATAATGATCATATTATGAAGGTTCCTTCAATATCATTAGAAGCGATTCAATGAAATTAACTCCTAAATTAATTGAAATCACATAGAAATTAGACTACTAAACCAAAACTCAAATTCTTCTTGCTTGGACTGGATCCTTGGATTGATTAATTGTTTAGACTTCCATGATAATCATCAGTGGAAGAACCACAAAATTTGTGTAAGAAAATAGAAGAACAGAGATGAAAGAAAGAAGAAAAATAAAGAACAATGAAGCACAGTTGAGAGAAAAAGAGAAAAAATATTTTAATTCTAAAAACTTGCATAAGAAGTTAGAAATTCTATTTTTGTCCTATCTAGCTACACTAATACATAGTGACTGAACATAATGAAAGGATGGCTCTGACTAGGCCCATCTAAACTATCTAATTATGCTAATTACACAAATCAAAATCCAAACTTGTAACCCAAAACTCAAGTGCAGAGGTTATGACTTCCAAGCCTAATTTGACCCTCAAACCGGCAGAATTAGTCCAAGGTTATTTCGGACAAAATTGTAGCTCTTTCCCTTAGATTTCTAGGAACAACTCATATGCTCCATTTGGAGCTATGTAGAACCTTCTAGGTCTTGCACAAGGAAGATAGGTCAAGTATGCACAAAATTTGAAAATAAACAACAATTATCAATTAAGCCCAATTATTTGTCTAAGATCAAAACTGAGTGAAAGTGAGAAAATAAGAATCCAAGAGAAGTCAAATAAGCTAAGAAGAATAGAAAAATACTAAATTAAAAATGCTCAATCGATGACCCATGAGAATATAGAGGTGGATAGTGATCTTTATAGCAGACAACTAGTGGGTATAATTCAAGTAAGGAAATGAGGTAAATTGAATTGATTCTTGGTTTGTTGATCAAGTATTTTTGCATGAATTCATAGTTGGTACTATGATTAAGCAAAGATATAAGTTGGGATTGCTAGTTGGGATCTACAACCTAGCATAAAAAATATTAGTAGGGCTAACTGAAATGCTCTTTGGGGATAGATAGACAAACAAATCCGACATTATAGGCTAAGGTCATTGTAAATCTAACATCGTGATAAGTTACTATCCACGTATATTTATCTTGACAAATCACTACACCATTTCCATAGATCAGAGTTATGACATTAATTCCCCAATGGCTATGACACATGTCATGCTGAAGATCTAGGTAGTCCATTATTGTTGTAGCATGTTAATGGAAGTGTTTGTACTAATCGCTCAAATTGGTAAAAATTCTCCATGCAATTGAGTAAGCATTCATTGCATGAGTGTTATCATTGTTGAACGTGTGCTACATGTTTATTGGTTTCAAATGATTTTTCTTGTTTTTGAAACATAATATTAAATTGGATTTGTTCTATCTTACAATGTATGAAATATTTAGGTCAACTTATTCTTTTGGCGGCGCCTTTTTTTTATTTACATTGTTCAAATTGGTTTTTATATTTTTAAAATGTTTAATTTGACTCGCTAATTTAAAAAAAATGTTTGAGGTTGTCCTTCTATCCAAATTGACACTAACAAAAATGAATGAAAGGATAATCTTGAACATTTTTTTTTAAATTAGAAGATCATATTAAATATTTAAAAAATTTAAGAACCAAATTGAATAATAGAGAGATTTGATCGATGTTCTTATAATAATTCATAAACATACATATATCAAAATATTCAATGATTTTAAAATTAGAAGGATAAAAAAGGACACCAACACATTATAATTTGTGTTTGTATTGTATAGAAGTGATTTTTAAAACATTCAAAGTGAATTTGTTTCATGTATTAAAGTTTTATTCCTAGAAATATGAACTTGAGAATGAAATATTTGTTATAATTTTTGTAAAATTATTTTTGGATATTTTTCATTAATGGGAAAGTAGTAAGAGCATGTGCTTATTGTATTTTCATTTCCATGATGAATGCAGATCCTCTGAAGTAGAAGAGAGCTATATTGGAGCAATAACTTATTTATTAGTCAACATAAGACTTCAATTGTACACCTTATCACACCAGATCCATTCTCTATAATATCCATAATTATAGCAAGGGACACGAGGGAAAGAGTGAATGTATTCTTTTACAGCAAAGATACAAGACGTACGCGGAGTAGTGATATTGTCATTCAGTGATATTGTTATAAATTGTCCCTATAATTTAAAATATACTTCAAAAATAATTTATAACATGAATATTTTTCCCACTAAATTATCTGTGAGTATTGCCCCCACAACTAAAACTTTCTAGATCTGTCATTGTTGTCATTTATATTTGTGTTTGTAAAATCTTTCGTGTGGTAAGGTATTGGGTAGATGGAAATATGGAAAGGAAAAGTAAATTTGGTGGTGGTGTGATGCTATGAGAAGTCTCAAGAGATAGTTTGTCAAATACTGGTGTGCATGCGGAATGGTCGAAGGAAAGTTGGTTCTGCGTGATATGTTTGATCTGCGCGCAAATCATGATCCAACACATACGCAAAGATAAATCATAAATATTAGTCAACATTTTCGTGAGGTGCTTGGCAAGTACTATAGTTTTTCTTATTGTATTGTGCTTGCGGTTAATTTTGGCAGTTTTGGTATTAGAAATTGAGTTCGGGATGGAAACGCAGCATTTCAAAATAGATTCGGTGCAAATAAGGGCTTGTAGTTCTCGTGTAATTTGTTGCAGGAAGTACAGAGTTTGATGTAACATTTTAATTATGGATATTATAGAGAATGAATCCGGTATGCTAACATATGATCAATATATACGTTATTACTCTAAATATTTATTTATTTTTACTGTAGAGGATCTGCACTCTTCTACGATGATGAGGAGTGAAAAAGTTTTTTTTTCATGAAAATATGGAAAATCATTTTCGAATCCAATTATAGTTTTCACTTTTACTTTCAAATTTAAAAATATCTAAAAAAAATATTTTTTTAAAGACAAATATCTTAGGAATGTTAAAATCTAATTAAATCTATTTTTAAGTATATTCAGGAATAACATTCTTAATTATAATATTCCTCTCTGATTCTTGAAAATGCAATATAATTTCCTAAAACAAATGCTTAAATTCATAAAAGAGTATTTTGTATGTAGCGTTTAATTTTGATATATTATTAATATAAATATTTTTATACTGTTAAATAATTAAAAATAATTTTCTATACGTAACTTTTAAAATAATTATATTTTTTTATTGCTTAAAACAATTATATTAAAACTCGTCATTCTTATCGTTCATGACAATATATAATTGATTGAAATGTGAAAAAAAAACTTTTACATCGTTTCTGTGTTCTAGTGAAATTCTTTGAATGTATTCTAAAGCTAATTTTCATAAGAATATTCAATACATTCCAAAACTAAATCTCCAAAAGAGTGTCTTAAATGTATTCCAATTTGCAAAATTAATTTTTCAAAAAGAGTATTTAATATATTCCAAATTAAATTTCCAGAAATATATTTTGAATGTCATCTCTAATTAAATTTCTAGAAGTTTTCTAAATATGTTTCAGAAATTTAACTTCAGAATGTTTTGTTAAATCACTTTTGGAATTTAATTTGTAGATGTTTTTGAAAGCGTGTTCTGGAGATTCAATCATTTTGTTATTCACAAAGGTATTTTTGAAATAAAAGTTACAAAAATATTTAAAGAGTGCTTCAATTGGCAAATAGAATGATGCATGATATGCGTCTAGCATATACTGCTTTCCAAACTAAAAGAAGCAAGGAATTAATCACAAAAGAGCAATAATTGTCTACATCTACTGGAAGTATTGATTATTCTTTCTCAATCATACTCTCACTCAATTTATGTATTTTCATAGCAAAAAACCAAGAAAAGAAGTGAAGAGAGAGTAAGATCAAGAAATGTCAAGCAAAGGTTCCCGCGCTAACCGCGCGAAACTGGCGTGTTCCGCGTCAAAGGCAAATATTTAAGTGTTAAACTCTTTATCAAGTCACGCGAACCGCGCGAGGACTGACGCAACCCGCGCCAAGTAAGGAATCGTGTTATTTAACTCTCTGTCGACCCACGCTAGATGTAGCTCGACTAGCGCCAAGCTTGTTATGTGGTTGCGCGATTAGCACGGGAATCCGCGCGAGTGACGTGGGCGACACTGGATTCAGATGTTCCATTTCACTGTGCACTTTGCTGAGGGTATTTTAGGGGATTTCATTCCCTAAGTATAAAAAGAAATGCACACAACTGAGAGAGGGGACTTTTCACACTTCCAAAATATCAGAAACAAAGAGAAAGAGAGATTGGAGAGTGTTCTTGCTCGGTCAAGGGATTGAAGACCAAGATTGAAGAGATGTTTTTCTTCTTCTTTTTCTTTGATGTTCTTCAGCTAAACAAGCTTTGTTTTCTGCTTTTGAGGTCAGTCTGGCTAGTTCTTTATTGTAGTTAGGGTCACAAACCTCATGTAAGCCCCTTTTTGGTTGAATTGGTTTCTATTGTTCTCTTATGTTAAGTTATTTTACTTTACCTTGTTATGAAAAACATATATCTTTATTAGACTTGATTACTCTGATAATGTTCTAAGGGTTAGGGTTCACAATAGGAATATTGGGGTTCTAATTTCGGACTGCGGTAAAAGTGACAATCTTTACATTATCTAGGAATAGAAATGTATGATGGCAGATGATTCGGTGTATCCAAGGTTGTTAAGATCGCGATCCAGATTCTAAAATCGTACGATTTTATGATCCTCGCAGCGTCGTGCGATCTGGATCGGAGGTGGAATCATTCGCGAGCAAAATCGGAGTAGGATCGCGAGTTGGCTCGTGGGATTGTGGGATCTGCGATCCCTAACGATCCAAGTTGAAGAAAAAAAACGGGAAGAAGAAAGCTGAAATTGGGTGCACCTGTTGATCAAGAGCGTGGCGAAAGTCGTCGGTGTCGAGGTCGCGGAACAAGATGGCAGAACCAGCTCTGCAAACGGGGAATACCCAGAAAGGAACAACGCCAGAAACCCTAGAAAGACTCACAGCGAAGATCTCCGAAGCTTCATTTTGGGAACACCCAAAGAGCGATCAGCACTGGGTTTTCCGAATTCCGAAATGGGTCAGCTTTAGAGATCGCTTCTGGGAAGAAAGAAGGGTAAAAACGAACCTTTAACTTTCTTCTCGCAGTTTCTTATTAAACAAAAAAAGAAAAATGAAGTGGGATTTTAGTTGTTGTTGCTGTTAAAGAAAAGAAAGGTGGGTTGGGTAATTGTGTTGGAGAGAGATGCCAGTAACAAAGTGAACGTTCGTTGCTTTTTGGTTTTGACTTCTTCATCACGATCTTTCGCAGCAGACCAGCAGAAGAGGAGAACTAATTTGGGTCTAATTTGCTTTTTGTACCCACTTTTTTCTTTTTGCAATTTCATATTATAATTTTGAAATGGGCTTTTGAGTTTTAATTTAGGTAGTTGCTATTTACAGTCTTTCCATACCCACTTTTTTCTTTCTGTAGTTTCATAGTAGGATCTCGATCCGATTTTATGATCCTCAATTTACGATCTTCCATCCCCTCTCCCGATCCTAGGTAAAATCTCGATTTTAACAACCTTGGGTGTATCGAACTTAATGTTTAATCTACAAGAGATTACTAAGGAATTAGGATCTTTACGTGGGTTAAAGGGTTAAAGTCACTAAGGAATTAGGATTTAACTACTTTTAATATGAAGATGCATTATCTGAATAACTAGGGTAATTGAATGTATTAACCAATCCAAGTTAAGAAAGTGGAGATCAAGAGGTGAGTGTGCCCTAACTACAATTTCTTCTCATATTTTCCTAAAATCAAATATTGTTGTTCTTAAATACTTATCGATTCTTGAATCTTGTCTTTTAATTTCCCTTACTTCAAGATACAATACTCATTTCCATCCAAACATTTAGTCATCCAATTTAGAGATAATAGTTGTGATAAATTTGGTGCTTCAATCCTTGTGGGATGATATTCTACTTATCATTTTTATTACTTGGAACGATCGGTACACTTGCCGAGAGTGCAACAATGCAGAAGATATTTTCCTTTAATAAGTTTGGTCCAATTAGTTGAACTCATAAAATTGGCCAATCGTAAGAACATCCCTTATGCATACATAAATCCTAATTCCTACAAACTACAAAGCAAAGAAACATGTGTAGGGCAAACAATATATACTGCTTGGAGTTTATAATTTACTGTGTTCTGTATTGCTTGAGGGAAAACAAGATGGAGCGTTGAGCACTGGAAAAAGAACCTAATACAACATAATGTTGCACAAAATTGAGCAAAGTACAAACAAAATTCAATGCATAGAACAGAATGTTATATTTTTCAGGTTGCACAAATGTAACTTTGAGTGTAGAGGTACTTCTTCAGTACTTGGTTTAGCAAAATTGATTTTTCTCTTCAAATTTGAATATGCCAGAGCTGTCTTTACTTTAGCACCATTCTGGTTGATTACAGAAGCAGACCTAACTTAAAAAAAACTTTGGTCCAGCATCATTTCAGCTGAACTTCTCTGTCAATGTCTTAGAAGTTAACATATTCCATGAGAACTTCAACCCTCTTGAACACTCTTTTCTGGTGAACTATGATCATGCTTAAGAGAATCGAGGCTGAAAATAAACAACCAATTAATGAAAGGAAAAGGACTAAAAGCATATCAATAATGGTAAATAAAATGGACCAAAAGAAAACAGAACAATTAATAAAGAACTAGATATTTGAATGAAAGGTATATGGTCAACCTGCAATTCTGAGGAACCCTCCAGGAAATAATTGACAATCTCTTCAAACTTGGAGATAAAGTCAAATAATATTTCCAATCTTGAAGCATGATTCTAAGATCATGAAGTTTACTATCCATACCATAGCAACAATTTGCATGCATCGTGCAAACTTTATTTAAATCTCTACTTGGTTCACAAAGTCCACCAAAATTAGCTGTATCCAAGAATTTCATCCTCAGTCCTAAATCAGTAATGAAATGGTCAACCTTGATAAAATTGAGGACATCCTGATCATGGTATCCGGGATAGGTTTCCCGTGAAGAATACCAGAATTTGTAAAACTCAATTGACCTATTATTGGACTTTACAAAGTTGAACCCTCCATTGGGTCTGTTCCGTACATCATCAAAGCTGCCTATGAAATGATCACATGCTATCTGGAAATCTGCATCCCTGTGAAACCGAGGAAATGGGTCTCTAAACCACATGATATCAGCATCCTGGAAGAGGACACAAGTATCTAATTTAGATATTTCTAGATTTAAGTCTCTCTCTAAACAAGTTCTATTTTTTGAAAAGGAAATTACTGCACAATGAAAAACAACAAAAAAAGAAGAAAAAAAATGCACAGCGGCAAATTTGGCTGCAATGACACTGTTTACTGATACATTTTATACTAACCATCTGGATATAAAATTAGGTAAATTTAAATGATTTGCAAACTTCAAAACTTTTGAGAGTATTCCCATGTTTACAAGATCTCAAGGATTACACAAGTCAGTCCAATTAAACATGAAAAATTTAGTAATTTAAATACTTACTGTGAACACAAAATTGTACCCCATCTCTAGAACAGATCGTAGGAAATCAATCCGTCTCCACATCATCTTCAAGTAACTAGGAGTCATGAAGTATGCCTCTTCATGAAAATCAGTGGCTTCACCGACAAGCAAATAGCAATAGGTGTGTATTGCCTGACAGCGTATAAATGCTTTCTGGTCAAAAGCAATAATAACTAAATGATTCAAGAGCCTACGAGTATGATCTCCAATTCTAAAGCTCTCAAGGAATAGTTCAATGATTGAATTTGGTGCAGCCCATGCTTCATTTAAAGTGGTCAAGATAACAGTTCTGTCTTGCATAGCAGCCTCATTCAGAATATTTTCAAGTGAATATTCATTGGTTAGCTGCAAAAGAATCATTTCAGAAAGAACAAAGAATGTGCCTGCCTAGGTAAATGTAGCACTTTTCAGGCATGCTATGCTTATGAAACTAAAATTAAGCAAGAAAGGATTTAGTGTTTAGACACAAACATGGTTGAATTCTCTATATTCATAAGACCTAAGAGTAACTTAACTACGGAAGCTCTGTTTCTGCTAGCAAGGGACAATCAGTCGACTCTGTGATAGATACCAACCATAACATATGCTACAAGTACTCAATATTGGAAATTCACCATTTGAAATTAATGAATCTAAAAATAGTTAAATAAGTAGTTAAAAATGTCCAGACTTCCTAAATTCCAACGAAGAAACTAATATTTTTCTAAAGCAGCAGCCTGTCTTTAATTTTGTTGCCAAATTAGTCCCTCAAGATTTAACCAGATACCAAATTAATCATTCAAATATTTAAAATGTTACCATATTTTCAAATAGAGGATAAATATTTTTAACAAGAACGGGTATATCCAATTACCTAACCATGTATGTACATTTGATAGTATTTCAAATTTTATCATCCATCCCCCACCTTCAACTATTCGAAGAAAATGAAAGAAATCAACAAATAGCAATAATAAAATGAAATAGAACATGGATTCACCCTCTTCCGTTAACCATTTCTCATTCATCATCACCCCAATCTTTCTCAAGTAAATACCTAAACAGAGAGAAGAGAATCACAGCATTTTTGAGGCACTGAATTTCATTCACTCTATGCATTGTTAACTAGTGAGACTAAAAACTTCATATAAAAAATGGTTCAACAATCCATTGATCCAATTCACCAATATTCGTTCATCCAATCCAACCTCAAACAGCTTCTCAACACACACAACACCACTCATCTTACACATAAATGATCAAACAGCCAAATTCAACAACACCATTTTCAGCTCAAAACCAAGGTTTTAAGTTGTGATCTCCGTCCACAGTTCCGTCGCTATTATGGGAAATTGCAGACAAATGCGGTCACAAATGTGGCCGTATCAGTTACCAAAACTCCATAAACCTTGACGTTGCGGCTGAAATCACCGTGATCATTTACATTCTTTAAAATCTTTCTCAACACCATCGCGATTGGTACATTCACAGTTCGGAAAATCACATCCAAGGTTTTCACGAACCGCGATTTCGGTCACAACAGGAAAGTTTTTGGAGGTTCCGCAACCGTAATTGTGATCTCATCAGCGCAATCGCAACCGCAGTTTAAAACCTTGATCATAAACAAACACACAAATCTTTCCGAATCGCGGTTACATTCGAGTATGCAAAGCTTCAAGAACAAGAAAACTCACGCCAACGTAAATAACACAACTACAGAGAGAAACATAGAGAGATAACGGAACTCACCGCGACGGAATCGTTGGGCAGATAAACGGTGGTGAAACGAGACAAGGGATTGGAGGAAACGAAGAGAGAGTAATAGGCGTTTCTGAATAGCAGCACGCACGAGAGAGAGACGAGGAAGAAGAGGAGCAAAGCACCCAGGGTCCGCCGGAGATGGAGGGCGGTGGCGATGGATTCAGGCGACATGAGGGCGGCGGAGGGGGAGTTAGCGACGGAGTGGCGGTAAAACCGTCGCCGGTTGGAAGAAGGGAGCGTCGTGCATTGGAGAGGCATTGGATGTCGTTGGAGGGGTCATTTCGGTAAACGGCGTGGTGTGAGCAAAACGACAGCGAGTTTAATTGAAATGAAATGAATTTGAATTCCCAAGTGATGAGTGAGTTTATTGTGTTTAGTGTGGAAAGGGTAACGAGAATCTCAAGAGGAGAAGTGGTGGATCAACACTACTTCATGATGCATTGATGTGAATGTGATGTAACGGTAATACTAAACATGAGAAGGGAAAGTGGGTGACAATTTGGAGGTGTCGTTGGCCAAGCGGTGTCGTGTCATGAAATAATGTGTGTAGTAATAATGATGTAATGTGTGATTACTTACCTATTGGATTGGACTTGTTCTTCACGTGTTAATTAACACGATTCTATTATTTCATAAACATAGTTACACTGCTATTGTTTGTATAAATACTTTAGTTTCTCTCACAAAAAAATTAATAATTTCATTTTTTAAGTTTTTTTTTCCTTTTTCATAAATTGTTAAGCCGGGTATTGTTTAAGAGAATATCATATACATGTTTATATTTTTTTACATGGCAATAAGTATTCTCGATAAGGAACAAATATGCTTAATAGTGTGTTGTGTTCAGTTGATAGTAAATGAAAATGTAATAAAATGAAAAGAAATGAAAGAGTAAAAAATAAAATTATTCAATAAAATAAAAGAAATATGAAAAGGAATAAAAGATTTAAATTAAAGTGATTTATTAGGTAATTAATAAAATAAAAAAAATAAAAAATAATTATTTTTATAATTTCAATTTTGTCCATATAATTTGTCATTTTTTTCAAGAACAAAATCATTATTTTTACTTTTATGACTATATGTTGGTCTTCAGTTATAAAAAAATAAGGTGCATAATCAATTATGTCAAAATGCATTATTGACTATGCCCTTGCAAGAAAATGAATACTTTCAATACCATATTAGATTATAAAAGGAAAAATATTTGATTATGCTTAATATAATCAAATATGCATGTATTATAATTGATTTTTGGTTTCCTAAGGTGCATGCAGAATTGGTTCTCATTGGTATTGGTTAGACTACACTAATCTAGATAAAGGACATTTTTTAAATCATATGAAGTCACGAGATTCCTATAAACTTTTATTGTATTTCATGTCATTTTTGGAGTGAAATTAAAATGCTTTGGATCCTCTGTTTTTTCAACAACTTTTGTCACTCGTACCAAACATATGAAAGTCATGCTTTCCTCTTATTGTGTTGCAGCCAATGGCGTAGCTTGACCGATTATTTTGAGGGGCCAAGAAAATATAAGTTTTAAAATAATTATCATTTTAGTTTTTTTAATATAATATTAATTAATATTTTTACTCACTTTTCTTGTAATATTAATGTTTAATTATTATTTTGGTCCTTTCATTTATTTTCTAGGATCAATTTAGTCATCTTACTATTAAAATATTTAATTAGGTCCTATAATTCTTAAAAATATTTCAATTAGGTCTCTTTACTTTAAAATATTAAATTGGAACCTATATTTATTTTTCAAATAGGTTTAACTTGGTCACATTTTTCTTCCATATGCTCCGAACATTTTAAAAAATAAGACTAAATTTGGTTTAAATAGGATTAAATTAAATCAATTTTTTTAAGAAAATAAGAGACCTAATTGAAACTTATAAACATAAATGACTTAATTGAATCATTTTGAAAAATTATAAATCTAATTGAACTTTTTAATAATAAAAGAACTAAATTAAATTTAAAAATAAATTAGAGGACCAAAATACTAATTAAATCTAACATCAATGATGAATAACAAAAACTAAAAATAAAATAATTATGATAAGATTATTCTTGTAAAATTATTACTCTTTTTTATCTTTTTATTAATGTTTGTTTGGGTAAACTTTTTTAGAAGGAAGAAACATTTCCAATAAGGGATCTTGCAAGGAAATCTTAACATTAGGGTCTGATCTTGTTAAGATTCAGTATTGGAGCATAATATTGGATATCCACGCATAGATCTAATTCTTATAAAAGAATTGTCAAGAGCTGCATCCATTTAAAAAATAATTATTTTTTTACTCTTTTTTTCACAAAATTTAATTACATCCAATTTTTGTAAAACCTAAAAAATGATTTAAGATCTTAAAATGAGATATACTATTAGAATAAAGGAGGAGATCTTAAGAATAATGTGACACGGAATCCACCAAAAAGATAGTTAAGATCTCAAAATTAGATCTTTTATTAAAGATATTCTTAAGAGTGTGTTTGGATGGAGCATTTTAAAATTTCAGAGAACTTGAAGAGAATTTGAAATTCAGAGAAATTGAAAAACATCAATTAAAATTCTTGGATTTTTTTAATTCCTTGTTTGGATAAACCAATTTAAATTCCTTTAATTTGAAATTTCTTGTTTGGATAAAACAATTTAAATTTCTTATATTTGGAATTCTTTGTTGGAATTAAATAATTTCAATTTATTATATTTTATTTTTTTGGATCCAATTATATTTTAAAAATATAAATGGTCATATAAATAAAAATTATTATTTTTATAATAGTTGCTTTAAAAATCTATATATATTCTTGTCCAATTATATTTTTAAAATATAAATTTAGAACTAAAGCATAAAAAATATTCCAACAAGAAAAATTAAAACAAAAGAAAGCATATATAAAATACTTCATCTACATTTAATTGTCATCATTGTCATTAAAAATATAAAAATGAGAATAGTTTGAACATTACTAACTCTGGCATACAACTTAAGACATCAAAATAGTTTGAAAAACTTAATTAAAAAAAAAATAGTCCCTACATAAGTCAAAAGACATTCTCACGATCTATCCCTGCACATCAACAAAAAACCATTGTATTAGTAATGATTGGTATATAGTTTTCAAACCTAGACACATAATTAACCATAAGAAAAAAAATAGAGACTTATATTCAAGATATATGAGAAAATATATGAACTTATTTATCCTATAATAATCAAACCATTGCTTTCCAAATGACCCAAAAAATGTACGGTGAATATAACCACAATTAGAATCATATCACTTTATGTATCATATGACCGAGTTGCTTTTATATAAGCTTATCATCAAATTGCTAGCCCCCTGGTTCCAAATAAAGTAGATGCACAAAGGTAAGATTAGCTGCTTGGTCATATCATAATTTTGCAATTTGAGCCTTTATTCATGGGTCTAGAGATCCACCCTTAACCTCATGTGTAATCTATTTATAATTTTAAGTCAACTATCTCTTGAAAGCTCAACCATGAGAGCAAAACCACACCAGATGCAGAGAACAAAATGCCAACAAAAGGTGTCCCAAAACAATTAAATTCAGAGAACAAAAATGATTTGGAAGCTATAATCAAAATAAACCCATAATTACAGAAAAAAAAAAACAACATAATTAATCAATATAAAGCTGTGCTTCTGAACTTCTGGTGTCACTAAGAGGCTGATAGCATGGTTTTTAATTCTTTCAGGTCATGGAATATACACTTACCATGCAAACTCTATTGATTACTATAATTTAATTCAAATGTGATTTCAGCACTTCACATAAATAGATAAAGAGGTAATAAGTTCAAAAAAAATCAAGGTAGGAAAGAATTGAATCTTTTAACAATTTGAAACTAAAAATTTACATCATAACTTAATTTGAAAAGGAAAAACACTTTTTTATACTAAAGCAATGAAAGAGACACAATGGTAGCTAGATGATGAATGCATACCACACTTATTGCAGTGGAAATAATTCTCTTGACCACCAATTCTGTTCCAAATTTCATCACCAAAATTAGTAGTATGTCATAAACTTGGGTAACTAAGGCCATAATGGATGGATTTATTCAAACGAACAAACAAAGCACCTACAAATCCCACAATCATCACAATGAAACTGTTGTTTCCTGGTCTGCATAATGTGGAACCAATGCTCAATATCAAATAGAAAACAATCATAGGCTAGAAGCAAACACCAACTGCCAACTCTCAAACAAGTCCATCTCCAAGATATATAAAGAACCCAAAGTAAAAGTAATATAAGCATATTAATGAAGCAAATTTTAATCATATACTGTAATTTCAGTCCATATATTGACAACGACACAGACAAGTATTTCTCAATATCCTAAACTTTCTTACCAATACGAGTCAAGTATTAGCCATGTCTCAATAATGTTTCTTATAATTATAGACAAGTTAGGAAAACTGACACATTTGCAAGGCCAAAAACAGAGCAGCAATCCAAAAAATAGCTCAATCACCACCTGCATCAATCATCATTCCCAAAAATATTTGATAGATCCAAGATCCAAATGAAAACTCTTCTTCAGTAATCTTCAACACTCAAAAATCATAATAAAAAGCATAATAAAAATTTAAGTCAACCTCAGTAGTTATGAGCTCGATAAAAGGGACTTCTATTTTAAAGTAAAAATGACTGATAAAAGGGGTTTGAGGAGCTAGAAGAAAATAACCTCAGTCAAGACAAACATGTCACATACAAAACTCAAAATACAAATTGTTGATTCAAACTCGAAACACAAATTGATTAAACAAAGAACAAAACCTAGATCGCGAGACTGGTGACGAACCTGTTACGAACCACTGTGAGAGAGAAAACGAAGTCTGAATGGAGAGAGAGAACGTACTCTGAATGGAAAAAAAGAGAATGAGAACAAAAACGAAAACAACTTAAGAATCGTGAGAATGAGAAAGAATAAACAAAAACGAAGAAAACGAGAACAAGGAGTGAATGAAATATTACCTCAACGAGAATAAGGATGCGCAATTTGGTAGAGAGAGAAACGAATAAGAGAGGAACAAGTGTGAAAGAGAGGAACGAGTGCGAGAGAAAGGAACGAGCGAGGGAGGAAGAGCACTAGAGGAATAACATAAAGGAACGAGTGAAAGTAAGAGCGAGAGTATGAGGAGAATTTTCAAATTCTTTGCTTTGAGTGAGAAATTACAATTACTCACTTTTAGTTAAATTAAATTTCTATATAAAATTTCTTGAATTTTAAAAATTTTCAAATAAAATATCCAAACACTCAATTTTATCTTAAAGTAATTTAAATTCTTATTTAAATTACTTTCCCCAATTAAAATACTTCATCCAAATATACCCTAAGAGACAAAAAAGAGAAAAAAAATAAAAAGAGTTTTTGCATAAACAAATTTATAGCTCTTTCATAGTTAATTTATAAAAGTTCTCTTATAATTTGTCTAAAAAAATCATTTTTAACTTATGTAAAACTAATTTCAACTTATAAAAATATTATTTATTTTTTTATATTCTTCTAAAAAAGTAATTCTAAGGATATTAAACATTTACGAAAAAAAATTATGTTACTTTCGCACAGATATGACAGTGTTCACTTTCACTTTTGTAACACAGTTACGTAATAAAAGATTTATAGTCATTTATTTATCAAAAGCGCTCAGTTCAATATTTAATTTAATCCATGTTAAAATAATATACTGTATTGGGGTTTCCAAATATCTATCTATGTATATTGTGGAAATTTTTTTTGGAGTGGAGCCACTGTTGGTTGCACTCACCCGTCCTGAACACAACGTAAGTCAAGTAAATTTATTATAATTAGTAAAGTTTTTCTTTCATTATTTAAATATTTAACATAATTATATGTTAGAATATAAACTTGAGACTACATGTTAATTTAAAGAAATTTTATATTAATTAATACATGTGATCGGTGTATTAATTGCTCATGCATGCACTAATGCACCCACCTCCTCTTAATAGAACACTAATTCTTACTTTTGTTCATCTACCTTATTTTATAAATTGCTTTTGCATGTATTAATTTTATATTAATCTTCCTCATTTGTAATTTTAATTCTCTAACTGTTTATTTTCCCAGTGACGCAATCACAGCATGCGTAAAATCAATGTAAACTGCAATCCCAACATTGAACACAAGTCCCAAGAACCAATTATTGTTTCTATGCTTCTTATAGAGTTAAAGTGGAGAAAAGTTCAAGTAGTTGTTGTTCTGTTTAGATAAACTTGTCATTGTCAATGTATTAATATTAGAAGTGGAAAATAAGAAAAATAAATTAGTTTTCCTCATAAGTTATTTGCAAGAGTTTCCTTTATTTAATTTTTCTAAAAAATAACTTATTATATATAAACTCGTTTTAGTTTATGAGAGAAGTTTAATTTTTTTAATGTTTTCTCGTACAAATACTCATAACAGGAACTTATTCAAGTATAATCACACTTGAAGCAAAGAGAATTTTCAGGTTAAAGATTAAGAGAGATCAATCTGTAATCTATGTTATAATTAATCTTTTATTTTTATTTTTTTATTGTACCTTTAGAGCATGTATATATTAATACATTAATATATATATATATATATATAATATATATATATATATATATATATATATATATATATATCTACTATTCTATAATAAAAGAACACTATCTGAGACAGCTATCACTCTCACATCTCCTTCGGGCTTACTTTTATGAGGTGTCAACCTCTCCTTCATCCTCAGCTCACACACACACTCCCTCAGCATATGGATAATAATAAGTGCTAAACATAGTGTAGATTCAAAAACCCATCTCTGTTACCTTCTTTCAAAATGTTTTGAAATTTGAAATTTGGTATGTTTTCAACTTTTTCCTTTTTGACCTTCACATGTGCTCTCTTTCTTCCTCAAATTTCAAAATGCAGACTTCCAAAGGCTAGCACATTACACTAAATTTCCAACTTCCTACATCCTAAATCGCAAGCTTCTTCACTATATGTTGTGGAGAATAATTATGTCTTTTTTTCTCGTCTTTCTACATCCTAAACTGCAAGCTTCTTCCTCCTTCTTTCAAAATTTCAAATTTTGAAATTTGAAATTTGGTCTTTCTCTTCCTCCAACAGTTTAGATATTATTTCTCTTCTCCACCAAATCTCTTTTCTCTTCCTCCTCGAGTACCGGTTGGAAAAAATCAACCGATCATGGACAACGAGCTGCAACAGGTCTTCAACAAGTTCGACAAGAATGACGGAGCTGAAGGACCAAATTTGCTAAGTAATATTTATATTAGCGTCAAATATATTTGTAATATAATTTAGTGTTTTTTATTTTTGTTCTTAGCAATGGAGCTGTCTTCCAGTGCATTTGTGGTGATATTGTTGGTTCCTCTGTTGTTTTATTGTTGTTTCACTTTCAAGTGGCTTTCTTATTTTCATCGCTACACGATAGTGTTATGTCATTTTCTAGGCTGCTGCATGCTCTTTTATTATTTTTTTTTTCTGCGTAACATACGTTTAGAACTTTCTAGCGAAATTGGCTATTCTTCGTTATTTATTATTTAATTTGATTTGATTATGTTATCATTTGTTTATTTGATTTTGTACTGTATTATGGAAAAGAAAACCCGAAAATGGAAGGAAATATAATTTACTGATTATGATTTGTATCCTTATGTACAACGCATAATCAGAGGTAGCAAGGCTTAAATACGGAAAGGATAAATTTATTAAGGTATCATATTTTGTTAGAGATATATTTGATTGTCATCATGTTGCTTTCAACTCAATTGAGAGAATAATATGTTCAGTTTCACTATGGTTTGAAAACAATACGATATCAACAGTTTTATCTTCTAACCTTATTGCTGTTGAGTTACAACCTTATCTTTAATTAGTTTAGATGTAAGTGTGTTTTTTTGGAGGTAATTTTTATGTTTTAATAATTTAATCATTATGATTTTACTTGATATGTCTAGGTGGTTAATGTAACATCCTCAAAATTATCTATTGAGTTTATATTTATGATTGAATTATGGAAGTGTAATAATAGTTGGATACAAGAAGAATGGATAAAATTTATTGCTCACTAGCTGCCCAAAATTGTCTATTTCTACCACCTAAATTGAGAAATTTATTTATCTCTCATTTCTTATTCAAATTAGGTTTATGATATATGAAATTAAAGATCTAGATGTCTACTACAACATATAAATTTTTTAGATAAATCTAGAGTTTGTACTGCTAATAATAACAAAAATACTAAGAGATGTCATTGTCTTAAGTTGAATTCGCTGGCAGTTTTGGAAGTTTAGATTAAAAATTCTATTCTTGAGTTTTATAACTTCAAATAAGGCATGTGATACCTTGTTAGAAAACTTAGGAAGTCTAGTTTAACATACTAAAAGATGAGAATTTTTGGACTAGTAGATTGGTACAAAATGAACAATGAGCGAACCTCATCTGGTTAAGTGCTTCTAGCCTTTTGGACCTTTTGGATTGGGCACAACTTGTAACTCTAGGAATTTTGGCCCAAGGAATCAAATATTCAGCTCAAATTTGGATTATTCAGAAGTGGATTCACGTGCAACAGCCATAGAATAGGCATAGCTAAGTGAACTAATAGGAAGAAAAGTTTAGTAAACCAAAGTCAATGGTAAGTCAATGAAGATAAGCTTTTTGAACCAACCTTTCTAGGTGGCCTTCAAGGTGGAAATCAAGCATTAAATGAGGGAATATTGCAAATAAAAATCTAGTTTCAGCCAAGACATAAGCACCAATAAGATTGTGTTTCATGTCCAAGCTTTTCCACATGGCATAAAATCAAGCTTAGGAAATCATTGCTTTTAGAAAATAAACACCAAATTGAATGTGCAACTGCTAGTATATATATACAGCCATGGGTTAGTATGCCTTAGGTGAATCAATAAACAAAAACCAAGCTTTAGGAAGCCTGTCCACGTGCACATATGCCATTAATGAAGGGAATATTGGTAATGATGATTAGATAAGGAAAATCTAGATATTTTCTTAGTCTATAATGACTTAGTCAACCTAGAACTTAATTAACTACTAACTAAGTTTCTTTCTAACCAATTCCTTTCTATCCTAACTAAATCAATTAGTATAAATAGATTATAACACCCCAAAATTCTGCACGTAAGGCCAGCACCCAAGACTCACAGCCAAATTGCTTTCCTTCGCATTTTATTTTGTTCACTTCCTCATTTCCTACCTCCTTTGTTGCTCCTAACCGTGACATCTTCTACCACCTCACCCATCAGCCATATTCTTTTTCAAGACCTCATTTCTTAGAGGATTTTACCAAGGAAGATAGCCCTTACTTCATTCCATTTCAAAAATCAAACTCACTTGAGGTAGGCTAGGCTTCAATCTCTAGTTAAGCATTTATTTGGATTAACCTATATGCTTAAATGTACAGATTTATGGCTATTATTTGAAAACAATAGGAATACCCACAATAACCAAGAGGGAACGTGAATTGGTTTAAACTTGGCCTTTTAAAATTTTCTTTAACAATCAAAGTTAAGGATCTTAATCACTTTTAAACCAAGAATGCTTCTAATCAATCAAACCACTCAGCCCAAGAAATCAATTGCTTAAAACAAAACTTGTTGAGTAATGATAGTAAAACCAAGAAAAAATGAACAAGATAACTAATAGAGATTAAGGAATAGAAAATCAACACAAGAATTTATACTGGTTCACTTCTTAAAAGAAGCTACATCTAGTTTCTTCTAATCAACACTAGATTAGAGTTCCACTATTATAAATTTCAGTTCTTACAAGCTTTACAACAATCACCCTTTATCAAACCTAGATAAAGAATAGAAATATAAAACCTTATTAGACTCCTAGTGATCAAGAACCAGAGAACACTACTCTGTTCTTCCCTAGAGAACCCTACTCTAGCACAAGCTTCAAAAAACACTTTACAATAGCTCCCAATATCCAAAATACAAAAAATGAAATTACAACTAAAGATTAAGGAGAGAAACAACCTGATGATCTAATGAATATGAATGCATGTAGTTTACCAATCAGAATTGATTTGCAGAAAAGGATTTCAGAACATGCTCTCCAAAATTTCTTTGAAAAACTCTTGCCCAAGAAATCATTCAAAAACCCATGAAGATTAAAGAGTGGGACAAGAACTTTAGTTAACTCAGAAAATCACTTTGTAACTTTGGGAAGGCTTGTGTATATTCAGAAAATCGAAGTATTCAAGTTAGAAAAATAGACAGGCATTCATTCTATTTATAACAGCCTTTTGTAACTGACTGTAATCGATTACACGCGCCCAATAATCGATTAAAATGCTTGAGTAATCGATTAAATTGTCAATTAATCGATTAAAGTGTTCATAGCTTCATTATGGGTTTAACAACGAGCAAAATAATTGATTAAACCGAGCTGTAATTGATTAAAGCAGTGAAGTTCAGAATGAGACAAACTTAGTTTAATTGATTACAATTCATGGTAATCGATTAAAGCAGTGAGGCATGTTTTTCATTTTTACTATGTAATCAATTAAAACAGTCTTAACATATATGAAGCATGAAGAAATAATCGATTACATAAGACTGGTAATCGATTAAACCAGTAAAGCTCAAAACACGAACAACATGAGCCCGGATTATAGTAGAGCTCAGCTTACAGTGGAGCTCGACTTGAAGTGGAGTCCGGAGTATGATGGAGCTCAGATTTGTGAGAATCTTGGCTCATTGTGGAGCTCAGATCATACGTAGAGCTCAGATTTGTGGAGCTCAGCTCATTTAATACGAACATGAGGTCTTTGGCTATTCAATACAAATTCAGAAAACCGGAACGCTTTTAGAGCCTGGCAAGTTCGTGAAGCTCAGCCTCCCTTTCACTTCCATCATCAACACCAGTGAATCAGAAGCTCGGATGAATTTTTGGAACTCGACTGGTTCTCAAGAGCCCTAAAACTCGGATGATGAGAACCTAGCTTGGATTGACTTGTAAGGTTATTAAATTAGGGAACTCGACTAGTTCTTGGAACCCTGCATCCCTTCCATTACCACCATTAATATCAGCGAGTTTATACGAATCAAAAACCCAACTTATTCTTGGAACCCGACATCCCTTCTAACACCATTAATGATAGCTTGGTTACACGAATTAGGAACCCAGCACGGATTGACGGCAGTTTTACAAAATCTGGGAACCCGGCAAGTGGTACATAAGCTCGGCCGTCACCTTTTAACATTTAACACAAATTGTATATGAACCCAACTGTCACTTTGCAACAGTATTATTATGAACTCGACAATTTGTTTATGAACTCGGTTGTCACCTTTCAACATTAAATTTAACAAGTTGTATATGAACCCGGCGTAACCCGGCACCGGGTTGTACTCTTAAAGAAAAGATGAAATGTTTAAAAGATCTTTCACCTTGTGTAATCGATTAATCCGATGGTGTAATCGATTAAAGCAGTGAGAACATAGTTTCCAAAAAAAAAACATTTTAACCATGACATATTGATTTCTTTTAGAACATGAATAGCTTTGATATTTTAATGAGAAACATGTAAGCATGTTAATGATTTATATGTATGCAATGCAAGGATCAAAAGATTGGCCTCTTAATTTAAATTACAATCTTCAAGGCATGTGAAAAGCTCAAAATTTTCTTCTAAGGCATAAGCTTCATCTTCTTGTTGCTCCCCCTATATCCAACATTATTTAGGCTGGAATTTCATGTCATTTGAAGGTTATTTTATGATGTGAAAATGTTGATTTAAACCATAGGATAGGTGATGATTTATAGGCTGAAATATTAGTGATGTTTGGAATCACATTTGATGATCTATGGAAGTGATATGATGACCTTTGGGCTATTTGTTCATATTTTTATTATGGGACTATTTTGAATTAAATTTTTAGAAGTAGAGGTTGAATGGTGTGTAGTTAAATGGTTCAAATACTAGAGTGATTCAATTTTGAGGCTAAAGTAGTAAGGTGGTAGGTGAAAGGAGATTAAGATGCATGCTAGGTTTTAATATTGTCTTGTGAAGGTTTAAAGGAATTAATACTTATTTAAAAGATATATTGTGGTTAATTAGTTTGACTACTAACATGATTTTTCTGTAGCTTGAGGATATTCAATTGTTATGCCTAAGTTGGTATAATTTTGCTTGAATAAGGTATGGTAGTTTAACCTTACTTGTGGTACGTATGATGTTATGATGAAAATATTTTCCATGAGGTTGTATATATTTGCTCATGGATTGTATTATGGATGAATTTTGATGTGATGATATTTTGGTTCATGTTTCCGAGTCCAGTACGAGATTTGTGAAACAGAATTTGATACTACATACAGTACGATATGTAATGACCAGGTGCAGATACATGAAATAAATCATGCATGTTTGCGTAAGACGATCGCAACATCTACATCCAGTACGAGGTGTAACTACATACAATATGATATGTAGAGGCCATGTGCACCCTGGGAAAATTCATTTCATGCATTCATATAGTTGCATAATTATTGTATGGATTTAGTTGGATATATTGATGATTTACTAACGTGTTTGGTGGTTTAGATTTTGCCTACTAAGAAATTTTATTTCTCACTAGATTTGTTTCATTTTATATATATATATATATATATATATATATATATATATAGGATGAAATTGGGAAGCTGGAACATAGAAACATTAACGAGTAAACTGAGGGAATTAGCAAATTTTTTTGCCAGAAGGAAAGTGAATATTGTTTGCTTGGAAGAAACTAAGTGGGTTGGAGAAAAGGCCAAGGAAGTGGGGGGCATCGGTTTCAAGTTGTAGTATATAGGTACAACCAAGAGTCGCAATGGTGTTGGAATTATGATCGATAGAAGTTTTAGAGATAAAGTCGTTGATTTCAAAAGGAAAGGTGACAGGATTATGATGATTAAACTTGTAGTGGGAGATCTTATTTTAAATATCCTTAGTGTGTATGCACCCCAAGTTGAATTACTATCAGAAGAAAAGAACCAATTTGGGGAAGATTTGGAGGAGGTTTTGAGAGGGATCCCACGAGAGAAGATTTTCCTAGGAGGAGATCTAAATGGTCATGTTGGTAAAAACAACGGAGGTTTTGATAGAATTCACAGTGGTTTTGGTTATGGGACAAGAAATGAGACTAGAGAAGATGTCTTGAACATTGCACTAGCCTATGATTTGATGCTAGCGAACACTTTTTTCCGAAAAAGGGAGTCTCATCTTATCACGTATCATAGTGGCCAAAATCATAGTCAAATTGATTTCTTTATGGCTAGAGAGAAGATATAAATTCGTGTATTGACTGTAGAGTTTACCCTGGAGAATGTGTGGCGACACAACATAAGTTGGTAGTTTTAGAGGTTAGGTTCAACAAAGTTCTTAATTTGAGGAAGAGGGCTAAAAACCCAAGGATAAGATGGTGGAAGCTAAAAGAGGAGAAAAAAATAGAGTTTAAGGAAAACATGTTGCGTGAAGGACCGTGGGAGTTTACTGGAGAAGCTAATGAAATATGGAATAAGATGGCTATGTGTGTTCAAAATGTGGGAATGAGGGTGCTAGGTGAAAGTAAAGGAAACAAAGTTCTTACAAAGGAAACATGGTGGTGGAATGGAGAGGTGCAAGAGGCTATTAAACAGAAGAAGGAATGCTTTAGATCTTTGCATAAATGTCCCAATGATGAGAATTTGCAAAAGTTTAGAGTAGTGAGGAAAGATGCAAAGAAATCAGTGCGGGAAGCTAGAGGCAAAGTTTTAGACAATTTGTATAAAAATCTTGGGAGCAAGGATGGGGAGAAAGGTATTTACAAACTTGCAAAAATGAGGGATAAGAAGAGTAAATACCTCACTCTAGTTAGATGTATCAAGGATGAAAATCTAAAACTTTTGGCAAGGGATGAAGATGTAAGTGAAAGATGGCTAAACTACTTTAACAAACTTTTTAATGAGAATGACAACAAGAGTGAGGTGGATTTGGAGGAAGTTTTTGATGATCTGAATAGAAGATTGGTGTGCAGAATTAATACACATGAAGTTAAGGAAGCTCTATAGAGGATGAAGAATAATAAAGCTTTGGGACCTGATGACATTCCTATTGAAGTGTGGAGGAGCTTGGGAGATTTGGCAATAAAATGTGAGATTTATACCGAAAAGATGTACCATGGAAGCTATTTTCTTGATGAGACAGTTAATGGAAAGGTATAGGGAAAAGAAGAAAGACTTATATATGGTGTTCATAGATCTTGAGAAAGAATATGATAGAGTCCCAAGAGAAGTCTTATGGTGGATTCTCGAGAAGAAAAAGGTAACATTAAAGTATGTTAATGCTATCAAGGATATGTATGATGGGGCTACCACATGTGTGAAAACCTGTAATGGAACATCAAGGTATTTCCTTATCACGGTATGTGCCCACCAAGGTTTAACTCTTAGTCCTTATCTCTTTGCCTTAGTGATGGATGAACTAACGAAAGATATTCAAGAGGAAGTGTCGTGGTGTATGCTTTTTGCAGATGATGTCGTGCTCATTGATGAGACCAAAGATGGTGTTAATAGGAAATTGGAATTGTGGAGAAACACTTTGGAGTCTAAAGAATTCATGATAAGCAAGAGCAAGATGAAGTATATGAAGTGTGAGTTTTCGCGGGTAAGAGATGGTGATCAAGACACAGTACATCTACTTGGTCAAGAAGTACCCAAGAAAGATGTTTTTAGATACTTGGGATCAATGCTGCAAAAATGTGGTGAGATTGATGAAGATGTAAATCATAGAATTAGAGCAGGGTGGATGAAATGGCAGAGTGCATTGGGATTTTTGTATGACCACAAAATTTCCCTTAAGCTAAAAGGAAAATTCTATAGAACAGCTGTAAGACCGGCAATGCTATATGGAGTAGAATGCTGGCCAGCACAGAGGCAACATGAACATGAAATAGGGATAGCAGAAATGAGAATGTTAAGGTGGATATGTGGATATACGAAGATGGATAAGATAAGAAATGAAGATATTCGACGAAAGGTCTCAGTGGTATCTGTATGGGAAAAGGTGAGGGAGCATAGATTGAGGCGATTTGGGCACGTTATGAGATGGCCACCAAGAGCTTGACACAAAGAGAGGTAGAGGTCGACCGAAACTTACCTGGGGAAAGGTTGTGAAACAAGAGCTAATGGAGTGAGATATAGATTGACTGACAGTATGTCTTAGGAAGGAGTGGAGAAAAGCTATAAGCTTGATGGAGGGTTAAACTCATTAGTAGTTTTATGTTCTAGTTGTTTCCTTGTTTTAATCCTTTTCCACCTCTTTTCTCCCTTCTTCCTTTCACCCTTCTTTTATTTAAGCTTTTTTTTCTCTCTCTTTTGTCTTATTTTCGATTTATCATTGGGTTCATCTACCACCGACCTCAATTAACTTGGGTTAAAGGTGCTGTTGATGTTGATGTTGATATAGATGGCCTTGGTGATAATCTTTCTTGATGGATTTGGACTGAAGGTGGAACAGAGATGAAGCTAGCATGAGATTTTTCGTAGTACTCTTATGTTTTAGAATATTAGCAAGTATGGTGGACTTCGTGCTTGTATAACAAGAAAGGATGTAACAAGGACTGTGACTACGTATAAAATATATATTAGTTCGACAACTTCTATCATATATACGTTTTAGAATTTATAATAGGATCCGTTCAGTAAAAATAAAATAGTTATCTAACGATTCTTAAGAATTTAACCCTAATAAAAATATAATATCTAGAATAATTTTAGGTCGTTACAGTTAAAGGTTGGGAGAGAATCCTGTTGAGGTACAAGATGTTATTGCTGCAGTTTGCTTAGAGGCTTATTCCTCAAATACCAATGTTACTACAACATCAGCTACACTAAGTAATAACAGTGGAAAACCAAAAAAAACTTAATAATGCTGAGCTACAGCCTTATCTTTAATTATTTTAGATGTAATTGTGTTTTTTTTTAGGTAATTTTATGTTTTGATAATTTATTCTTTATGATTTTACTTGATATGTCTAGGTGGTTTCAAAGACTAGGAAAGAAATATCATGCTCATTTGTCCAAAATTATGATGATATAGATAATAGCATAAGTGAAATCCTAATCATAAAAATTAATTTAGTATTGTTTTTCATTTTAGTGATAAGTGATATCCTTAGAAATTAATGATGTGTTTATATTGTTGATGGAGTGCCTTTAGTTAAGTATTTTTCTATCATTCTTAGCTTATTTAACTTCTCTTGGACTTTTATTTTCCCATTCTAATTCAGTTTTTATCTTAGGCAAGTTAGTGGGCTTAATTGCTAATTGTTGCGTATTTTCAGATTTTATGCTCACTTGATGTATCTACCTTGTATAGGACCTATAGAGCTCTACGGAACTCCGAATTGAGCATTCTTGTAGTCCTTGGAAAGATAACGAAAAGATCTACAAGTTTTCCAGAAATAAGCCGAGGCCAATTCTGCGATTTGGAGGGTCATTTTAGGCTTTTAATTCAGAACCACTGCACTTGTATTTTGGACTGCGAGTTGGACTCTTATTGGTGTAAATAACATAAATAATTAGAGTTGATGGGTTGTTCATGACCCATTCTTTTCTTCAGACTTAGTCACTATATATTAGTGACATTAGGAGGAATTATTACATTACATTTCATTTTGCAAAAATAGTTTTACATTTCTCTTTTTATGTTTTTAGAATCAAAACCCTTTCTCTTATTTTCTCTCAACTGTTCTTCCTTATTCTTCATTGTTCTTCATTTTCATTTTCCCTTCTTCCATTTTCATGCACTTATTTCATGGGGCTTCAATTGATGATGATCATGGAAGGCTAAATAATCAATCAATCCAAGGATCCAACCCAAACAAGAGAAGAATTTGAGTTCTGGTTTAGTATTTCAAATTCTGTGTGAATGTTCACTTTCTTCTTTAATTGCTATTCTGTTTTCATGATTATGAATGCATTTAGGATTGAAAGCGGATTAGGTTATGGATTCATTTCCTAATTTTGAATATAAATCACAGATTAATTGGATGATATTTCAATTAGGGTTGTGGTTTCAATTAATTTAGGGGTTAATTCGATTGAACTGCTTCTAATGAAATTGAATGAACTTTCACAATAGGATAAATTTCTGAGAACAATGATGATTCAAATAGCTTGGTTTGGTGAATTGGATTGATGCTCTTTAATCTGTTTTACATTACTTGTTATCAATTCTGTTAGTTTCTGCATTGATCTTTAATCGTAGTTTGTGTTTTTGCAATTTTTACTTAGCGCCTGCAAACTGTTCGACAAAAATCTCTTTTACTGTTAGTAGTGGATTGAAGATAGAACCATATTGATAGTGTCTTTGAGTCGACTTAGGTTAATCCTGTGCTACAGAATTAGCTTAGTTTAATTGTTTTGAAGCCACACGACAAACGCTTATCAATTGTCCTCATACATATGTGTACATGGGCTGTAATTTGTTCACAATTTTAGTGATTGGTAGTTTATCACCCTCCTCCATTCTGATTGTTGTACATTAGTATGAATTAAGTGCTGAGTTTTGGTTTGGAATAATGGTATCTGAAGTTCTGAACTAAAATCAGTCAACATTGATAATATGAAACTAAGGATGTAGTTCAATGAAGTCTAGGTAGCATAGTCAACAATCCATAGCATTTACCTATCTTTGTCTCTTCTCTATGCATCTCTTACGAAGTTTGGACTTTAGAGATCATAGAACTTATTTTCTTATTTAGGCAGAGGAAATGACAATAGCATGGCCATTTTGATTTTTGATCTAAATGAAATTATATGGACACATTATTTCACCCAAGATATGTCATGTGTTTTCTGTTATAAATTTGTTTTGCTTGATGTTGTATACTTTACATTATCTTTATTTTAATTTCATGGCTCTAGTCATTGCAATCCTGATTTCCATTTTGGGTTATAAATTTTTATTGTGCCTGGGTAGGTTTTTAGTGCATGTGTTTGGTTTTGTGATGTTGTAATTTGTTATGAAAAATATAAAATTACTACCAATATTTATATGTTCTATATTGAAGAACAATTTTGTTAGAAAGAGATAATTGTCTCATGTGGAATGCCATTTTGTATGCCAAAAGTAATTTATGCTCATACATGCACCAATAGCCAAGCACCTGCTTACTATGCCTTCCATGTATTATAGGAGCTCCACTTGAAGACATTGCTAAAGAGGAGAAGCAAAGAGAAGAGGAAGAGGATGCCTTCCATGATTTAAAAGTAATCTATGAGTTGAATTTTAATGAAGAGGTTGACAAATTAGAAACATTTTCTTAATTTTCAATATTCTCAATTGAGTTAGTTTTCTACTTTGGATATGTATATTACAAAGAATTCATGTGCTCATAAGATACATGATTGATTCCCTTTCAATTTCCTCCTTTTAGTTGATCAAATCATACATTGTGAGCATCAATGCAGACCATATGACAACATAAGTTCTATTTTAAGGTGTTTTCTTAGAATATGGAGGCCCATATGGCTCATCTATGATATCCTTGTTGGTGTGCCTCCTTCAAGTGGGCCAACCACTTTAATTTAATAAAAAAAAAGAAAGGAGCAATACATGAATAAGTTGCGTTGTGCCTTTTCCTTGTTTTTTCATGTTTCTTCTGCGCCGTCAATGGAGAGAAAAAGCTTTTCTCACTTTGTGGTATTGGTTGGATACTCATTTGTGCTTTGTTTTGGATAAAATTTCAGCCAATTGTTCCTAAAATTGTGGGCATTCATCTGGTATACTCAGAACTTTATTTCTCTCATACTTTGGCAGAAGCTATATTTACCCCGTTATGGGTCTCTATTTGATTATTGTTGCATTGTTGATTTCCATTATTTTAAGAGTGAGTAGGCATTTATTTGTGAGGTTCTGTTGTAGAAACTCTTTGTTATACTCTTTGATATTTTACATAGTGGAGAATTTTTCTGGACTTGGTCCCGTGGTTTTTGTCTCTCACACTAGGGGTTTTCCACGTTAACATTGGTGGTGTACTTCTTGTTGTTATCTCTTTATTTTTCTGCACCCTTGAATTTTTGGATTATCGTATATTACGCTTCTCACAGATTCACTCAAGCGGGAAATATTTTATTTACCACACATATTTGTGTAATTCTTTTGCTGTGCATACATGCCTTTCCCAATAACTGGTATCAGAGCTAGTTTATTTTTCTAGGAAATTTGCTTGATTGAATGATGGAGCCCAATTACGGTAGAATGATTAGTTTGAACGAAACTAATTACCACAAGTGGAGAGGTAAGATGAAAGATTTACTATTTGTGAAAAAAATTACATTTACCTATGTATGCTAATCAGAAACCTGATAATAAATCTGATGAAGAATGGGTTTTTGAGCATGCGATGGTTTGTGTTTTTATTCGTCAATAGGCGGATGATAATGTTTTAAATCATATTACTAATGATTCACATGCCAAAACTTTATGGGATAAGCTTGAAACCTTCTATGCTTCTAAAACAGGGAACAACAAATTGTTTTTGCTAAAACAGGCTATGAATTTGAGTTATAAGGAAGATACTTCTATTTCTGATCACCTGAGTGATTTTCAAGGTTGCTTTGATTAGTTGTCTAGCATGGGTGTAAAATTTGATGATGAAATTTTGGGACTTTGGTTGCTTAATACTTTACCTGATTCTTGGGAAAATCTTCCTTTTACTTTGACTAGTTTTGCTCCTAGTGGTATTGTGACCATGGATTTTGTAAAAACTGCTATTTTGAATGAAGAAGTCAGACGACATACTCAGTAGGCATCCTCTTCATAGGCAGAGGTTTTGGTCACTGAAAATAGGGGGAGAAGTACAAACAGGGATCAAGAAGGAGGTCAAAGAGGTAAAAGCAAGCGCAGAAGCAAATCAAGGTTTGAGTAGAAAACTTACAAGTGCAGTTATTGTGGTAAAAAAGGTCATCTTCAAAAGTTTTGTTATAAGCTGAAAAATGATAACAAAGGCAAGCAAGAAAAGAGATATGATGAGAATGGTGATAGTGTTGCCACTGCTAGTGCATGAGATCTTTTGATTGTTTATGATGAAAACTTGATCAGTGTTGCTTGTGATGATTCTAGCTGGGTTGTTGACAGTGGTGCTAGTTTTCATGTGACTTCTAGGAAGGATTTGTGCTCATCTTATACTATAGGTGATTTTGGTGTGTTGAAGATGGGTAATAGTGATACGTCAAAGGTGATTTGGCATTGGTACTGTTTATTTGGAAACCAGCATAGGAACAAAGTTGATTTTGAAGAATGTCAGGCACGCACCAGACATCCATTTGCATCTGATTTCTACTAGTGTTCTAGATGATGATGGTTATTTTAATACCTTTGGTGGTGGATAGTGGAAGCTCACTGAGGGTTCCTTGATTGTGGCCCGAGGTAAGAAGTTTTCAGGTTTGTATTGGATGAAAGTTTTTGTTTTAGTTGATGCTATAAATGTTGTTGACTGTGATAGCTCGTCAGATTTATGGCACAAGAGACTGAGTCACATTAGTGAGAAGGGACTGAATTGTTTGGCCAAGAAGAATCTTCTTACAGGTTTGAAATGTGCAAGGTTAGAAAAATGTGCTCATTGCTTGGCTGGGAAACAAAATAGGGTTTCTTTTAAGAGCCATCCTCCCTCCCAGAAATTAGAGGTGCTTGAGTTGGTGCATTTAGACCTTTGTGGTCCTATGAGGACTAAGACTTTCGGTGGTGGACTGTATTTTGTTACTTTTATCAATGACCATTTGAGAAAGCTTTGGATTTATGTCTTGAAGACTAAAGACCAAGTGCTTGGTGTTTTTAAACAATTTCAGGTTTTGGTTGAGAGAGAAACAAGGAAGAAACTGAAATGTATTCGCACTGATAACGGTGGCGAGTTTTGTGGACCTTTTGATGAATACTACAGGCAGATAGGTATTCGACACTAGAAGACATTAATGGAGAGATTCAGATGTTTGCTTTCTGAAGCAAAGTTACCAGCTTCTTTCTGGGGTGAGGCTTTATGTACTATTGCACATGTTATTAACTTATCTCCTGTTGTTGCTTTACAGGCTGATGTTCCTAACAGAGTGTGGTATGGGAAGGATGTTTCCTATGACCATCTTTGTGTTTTTGGCTGTAAAGCATTTGTGCATGTGCCAAGAGATGAGAGGTCCAAGTTAGATGTCAAGACAAAAGGAATGTATCTTCATTGGTTATGGCCATGATGAATTTGGCTATAGATTTTATGATCCAGTTGGAAAGAAGCTTGTTAGAAGCCGTGATGCTATTTTTATGGAGGATCGAACCATTGAAGATATTGGGAAGGCAGAGAAATCAGAGTCTTCGAGTATTGATGATTTAGTTGATTTTGATCCTGTTCCTGATACAGATATGCTTGATGTAGCAGATTTTGACAATCATGATGATGCCCCTACTCATATTCCAAATGATCCAGTTGAGAATATTGATAATGATGATGTTGGTAATTATGTTGAATCTGATGTTCCTTTTAGAAGGTCTTGTAGAGAACATTTGCCTTCTACTCGTTATTCACGTGATGAATGTGTGCTCCTCATTGACGAGGGAGAACCTGAGTGCTATGAAGAGGCTATGAAAAATGAGTACAAGAAAGAATGGATTGCAGCAATGGAGGATGAGATGAAGTCTTTGCATGATAATCATACTTTTGAGTTGGTCAAGTTGCCTAAAGACATGAAAGATTTGCAAAATCGGTGGATTTATAGGTTAAAGATTGGAGAAAACAATTCTGCTTTGCGATACAAAGCGAGATTAGTTGTCAAAGGTTATCGTCAGAAAAGGGTATTGATTTTGATGAAAATTTCTCTCCTGTTGTTAAAATATCTTCCATCTAATTTTTTTTTGTTTGGTAGCCAGTCTTGAGTTAGAGGTTGAGCAGATGGATGTGAAAACTGCTTTCTTTCATGGTGATTTAGAGGAAGAAATTTTCATGGAGCAACCTGAAAGCTTTGTGGTGAAAGGTAAAGAGAATTATGTCTGGAAGTTGAAGAAAAGTTTGTATGAGTTGAAACAAGCCTCGGGATAGTGGCATAAGAAGTTTGTGTCTCTTATGATCCAACAGGAATTTATGAAGACTACTTTAGATCATTGTGTTTTTGTGCAGAAATTCTCTGATAGTTTCTACCATTTTATTGCTATATGTTGATGACATGTTGATTGTTGGTCATAATTTGTCTAGAATTAACAGGTTAAAAAAATAGCATAGCAAGTATTTTGCGATGAAAGACTTGGGACCAGCAAGACAAATTCTTGGCATGCATATCACTCGTGATCGAGAAGCCAAGAAGTTGTGGTTGTCACAAGAGAAGTACATTGAGAAAGTACTTCAACGTTTTCATATGGATAAAGCTAAAGTGGTAAGTACACCTCTGGCTTCACACTTTAGGCTTAGCACTAGACAAGCTCCTTTTAATGATAAAGAAAAGAAGGCATGCAATATGTTCTCTATGCATCTGCAGTAGGAAGTTTGATGTATGCAATGGTTTGCACTAGGCCTGACATAGCCCATGCAGTTGGTGTTGTCAGTCTTTTTCTTTCCAATCCTGGTACTGAGCATTGGAAAGCTGTGAAGTGGATGTTGAGATATCTTCATGGTACTTTTAATTTGAAACTGTGTTTTGGAATTGGGAAGCCTAGTCTTTGTGGTTACACTGATTCTGACATGGCAGGGAATAATAATTCTAGAAAATCTACTTCTGGTTATTCAATTACTTTTGCAGAGGGAGCTGTGGCTTGGCAGTCTAGGTTACAAAAATGTGTTGCATTGTCTACAACTGAGACTGGGTTCATTGCTATTATTGAGGCATGTAAAGAGTTGCTTTGGATGAAAAAGTTTGTGCAGGAACTTGGTTTTGAGCAATAGAGGTATATTTTATTTATGATAGTCAGAGTGCTATTCACCTTGGCAAGAATCCTACTTTCCATGGTAGATCTAAACATATTGATGTGCGATATCATTGGATACGCGATGTTTTAAATTCTAAGTTACTGGAACTTGAAAAGATTCATATAGATGATAATGGTTCTGGTATGATGACAAAGACTCAACCAAAGTGGAAGTTTGACGTTTATCGATTTATTGCCGGTTTGGCATTTGCCTCCACTTGAGTTGTAGGATGAGTTTGTTGGTGGGCCAACCACTTTAATTTAATAAAAAAATGGAAAGAAAGGATCAATGCATGAATCAGTTGTGTTGTGCCTCTTCCTTGTTTTTCATGTTTCTTCTGCGCCGTCAGTGGAGAGAAAAAGCTTTGCTCACTTTGTGGTATTGGTTGGATGCTCATTTGTGCTCTGTTTTGGATGAAATTTCAACCAATTGTTCCTAAAATTGTAGGCATTCATCTGGTATACTCAGAACTTTATTTCTCTCATACTTTGGCAGAAGCTTTATTTACCCCATTGTGGGTCTCTATTTGAATATTGTTGCATTGTTGATTTCCACTATTTTAAGAGTGAGTAGACATTTATTTGCGAGGTTCTGTTGTAGAAACTCTTTACTGTACTCTTTGATATTTTACATAGTGGAGAATTTTTCTGGACTTGGTCCCGTGGTTTTTGTCCTTCACACTGCGTGTTTTCCACGTTAAAATTGCTGGTATACTTCTTGTTGTTATCTCTTTATTTTTCTGCACCCTTGAATTTTTGGATTGCCATATATTACGCTTCTCACAGGTTCACTAAAGCGGAAAAGGTTTTATTTACCACTACATATTTGTGTAATTTTTCCGCTGTGCATACGTGCCTTTCCAACAATCTGAGCTTTCACAAAACTTGGTTAAATTGCCTCATCTTCACTTTTTGAGGGTTGAATTGGATGGCCATGCTAATCTCAAAGAGCACTCACGAAGGTGTTGAAATGCCCCAAAACATTGAAATGCTAATGGTAGGCCTCTCTGATCATGGATAATATACATACAATCTATATTATTAATACTATAAGTTATTGCAAATAAATTTAGATATTACTTGTCTTGAGCTGTTACAGAGAAGCAAGAATTACGTTATGTGTATTATATGGTAATTTCTAAGAATCAGAATCTTAGTGACTTTTTATTTGAGTTTATAATCTCATTGCCACACGAATCACTCTTTCAAATATTTATATGTTACTCTCTCCATAGGATGACACATGAATATTTCTTTTAAACAATTTTGATCTTTCAACAGTGGAGAGTGTAGAACATGATGCAAGTGTGGATATATGGAGCCTTGGTGTCTTGTGCTATGAGTTTCTTTATGGAGTTCCTCTTTTTGAGGCTAAAGAACATTCTGATACTTACAAGAGGTAAGCACTAAGCAGTTTAATATAAATTAGCATTAGCATCATGCACAGACTATTTGAACATATGTAAACCTTCGATTTTCCATAGTTAAAGCCTAAAGAGCTACTGCATGAGCATTTAACGTGTCTTTACCTAACAGGATTTTTGGAATTGTTGGTTTGATCATAAGAGTTATTGCATTATACATGAGCTTTGTTGATTTCTATCTATCTGAATGGTTTTCTTCTCCTTATTGTTTTCACTCACATGTTAGTTTAAGAGTGAAATTGAATTGTGGTTTGATACAAGAGAATTGCTAAATGTGCTAAGCATCTAGAATATTTCATATAAGTTTTGCTCCAAGGACTAGCCTACATCCTTGGATTTTATTATGAGAAAAATGTGTTGTATGCTGAGTTCTTGAATAGGGTCCGAAGTGGAGAGTTGAAGCTTCAGTCACAAGGACTGAGGGATGTTCCTCACCCTTGGCTTAATTTGTTTATATCAAAATCTCAAATCTTGGATTTTAATTCAAGAGTATTCAAAGATATCTATATACTATAATAAAACTATTCACTCTGTGAATGGAATTCTTAAGAGAATGATATAAATATTCACTCAAAATAGGAAAAATTATTAGGTAGCAGCAACCAAATTTTACTTTTCAATTTGTACTTCTTAATATTGATTGCAATTAAACACTATTGTTAAATTCCTCTGTAATATTGTTAAAGTAAAATATTTTGATTTTCTGATCCAAATGAAATTATATGGACATATGATTTCACCCAAGATATGTCATGTGTTTTCTGTTATAAATTTGTTTTGCTTGATGTTGTATACTTTCATTCTCTTTATTTTCATGGCTCTCGTCATTGCAATTAAAGGACAAAGCAAAACTAAAAGATGCTCTGGCTGGGTTGGTCATTGCTTTTTACTTTTTCAATAAAAAATTGTTATTATATCTATAGATGTTGTTTTAACCTTATTTAGAGTGACTGTTTTAAGTGTGTGATATATTTAAAATTATAATTCATAATGACACTAGCCTCTTGAGCTACACTATTTACTCAAAAGACACACCTTCATGCTTTTCTCATGATATAATTCATAATGCAGGATATTGACTCTGACACCAATTTTGTGCTGGTATCTTGGAAACTAAGGTGCTTATCCCACTCTTTATATGCACTAATGTAACATGAGCATTTCGTCTTTCAAGCACTTTGTATTCCGTCAATTAAGGAGTTACTATAAACTCAACAAATGGAGATATAGTCCAATAGCTAATTGAGTTGATTAAAAAGATACAATAAAGCGCATAACAAATTCTTCTTTAGAAAAATGTTTAAAAATGGAAAAAAGGTTTGAGTTGTGTTATTCTATAAACTACAGGATCCTTATTCACTTGACCTGGGAAGATTTTTCACAGGATATGGAATTGGAGTTATCTCATTCGTGGTAAGTGGTAACTAACTACAACATTATAACCATATTAGGAAGAATTATCATGTTTGTTAACAAGAATTATTAGACTAAAAGTGATTATCAAGTTTATTTCTTTGACTAAAAGTTAAGTATCATTGAGTTGCATTTTGACCTTGACACTATTTTTTCTGTAGCTTATGATTGTTATTGGATCATCAATCTCATTCTTATTAGGAAGTTTCTTAAGTTGGAGACAGCTTGCTCTAGCATGTAAGTTATTGGACCATCGTGTATTTGGTCTCTCCCTTTATCTGTTCTCTAGCCGCTAGCTTAAGAACAAGATAGTTATCATCAAGCATTTTGTATATGCTTGAACATTATGAGCTCCACATATGAGATTATATTTATTTAATTGAAAGTGGCTTGGTTCATTTGGTAGCAGACACCACCAACATGGAAGGTGCCAAGCTCGAATTGGTAGAGTGGCTGGAAACAAAGATCTGCATCTTCGAACCTTGAGTGAGTTCTTTCATACTCATTGGATAACTCTTTTTTTGGTTCTGAATGTAATTTTTTTAACCTTATTTGCATGTGTAAATAGCATGTGGTTGAATAGAAGTAGTGTATTATGGACAACAAGGTAACAATTTTTTGTGTTCTAAACTGTTCATTGTAAGTCAATGTGCTATGTTATTCTGTTGGTGGTGTATCTATTTTGTTTGTGGTGTTGTTGCGTGGTATAGTCTAACTTCACACTTAACTAAATTCCTTCTACTGATTCAGATTTACTCCAAATAACATAATCAACCGACTTTTTTTTGGAACAAGAACTATTATGTTAATGTATGATTGCACAAAATCAATTACCATAAATTTAACTCAATTCCTTTCTCATTAAATATTCTTTGATCACAGAAAATAAGATCGGAGAAGGTGGTTTTGGACCTGTTCACAAGGTAATGATTCTTTGATCACTACAACCAAATAAAAGAAAGAAATAAAAATATTATTATAAATATAATGTATGTAGGGAATATTAAACCGATAAACACTACCTCTCAACGAAGACATTCCATTCACTGGCTTCGAGGTTGTTTTCGGCCTCCTCAGGTAACTCTCAGCTTGACTTTGTTCTTCTTCTTCTTGGTTTTGATCCATATGCCTTTGCTAAGGCTCACAAAGTATGAGTTTGAGTCATGATTATTTAATGTTGTAAGGCTCCCAAAGTATGAGTTTGAGTCATGATTATTTTCCACAACTTCTTATTATGATATTAATAAGAATTATTAGTGGTCACTTTGTTATAAATGAAGCATAATGTACATGGGAGTTGAGTAAAATTTTTGTTTTATGAGCTTATACATTAAACCCAGTACTGAAAACTGATTACAAATTAAAGGTGGTAAGTTGCCTACGGTACCATTCCATGAGGTTTTGGAAACAAGAATTATATCTATAACTATTCTATTCTGATGTAGTGTAACACCCCGTATGCATCCGGTGTATTAACATATTACTTAATCAGATAAGCGCAGTAATTAATATAAAACCAATTAATTACAACCACGGAAGCGTTTTCAAAACCGTATCTCTTGATTCATTATGTATGGTATTAAAATCAAAGTAATAGAAACGAATGCCAAAACATCACAAAAGTCTTAGGGATCCAGATAAC
>CM023959.1:18253785-18301332 GCA_013407115.1 Glycine latifolia | reverse complement strand
AGAACCAGAAAAAGGAAGAAAAAAGATATTTGAGAGGAGAGAGAGAAACACGGTTATTATATGTAGCATGCTATTTTCATGACTATTATGTCACAAGTAGCACCATTTTCATGCATGACCAACTTAAAGCTTTCTTGGAGGCCTCTAATTTCAATAGATGGAAACACAATTTATGAATTAAATGAAGATTACAAAGTCAGTCAATGCAACCTTTTCTTTCTGCTGTATACCATTTTATCAATTGATGTGTTTTGAGATCCATGTTAACTAGTGTGCAACTTTTTTGTTTGACAGATTGTCAGACATGTTAAGAGTTGGGACATTTATGAAGCTAAAGTTGTTTTGCAGATTTTCTCCTTTAAGTCTAAAATTGAGTATCATGAAATTTTTGCATTCATGCATGACTTTCTATTGGCACTTTCAAGCGGCGTCACTCGGTAAAATTAACTGACATATATCACAATGATTCTTAATTTATGCAGTTGTTAAAGATGTCATTTATGCCTATCAGATTTTTTGCATGACTGGCTTATTTTTTCCTCTAGAGTATTTGCACCAGAATATTTATTTTCTAAAAGAAGTGTTTATTACTTGTGCATTAATTGGGAGAATTTTCAAGTGAATGGCATTATATCTACACGAAGCATGAAGATATTGTAATAAATAAGATATGTTCTCCTCATTATATTGTAGCATTTAATTACCTTATTTACAACTTTTCTTGCAATTATTATGTAAGATTAATCTTATTTCAGCATATCTCATGTATACTATTAACTTATTTACAGCTTTGTATTTCTCCCTATGCAAATAAGATATGTGTGCATTAATATTAATATATCTGCTTGTGGCCATATATTATTTATTAAGACTTACATTTATCTTTTTATGTACCTAATTGGAAGCATAAATTGGTGTATTATTTTCCTTCATTTTCTGTTATACTACATTGGATGAAGAGGCTACTAAATTAAAACCTTTTCTTAGGAGACCTAATCGGATCCCACTAACACAAGGTTAGCTACATATATTGAATGTGTTTAACCCAACTTTCTTGCATTCAAATGTATATTATGAATGACACTGCATACACGACTAACCCATGGGCAAATAACAATAAAATAAAGTGCTGATATTTAAACAAAAATAAAAATATTTATTCAATCTTGCTATACGATAATCAAACTATTATTTAATCAAGATTTTGAAATTTTAAATTTTTTTATTTAATTTAATTCTTATGATAACCAGCATAATAACTTTTACTTAATATATTTATTAGAAAATAATAGTTTGCTTTTTTGTTATAGGACAATCAAAGTTAATTAATTTAAATTACTTAATTAATAATATCATAGATAAAATGTTTTTAGTTATGATAGAGATAAAAAATAAAATTAATTTATAAAAATGATCTTTTGTTACATGAAAGTTTTAAATTACTTACTCACTATATGATAATGTGAATTAGTTTTAATTTCATTTTTTTATGATAGAAACTACAATTATCATTTACCGGAAATAATTATTCTTTAAGTCATCATGGGTGAACTGTTATGGAATTTTTTTAAAGTATTTAACATAGTTATATATCAAACAATCAACAATATTTATTTTTATTGAATATATTATTTGATTTTAAAATTTCATCATATAAAATAATGGGCAAATAACAATAAAATAAAATGGTGGCATTTTAAAAAAAATAAAAATATTTATTGCGTTATTATTTAAATTTAATCAAGATTTTGGAATTTTTTTAGCTTTCTTTATTTAATTCAATTCTTACGATAACCAACACAATAACATTTAGTTAATATATTTATTAGAAAATAATAGTTTGATTCTATGTTATATGACAACCAAAGTTAATTAATTTAAATTACTTAATCAATAATATCATTTACGGAAAATAATTATTCTCTTGGCTATCATGGGTGAACCGAGGAAAAAGTTTTATTTTGAAAAGTATTTAACATAGTTATATATCAAACAATCATCAATATTTTTTTAATTAAATATATTATTTGAGTTTAAATTTTCATCATATAAAATAATGGATAGGTAACAGTAAACTAAAGTTGTGAGATTTTAAAAAAATAAAAGTATTTATAGTTTTATTCTTTAAATTTAATCAAGATTTTAGAATTTTAATTTTTTTTATTTAATTTAATTATGATGATAACCAACACTCTAACCTTTACTTAATATATTTATTAGAAAATAATAGTTTGATTTTTTGTAATATGACAACCAAAGTTAATTAATTAAATTTAATTTATAAATAATATCATAAATAATTTTTTTTAGTTATGATAGAGATAAAAACTAAAATTAATTTATAAAAATGATTTTGGTTACAAGAAAGTTTTAAATTACTTACTCACTATATAATAATGTAAATTAATTTTAATTTTATTTTTTTATGATAGAATCTACAATTATCATTTACGCAAAATAATTATTCTCTTAGTCATCCTAATTGAGCCATTACAGGGAAAATTTTTTTTAAGAAAAAAATATTTAACGCAGTTACATATCAAACAATCAACAATATTTATTTTTATTAAATATATTATTTGTTCTTAAATTTTCATCATATAAAATAATGGGTAGATAAAAGTAAAATGAAATGGTGACATTTTAAAAAAATAAAAATATGTATAGTTTTATTATTTAAATTTAATCAAGATTTGGAATTTTTAAACTCTTTTTATTTAATTCAATTGTTACAATAATGAGCATAATAACATTTAGTTAATAGATTTATTAAAAAATAATAGGTTAATTCTTTGTTATAGGACAACCAAAATTAATTAATTTAAATTACATTATCAATAATATTATAAATAAAAATATTTTTAGTTATGATAGACATAAAAATTAAAATTAATTTACATAAATGATTTTTGTTGCAAGAAAGTTTTAAATTACTTACTCATTATATCATAATCCAAAGTAGTTTTAATTTCATTTTTTATGATATAAACTACATTTATCATTTATGAGAAATAATTATTCTCTAGGTCATCAGGAGTAAATCATTACAGGAAAAAAGTTTTTTTAAAAAAAGTATTTAACACAATTACATATCAAACACTCAACAATATTTATTTTTATTAAATAGATTATTTGTTTTTAAAATTTCATCATATAAAAAAATGTGTAAATAATAGTAAAATGAAATTGTGACAATTAAAACAAAATATTTATAGTTTTGTGATTTAAATTTAATCAAGATTAAAAAAATTTAAACTTTTTTTAATTCAATTATTACAATAACCAGTATAATAACATTTAGTTAATATATTTATTAGAAAATAATAGTTTGATCATTTGTTATAAGACAATCAAAGTTAATTAATTTAAATTACTTTATCAATAATATCATAAATATAAATATTTTTAATTATGATAAATATAAAAATTAAAATTAATTTATAAAAATATAGCAAAGCGACCCGTGTGTCTGCACGAGTACCAATACTAGTTTATTATATGACAAAACTTTCACATGGTAGCGATCCTCCATGAGTTCTTCAACAAACAAGGGTGAGGGTACCTATAATGATACTCTAACACTCAAGTTACAACCGTAGAGATAAACAAGTGTCAATACACGGGTTGGAATGAGAATGTCTTACCTAAACCTTGAGGACCTCCTTTTATAGAGGTGAAATTGGATGTTTAGATCACAATTTTCTCTTAGAGATCATATAATTAGGGAAAGATATGATTTTATCCTATCTTTTTTTTAATAGTAGATAATTCTCAAATATAGAGGTTATCTCTTATCTTTTACTTGGAAGATAGATCTTCCTTCTTTCCTTATTTAAATTCTCTATATTATCTAAATCTAAGTATCCTACTCGGTCGATTGTCGAATGTGGAGGTCTGTTGAGTCTAAGTAGGACAGATGTCCCCCCAAGCTTTGAATTTTGCTGTAAGAGCTTGAGTAATTAGGTTTCGCTTAGTCGCGTGTCAGTTTGACTGTAATTGAATCCGAGGAGTGTATTATGTCTCTTAAGCTTTCTACTTAGCCACAATGTCAACTAGTGTTGGGTTCAAGTGAAGAGACACTTGAAAAAACATCTTGCCAATTGTTACATCCATTTTAGGTGCATTTATGCTTTCGTGCGTTTTTTAAAAAGGCACAATGATTGCATCCTTTGAATTTCGAAACATTGTTGGAATGACCAAAATTCGTGTCTTTTCCCAACCGTTGATTCATGGCTTTGGGAAGGGATCTAACAGTCCAAATGGGTGTGTCCCCTCTATTTCTAGAAACTTTCAGAATAATATAAAAGGTGGAGAACTTCTTCTCCCTTTACTGTTGCCTTTCTCCTCCGATCATCCTTCTTATCTCCAGTCATCTTTCTTTCCTCCAGCGTCCCTTTACTTCTGCTCTTCCCTTCATCATCATCTAGGTATGCTATCATCAACCCTCATCTTTTTTCATGTCTTTTTTTTGGGAGGGTTCTGCATGCTCCAGTGATGGTAGAATGTTGTCTCTAGAGGTTCGTTTAATAGGAGAGAGTTCCAATGATGACCCCTCTCATATCAACGACAACTTTGTCGGCACTAGTTACCAAATCTCCAGCATTCCCCCTGGTGATTCCATCATTAGTGGCTTCGTTGCTCACCTTGATGCGGGTGGCACCACCATTAAGGAAAGGGTCTGCCCTTAGTTCAGTATGCATTTGGTTCCTATGGAGGATTCGGCAGAATCCTCTTCAAAATGTCATAGATCTAGACTTGGAAGCTATGACCATCCAAATGATTTCGTGTCGGCCATTCATTCCTCCTTCTCCCCTTAAAAACCCTATTGTGGCTAAGGAGTACCTTCCTATTGTTCTTCTGGATTACTCCTAGGCTTGAGGAAGTTGGATCCTATGCGAGTAGTATCCTAACCTATGAGTCCATTGTCGAATTTCTCAAGTCAGTTGAATTTTTTCACGTCGATCGCTCATATGTGATGTTTGTCAAGTCTTATCGAGAAAGTGAGCGCATTTTCATATGAGACTCACTTTATGTATATGTATTCGTCTTTCTTCTCCACACTTCATCTCATTGTTCCTTTTGATAAAATTTGAGGTTGACGTGTTGAGATAATTTAATGTCACTCTTACACAGTTGAATCCAAATGCCTGGGTAGTCATCTGTGCCTTTAGGGTCTTATGCGAGTTGTTTTCTATTCTTTTTTCATTGCCCCAAAATTTTCATCATTATTCTGTTAAGGAAAATAAAAGGGGTGGTTGGATCTCCCTTGCCAACATTTCTGGTTAGGTAGTCATTGGACCCTACGCTACTTCCTACAAGAATTGTATGTTAAATACAGGGGAAGCTGGAAAAGGATCGAGACAAGGATGAAGCCATTTGTCTTAGACATATTTTAGCTTTTTACATGCCATTCAATTGAAGGCATTTATAATTTGTTAAGTTGTTTGAGTGTCTCTTCTTATGATCCCTTGCATTGCATAAACTTTATCCATTGGCATGCATACATGGTTGTAATCAAGTCACATGATTTGTGAAAAAGCATAAGGTTTTCATGTTTGCATAAAGAAGTCAATTTCTCATGGTTAAGTTTTGAAAAATCACATTCTGCACCGACTTAATCGATTACCAGAATTGGTAATCTATTACTTAAGCCATGGAGAACAAATTAATTGATTACAAGGTAATAGTAATCGATTACACAACACAAAAACACAAAAGTATGTCTTCCTATGTTAATCAATTACCATCTAATCGTAATCAATTACATTAGCACATTGCTGAAGCTAGACTGACCGTGATAATCAATTACATGGTGATTTAATCGATTGCTCGTATATATTTTCCAGAAAGAACTAAGAACACTTTAATCGATTAAATAGGATATTAATCGATTACTTAAGTAAAAATAATCGATTACATGGACGATTTAATTGATTACATTCAGTTGAAAAAGTTTTCTATAAAAATTTGTTGAGTCTGTTGTTTTGAAAGGAACTTGATAATTCAAGATTTTCATCACTTCCAAAAGCCCTCTAATCCTAAGAAAAGATATACTGAGATTCATAGCTCTTGTGCCAAAAATCAAGAATCACATGCATCATTGATAAAATTGTTTTGGACAAGATTTGAAAAGAGTTTTCTTGGAGAGTTGATTTGAAGATTGCTTTCTTTCAACTTGATTTCAGTTTGGTAAATTCATTCATATTCATTTTATGGATCATAAGGTTGTATCTCTCCTCTAAACTCTTGCAGTAATTCGTTTTTACTTGTTATTGTAAGTTCCTATCTCAAAGAGGTTCTTTAAAGCTTTTCTAGAGTAGGGTTCTCTAGAGGGAAGAATAAAGAAGGACTCTCTATGTCTTGATCATTAGAAGTCTGAAGGGTGTTTAGATTTCAATTCTTTATCTAGGGTTGATAAAGGGTGATCATTTGTAAGTTTGTAAATAACAGATTTTGTTATAGTGGAACTCTAGCCAATGTTTGGTTAGAAGAAACAGGATGTAACTTCTCTTTTTGAGGAGTGAACCAGTATAGATTTGGTGTTCTCTTATTCTTATCTTGCTGTCTTTATTTACTTATCTTTTGATTAATCTTTTCAAGATCAATAGATAGTTTTCTGCTATTGCTTGCAATGAAGAATGAGTTTTGATTGATTGAAAGTTTCAGTTTTAAAAAGGGTGTATTTGTGATACAATCTTTAATTCGCTGCTAGTTTCAAAGAATTTTTAAAAGTCCCTATTTTAACCAATTCACCCCCCTCTTGGTTAATTGTGTGTGTTCATATTGTTTTCACTGTAAGGGTTAACTCTTTCGAGTACGTCCTAGGCCTGAGTCCATGCCTATTTATTTTACTCGACAAATAGATTTTCATGCATTCTTCTAGAGTGCTTCTATATGTAATGACTTAAAAGGGCATTGAAGCATGTTGTATCTTGTCTTTGGTTTATTCTATATTCAAAATAACATGTTGCTAAATGAAGATTAGGCTTTTCATTTATGTACTCCATTATTCTCTTGCTTAGGTAGTCCAACTTCATCAGCCACTGCTCCACCTAAAGGTTGTGGAATGAAGCTTGGTAAATCTCAAAGGACAAACCAGTTTTTGGAATTGTCCTGCAGCTTTTCTTGATGGCATGTCCTAATAATTTATTTGATGAAAATATTATAGTTGATTCAATGAGATGAATCCATGTGAAAAGAATCAACCTCATGTCTGATACACACCTTTTAATGGTAAAAGTTGCTTCAATTAAGAAGTAAAGCAGAATGCTTGCATTTTTTTAACTATAAGAGTGAGATTGAACTTAATTCTTTACTATTCCTTTATTATAATGAACTATTCTTTTAAGCAGTTTTTCTTTTGGCATTGTTTTAAATTTTCTCATGATGAAGTTTCTTGCCACTATCTCTGTATGCTGTTTATTTTTAGAAAACTCAAATGCTTGACAATGAATACTCTATTAATCCTTGTGGAATGCTTTAATTTCATGTGCAGGTTGTCTTTTGGGCTGCTCATATATATATTCTAGGCTGCTCATTTATGACGTAAGTTCTCAAGGATGCATAGCTCTTCAAGTGGTCAATTGCTTATTTTTATGTAGTGCTTTAGAGTGTTCCTAGATATTTTCACGATTAAAGACCTTATATGTCCAACTTTTTAATGTTAATTAGTTATATATATACTGTAATTAAGGATAAATTAGGTGCTGAGTTGTAAGTAACTTTAAGAGAAACTAAGCTCCCCCTCAATTCTGAAGTTACAAGTCATACTAGATTTTTTTAAGCACAAATAGTCAAGTCCTATTAAGCTCAATTTCATACTGTGCTTTGCTTTAATAACTTGCTTTCTTTGTTCACCTCTATGATATTTCCTTGCTCAGTTTTTTTTTGTACAGTGATGCTTCACTCTTTGATATGTTCTCAGCCTCTCAGAACTGAATTTCATGCCAAGGTAATATTTCTCACTTCCTTCAAATTCCATGTTGAATACTTGCATTCACTAACTTGGAACACTTAATTTGACAGTATCCATTATTAGTATGACATTTTTTTTCATCATTATGTTTGTGGTCCCTGACAATTTTCACCAGATGATATGGACATTTTAGGCTTGAAAGAGAGATTGAGTTTACTTCTGAAATTTTCACTATACTTGAAGGGTATATCGAATGTGCTATACATTTTGGAGTCATCTTTTAAGGGTACTCTTTATGTTGACTTCACGATTTGCAGAATCTCCAAGAGAGCATCATGAGGACAAAGCAAGTTTGACTTTGCTAGAATTCATGTTCAATGGAGTTATTGCATAACTGTTATGATTTTTGCGTTGATATTTGATTTTTGACCCATTTCTTGCTTGGCTGATGTGCTGTCAAGTCATCATGATAAATTTGTACATATTATCTATTCTTTTAATGGTATTGCTATTTTTTTTGTGCATTGTGTTCTTCAAATGATTCTGTGTGATTTTTGTTGGAAGGGGCTTTATACCCAATCTTCAGTGTTTCATGTTAAATATTTTAGTGTTATCCAACACATTGATGGGGTATATTGCATATTTGGAAGAAAGGTTAAGCATAAACGAGGGACTTGGTGATGTTCTTTACATAGGTTGCTTTTGCTTGTTGCTACTGTGTGTAGGCCAAATTAATACTAAATTATGTAATGAAAGTGGAGATTCATTTAATTGTGCTAAGATATAATATCCATATATTAGGCTAGCTATAATGCATTTTTAAATATTAATTAAGCCACTATATATTGATGCATTTTTAAATATTAAATTTCTGATTTTAAATTTTTTTTAAAAGATATTCTAAGACGGTTGTTTCACAAAAATCATCTTAGAATCATTAATTTTTTTATTTAAAAAAATATTCTAAGACGGTTATTTGGAAAATCGTCTTAGAATGTCACATTCAAAGACGATTATAGGCTAAGAACCGTCTTCGAATGCCCCATTCTAAGACGGTTATGAGCAAAGAACCGCCTTAGAATGGGGCATTCAAAGACGGTTCTTAGCCTATAACCGTCTTAGAATGTGACATTCTAAGACGGTTCAATAACCGTCGTAGAATGTTTTATCTTTCAACAACGCTGGATACAACGACGGTTCTAAAATCGACGTAGAATGAGTCAAAATAACCAATGTAGAAAGTGCTGTTTGTAGTAGTGACAACACATATATACTATATTTTATTCTTCAACAAAAAGATAGAAAATTCTAAAAGATCATATTTCTAGTCTAACTCTCAAACCATTGTAGCAAACACGATGGGAAAGTTGTATTGAAAGTATAAAAGATTTAAGATTTCAAAATTCACAAGTAAGATATGCTTTATTAAAATTAGGTAAAATTAATGAAGATCTTAAAATAAAAGGCGAAGCTGGTTGTTTAGTAACTTATGAGTTTGAAAATTTTGAGTTTTTTTAAATATGACTATTTGGTATGACATATTATTTGCTTTAAATTTCATTAGTAAAAAATTACAATCAAAAGATATGGTATGGATGTTGCTATAGAACAATTAAAATTGGAATTTATTTATCAACATATGTTTTTCTTCCATTTAAACTAATTTCAATAATCCTTTTATCTTATTTCTTTTTTTGAAAAATATAAAGAATATGAAATTAAAAATGCTATAATTTCTGTCAAAGAAATTGCAACTGAAATAAATATAGAATTTAAGTTTTGTGAAAAACGTGTTATTTGTAGAAAAAACAATTCGATAAGAATATGGTTAATAAAGTTATAAAATTGCCTAACGAATCATTTAAAATTGATTACTTCTTGTGTATAATAGATCAAACAGTTATCCCATTGAGAAATAGATTTGAATAATTTAAAATATACAAAGATATTTTTGGTTTTATATTTAGCATTAAGAAATTGAAGTATTTGGATAGTAATAATTTAAAAGAATATTATCTTAACCTTAAACGTTCATTAAAACATAATAATCACTCGAATATTGATGGATTATTTACAGAACTAAAAATTGTAAGAGAAATTATATAAATAAAAAATGATACACCGGTTGACATACTTAATTATTTAAAAAGGATTGATTCTTTTTCGAATGTTTTTATTACTTATAAAATAATGTTAACAATTTCGATAAGTTTTGCTTAAGCAAAATGAAGTTTTTCAAAACTTAAATTAATTAAATCTTATATAAGATCAACAATGTATCAAGAAAGATTGAATGAATTAACTTTAATACTGATTGAAAAAATGTTAAAGGAAATAAATTATTTAAATTAATAAATAACTTTACATCCTTCAAATCTCGAAAAAAAATTCAATAAAAATAAAAATAGTAGATAAAAATATTATTTTTTGTTCAAAAAAATTATTAGACTAAAAAAGATCTCATTTTTAAAATTCGCTTTAAACCTCAAAATATGTTGGGCGTGCCTAACCAAACATACTTTATGACTTAAGATATTTAGTTTCTTTTTAATTGTTCACTAACATGATCAGTACATGACGATGTAAATAAATCATGTTAAAAAATACAAAATAGTCATAATTAATAATATTATTTATTATAATTATATATATATAAGGCTCATTAATTTTAAATCTAACTATACTTTTTTTGTGAAAATATAATATACTCCTTTTTCTGAACAAAACATCTTAAGGATTCAAATTAATTCATCCTAAGTTTGTTTTTTTATTATCACAAATAATTAGTTAAAATGTTTTTTTTGACTTTATAAGTATGAAAATATCATAATTCGTTTCAACAAAATTTTCATCATGTTTTTCGTTCTTATAAAATTAAAATGTATCATTTTTTGGTCTCGACATAAGTTCGGATAAATCCAAACTTACAATGATATCTTCTTACATCGATATGCATATAACCGGTGTATATATGACATTTTTTACATTGGATATGCATATATAACTTATGTAAAATATGACTTTTTTTTATCAATTATACATATAATTGATGTAAAAAAAATAATACATGTAAGTTAAGATGCCTGAACCTACTTTGAGTAAAAAATAACATATTTTAATTTTATGAAAATGAAAAATATACTTAAAAAAAATCAAATATTTTCATATTTAAGAGAAAAAATATATATTTTAGCATTGAAAATTCATCCAAGTTTATATACCTAGGTCTTGGAGTGTGTCCATATAGCTCAAGCCAGTTAAGCATTTGCTAAAGAAGAAAGTAGCAGACACACACAAATCTAGCTAGATTATCTAAATGAATTGTTGTTAGGATGGCAGAAACTGCAAGAGTTATGGGGGCAACAAGGCAAAAAGAATGGAGAGATGGCACAACTTCTCAAGATTTTATTTTCTACTATCTTCTTTGTGATTGTCTGACTCTGATGTTAAACAAAGGGAATGATGGAAATTCCTGTGCAAATGGCATGATGGTGTATGAAACAATCCAAACCCACATTAAATTTAATACCATCATTACTATTGTTCTCATATGTGCATTAAATAACCCTTCATCAGTTGTAATTTTGGGATCAAAAGCAATTTGCAATGCCCATAAATAATGAAAATAACTTTCTTTTTTCTATTTTACACATGAGGTATAAAGTGGTAAACCCTGAAAAGAGTGAAGGAAAACAAAAATAAAAAAAACAATCGAGAACAGATGGGGTCGATTCGAGGTAGTGGGTACCTTTAGGTTGTGCAAGCATCAAACCGTAATGCGTCTCGGCAACTGTGTTTCCACTTTGTATCTATTTACATAGCTAGTCTCTCCCTTCATAAAATAATTTTCTTAATTTTTTATTCTATAAAAGTATTACTTAGTTTAGTCCATGTTTCTATTTTTTTCCTATCATCTATCTATCTATAGTAATAAAAGAAGGTTTGTTTTGTTGACGTGTCGCATTCACAGACTCCTTCATCTCATTCACCCACGTGTCACACTCACAAAAGACCTCAACTTTGTATAAAAAAATCCCATCAACTTTATTTACACGCTTCCTTCCAACATGTTCTGGAATTTGAATTTCAAATATCAAATTCCAATTTAAATTTCAAATTCTCTCTCTCCTTCTCTTATACCACTTCCTTCTCCCTTTATCTATAGCTTCCTTTGTTTTTTATTCTCTTCTCTTCTCTATTTTCTTCTTCTCTCTCTATAACCACTACAATAACCTCTTCTTTCCTTATGTATTCAAGGTATTTTATTCCCATTTTTGTTCACTTTTTATGACCTATTTACAAAGTTTTTTGATTTTATGAAATGGGTATGTTTTGTTTGCATTTATTTTATTTGGGTATTTTCGTTTCTTCAGATGGAATTGAGGGTGGTGGCGAGGGAGAGCACTACCACGAGGTGCCACCGTGGAAAATGAGGAGATCCATGGCTGGAGAAGAGACCACGAGGTGCTCTAAGTAAATTTTTATTTTTTGTAAATGATCCTATTTTCTTTCTTTTTTTTAAATGTTTTATGCAAATCATTCTTTACAAGTGTTTTTTTTTTTGTGGTGATGAGGTAAATGACCCTCTATGAATGATATTGTGTTTATTTTAGTTGGATTGGTCTCATTTGAGGTTTGCAAGTGATGTGTTTGATCAAATGTCTTAATAAACTTTATATTTCTTTATGACAAGCTTCATTTTTTAAAAAATTTGTGGTTTGGTACAAACATGGACAGTCCTTACTCTGTGAATCCTTACTTATAAGTTTTTTGTTTTAGTTTGATGAGATAAATTATCCTCTGTTATTGTGTTTTTTTAGTTGCGTTGGTTTCATTTGTGGTTTGCAAGTGATGTGTTTGATCAAATGCCTGAATGAACTTTGTATTCCTTTATGACAAACTTCATTTTTTTAAAAATTTTGTGCTTTGGTATTTGAAAAACATGGACAGTTCTTGCTCTGTGAATCATTCTTTACAAGTGTTTTCATTTTAGTCCTTAATGTTTAGCACAATTAATAACTTCGAATCTTAATTGTTCACTTAAAAAAAAACTTATCCAATGTTTGTAGCATTTAAAACAACTAAACTTGTATGTTTTGACCAAATAGTACTTCTTTCAGGCAGCATGCATGTTACTTTGTGTTTTAGGCTATCATCAGTTGAGTTGAGTCCACAATTTGTAACAATTAGATACATACTGATTCAATATTGATATCAATTTTGGTTTCACTCAATTTTGGTTCTTTTCCTTCGCATCTTCTTTGATTTATGGTTTTCTACAAGTTGAATGCCAATATTTAATCATATTTTTGCATTTAGAAATCAAACCTCGTGGAAGCCATATTTTTGCATCATCTTCTTTGATCTATATCTATAAAGACCAGTTTTCTGCAACTTGAATGCCAATAACATGTATAATGAATATTACCCAAATTTATGTACAATGCTTAAATATTAGGTAATAATGTAAAAATATCCCTGAACTATAGAGATCCACATCTGATTGAATTAGTGTCATCTAATCACGTGGTAGTTTCAAATATTACATTATTGAACGCTCCTCCATATAGTATTCACCCAGTTTATTGCAAATATGTTTTGTGCTTCTTTTAAACACTTGAGTAATAGCAACTTTGAAAACAAAAAAAGTGATATATGATTTGGTTATGTATTGCCACAACAACAATGTACATATTCATCACAAAGTCAATTCTTATTTTCAAGTTAAATAGATTATCTTCTTATTGTGATTTTAAGAATTACCTTTCAGGGTTTTCAGAGAAGATGTGATCAAGAGGTTAAAGTTGTTAGAAGCACATATAACTTTTTCAGCTAAGGGATTTTAGAGGTAAATATTTTATATGGACAATAATCAATTCAAGTTTTTGAGAGTCTAAAATGGAAGATGCTTATTTTTAGTGATTTTATATTTTCACTTTTATGGGATGGTAAAAGGAGTAGGCTTTGGTTGTTCAGATTGTTACAAATTGATGTTATTTTAAAATATAGAAAATCAATTGTTTTTTAAAGTATTGAGTAGCATAGTGGTATCATAAGCAGAATGTGGGATTATATAGTGCAACATGTTTATGTAGGACACTCAAATTGTTTACTTCTTTCTTTATTTCAAACAAACTTTTGAGTCAAATGAAGATTGAACCTTGACTGAAATTGAGTGAAATGGAGATTGAATCATGATTAAAAATCATGGCTACTATTTTTTTTTGCTTACTTTGAACACTAAGTTGGTCATTATTTAATGTGAAAGTAATTTGGTTATTATATTTAGTGTGGAGTACATGTTTAAGTTGTAGTTAAGGATGTTTGATTTACTTTGAAATTTGAAAACCATGACTGTTAGACCCTCAAATTTTCTCTTTTGATTGATGATTCATTTTCTTTTTTGATGATTATTTGGTAGTGCAATTATAAGAGAAATTGACATGTGGAACATTCTAATATTTAGGATGAAGAAGTTTAATATTGTAGATGATATAAGAAATTAGATTTTATAAGTAAAAAAGAGAAAGAGTAACTACATCACATGCTTTTATGTTAAATCTTATTAAGTTGCTTCTTACTATTACAAATTTAGAGGTTCGCTTCACTTGGTTTGTAATGTTCATTGATATCTTGGCCTTTTTGTGTTCTACTTAAGTTGTGTTCTACCTAAGAAAACTTTGAAAATTTCAGCCAGTATGATAGCACTGCAACTAATTACTTGTCCAATGAAGAAATCAAGGAAGGATGAAACGATAACATAGATGTGAACAATGTCACCATTTCCAAGGTGAGAGGACTTTTTTTGCTTGAATTGTTTTAATTAATTTATTAATATTATTCAAATCGAGTATCTCATCTCATGTGTTTTCTCAATTTTAGGAAGAGGAAGCAGAAATCATAGATTGGACAGGACAATTAACAGTAGAAAAGATCCTGCCAAGAATAAGAATGCAAAGCTACCAAGCCCCAAAGGCAAGAGGCAGTCATGCAAGTTCAGTTAAAGAGAACAAATATGGAAAAGATGAAGAGATAGCATCCGATGTTTCAAATGGTACTTTTGCTTCAGACTCTCACCCAAGACAGCCAATTAAAAACAGATTATTGAGTGACAAACAAATGTTGTTTTCTATTGATTTTTATTTATTTCACATAAACAATTATAACAGCTTTTTGCTTCACAGGGCGTTGCTGTTGCACTTCTCGTCTATTTTGTGACACAGATAAATAACATATGGAACTATTTATTGATCTTAAAATGTGGTTGGTGTTGTTTTGTTATGTTGAAAACATAAGAATCAAAATAAAACTTTAAAAAATATTAAAGACCAAAATAAAAATTTAAAAACTTAATGTACAAAAATAAAAATTTTAAAAATATATAAGACTAAAATGAAACTTTAAAACTTAATATACTAAAATAAAACAATATTAAAATATAATGAATCAAAATTTTCATTTAACCTCGACAAAAAGTAGAAAACAATGATAAAAACTAGATAATGACTCAAGTTATATTTTTCCTCGACCTGATAAAGGCTTTTGATAATGAAACTTGTTTAAGAAAATTAGTTGCTTGATAAATTATTAAGTCATTTAATTCCTTTTGTAAATAAACTATGACTTAAATAAATATCTCCAAATTTAAAAGAAAAAAAATACTTTCAAGAAAAAGACTTATAATTTTCTAATACTTGTAGCGTTGTAAGTACTTTAATAAATTATTGCAAATGTATTATTTTTTACATTTTAACTATGGAAACATTTAAAGAAAGATAATATGGTCAAAAAAATAGATTAAATAATATATCCGTTGATAATGTCATCCAATATGCACTGATTGATTAAAGAGTTTAACAACACATGAGATGGGAGTAGATGGAAACCCAAATAGCAATAGAAAAGCTATTTAAATTATAACAATAGTGTGAAAAAAAATATTGTAGAGTTAGTAATTACAAATTTACAATTGGGCTTTTCTAATTCCTTTCATTATTTCTGATTACAATTGGTCCAAGCCTATTTCACAACTTAGGACAAACTAGCTAGTTAGTAGCAAACACAATTTGGCCTTCTTTGCATTTTGACATCTTTATCATCTGAACTGGGCTAAGGTCTCTTGATCAAAGTTGTAATTTAGGACATTAGTTCAATTGAATGGAAATAGTAATATTATGTTAATTTTGAAAATTAATGGATTGAATTGAATTTTTTTAATAACAGAGAGAAAAAAACAATTTAGACTAATAGTAATAATGGTGAAGATGATGATGATAAGTAAAGAAGAATAAAAATAATAATAATTATTTTACAGAATCATATAAATGTTCACAATCATCTAAATAAAATAAAAAATAAATTGTGAAACTTACTGCTTATACTTGGCTTTTGAACTAATTCATATAGTATTTTAAAACTTGTGTCGGTAATTGATTCGGTAAGAGTACTGAGTCAATAAATGAGTTCAACCACTGAATTAGTAATATAAATTAAAACAATATATGATATAAATAATTAAAGTTACTGTATATACTTTTATTTACACTATGTATTTAGAAGATTGAAGTAGCATAGATGTAGGGTATTGCTTCTCCTAATCTGCAACTCAAAGGTTCAAAATCACTTTAATTATGCTGTTTTAGTTTTGCTTTGCCATTTTAATTTACAATAGTGCGACAGTAATTATGTGTTTTGAGCCACGTGCTTGATAGTTATGGAGTCACGTGTATGCATCAACTTGACCAACAATGGTTAAATCGAATTTGGTAACGTCAAAACGAGTCAAATACATGACCGATGAACTAAACAGTTATAACATTGTTTCCTGATCAAATTAGTCGAACTGAACCAATTTCTAAAATGTTAAATCCATATCATTAGTGGGATCCTTGAATCCAATATGAAGGAGCGAGGTAACAAACATTTTAAATTGTGGGGTGAACGTCGTTGATACTTGCATATGCAGGTAGATGGCCATGGTTCAACATCACCGAATGATGTTATTCAGGCAAACATTAAATGCAATGTGACAATTCACAATTGGTAAGACTCAAACTAACTTTCAATGATTCATATATCTATATATATATAAATTCAAATTGACATGTAAAGCAAAACAATAAGACACCAATAAATGGTTGATGTAAGTGGTTTTAAACTCAACCTCTTTAAATAAAATCTCAAATTTGAGTCTTTATCTTTATGAAGAAAAAATATTAAATAATAAAACTTCAAAGTAAGTTTTAATATCAAATGCAAGAAAAATAGGACATTACTTCATAATATAATCAAAAATAAATTATTTAGAAAGCAAAAGCATATCTCTTGTAATCTTTCAGGGGAGGTTACAAAGTAAATGATGTTTTAATGTAGCTTTATAGCACCGGCTTTTTAGGCGGAATATAATGCTTGAGGGTAGTGACAATTCGGGGTAGTTTGTTTGTGGTTATATTATGTTGTTTTTCTAACACATAACTACATTATAACTGTTAGGCCAGCACTCTTTGGTCAGAGATATCATTGGTCACTTTCTTTGTAAAAGGGTTCTAGCTAGATATCCCTTGCGCGCGTATGTATGTGTGTATATATATACTGATAAAAATAAATACGTATTATTTGGAGAAAAAGATTTCTTCTTTTTTTATTTTTTTTTTTTTTTTTTTTTTTTTTTTTAAATGTGTGAATCAATGGATCTTTACAAGTTTTTTTATAGGCAAAATATCCATCATGAATTGCACAAATGTAACTGCTTGTGAAATGACTATTCCATTATGAGCCAACCAGGGACAAATCTAGGAATACATTAAGGAGGGGTCGAAATTTTTTATATAATTATTTAAATATTTAACTTATTTAATAAAAAATTTCATGAAAATATTTATTATTAATTTTACGTATAAAACTAGAGATAAAATCTAGTACTAAAGAAAAATGAAGTAAACATTAACTCAATATTCTATTTTTATTATTATTTTTTTTAGTTTTTTTTCTTTTTTTCTCAAGTATATGCAAAGGATGTTGAGGGGGAGGGGTCTGGAGCCAATAACACAAAATTGTAATAGTTACTCCTTAATTAAATTTTGAATATTGATAATAATTAAGTGACTTTAATGTTGTATTCCAAAATATTTTTAATAAACTTTTCCTTTTATATATATATATATATATATATATATATATATATATATATAAAACTTTATTAACATAGATCTACTAAAAAATAAAAGGAGTATGTTGGCGATCAACACCTTTTTATTTGAAAAAAAACCTTTTTCTTTTATTTAGATTAACATAAATAAAAGGATAATTATGTATTTTTGTCCTTAAATAAAATAATGAAAAATATATTTGTTTTCCCTCTTTCATTAGTCATCAGTGTTATTGAATCCCATCTAGTTCGGTCGGTTGAACCAGGACCTAGTGACTTAACTAGATCGATTTCATTATTAGACCAGTCATATAATTGATCCATCTGTATAGGTTATTGAATTTCGATTGGACCAGTTATCTAGTTGGATTTTAATTTTTTATATAAAAATTAAAATTAAAATTTTGAATTTTTAAAAAAAAATTAAATTTTAAATTATTATCAATTGTTATTTTTAATTTTTGAAATATGAATGAACTTTTCTTCAAATAGTGTTAATTATATACTTATATAATAGATATATATAATTTTAAATTTTTAATATATACCATATTCACTGATTAAATTATATTTACTACCTCAACTAAATATATGATCTTACCAGATTTAACGATTATGTTAACCATATCCTAAGTCCTAACAACACGAGATTCATGCTTTAGTGCTTCTCTCTTTCTAACTTTGTTTCTTCTTAGTGTTACCGATTCAGTTTGGGACCGGGCACGTTGTGCAGGTTTTTAACTACACGTGAGTAGTACTTGGTAATAAAAATTGGAGTCTTTTCTCTCTCTCTCTCTTTTATTATTATTATTTTTTTATCTAAATGGTTTCTGAGTTTACACTCTTGTTTTATTCATATTAAAAAAATGAATTAATAGAGCTGTAATGCCAATGCGGCAAAGATTCGAGATTAGATCAGATAAAATCAGTTTTCATTTTGACTAATAAGAGGTAATTGCTTTTCATTTTATGGGAAATAATAACATTTTTCTTTAAAAAAATACTGCAAAATCAGAGTGATGGTTTTTTTTAAGATAAACATGTGAACGATGTGAACAGTCACAGGAAGAAGAAAGAAGAGTTAAACGGAGAGTAGCAGAAATTTCGAATTCTTAAAATATTGTAATAGAATATTTCATTTTAAAATCTTAATTATCTTTTTTTAAATCCCACTTTATCTCTTTATTTATTTTTAAATCATTTTACTCTAAGATTATATCTTATTTTGAAATTTCAATGTTATTTTTTAATTTTTATTTATGATTTATTTTAAAATAATTAAAACAATTAATTACATAACATCTTTCTTCTTTCTTTTTTTGCCTTGTTTATTCCTTTTTCTTCTTTCCTCTTCCACGTACATCCTTCTCTGCCCCCAACCTCCCTCCCCCTTTGCCCAAGCTTTCTTTCTCTTCTCTTTATCTTCCCAGCCTCTGCTTGTCACCCCAAGGCCCCCAACCTCCCTCCAATTTGACCACTCTGGCTGTGTGTGTCTCTGATCTGGTCGTCATGGCCACGTGCAGGAACCCTCCTCTTCGCCCCCACCATCATCGCTTGCACAAATCACTGATTGCGCTGATCTCCATGCTCCTTTTCATCTCTTAGCTCTATCGCAGATTTAGCCTCGATACTTGTCGATCTTGCTTCTATAGTGTTCTTACCAAAATTTGGAAAAGCCATGCACAAGGGTGGACGTGGTCTAGGTAGGTTCCAAACTTTGCACGTCGAACGATGAGTCGACCTTGTCGAGGAGGGGGACCTACAAAATAAAGGAAATGACTCTGATGCTCAAATAAGTATATCAATTATAGAGAGGACAATATAACTGAGTGTTAGTGGATACTCGTGGAAAAGGTGTATCTCGAATGAGAATAAGTGTTGTTCATCGTAAAGGTGAGGTGAACATGAGTGTGTGAAAATGTTACATGGAACCTGTATTTATAGGATGAGCATGGGCTTTGGGCCTTTGTAGATAATTAGCCTGTAGATAAGGTTTACAGATAATTGTAGGCTGTATATAATTCAAATTATAGATAATTCATACCTTGTTGATAATTTTTTACCTTGTAGATAAGTGACAGCTTGTAGATAACGACTTGTAGATAATCTAATGCTTATAGATAATCCTTTAAAGATAATTGTGTGTATTATTTGAATAATAACACGTAATAGATAAGCTTGTGGCCTGAATGGCTCGATTGCTAAGGGTTGACGTCCGTGTTCCTGTAGCCAGGCTGATGTAGAGGGTGGACACGTGTACGGAAGGTCCCACGTAAGTGGCCACGTGTATTTTCCCTATTTTGTGTTGTACATAGGCCCCATCAGCCTTTGAGCCAGCTTGTGGGTGAAAAAGGTTGTAAGAGTGTTATGGGTTGACGAGGATTATCTGGTGTCAAGGCTAGTAACTTGAACAAATAAGAGAATGGCGAGCTCATGAAGCCCTCGAGCGTGGACAAGTGTTTTCCAATGTTAGTCGTGATAACCTCGAAAAATGAAAGAGTGGCGGGCTCATGAAGCCCCTAAGCGTGGACAAGTGTTGTTCAATGTCAATGATAATAATCTCGACAAATGAAAGAAATGTAAGTGTTAAACTTGTCAAGCCCCCTTAGTCTGGACATGTATTGTCTGGGCTATCACTGTTGAATTGTCCAGGGAGGACATGCTTTATTCGGTAGGCTAGGTCGGACATGTTAGGCGAGTAAGGTATCCAGGTTGGACATTTTGCCTTTATCTGACCATTGCAGAATGTATTGAAAGTGAGTGTTATGCTTGTCTTTTGTCCCAGGTGCATGCAACACATGCACCGTACTCGTGCATACGTGTCACTCAGGGAGTGAACACGTACTAGAGATGTGTGATAGTGGGTAGGTGGAGTCTGATCGTGACGCAGATTTCAAGGGGGTCATTTCAAATCCCGCTAGTAACTAAAAAGTTACGCCTCCATTTAAATGGAGTGGATATTTGACATTCTTTGTCACCGCCATACTCGCCTTCTTGCATTCCTGACTCTTCTTCTTTCCAGAAAATTTTCTTTCTTGGTTTCCTTCTTGCTTTCTCTTTCCTTGTTCAAGGTATTTTTCATTACTTCAATCATGTTTGTGTCCCCTATTTTCGATTCTGCTTTGGGTTTGGGAGGTAGCAATTCAGGGGGCTCAATCGAACAACTCTTTATGCACGAGGTCATCTTTGTGGGTGACTCCTCAGAGGAGGAGAGTCACCGTGAAACTCCTAACGATGAGTCATCTTCCTCAGGAAGGAATACAGACTCTCGCAGTGTCGAAGAGAGTACTTCTGGCCTTCGTCAAAGGGCAAGGCCTTCTTCTGCCCTTCTGGTTGGGGAACCCATGCCCTTCACCACCATTTTTCCTCTTGCTATTTCGAGAGGAACGAAAAAGAGTAGTTGCAGAAGTGCCCGAGCTTCTCCTCGTGTGCGACGCAACCGTAGTGTTGGGTCACCGTCATCCACCCCTGTCGTTCCTGGCTACGAATGGGTGAGGGATGACGTTTTGAAATACAAATCTTCTCTCACTTTTGCGGCGTACGTGAACGCCATGTGCCATCAACTATGGTTGACGGCTCCTGAAGACTCTCGCAAGATCATTGTTGAAGCTTATGAGAGTGATGACCTTCCCTTCTTGAGGGTGAAACGAGGTGCTCTGCCCTTCTTTTTTATGTACTGGTGCCTCTTTGAGGTACTCCTTCCTTTCTCTTCCTTCCAGTGTGCTTTGTTGGAATTCTTGAACGTGGTGCTCTCCCAACTTCACTCCAATAGTTTAGCAATGGTGAAGGCATTTGAAATTCTTTGCCCTTTCTTCAACATCCGACCAAGTGTGCAGGTTTTCTTGTTCTTCTTTCACGTGAAATTGAAAGGGAAGATTGGTTGCGTATTCTTGAACAGTGTGTCCAAGAAACTGTTTGAGTTTGATTCCAACATCTTTTCTCGCTTCAAGGACCGTTTCTTCAAGGTCCATGATAGTGGTGTCGTGGCAGATGGGCTGCCATTGATTTTTAACCAAGATAAGGAGCCTCACTTCCTATTATACTGGCATTTTGACACTACTAGGTTCAAGTCATTTAATGAAGACTTATTGACCTTGGTGGAGAGCGGGGACAAGGCAATCTTGGAGCAGCTGTCGGCTTGTCTAGATGCACGAGCTATCTTGTCCTTGTCGTTGGCGGATGATCCCTTTGCTGTTTTAGATGGTAAACCCTTATGCCTTATTCTTCTCTTGTCTTGTTTTCTTTTGTATTCATTTTGACCTGACTTGACACTTATGATTTTTTGGTGTGCTTTGCAGTTATAATGGGTAATTTCCTATGGAGGTCGTTGGTTAAGAACACTGGCTCTAACAGTGGTGTCGTGCCACCTACGTCTGTCAATCCTTCGACTGGAGATGAGGGTTGACCTAATGTTGGGGTTGGCCCTATTGATGTTGCTGCTGCTTTCCCCAGCACCTCTTGTAACAGCCCGTATGCATCCGGTTGTTAACATTACATTATGGTCGTTAAGCGCAGTAATTAACTTAACAAAAAAAATAATAGGAAACAACTAATTAAATGATGTCATCACACGTCCACAAATGAGGTAAACTCTTTGCATTATGTACGGTAATAATTCGTGAGTTTACAAACTTATAAGACCCCAAGTAGGATACCCTTCAAGGCCGGGTTACGAACATGCGTAAATACATAACCAAAATACAGAGCCACATGCTCCAAAATAGGCTAAGGTTCACTTCGAACCCATCCTGGCTCGGCCTTTCGTTCGGAATCCCTCGGACTGCCTCGCTACCTGGGCCTCTTGCCCCGGGATCCGCTGTCCTCCCTGTGCTCGTCACATGCAATAACATATAATTCCCCAATTGAGGTGAGACAATAATCTCAGTAAACTCCGGGTTCTAGAGGGCTTCTCCTTTCCTGAGTTCACTTCACGATACAAAGCATCAAAACGGCATTACACAGGTTAGCCATCCCGGCTTACAAAAGAACACATCATATGTATATAATAGCACGGATATGAAAAGAGTGATCATCCAACTTAATTGGCACATTCCCTTGTATATCCTTGCCTGAGGAAGATCATCCAACTTAATGGGCACATTCCCCTAGGACTTCGGGCAGACACCCCTGAGGAAGATCATCCAACTTAATGGGCACATTCCCTCTAGGTTCCGCGCGGACGTCTATGGCTCTAAGTCCATATTTGTCCATTTTACTGGCCAGAGAATCTCACATATTGCAACACAGTGCAAATCATATACATGTTCTCAATCAGAAAGTAGTAACACCCAATTTGAACACATGCATCATGACATATAATAACCACCACTCCCTCGGAGTATGGTGGAACGCGGTCTAAAGAAGGACTCTCAAGAATAGGGAGCTTACCTGCTCTAAGTTCCTCACAGGTTTTTCTAACCTTGCAATTCCGAACCCCACAGTCGTCAGCGGCGTGCCCTACATACATGCATGCAAGAAATCAATAGCGGTTCTTACTCGTTGCATGTAAGGAAACTTCATACATTTCTAGGTTTCAAGAACGAGTCACCCACAGGCGACATGCAGACCTCCAAAAGGGTCCATCATGGCCTAGTCCAAAATCCATAACAGTTAGATTTAAGGTTAGACCGACGTCTCTTACCTCTAAGACAGTTAATGAGGCTAGAGAACAGCTTCTCCAGCTCGAACGTCCCTACAATCCCCTTCTCTTCCCCAACTAGAAGCTTTCTCCCGTTCATCAATGGCGGAAACAGAGAGCAGGAAGAGAAAAGGAATGTTTTTGGTGAAGAGACAGAGGAAGAAATGAGCTATGCACAAAATAGCCCACACGCTCGCCACTTAAATACTCTGGGAGTTAACACAGGTCACATACGTCACTAGAGTCAACACGTGTCGCTCAAGTGGCCTGATAGCCAATGCGGACCACGTGCATAAAATAGCTTATGAAAGCAACAACTACTGGGTTGGCGAGTCAGGCACATATTACCCATATCACGTTGGTCTACCGGGTTGGTTTAATAACGTAGGCTATGTGTGGGATACGCTCTTAAGCACCCATTATTGGCAAAGGCCAATTGCCCCGGGTTCCCGTGGTTTATATAACCAACAAGTGCGGCACCCGGGTTGGTGAGCCAAACACATTTGACTTCCCATTTGGTAAGCGTAGCCCAGACATCCTTGTCCGGGATCTTACCCTGGCCATCACTACCCGACCTCGTTCAGGTTCTTGCCTTGGTATTTCAAAAGTCCAAGGTTCCACCCTCTCTGGCTTTGTCTGACCTTATCCGTCCTTAGGTGCTATCACTCTATCAAGGGTTAATTCGGTCACGGTAACCTGGTTTCCTTGTTGACACACATTAAAAAAGTCTAAATCTAGATTTGTGGCAGGGGTGTTATTACCATAATTACTGTGTAATTAAAATACTTAAAATAAAAGTGCCATGTGGGCACCTGAAACCTTGCACCTCCCCCTTTGTTTTGGCTAAAAGGAAAAGGGATCGAGACGTTTTGTTGTAAGAAGTTACGAGCCCCTCACAACCTATGTGCAATGAAGAAGGCTACTGGGCTTCTTCTCAGTTCTGGTGTTTCACCATCCACTTTCCGGGCTCCGACTACAGTGGTGGCGCCTGTTACTGCTGCTAATCTTGCTCCGACCTCTGCCACTCCTGCTCTAGCGGTGGCCTCTATGGCCATTCCGGCTTCTCCTCTTCCCCCTTCTGTTTCTGCCAATGATGTTGCATCTACGACTCTTGCATCTCCTACTCAACCAGCTCCTGCTATGCCTATGTTAGCCTTGCCTTCTTCTTCTTCTTGCCCCATCACCTCCTTGAGTTCGTGCATTCCTTAAAGGAGATCAACTCTCTGTGGAGTGTAGGGCATGTTCTTGAACAAAGGACTCCAACCCCCTTTGAAAAAAATCTAATACGGTCAGGTGTGAACTAGGTGGCCTCTCTGGAGAAAGAGATGGCCATGTTGAAGTCCGTCATCTGCAATGTCTAGCAGGTGGTACAGGCACCGCCACTGGAGTTGGGAGAAACCAGGACAGAGCCGCTAGTCTTCCGTTAAATTTTTGAACTTCATTGACGTTCGTTGGGTTGTGCATCTCCAGTATAGCTGTACATTTGTCTGGGTTGGCTTTAATTCCCTTATGTGTAATCATGAAACCAAGGAATTTTCCACCACCTACCCCAAACATGCATTTTTTGGGGTTGAGACACATGTCATACCTCTGTATTACTTTAAAGACCTCTTCCAAGTCTATCACATGTTGGGCTACACTTTGGGATTTGACGACCATATCGTTGACGTATACCTCGACGTTGCGTCCGATCTGCTTCTAAAAGACTCGGTCCATAAGCCGTTGGTATGTTGTACCTACATTTTTTAGGCCGAAGGGTATGACCCTGTAATAGTAATTGGCATCTTCAATAATGAATGTCGTTTTTCTCCTCATCTGGGGCGTGCATCCTGATTTGGTTGTACCCTGAGTATGCATTCAGGAAACTCAAAATCTAGAACCCTGACGCACCATTAACCAGCCTGTCTATGATGGGTAATGGGTACGCGTCCTTAGGGCATGCCTTGTTGAGGTCGGTGTAGTATGTGCACATATGCCATTTGTTGTTGGTCTTCTTAACCATCACAACGTTGGCGAGCTAGGTAGAGTACCTGACTTCCCTGATAAAGTTGGCCTTCATTAACTTCTCCACTTCCTCTCTGTTTGCTTTTCTTTTTTCTTCACCCATTTTTATCTTCTTCTTTACTATAGGTTTAGCCTAAGGACTTGTTAGACTCTTGGCAAGCGTACCAATTATCGTTGTAGGTTACAAAATTTATAAAAGATCGTCTCCACAAGGACTTGAGTTACTCAATTAATCCAAATAAAATTTAATAGTTTAATAGTTATGTACAACGAGTATAAGCGGAGTTTCATGTATTTGTGAAATAACAGAAATTACGGAATTTAAAGAAAGTATAGAAATAACAGTTTTAGTGCGTCGGATTTACGAAAACTAATAAAATGAGTTTAATTAATTCAAGAAAAGTGTAGGTTTGGATTTCATCGTTCATACCCTTAGCATCCAATTAATATTACCATGTATAAATCATTTTCTATCCTTATTGATGCACACATTAAATCACCCCAAATCAATTCCTCCCAGTTGAGAATTCTAAGGATATTAATTAAATATCAACTCCTCGCATATAAAATAAATATTCCAGCATTACAATCATAATCTCGTGTTATTTGCAATAAAAACGTTATGCCCTATTCCTAGTAATGTAACGTAAAGAGTAAAATCATTCAGTTCAAATCCTAAGAGAACTTTCCAGTTAAACTTAGAACCCTATTTCATGAAACTAGTGATCAAGTAGAATCAAGCATTAAGAACAGAATGAAATCACCAATAAGAAGTAGAAAAGATTCATGCATAAATAAATATTAAAAGAGATACTTAAGGGTAGAAGATTACATCCAATCCTTAGAGAAGTTAGCCGATCATTGTGGAGAGCACAAGATCAACTGAATACATGATGGAAGAAATGATCCCTAAATCACTCCGACAGAGTTTCCTCACTAATTTCTCACTTCTCTCACTCTCTCTACACTCCCTAAGGCTGCTGGTTCGTGTTTCCCACAAGAATGGCCTTTCATGCCTCCCTTTCCTTCACCTTTGCATGTCTTTATATAGGGGTTGGGAAGCTGGTGTTGTCCACTCGCCCAGGCGAGTGGTTTTGCCTTGTTTTACTCGCCTGGGCGAGTTAATTGTTTCTTGTTGATGGACTCCATTTGCCCAAGTGAGTGTTTTGTGCTTGTTTGGCTCGCCTGGGCTAGTTAAAAACCCAAAAACCAAGATAGGTGTTAGCCTGGGCGAGTTCTGGGCGAATTTGCTTCTTGAATCTTCCTAATTTGACATTTTTGCCTCTTTATACTTGTCTTGGTTGCTTGGATGCTCTGGATACCATTGAACTTTATTCTCAATTCCAATACTGATATGTTATAGATTAATTTTGCTGTTCATTTCCCATCAAATCAAAGTACACGTTTATCATGGATCTTTAGGACTTTTTGGGGTTGGGCCTGGCTTTGAAAGAAATCTTGGTTTTTCTGGATATGCAAAGTTACCTTAAGAATAGGAGAGCAAACAAATATAAGACAAACTATTTATCACTTCCTATTTCTTTTCTCTTTTTCTTCCAAATGTTTCTTATACCAACTTCCCAATCACCCAATTTATAGAATTTACAATACTTTGTTCAATTTAGAACACAAGGAATTTTTGTTTCCTTTTTCTTTTCTTTCTCTTTTTTTTTCTTTTTTTCTTTACTTTAGCCACTTTTAAAACAAAGCATTTTCATCACATTAACCACCCCAAATGATAAAAGTTTCCAACAAAATCCCTTTTGTTCTCCTAACCTAAGGTAAGGTAGGAAATCTTATCCTGGGTTAGTGTTCCAAAAAATCATAAGTGTTTTGGCTCAAAAGGGCTAGCAAATGGTAAATCATCATATATTGGGATAGCTTTTTGGCCAGTGACTTTTAAAATGTTCAAAAAGAAAGAAAGCCTAAATCATATCCATGCATCATAAGTTATGACAATTAGAATTTAATGCAAAATCAACTATAAAACATATCAGTGAGGACACTCAATATAATTTTTGTGGGTGCACTCAATCACTGAAGCTTTTAAGGCCTATTTTCATATTCAAATCAAACAAGTATTTTTCAAATTTTTGTTTGTTATTAAATCCATGTAAAAAAATATATCTTCATCTGGTGTTTGAGAAAGCCATTCCTTGTTTTTCATTCTCATAGTTTTTCAAAAAATCTTTTTGTTGTGTTCTGATCTTAATTCAAAAACATGTTTCAAAAATATACTATCTGTTGATTCGTTTCAAAGTATGTTATTTTCAAGAAAAATTTTCTTTTAAGTCCCAAAAAGTTTCACACCTATTCTAAAACTATGTTAGTAAAAACAAAAAATTTAATCAAAAAAGGTGTACTTCCAAAAAGAAACACATAAGGAAACCTTATATGTATGCTGTCAGGATTGTGCGTAACATAGTACTAGTAACCCAAAACAAAATTATTAACACACACAATTGTCTAAGCAAAAAATCTAACATAGTAAATAAGGAAATAAAGTACTGAAATATCAAGAATATGTAAAGCAATAAAGAAAGTGATAAAGAGATATCAAGAAAATGTCACAGATTTTGTAGATCAATGAGATAATCGACAAGTTCATGAATCATGTCTTTATTGTTATCATTAGCTGCTCCTTCTCCTTCATTTGCAACTCCTTGATCAGCTGCAGGGCCTTGGTCAGCCACAGGATCTGCCTCCTCATGAAAAATAGGTCTGTCCCTAGAACATGCAACATGAGCTCTAAATTGGTCAGGAGTGGGCCAAGGGAAAGGGTTTGGATCCTGGCTCTGCTGATGCAATGTATAGTTGTAGAAGCTTTCATTCAACTACATCTGGTCCCTGTAGTTGGCAGCTTGTTGGTCAGCTATATGACACATGTAAGTGTGCATCTGGAGTTCCATTCTCTGAAGTTGAGCTGAAAATGGACTCCAAGGAGGCTGACTCTTGTGTCTACTGCACTTTTCTAGCTAGGCAATATTTTTCAATGAAAGCCTGGTTGATGCGAGGTCGGATTGCCTTAGAAGGTAGTACCTGCACTCCATAAAATTGACATAAACCAGTAATTAAAGCAGGAAATCCAAGTGCCTTGTTGGACTTTTCCAGGTCCAGAGGATGTTGAGGAGGCTCTGTAATGACAAACTGGTGAATAACATCTGAGATCAACTAGGCCACATTAATGCTAATTTGTTCTATGCAACTAAAAATGAGTTGACATTTTGGCATAGTTAAATCAGAATTATGGTCACTTGGAATTACATTGCTAAGAAGAAATGTCATCCAGATTTGTGTTAAAGTTTTCATGTTAGTTCTCATCAGTCTTACCCTATTACCTGCAATGTTTCGAGAAAAATCACACTGGGGGAACTGAGTAACTGACTGATAACCTGTGCATCAAATCCTGAAAGGATGCTCCTCCTAGTAGTGTATTCACAGAATTGGCCTTTTTCCAAGATGAGTGGATTCCCTAAAAATTGATTAATCGCATCAGGATCATAAGGAATCCACTGGCCACGCACTTGGGAGCGTTGATCAATAACGTCTTCCTAAGTTGGCCAAGCATTGGCATAAAATTCCAAGACAACTGTAGGATCAAATTTTTGCATTGGGGTGGCTAGTGGCCTCCAGCTTCTCCTGTCAATCTTTGCGGTGAACTCTGGATATTCACCTTCCATTAATTGAACTCTTCGTTCTCTGAGGAACGACCAATCTTTAATCACTTCAAAGCACTTTTGGTGTTCCTCACTCCGAAACCTTTGAGCATCAAAGATAAAATATGTAGGAGGTGTAGAGCTTGAGCCTTTTCCTGCATACCTAGCTCGTTTGGTGGGAAGTTTCTTCGAAGCCATCTGAAAGAATCTCAATATTGCACTAAAAATAAATATGAAAAGTCATTTTAACCAAATACCAATATAGCTTTTCAGATTTCCAAATTAGATTTCCCAAATCAAATCAACATCATTTTAATGGTCAGCATGCAATATCAACAACTACTTAACCATTTAAAATGTGCACTAAATTTTCAGCCATCAACCAATGCATTTATCATGTGAATAATTCAATCAATGGAAACAGTTTTACATATGGTACTCCAAGGTTTTAATTCAAACAAATGTAGGCCTGTATGAAGAATCAACTTAGGTGCTTTAAACTTTGAAGATATGGTTTTGACATTTTAATGGAAATTCAAAGTCATGCACAAAGGTATTTTCTCATGAACTACTGAAGCCTAACATTCATTCAAGCTCTCTAACATGTGCAGGGAGTAAAATTTGTGCAAAAATAAGGAATAAAGCATGACTGTTTTATTGAGGCATTTCACTGAATAGTTGGTGTGCACATAATTTGGTACATGAATTTGAAGAGGTTATACACATATAATATACGAAATTTCAGAGAATAAGAAGAGGAACAGAGGCATTCAGAATAAGCATTTCAGATTAATCCCAAAGTAGAGCATCAATTCATGACTTATTGACCTAACTATTTTTGAAAGTTTAGAAGAAAACAATAAAACTATACTATCATAATCTCAATGTACAAGAAAGCTAAATGGAATTATGCACTTTGTGTGACTGTTTTCAATTGGTGAGGAAACTTACATGATTGAAGTTTGGAGATTGGGAATGGCCTGGGCGAACAGAGGTGAAGATGGTGGGGTTAGATGAGTGTAGAATTGGGGAAAGCAACAAAAATTTGGGTGAAATGGGGTGAAATTCGATTTCACCCCTCTTTTAGTGGTTCTCTGCAGATGTATGCTCGCCCAGGTGAGTATTTTGCTCATGGTTAACTCGCATGGGCGAGTTAAAGCCCCTTTTTTTTAATTTAGTTTCTTACTAATCTAAAAATACCTTATCCTATATTTATATGTATAATGCTTTTAATAAAAAATATTTTAAATATTAAGCAAACTATGTACTAGGTTAGAATGTACTAAGTTGCCTCCTAGAAGTGTTTCTTTAACGTCATCTTAGCTGGACGCTTTTTTTAGCTCAAACTTCTCGCAAGTGGATCACAGTGGTGAGTCTCTCAACATCACCACCCAAATAAATTTTGATTCTGCTACCATTTACAGTTCATGTTCTTTTTGTGGCTGGATCTTCAAGGACTACAGCTCCATGCGGCATGACTTCATTGATGATGAATGGTCTAGACCATTTGGATTTCAGCTTACCTGGAAAAAATCTTAATCTAGAATTAAATAACAAAACCTGTTGCCCAGGCTGAAAATTATTTTTTAAAAGCTTTTTATCATGATAGAATTTAACTCGTTGCTTATAAAGCTTAGAATTTTCATATGCTTGAAACCTTAATTCCTCCAGTCATGAAGTTGGAGCTTCCTGTGTTAACCTGCTGCATTAGGATCAAAATGTAGATATTTCAATGCCTAGTAAGCTTTATGTTCTAACTCAATAGGCAAATGACAAGATTTGCCATAGACCAATTGGAAGGGTGTGACTCTTGTAGGAGATTTATATGTTGTTTTGTATGCCCACAGAGCTTCATTTAGCTTCTGAGACCAATCCTTCCTTGATTGAGCAACTGTTTTCTCCAATATCCTTTTAATTTCTCTGTTAGAAACTTCAGCTTGCCCATTGGTCTGGGGATGATAAGGTGAAGCCACCTTGTGTCTGACACTGTAGTGTTGGAGAACTTTCTTAAGTTGGACATTGCAGAAATGAGATCCTCCATCACTTATCAACACTCTTGGTGTACCAAACCTTGAAAATATATTTTTCTTTAAGAAGCAAATAACTGTCTTTGCATCAACATGTTGTACAGCTATCGCTTCCACCCATTTGGTGACATAGTCCACAACCAATAAAATGTATTCATTTGAGTAGGATGATGGAAATGGACCAATGAAATCTATCCCCCAACAGTCAAAAGCTTCAACCTCCAAAATGTTTTGTAGTGACATTTCATTTCTTCTGGAGATTCCCCCTGTTCTTTGGTAGTTATCACATCTCTGGACATGCTTATGGGCATCTTTAAACAATGTAGGCCAATAGAATCTTGATTGGAGAACTTTTGCAGCAATCCTTTCTCCATTGTAGTGGCCTCCATAAGGTGAACTATGGCAATGCCACAAGATGTTTCTTGCCTCTCCCTGAGTTACACACCTTCTCAGGAGATTATCAGCTCCAATTTTAAAGAGGTAAGGATCATCCCACACAAAGTATTTAGCATCCCTGAAAAACTTCTTTCTCTAGTGCCACGTGTAATCTCCAGGAATTGCACCAACTGCTTTGAAATTAGCCATTTTTGCAAACCATGGCCTTTCTAATATGTTGAATAGCTTTTCATCAGAAAATTCTTCTTGAATTTCAAGACCTTATGTGGTTACTTCATTACTGGTAAGTCTGGCAAGATGATCAGCTACATGATTTTCACTTCCCTTCTTATCCTTGATTTGTAAATCAAATTCCTATAAGAGTAGAACCCAACGGATAAGTCTAGGTTTAGAATTAGCTTTGACTAGCAAATATTTTATAGCAGCATGATCAGTAAAAAATACAACCTTAGATCCTATCAAATAAGATCTAAATTTTTCCAAAGCATACACTACTGCAAGCAATTCTTTCTCAATTGTTGCATAATTAATTTGAGCTTCATTTAAAACTTTGCTTGCATAATGTATAACATGGAAAACTTTGTTTTTCCTTTGACCCAAAACTGCTCCTACAATATAATCACTTGCATCACACATTATTTCAAAATCAAGGGTCCAATTTGGTGCAGTGATTATGGGTGCAGAGACCAGTTTTTGTTTCAAAGTATCAAAAGCTTTTAAACAGAAATCATCAAAATGAAATGAAACTTCTTTATTCAAGAGATTGCTTAATGGTTTGGCAATTATGGAAAAATCTTTAATGAATCTCCTGTAAAATCCAGCATGTCCCAGAAAACTTCTGATGCCTTTGACATTTGTTGGTGGAGGTAATTTTTCAATAACGTCCACTTTGGGTTTTTCAACTTCAATGTCATGCACAGAATCTTATGACCTAATACAATACCTTCAGTCACCATAAAGTGACATTTCTGCCGATTAAGAAAAAGATTTGTTTCAATACACCGCTTCAAAAGAGTATCCAGGTTAGATTGGCAAAAATCAAAAGAAGAACTAAAAACAGAAAAATCATCCATGAATATTTCAATACTTTTTTCAACAAGATCAGAAAAAATAGAAAGCATGCATCTCTGAAATGTAGTAGGTGCATTATAAAGACCAAAAGACATTTTCCTATAAGCAAAAACACCAAAGGGACAAGTAAAAGTTGTTTTCTCTTGGTCTTTAGAATCAACATTGATTTGATTATATCCTGAATAACCATCAAGAAAACAGTAATATTGCTGACCTGCTAGTCTTTCCAGCATTTGATCCATGAAAGGTAATGGAAAATGATCTTTTTTGGTAGCTTTATTGAGCTTCCTGTAATCAATACACATTCTCCAACCCATAACAGTACGTGTTGGAATAAGCTCATTTTATCATTTTTAACAATAGTCATACCACCTTTCTTGGGTACTACTTATACAAGGCTTACCCACTGGCTATCTGAAATAGGATATATCATTTCTGCCTCTAGTAGCTTGACTACTTCCTTTTTGAACACTTCTTTCGTGGTTGGATTGAAACGTCTTTGTGGCTGAGCTATAGGTTTATAATCTTCTTCCATTAAAATTCTATGCATACAATAAGAAGGACTAATACCTATTAGGTCTGATAAGGTCCAACCAATGGCTTATTTGTTTTTCTGCAAAATTTTTACCAGTTTCTTTTCCTCTTCTTCAGAAAGATTCGCATTAATGATGACTTGTTTCTGGGAATTACCTACAAGAAAAACATATTTTAAATGTGAAGGTATTTAACTCCAGCTTTGATTTCTCTTTTTGCTTATCTTTCTTCAATTCTTCAAAGAGAGATTGATGATAAGGAATTTCTTTGCAAGAATTCAACTGTTGAAGATACTCTGATCTTTCCTTATCTTCACATTCATCTTTGTCTTTGACTGCTTCGGTCAGTGCTTTCTTTAAACCATCTTTCCTGTGAATCAATATTTTAGAGTCAAAAATTACCTCATCCAAGACATCTACTCTAAAACATTCTCTTTTATCTGTGGGATGCTTCATGGCTATAAGGACATTAAACTACACTTTATCATCTTGCACCCTCACAGTGAGTTTTCCTTCATCAACATCAATCAAGAATTTGGCAGTCTTCATGAAAGGTCTGCCAAGAATTAATGGAATTTCACTGTCCTCATCCATATCCATCACTACAAAGTCGACTGGAAAAAAGAATTTGTCAACTTTCACCAACACATCTTCAATAATGCCATAAGGATGCTTAATAGTTTTGTCAGCTAGCTGCAAAGTCATCCTCGTTGGTTTGATTTCTACTTCTCCTATCCTTTTGATCATGGACAAGGGTATGAGGTTGATGCTTACACCTAAATCAAGAAGCGCCTTCCCCACTAATAATCTCCTAATAGCCACAGGAATTGTGAAACTACCGGGATCTCTGAATGTTTATGGAATGGTCTTTTGGATAATTGCACTACAACCTGCATCCAACTCTATTGTTTCATCATCCATGTATTTTTTCTTCTTTGTAAGTAGATCCTTCATGAATTTGGCATATGTTGGCACTGCTCCAATGCTTCAGAGAAAGGAACATTGATCTGCAGTTGTTTAAAAATATCTAGGAAGCGCTTGTACTGCCTTTCCTTTCCTTTCTTTGATGGAGTATGTCGATAAGGCATATGCTGAACTGGTGGAGGATTTAGTACAACTTTGCCTTTATTAATTATTTTCTGCTTCTCCTATTCACTTATCATTTTTTTTTTCAATTTTTTCATTTGTCACCACTTCATCATTTTTCTCATTTTCTTTTCATCATTTTTTTCTACAACTCCTTTATTTTTCTTTTTCTCATCATCATCCTTCAAACCAACCACAGTCCCTCTCCTTGTTATAATTGCCTTACATTGTTCCTTTGGATTGACTTGTGTGTTTGCTGAAAAAGATCCACCTCCATGCTCTGAGAGTTGCTTTGCGAGTTCTCCAACCTATACTTCAAGATTTTTGATGGAAGCATCAACATTCTTTTGATTGGTGATGGACATCTGCATAAACTGAGTTAGAGTGTCTTCCATTTTTGACAATCTATCAGGCTGAGCTTGGTTTTGTGGACCCCTATTTGAAGGACCTGCATAAGAATTATTTGAAGGACTTGCATATGAGTTGTTAGTGGGACCTGCAAAAGGAGGATTAGTGGGAGCAGTATATGTATTATTATTATTTTGTCTCCAACCATAAGGTTGATTTGAACCTGGACCACCTCGGTAACCTTAATAATTTCCTTGATAATTCTGCTGAGGTCTGGTCTGATTCTGCAAATAATGAGCCTCTTCTTCTGGTTGACAATCTACAGGTGCTGGACAGTGGCCATTTTGATGTTCTCCACCACAGAAATCATATCTCAGAACTTGTAGAACTTGATCAGCTGTGTGTATTTTTTGTGATCCTCCATGCTGAATTTGTTGAGGAAGTTGGCCTATTTGTTTGGTTAAGGCCTCTAAATCAGAGATCTATCATGGTGAGATTGGTAATCACTGGCTGCTATGAAATCAATGATTACTATTGCTTCTTCTAGGCTTTTTGACATCATAGTTCCTCCAGCTGAGGCATCAAGAATCATCTTTGTTTGAGGTCTCAAACCACTGTAGAAAATATGTAATTGCGCAGCATCATCAAAATTATGGTTTAGGCACCTCCGCAATAATGATTTGAATCTCTCCCATGTCTCATAGAGAGGTTCATCTACTCCATGGAAAAAAGCAGCAATTGCTGATTTTGCACTTATGAATCTAGATGGAGGAAAGAATCTAGTGATAAAATTTTCCTCCACTTCTTCCCACGTGCTCAGACTTTTGTTTGGTTAGGATTGAAGCCAAATCTTTGCTTTACCTGTCAAAGAAAATGGAAAAGCTCTAAGGTAAACAGCTTCAGCATCTTCATCATAAGCTCCCATGGTACTGCATAGCTCCATGAATGTGGACAAGTGTGTATATGGATCCTCATGATCCATTCCAGGAAATGGATGTGAGCCAATTAGACTGAGTAATGCTGGCTTTAGTTCCACAACTTTATTGTTGAAAGGAGGGATGACTATATTGTTGCAATGCTTTGGTCCTTGTTGGTAAGCATAGTCACCAAGAGTCCTCCTTGGTGGTCTATTTTCTTCTTCCCCTCGATCAGCCCTATTATCATGTACAATTGGTTTTTTTGGTAAAGAAGAATCGATAGACAAAGTTTCCCTCGGTGGCTTATTGGCTTTTTGTTTCTTTTTCTTCATGTTTTTCCTTTATGTTCTGGTGATTTCTGGATCAAACAAAGGTTTATCTACAGAAAACTTACCTCGCATAAAGGAAAAAGAGCAAACTACAATATCCCGTAAGCATCGAGGTTAAAATAAAAGAAAACTTATACACAAAATCAAAAATAAAGTAAATAACAAAAGTAAGGAAAAGTCTTACTAAACTGAAATTAAATCTAAAAGAGCCGAGTAAGCGACTCAAATCCACGACAACGGTGACTCTTAGCAAGCGTACAAATTATCGTTGTAGGTTACAGAATTTATAAAAGATCGTCTCCACAGGGACTTGAGTTACTCAATTAATCCAAAAAAATTTAACAATTTAATAGTTATGTACAACGAGTATAAGCAGAGTTTCATGTATTTGTGAAATAACAGAAATTACGGAATTTAAAGAAAGTACAGAAATAACGGCTTTAGTGCGTCGGATTTATGAAAACTAATAAAATGAGTTTAATTAATTCAAGAAAAGTGTAGGATTGGATTTCATCGTTCATACCCTTAGCATCCAATTAATATTACCATGTATAAATCATTTTCTATCCTTATTGATGTACACGTTAAGTCACCCTAAATCAATTCCTCGCAGTTGAGAATTCTAAGGATATTTATTAAATATCGATCCCTCACATATAAAATAAATATTCCAGCATTACAATCATAATCTCGTGTTATTTGCAATCAAAACGTTGTGCCCTATTCCTAGCAACGTAACGTAAAGAGTAAAATCATTCAGTTAAAATCCTAAGAGTAATTTCCAGTTAAACTTAGAACCCTATTTCATGAAACTAGTGATCAAGTAGAATCAAGCATTAAGAACGGAATGAAATCACCAATAAGGAGTAGAAAAGATTCATGCATAAATAAATATTAAAAGAGATACTTAAGGGTAGAAGATTACATCCAATCCTTAGAGAAGTTAGTCGATCATTGTGGAGAGCACAAGATCAACTGAATACATGATGGAAGAAGCAATCCTCGAATCACTCTGGCAGAGTTTCCTCACTAATTTCTCACTTCTCTCACTCTCTCTACACTCCCTAAGGCTGCTGGTTCGTGTTTCCCACAAGAATGGCCTTTCATGCCTCCCTTTCCTTCACCTTTGCATGTCTTTATATAGGGGTTGGGAAGCTGGTGCTGTCCACTCGCCCAGGCGAGTGGTTTTGCCTTGTTTTACTTGCCTGGGAGAGTTAATTGCTTCTTGCTGATGGACTCCATTCATCCAAGTGAGTGTTTTGTGCTTGTTTGGCTCTCCTGGGCAAGTTAAAAACCTAAAAACCAAGAAAGGTGTTAGCCTGGGCGAGTTCTGGGCAAATTTGCTTCTTGAATATTCCTAATTTGACATTTTTGCCCCTTTGTACTTGTCTTGTTTCTTGGATGCTTCGGATACCATTGAACTTTATTAAAACATCGGATTTGAGTGGATGAATCTTCCAAAATGTGAATAACACCCTATATTTATAGAACAACTAGGTTTAGGGCAATTTACTCAAGGAATTTACTAAAATCAAAAGATAAGTGCCTAGCATTATAACCCTGATTTTACTAAAATATGGCACTTATCAGGATATACTACCAGCATGTGGCATATGACACTGGGGTTAATTCCTGACGTGTCGAATGGCTGCTAGGCAAACATGTTTGCATTTTTGCAGAGGACATTGGTTGTGTGCTTGTGCTCATGACTAGTAAATTTGCTGCTGACTTGCGTGTATGGGCTAGGTTTGGGTCCGAGCTGCAATCTGATGAGTTCTTCTATAGGTCTTGATCCTTTGTCGATGGTGTCATCGTGTGGATCTACATCAAATGTGTCATCATGCTGAGCTGTATAGACAATTAGGGTGTAAGGGGTAGACCCTTCGTCTATGCTCATGACTTGGCTAGTACCCCCCGAAGTGGGATGGTATCTCCCCAACTCATTGTTGGGAGGATACGGTGCCACTTTTAGACTCTCAGCGTAGCATTGTCGGGCTTACTTCTAATCTACCTTGACAGTGACTATTTCTCTCATCATGGTGGGGAATTTCATCTTTAGATGAGGTGTGGACACGATAGCTCCCAACTCGTTTAGCGTTTTCCTGCCAATCAAAGCAACATAAGGAGTGTCAGCTTCGACAATTAAATACCTGATAGTAAAACTCCTCGAGAGTGATCCCTAACCAAAAGTGATCATGAGGTCCAAGTAACCTCTGGTTTCCACCCTTTCCCCTGCAAAGCCTAGGAGGGATCTGGGTGAGGTTGAATTGCATCTAGTGAAACCTCGAGCTTCTGAAAAGTTTTCCAATAGGATATCTGTTGAACTCCCCTGATCAATGAGGACCCTTGATACCATCAAATTGGCTATTAGAAAGGAAACCATCATTGGATCGAACTGGTTGACAAGGTTGATTCCTTGGAAATCTTTGTATGTGAATATGATAGTAGGGAGGCTCCATGGTGGAGGAGCATTGACGTAATTGATGTCAATGTCCCAGATAGCGTGAAGGTGTCTCTTTCGAGACTGGTTGGATGGTCCTCCGTGAGAGAACCCACCTACGATGGTGTTGATCACACCTCAGATTTGTTGGGCAGGCTTGTTCTCTTGTTATCGAGGGGGCTGGCATTCTTGTATGGGCAGATGTTGCCTTTATCATCCCCTGTCATCTGTTCTGACTCTTCTCCAGTAGTATCTTGGTTTCTGTGTTGGTCTTCCGGATGTCCCTCGTGTCTAGTTCTGGCTAGGTGATTATCAAGTCTTTTTATGAACCGTGATAAGTATCCTGCCTGTATGAGTTCTTCAATTTTGTCTTTCAGGGCCACACACTCTTCAGTGTTATGACCATTACTGCGATGATACTTGTAATATTTGTTTGCGTCTACTTCTGGATTGAGAAATGATGAGGGTGAAGGTAGTTTCACCTGTATGTCTGTATTGAAGGCCTCCTCCATGATGGTAGCCTGTGGACCGTCAGGGGAGTATAACGCTCATATCTGGGTCCTCTCGGGAGAGGTTGGTGCTTGTCTGGCTTGCACTTTTTGTCTAACCTATGCGGTTCAGTCTTGGTTGTTGCTTTTTCATTGAGTGTTTTTAGTTTAATATTTTTCTATTCTTCTGAGCTTATTTGACTTCTCTTGGAATTTTATTTTCTCATTCTATCTCAGTTTTTGTCTCAAGCAAACAAGTGGGCTTAATTGATAATTGTTGCTTATTTTCAGATTTTTTTTTTTTTGCTTATTTGACCTATCTTCCTTGTGCAAGACCTAGAGATTTCTACAGAACTCCAAATGGAAAATATGGATAGTCCTTGGAAAGATAAGGAAAAGATCTACAATTTTGTCAGAGATAAGTCAAGGCCAATTCTGTGAAGGTCATTTTTGGCATAGAAGTCAGAATCCCTACTCTCGAGTTTTGGGTTGCAAATTGGTGTAATTAGTAATTAGTTAGATTAGATGGGTCTAATCATGGCCCATCCTTTCTTACTGACTCAATCACTATATTTTAATGCAAATAGTTAGTGAGAGGAAGAGACTTTATTTTTTAGCACAAACAAAAATTGTAGTTTCTTTTAGAAGTTTTCAGAATTAAAAAGTTCTCTCTTTTTCTCTCAATTGTTCTTCATTGTTCTTTATTTTTCTTCTTCCTTTCATCTATGTTCTTTTATTTTTATCATAAAAATTTCATGGCTCTTACATTGATGATGATCATGGAAGGCTAAATCATCAATCAATCTAAGGATTCAGTCCAAGCAAGGAGAATTTGAGTTCTGGTTTGGTATTCTAATTTCTATGTGAATGTTCATCTTCTTCAATCCTCTTTTTGATTTTCATGATTATGAATATGTTTAGGATTGAAAATGAATTAGGTTATAGATTTATTTCCTAATTTTGAATTTTAATCATAGATTGTTTGGATGATGTCAATCTGATTTGTGATTTCAATTGATTTATGAGTTAATTCGATTGAATTGCTTCTAATGATATTGAATGAACCTTCATAATATGATAATTATATGAGAACTATGATAATTTGTATTGCTTGGTTTGGTGAGTTGGATTGATATTCTTGAAATTGTTCTACAACACCTTTTATCAATTTTGTTAGTTTCTGCATTTTTTCTTCAATTCTTATTTGTGTTTCTGCAATTTTTATTCATTGCCTACAAATTGTTTGATTAAAATCCCCCTATTTTTTATTAGTGAATTGAAGTTGGAACCAAATTGATCGTGTCTCTGAGTCGACCTAGGTTAATCCTTTGCTATAAAATTAGCATAGTTTAATTGTTTTGTAGCGATTCAACAATCGTTATCAAAACTGGCGTCGTTGTCGGGAATCAAACGATTCATTGTGTGCCAACTTTAATCCACTCATAATTAGATAATAATATAAGTAACATTGATATTAGTATAGTATAATTTCATCAGTCTACAAAAAAAATTCAAAAATTTGTTTTTAGATAATAGATAGAAGATAGATATAGATAAAAGAAGGTAGATATATTCAAAAAACAATTTCTAGATGATAGATAGAAGATATGTATAGATAGAAGAAGATACATATAGATAGATATAATATTCAAAACTAAAAACAATAATTTTTAGTCATTTACTGTGGTGTTTTTGAATTTTAAAAAAATAAAAAAATAAAAAAAATTAAAAATCAAAAATAATTTTTAGACATTTACTGTGGTGTTTTTGAATTACAAAAAAAAAGGCTAGTTTTGCATTTTTTTTAATATAGATTTAGCAAATATTATCAACAGTGTCCTCGTAGAGTAGTTGTCTATTACTTCTATTATTTATGTGATTTTTGTCTCTGATAAGTTGAACTGTGCATGACTAGGTCCCAATCAAGTGACTTGCATTCATATGATCCTAAGATAGATAAGACATTTCACAAATTGAGCAAAAATAATAGTAATCTAGATGAATTTGATACTGTAGTTTTAGATAGTATTATAGTGTCTTCTGAGTCTTCTATTTCTGAGTCTATTTCTAATTATGAACATCTTGATTCTGAAATTTTTGTTGATACAATGACTGATAACAACCTAACTCTTAAGGAATTGGCTACACCTGATGTTATTTATCAACCTTGGTATATTCAATATCCTGAGACTGAGGTTAGTTATGAGCTAAAATCTGGACTGATCCATTTGCTTCCAAAGTTTCATGGTCTTGCAGGTGAAGATCCACACAAGCATCTCAAGGAGTTTCATGTAGTGTGTTCCACCATGTAACCACATGACATTCATGAGGATTATGTCAAGATGAAGGCATTTCCATTCTCTCTGGATGGTGTGGTCAAGGAATGATTGTACCTTCAACCAGATCCTATCAACACTTGGAAAAATATGAAGAGAATATTTTTGGAGAAATTCTTCCCTACATCCAGAACAACATCCATCCGAAAAGAAATTTGTGGTATAAGGCAGCTAGCTGGAGAGACATTATATGAGTACTGAGAGAGATTCAACAAGTTGTGTGCTACTTGTCCTCACCATCAAATCAGTGAGCAATTATTGATCCAATATTTGTATGAAGGCTTGATGTTGATGGACAAGAGTATGATAGATGCAGCCAATGGAGGCGCTTTGTTGGACAAGACTCCTCTTGTTGCAAGACAGTTGATTTCTAACATGGCAGCTAATTATCAACAATTTGGTACTAGAGGAGCTGTAACATCCAAGGTTGTTGCAAATGAAGTTTTTGTTTATATGGTTGCTAATAACTAGAGGTTGGAGAATAAACTGACAGAATTAACATCCCTTATGAGACAACTTGCCATTGGTAAACAACAGAATGTGATGGCAGCCAATCAACCAAGGCTGTGTGGTATCTGTTGTGCACCTGATCATCCAATAGATGCATGTCCTACTCTCCATGAAATAGAACAAGCTGCTGAAGTTTCTGCCATACAATCTGGACAACCATTCAGACCTTAACAACAATATAATCCTTACTCTAACACTTATAATCCAAGTTGGAGAGATCACTGGAATTTGAGGTATGGTCCTGGTCCAAAACAACAACAGACACAACAACAACAACCATTTAAACCTCAACAACAGCAATATCAATTAATGCCATGCCCACATCAGTTTTCAGATCACTACATCTTGATGATTTGAAACCCACTGGTGTTGTCATTCACTTAGCCAACAGAAGTGTTGCACTTCCACTTGGACTTATTGAAGATGTGCTAGTGCGAGTTAATGATTTGATTTTTCCTGCAAATTTTTACATTTTGGATATGGAGAATGAGTGAATGAGTCTTCTAGCCATGGTTCCACATTGATCCTAGGGAGACCATTCTTGATGACAGCCAAGACCAAAATTGATGTGCATGCAGGAACTCTTTCCACGGAGTTTGGTGATGACGTTGTCCATTTCAACATTTTTTAGGCCATGAGGAATCTTGTAGATTAGCATTCTATCTTTCTTGTTGATATTATTAATGTTCAGTAGACAGTGTGGATTTACTTTCTGAATTTTTTGATTTTGATCTTGGTTCTTGCAATTGTGCCTATGATGATGATTATGCTATTATGTGTAGTATTTGTGCGGAGATTTCCTTTACACTTCACTCTGATTGTGTCACAGGTACAAATAGAGGTGTTGATTCTCTTATCTCTCTTCCCTCAACCACCAATCTTTCCTTGCCTTCCACCATTCAGCCACCTTCCTTGGAGTTGAAGTCACTACCTGAGCACCTTAAATATGCATAATGAGATGATGCTCAGAAGCTTCCAGTCATCATATCTAGCAGTCTGTCACTTGAGCATGAAGAGAAGTTACTGCATGTTTTGAGAGGCCATAAAAAGGCCATTGGATGGACACTTGCTCACCTTCCTGGAATAAATCCTTCCATTTGCATGCATCGAATACTCTTAGAGGATGATTCTAGGTCGGTGAGGCAGCCACAGAGGAGGTTGAATCCCACTATTCTTGATGTGGTGAAGAAGGAAGTGATGAAGTTACTAGCTGCAAAGATCATATATCCCATTGCATATAGCACTTGGGTTTCACTTGTCCAAGTGGTTCCTAAGGTGTTGGGTATCATTGTTGTGAAAAACCAGGATAATGAGTTGATTCCGACAAGAGTAGCCAACAGTTGGCAGGTTTGCATTGACTACAGGAGACTTAACCAAGCAACTCGCAAGGACCATTTTCCTCTCCCCTTCATTGACCAGGTTCTAGAGAGGTTGGCAGGTAAATCACATTATTGCTTAATTGATGATTTTTCAGGTTACATGCAGATTCATATTGCATCAGAGGACCAACACAAGACCACATTCACCTGTCCATTTGGCACATTTGCCTACACTAGAATGCCTTTTGGCCTATGCAACAACTTGCTACCTTCCAAAGATGCATGGTGAGTATCTTTTCTGATTTGTTAGAGAGTTGCATGGAGGTGTTTATGGATGATTTCACTGTTTATGGTTCCTCTTTTGATGTATGTTTAGATAGCTTTCTAGAGTTCTTGACTGATGTATTGGGACTAACCTTGTTCTTAACTTTGAGAAATGTCATTTTATGGTACATTAAGGTATAGTCTTAGGGCATTTGGTCTCTGGTAGAGGTATTGAGGTCGATAAGGCCAAGATTGATGTTATTACTTCTCTACCTTAGCCCGCTTCTATGCGAGAAGTGCGTTCTTTTCTTGGACATGCAGGTTTTTATAGGAGATTCATCCAGGATTTCAGCAAGATTACACTGCCATTGTCCAAGCTTCTCCAAAACGAGATACACTTTATGTTTGACCAGCCTTGCAAAGAGGAAGAAGATTACTACCTTTCCCATCATGCAGCCACCAGATTGGGAACTTCCCTTTGAGCTCATGTGTAATGCCTCTAATTATGCACTTGGGGTTGTGTTGTCACAAAGAGTTGATAAACAATCCCATGTCATTGCTTATGCTTCACGCACTTTTTAGATGCAGCCCAAGTTAACTACACCACCACTGAGAAGGAGCTTTTGGCTATTATTTTTGCTTTAGATAAATTCTGATCTTATTTGCTTTGTTCTCATATCACTATCTTTACTGACCATGAAGCTTTGAAGTTCTTGTTGAAGAAGCCTGATGCTAAACCTAGATTGATCAGGTGGATGCTTATTCTTCAGGAGTTTGATATTGAGATTAAGGACATGAGTGGTGCGAAAAACTTGGTTGCTGATCATTTGAGCAGGATTAAGGGAATGTTGAATCCTTTCCTATTAGGGATAATTTCCCTTATGAGCATTTGATGCACTTGCATTCATCACATATTACACCTTGGTTTGCTAATATTGTGAATTTCATTGTTGCATCTGTTGTTCCTCCTCAAGCATCTAGGTCTCAAATAGATAAACTTAAGAGTAATGTTAAATATTATGTGTTTGATGATCCTTATTTGTGGAGGTTTGGTAGTGATCAAGTGATCCGCAAGTATGTGTCAGATCATGAGATTCAGTTTATTCTTCAGTTTTGTCATAGCACATCTATCGGCGGTCATTTTGGTCCTCAGCGAACCGCTAGGAGAGTCAATGACTGTGGGTTCTATTGGCCCACCATGTTTAGAGATGCTTATCACTTTACCACCACTTGTGAGCAGTGTCAAAGAGCATAAGGGACCATTACACATATGCATGAGTTGCCTCAGCAGCCCATTATTTTTTGCGAGATTTTTGATGTGTGGGGTATTGATTTTATGGGTCCATTTCCTGTTTCTCATGGTTTTGCATTTATTCTGCTTGTTGTTGATTATGTTTCTAGATGGGTTGAAGCTAAGGCAACCAGAACTAATGATTCTAAAGTTGTTGTGGATTTTGTGAGATCCAACATTCTTTGTAGGTTTGGTGTGCCTAGAGCCATTATTAGTGACCAGGAGAGCCATTTCCGTAACAAGTCATTGACATCCTTGCTTCATAAGTATGGGGTTGTGCATAGAGTTGCTACAACTTATCATCCCCAAACTAATGGGTAAGCAGAGATTTTTAACAGAGAGATCAAGCAAGTGTTACAGAAGGTAGTGCAACCCAACAGGAAGGATTGGAGCAAGTTACTTGAAGATGCTTTATGGGATCACAGGACCGCTTACCAAACACCTTTGGGGATATCTCCCTATAGGGTGGGTTTTGGTAAGGCATGCCACCTTCCGATGGAGATTGAGCACCATGCTTATTAGGCGGTGAAGAGTTGTAACCTGGCATTTGATGAAGCGGGTATGGAAAGGAAGCTTCAATTGCAAGAACTTGAAGAGATACGCTCAGAAGCCTATGAGAACTCCAAAATTTACAAGGAGAAAGTGAAGAGATTTCATGACTCTAGGATTCTTAGGAAGGAGTTCCATATTGGTTAAAATACGCTCGTGTTTAACTCTTGCCTTAAGCTTATTTCCGGTAAACTTCGATCTAAATGGGATGAACCTTTTGTTATTACTAATGTTTTTCCCCATGGTGTAGTTGAGATTAAAAATGAAGTTACCGGCAAGGTCTTCAAAGTGAATGGTCACCAACTCAAGCTATTTTATGAGAGTCCGCAAGTAGAGAAAGAGCTTATGGCAGACCTCTCTTTGATCTTGCCAATTTTATGTGATGATGTGCCTTGAATGACATTTGGGGAGTTTTCTTTTCCCTTCTTTTATTTGTTGTCTCTTTGTTTGCATTTCATTGCAGGCTCACATTGAGGACCATGTGCATTTCAAGTGTGGGGTTAAGGATTACAAAAACATTTTCTATTTCCTATTTTCTGTTTCTGTTTCTATTATTGTTTTGCTGCATTTGTTTTGTTTTGTTGTTATTGTTTGATTTAGGGGGAGTTGCAAGAAGATTAAAGCAAGGATGAAGTAATGGCTTCATGTTTTAGCCTTTTACATGCCCAATCAATTTGAAGGCATTTGTAATTTGTCTAAGTGGTTCAAGATTCACTGCCTTGTGATCCTTGCATTGCATTTGCATTCTCATACATACATGTTTTTGATTAAAGTACTAAATCTGTTCAAATGATTTTAAAAGAATACAAGTTCTCATGGTTAAGTTTTTGGAAAAATAAAAACTTATTGCTTTAATCAATTACACAGTGTTTTAATCAATTAAAAGATTTGGTTCTAAATCTGCAAAAGCCATGAAGAACATATTAATCAATTATAGCCTTCTTGTAATTGATTACATGGTGCAATATGAAAATCATACATCACTGCTTTAATCGATTACCATGTTATGTAATCAATTATCGTAGTTCTTTAGTCTTGATACATTACTGGTTTAATCGATTACACAGTCATATTTCATATTTTGAGTTTACTGCTTTAATCGATTACCAGTCTTATGTAATTGATTATCACACCTTATTTTACATACATGAAGACTTCTTTAATCGATTACGTTGCATATTAATCGATTATCCTGTTCATGAAAACTTTTCCAGAAAGCTCAAGAACATATTAATCGATTATCTGGTATTTTAATCGATTACATGTGGTAAAATAATCAATTACACTATCATTTTAATCGATTATTGTCAGCTAAATCAGTTTTATATAAAGCTTTATGGGTCTACTCTCTATAAATAGATATTGAACAAATTATTTTGAGCATATGAGTGACTTACCCAAACGATACTAAGCTTTCTAAAGTGTCCAAGATACTGATTTGTTCTGAGTATGAAACACATCTTGTGAGATCAAAATTTCTGAGTTTTTGAAGAGATGTGTTAAAGAAAAGAAGGTTATTTTCAAGAGTTTGATTCTGAGCTTTGAATTTCATTCAACCTGATTGATTGGTAACTTCATTCATTCATTCATACATTGAAGGATCACAGGTTGTGTCTCTCTTGAATCTTTCTTTAGAATTTTTCTATGTGGTAAAATTCTATTGTAATATATCAAAGTGTTTCTTTTCAAGCTTTCTAGAGTAAGGTTCTTCAGTGTTGAAGATCTTAGTAGGGTTCTCAGGATATTTGTGATTTGTTTTCTAATAGTGTTTTAGAATTCAGATTCTTTATCTAGGGTTGATAAAGATAATCACTTGTAAATTGGTTGTAAAAGATATTTTGATATAGTGAAAACTCTAACCTAGTGTTGGTTGGAAGTCACTAGATGTAGCCTTCATGTTAGTGAGGTGAACCAGTATAAATTGCTGTGTTTTTTATTATAATTGAAAAGAATATGAATACTTCACACTTAACCAAGAGGGGGTGAATTGGTTAAACTTTGATATATTAAAATTTTCTTTAATCAAAATCAGAGTTTCTAGGATCTTTATCACTTTTCAAAACCAAGAAACCTTATTCAATCAAGTAGCTCAGCCCCAAGAAATTCAATGAATCAAAACTGACTTTGTTGGTCAAGCAAATGAATCAAGAAACAATTAAAATGAAGAGGATAGAGATAGAGAATCAATACACAAATAATTTATACTGGTTCACTTCAAAACCATGAAGCTACATCCAGTTTCTTCCAACCTAGTGTTGGTTGGAAGAAACTGGATGTAGCCTC